>CM030841.1:10313181-10505681 GCA_018105865.1 Metaphire vulgaris
TCAGCAATCACAGGCATCATCAACTTGATCTGGGATGAGTACTCAATACGAATGTCAGAAGAATCAAGATATTTTGCCCTATTTGAACGATCGACAGTGACACGTCGGAAAATCATTCCTCCCCAACTGAAACACTGAAACCTACGCCATTCATGAACTAGGAAAATGTAGCTATCGTGTGTGTCATTCGTAGTAGGCACAGCGGCGATCTTCTGCTCGAACCCTGAGATAGCAGCGCAGTCCTTTGAGTCATGCTAGATTCCATGCGATAACGACGAGACTATGAACGCACCACAACTTTAACCTGCCCGAGGGGAGAAGCCAGTCTGATGCGAACAGTTATAACCAACCTGTTGCAGTCTTGCAGTACCTCCTACTACAATGTATACCAGGTCTTCCCCCCCATAAAAATCTCATCGAATTTACACGATTTGCACAAGTGTCCCTGGGCGGTCCGACCGGTGCAATTCAATGCAGCTACGCCACTGCAATCACGATGCAACAGCAGTAAGCAGTCATTTTGAGTATTTTCCGATCTCTACTTAAAACCAATCTCCTTCAGTTAGCATTGCTCTGTCTTGCTGTTCCCACTGGTTGACCTGTGAAATGACCTGGTCTTTTGCAAACGGCTTTATAATAATAATAATAATAATAATAATAATAATAATAATAATAATAATAATAATAATAATAATAATAATAAATAAGGCTTTAAGTGGTTTTCAGGAGGATTTGCTCTGTGGGAGAACCATTGGCGTACCCTTCCAATCTAGTATCCTCTAGTATTGAAATAGAATTTAGATTTGAAGTACCATCGATTGATACCTTTACAGTATTATACCTGGTGCTATAGAAGTGCATAGTTTATTTTTTATCGTTATCTAGAGTCTACAGTGGCGTGTTTATAAACGTTTGACTATGTTACTACTTTTGTATCAGAAGAAATGTCGAAGGACGGCAGCTCTAAACCTTCATTTCAATGACGATTCAGGCGGATTCAAATGTCTTCCAAGCCTCTTATAGTTAAAGAAGCCCGAGTGGAGGAATCGCCTGTAGCTTCAGACATGCTTAGCTGGCCTATCGTTAATCCTGACCGTCTATCCCTATACTTTACGAAAGGTAACATCCGATAGGCCTACGCCCTCCTATACAGTACGGCAGAGGCGGCGGCGGCGGCTTTGAAGTTTCAACATTCTAAATCGATGAGTTCATCTTTCGCGTCTTCTTCGCCTAAGCCTTTCCTCTTGTTACTGCCATTTTCCGAAACCCTCTACCCCCCCCCCCCTAATGGTCTTGCTTTTAAAGTGTTCCGTACGACGGACGCATCTGCCGCCATCTGGAGGCAGTTTTTGTGTCATTAATCCGTCGAACGATGGTTGGCGTCGGGTTTCGTCGCTAAGTTCTAAGCAGAAGGAACAACTCAATGCTATTTAGTCTGTATTCAGAGGCGTCTCTATAGGGGAACCCTTCGCTCCTCCCCCGGGGGGAGTGCCTTTGTTGGATACATGCATCCAGTGGCCCTTCCATCGGCCGGTGATATTACTTCCTTTATGTGTTGCTGATTTACAAAAAAATAGTTGGTTCCCTATGCTTAGAAGCTGCCACCATAACGCCCCCCACTCGCCAAATCCTGGAGCCGCCACTGTCTGCAGCTGGTGTAACGATCTCTACTCGCTTTGTACCAAAGATCTAACAGGCGGTAGCTTATATGAACTTCCAGACTACTGAAGTTTTGCGTTTAAGTCGTTAAAAGCGCATGTGCGAAACGTTAAGTAACGTGGAAAGTAAAATGAAAGATCGAATTTCTGCTTCGGGAGTTGCAATTATTGTTTCCCAGGAACTGCTAAGACACATCATAGACTTAATATAGCGAATAAACGTGGGCGATAGTCAATTTGATTCGCATCAAGGAAGGGGATATACATTGAAATTTTAACCAAAGTGCCATGGCGTTGGCTGAATGAGACTATTTTGCGCACATCTCAATCACTTGGTCACTTTTGATAGCATATTTAGCCTTCGGAAGCATCAAGCAAATTTTGGAGAAATTTTGGGTTAACAAATGAATGCTACTCTCTAAAATCCCAATTTGCAAGACCAGTCAATCTTCGACTTGGCTTGTGCTTTCATTTTCACTTTTCAGCAGAATTTGAAATATCGCTGTGCGACGAAATAGACGTCAATTGGCGAGACGTCAATTGACTCATTTCAGAAGTTGTAGATATCAAATCTGTGCTCTATAAAGACTGATAATTAATTAATTGGTTGGTCATAAATAACTTTCCGCACAACTTAATTCTGGAGAATTTTCGCTCTGCTCTCCCTCATCGATATAGCATAATTCTACTCTAATGACTTCTCCTCAATTCGTAGTCTCACAGCACTGAACTTCACAAATGCTATATAGTCGTAGAATAGCTGTTTATTGCATTTAGCCTACTTCAAACGGCAGCATACTTAATACTGTGGGCTACATCTAACTTCGAAATATACTCTTAATTTAAAACGATTGTGATGGTATAATGTTAACAAGGAATAGTAACAGATTAGTTGGTAAGTAAGGATAGAATTAGCGGATAATTGCTAATAAGTGGTTTATGTGTGTGTTGATGCGTGGATGTGTGTTTTGTTTTCAGCCAATCAAAAGACGCTACTTCGGACGGTTCGAGACGCGGCAGCTTCTCATTGGTCGCGGGACTCAAGGATCGAACGTTGGGTTGTTGAAAGAGGAACGTTGAAAAGAAAGGGAACGAGAGCGGCGATCGTTGAGAAACTTCCGATCGAAAAAGCTGTTTTCTAGTCGTTTAAGATTGATTAAAATTAATACTTTGAAACGTATTAAACAGTGTTTTAGTGCGGAGTTCACAGCAGGAACTCACGCGTCGAGTTATCGTGGTTGAACAGGGATTTTTGTCATTATTTGTTGACTTAGTTCAATCAGCTGTAGATTGTATTAGCGTCGTTAGATACGCGTCGCCAGGATTGTTTGCCACTTGAGCATTTGAACGATTTTAATGGACTCTGAATATTAAGCCCATTTAATGGCAGCTATTGTTGAGAAGTTTTAATAGTTAGTTAAGATTAAATGTATTTTAAATAAGAAGTGAGATGTTGTAGTAAATGTAGTCGGTTTCGCCACTGAGTTAAGATACTCAATAGAAGAATTAAGTACCCTAGATCAGATAACGAGTACCCTTATACAGTTTAGGTGGCGATCCGTCACATGTGGGTAGGCTCAGGTCCGGTAGAGTTGAATCTAGTTGTAAGTTGTCGTCGCACAAGGATAAGCGGGCGACGCTGCTCCACTCCGTGTAGTAAGAAAAGCAGAATTTTAGGCTCTTTTATTTAATTAATTGAGGAGGCCTAGTGAATTTTAAGAGTGAAATAGGGTTTGAGTTTTGTCTCCCCGTTCATTGTAAGTAGTATCAGTAGTTTAAATTGATTATTACTGCTTTTGTGTTGAATATTGCTGTGTGTTTTGATTAGTTGTTTTGCATTGAATTTGTATATTCTGCATAACTTTAAGTATGGAAAACCCAGCACTCCCTGATGCATGGTCGGTTGAAGACATTTTATCTATGAATGTAGAAGACTTAAGGGAAAATTTGCTTTCAAAAGGGGTCGAAATGAGGGGTAACAAGGACCAATTGAGGGCAAAGCTGATTAAATTATGTGTGACAGGATTGGGTGAAGACAGACAGACAGATATTGAGAGTGTTGGCAGTAGGACTTCTCAAAATCCCAACCATACTCCAATAGAATCTGAGGCCATTGTCCTTAAGAAATTAGAGTTAGAGATGCGTAAGTTAGAACTTGATGCCCAGATTCAGCAAGCTCAAATTGATGCCCAGACCCAAACTCAAATTCAACAAGCTCAAATCCAGTCCAATGAGAAGATTGAGTTGCATAAGTTGACCTTGCAAAGTGAGTCAGTAAGTAGTGATAGGACTAGTGCAGGTAGTCCTGATAAAGCTAGTGAAAATGCTAGGAAAGCACTCCCTAGGTTTAATGAGAGTACAGATATTGACTCCTACTTGACTCTGTTCGAACGAACAATGCTGAACTTCCAGATTGAGAAAAATAAATGGCCTGCTATGCTTCAAACGCAGATAAGTGGTAAGATCTTAAAAGTCTTTGTAGAACTGACTGCTGAGCAGGTCCAAGACTATGACTGTATCAAAGAAGCCATCCTAAATATGTTTCAGTTAGTTCCCGAAGCGTATAGATTAAAGTTCAGGCAGCTCAACAAGGACCAATCTGAAACGTATACACATTTTGCAACTAGGTTAAATTGGCCTTTCCAGAGATTTTTGCTTGGTCATAAAGCCCAAGATGACCCAGAAAAATCAAAGAATTGTTTAAAATGGAACAATTTTTGAACAAAGTAACTGATAATGTTCTGAAAACTTGGCTTATGGACAAACAAGCCAATTCACTTGTTGAATTAGCTAGATTTGCTGATCAGTTTGTTGCTATTCACAGAAACTATTCAAATAGCAGTGACACATACAACAGACACAAGTTTGCTCCAAATGCATATAGACATGAGCACAATGCAACCCAATCAAATAGATACAACACTGATAGAAAATGCCAACAGTTGCACTAATTGGAGATATCAATTAAATCAAAATGTCACTTCTAAGACATTGCCAGATGAAAATAATGCCAATTTGAGAAATTTTCCACATTCCAATACACAGGGGAGGAACTCAAATTTCAGGAGTGGTAAAAATGGGCTGCCCTCAACCCAGAAATGTGCATTCTGCCATAGGAAGGGACATGGTTTAGACCAATGTTTTGCTTTAAAACGACAGAGAAATGAGAAGGCAAATTTTGAGCCAGGCTCAAATTTTGCTGGTCCAAATGTAAACTTTGTGCAACAAGTTACACATAGTTTGGACACAGTACCAATCAGCTTCAGACCCTATTGTTCCCAAGCTACAATTGTAAATGCAGACAAACAAACAAGACAAATTATTTCCTTTCGTGACACAGGTTCATCACAGACTTTAATCAGTAAAGAACGAATAAATCCTGATGAATACAAAGATACAGGCGAATGTCGTTTGATCAAAGGTATAACTGGGGATGTTATCCAAATTCCTTTGGTGTTGGTTAACCTTGATTGTGTTTTTCATCGTGGAGAAGTGTTGTGTGGTCTCATCGATCAATTACCCCATTCGATTGATGTTTTGATTGGAGCTGATGTGGATTGTCGAGTTGATGAGGAACCCATGGATTCGTGTGTGGTGACTCGGGCTAAAATCAAATCATTAATTGATCTTGAGAAAGATTCATTAGATAAGAAAGCAGAGGTCACATATAATCCAGATGATTATTATAATTTTGATTTTAATTTAGAGAGTCTGTTTGAGGAAGACTTATTGGGGTCTACTGTGAATTCACAGTGTGTTGATGCTGATGATGTAGCTCCAAGTACTGTTGATGAGGAGGTTGTTTTTGATGAGTCGTGTGACTCCAGTGGTGTCCAGGACCCACATGGTTTTTCTGATGATGTTGTTGTTGGTGGGGTTCCATGAGGTTGAATCGCCCAGTAGTTCCACAGGTTTTTCCTAATGATGTTGTTGGTGGTTCAGGGATGTTGAATTGAAGTGGTTTATTGAATTGCCCAGTGGTTTGTTGAATCGGCCAAGTGTTTTATTGAATGCCAAGTGGTTTGTTGAATCGTCCAAGTGGGTCATGCGATGAATTTATTGGGAAAGAGTTGTCTTTTGTCCCATGATGACCTAGTTAGGTTGCAACAGACTGATGAGAGTCTGAAGATGTTATTTAATGAAGTTGTCCTGTTTGATACTCCAGGGCATAAAATCTCATACTGTGTGTATGATGGCCTGTTAGTAAGGAGATTTGTGGAATCTGAGTGTCCACAGGAGGCGGATTTAGGTCTTTTGCAGATCGTTGCCCCAGTCCAAATCCGTAGGCGGCTTTTAGAATTGTCACATGACATTCCGGCATCCGGACACCTCGGCATGCTAAAGACCAAACAAAGAATAATTAAACATTTTTACTGGCCATCTATCAATAAAGACATTAAAGATTACGTTCGCACATGCGACATATGTCAGAAACTAAATAAGAACAAATATAATAGCATTGCCAAATTGCAAAGTTTACCCATCATGAACAATGCGTTTGATCGGGTAGCAATAGACGTTGTAGGGCCATTACCCGTGTGCAGTAAATCAGGCAACAGGTGGTTGCTTACAGTAATGGACTTGTGCACTCATTATCCCGAAGCCATCCCCATTCCCGCCCATAAAGCAGAAATTGTTTGTAAAGTTTTGACAGATGTTTTTGCTCGGTGCGGATTTCCAAAAGAAATCCTGACTGATCAAGGCCGAGAGTTCATGTCTGACGTCATGCAACATTTTCTCGATCAGTGTGCCATTAAACATGTGAAAATATCTGCTTACCATCCACAGTCAAACAGTTGTCTTGAAAGATTTCATTTTACCCTTAAGCAGATGATTAGAGCAGTGAAGGCTGACTCTACCATTGAATGGGATGAACTGATTCCATGGGTACTTTTTGCCTACAGGGAAGTACCAATTGAAGGGTTAGGGTTTTCAAGTTTTGACTTGTTATATGGGAGACAAGTTAATTCACCTTTGTCCCTACTTAAGGACCAGTGGTTCGAGAAATCGGATACTATCGAACAAATTAAGAAGGTTCATGTTTCTGAATTTGTTATCACCTTAAGAGAGAAAATTCGATTCTCTATCGACATGGCAAATAAGTTGTATGCCCAGCAGCAACAGAAAATAAAAGGTTACTACGACAGAAAAGCTGTCGATGTCGACTTTAAACCAGGGCAATTAGTGTTAGTGTGGCTGCCTAGAGATGGCAAACCCCTTTCTGCAGCTTATCATGGGCCATATAAAATAGTGAAAAAAGTTGGCCAACTTGACTATGTGATTGCCACACCTGATAAAAGAAATCAGACTCGTTTATGCCATGTCAATCTTCTAAAGCCATATTTTAGCAGAGATAATCCTGAGCATGCCAAAACTTCTGTTGAAACTGTTAATACAGTAGAAATAACACAGAAAGTCCAGTGTTCTTTTGAAGAACTGGTACTGGACAAAGTAAAACATTTGGGGTCAGGTCTTGCCGAAGAATTGAAATCTCTAATTGTGCAACATGAGCAAGTGTTTAGCAACAAACCGGGGAAGACTGATCTGATTTCCCATAAGATAAACCTTAAACCAGAGGCCAAACCTTCATACTTTTCACCTTATAGGTTAAGCCCCGAGAAGACAAAATTTGTCAATGAACAGGTGAAACAGTTGCTAGATGATGGAATAATTGAGCCCAGTGACAGTCCCTGGGGAGCACCTGTTGTGGTCGTCCCAAAAGCTGACGGATCGTTACGTTTATGTACGGATCTGCGGAAATTAAATGACCAAACTATTCCAGATCCTTTTCCCATGCCTAGGATAGAGCAACTCATTGATAAAGTAGGCCGCAGCAAATACCTGACCAAAGTCGACATGACTTGCGGCTATTGGCAAATCCAAATGCACCCAGAATCGATACCGCTGACTGGTTTCGTGACCCAAAACGGCCATTTTCATTGGAAATATATGCCTTTTGGATGTAGAAATGCCCCTGCAACCTTCTCTAGATTAGTTAAAAAGGTATTGTGCGGCTTAGAAGAGTTCGCAGATGCGTACTTAGATGATATTATCATCTTTAGTAACTCCTGGGACGAGCACCTGCACCATCTTAACCTTGTGTTAAATAAAATTGGTAGGGCAGGGTTGACATTAAAGCTGAGCAAATGTGAGTTTGCTAATGCCCAGATAGATTATCTAGGACACCGTGTTGGCTTAGGTCAAGTCCAGCCTTTGCAACACAAGATAACCTCCATCCAGAAATTTCCCAGACCAAACACTAGAAAGCAGTTGCAATCTTTTCTAGGCGTCTGCGGCTATTTTCGCAAATTTTTGCCTCATTATGCGCATTTATCGATCGCATTGACTAACCTTCTTAAGAAACATGTGAAATTTCATTGGACAGTGGAGGCTGAGAATGCCTTTATAGATATTAAGTCGAGACTAGCGTCCCGGCCAATTCTTAAGACGCCAGATTTCACTCGACCATTTTCAGTTGCTGTGGATGCAAGCGACCAGGCGATAGGTGCGGTACTTTTTCAAGTTCATGAAAATATTGAGCATCCGGTTTGCTATTATAGCAGGAAGTTGAATATACATGAGCGAAGATATGCGACCGTTGAGAAGGAAGCATTAGCTCTTGTGTCTGCGGTCAGAACTTTTAGTGTGTATTTCGGTACTCAAAAGACAGTGATATACTCTGACCACAGCCCGCTTATGTTCATCCACAAGATGGGTAGGCATAACGCCAAGCTGTTGCGTTGGTCTTTAGAGTTGCAACAGTATTCTCTTGAGATAAAACACAGACCAGGTAAAGACAATTTACTGCCTGATATTCTGAGCAGACCATCAGAATAGGTAGGATAAGTAACTAGTTTAGGCGTTGTAAGTAAGTGTTGGAAGTAAAAATAGAATGTAAGTGTTACTGTAGCTTAAGCTAAGTTAGGATAGTTTTGTGATATAACCACTTAGATAGCATAATTTTTGCAGTTGTTCTCAGTGGTTGGTTCTTGTTTATTCCTTTGTAATATTAATTCCATTTTGGATAAGTTGAAATTGGTGTAAGCCAAAGTTTGCTTCGCAATTTCCTTTTGATGTCGTCACAGCCACTGCATCTGAGTTGACGTGGTAATCCACCACGTAGGCTCGAGTGCTAGGGGTGTGATGGTATAATGTTAACAAGGAATAGTAACAGATTAGTTGGTAAGTAAGGATAGAATTAGCGGATAATTGCTAATAAGTGGTTTATGTGTGTGTTGATGCGTGGATGTGTGTTTTGTTTTCAGCCAATCAAAAGACGCTACTTCGGACGGTTCGAGACGCGGCAGCTTCTCATTGGTCGCGGGACTCAAGGATCGAACGTTGGGTTGTTGAAAGAGGAACGTTGAAAAGAAAGGGAACGAGAGCGGCGATCGTTGAGAAACTTCCGATCGAAAAAAGCTGTTTTCTAGTCGTTTAAGATTGATTAAAATTAATACTTTGAAACGTATTAAACAGTGTTTTAGTGCGGAGTTCACAGCAGGAACTCACGCGTCGAGTTATCGTGGTTGAACAGGGATTTTTGTCATTATTTGTTGACTTAGTTCAATCAGCTGTAGATTGTATTAGCGTCGTTAGATACGCGTCGCCAGGATTGTTTGCCACTTGAGCATTTGAACGATTTTAATGGACTCTGAATATTAAGCCCATTTAATGGCAGCTATTGTTGAGAAGTTTTAATAGTTAGTTAAGATTAAATGTATTTTAAATAAGAAGTGAGATGTTGTAGTAAATGTAGTCGGTTTCGCCACTGAGTTAAGATACTCAATAGAAGAATTAAGTACCCCTAGATCAGATAACGAGTACCCTTATACAGTTTAGGTGGCGATCCGTCACACGATATTAAGATAAATTATCTCATAGCGTTATGAATTTTCGAAGACAATTCAACATTCACATTAAAATGCATTCAAACTGAATATTTCGCGTGAACAATATTTAATATTAAATTTTCCTGCTATGGATCTGCGCTTGAAGCAGAAACAAAGTCCGGTTGTGAACAGATCTAAAATTACTACGGCAACAACTCAGTCTAAAGGAAAACTGACTTAAAGACGCAGAAATATTGTCAAATAAAGCAATAGCCCATGAAATTCTTTTGCTGATACAGCCTGCGTTGTCAATCAACAGACTGGTTTCATCTGTTCGCATTTTTAGCTGAATTTGATGGAAGCTGTGTACAATTGACAATAGTTGAATAATTATTGACGTATTGACGTATTAGATGTCCAGAAAGCGGTTTTGTTCCCGCTTGTCACTTACGTAAAGAATAAATGAAAGGCGGCAAAGATAACAGAGAGAGAGAGAGAGAGAGAGAGAGAGAGAGAGAGAGAGAAAGAGAGAGAGAGAGAGATAGAAAGAGAGAGAAAGAGAGAGACAGAGACAAAGACATAGACAAAGACATAGACAAAACAAAGACAGAGACACAGAGAGAGAGAGAGAGAGAGAGAGAGACAGAGAGAGACAGAGAGAGAGACAGAGACACAGAGACACAGAGAGAGACAGACAGACTCAAGTTGCAGAGGAGGGGCGGTTGACGAGACAGAGGGTAAGGTGACCGTCTTTCGTATTCTGTCTGTTCACTTTAAGTGCGTTGACCAAATAAGAGAGCGTCTCCGACTTAACCCGTGTTCACCGTCGAAATCCAAAGCGAATCGGAAGACGCGGAAATTCTATCGCTGTCGTTCGACATCAAATAAGAACAAGAGCAGAAAATAGCAGAACGAAATTCCAAACCGCTTCATTCATTCGGCGCTCTCTTGCGCCTTGCGACCGAATAGGGTTTGAGTTTTATTCTGAGATTTTTGAAGGTTCAAGCGCTCTATTAATAGATGGCAGGTGAATGCGCCGTAGCAGAGATACACCGAACAGTGTTGGATATTCATTCATTCATTCATTCATTCAATCAATCAATCAATCAATCAAAAGTTCTATAGCGCCTCTATCATAATACTCAGAGCATCAGCCGATGGCGCACCAAATCCAATCCGAATAAGATCCAGATCAAGCCAGAAAGGTCAGTCAGATCGGTGGGGGGAGCAGTCTAAGAGGGATAAGCCAGATACTCCTAGATACTGCCAATATACAGATGTCCCTGGATAAGCTAAGACAAACAGGTAGGCCCCCTATATATGACTAGAGATGATAACGTGGCTGTCCTACGATGTGATGACGGTAATATTAGTTTCAGGGCTTGATAATATTGCGTCAGTGATGCCTAATCAGTGGTATATTGGGACTGCCATGGGGCGGAAGGGGACGGCATTCCCTTACTTTTTCCAGAGAGGGGACGCATCTTCACTTTTTTTTAAATATATAATTTATTATTGTCATTAATTAAATTTAATAAATATTCTTAATATTACGTATTTTCTTATTTGCTTAACTTAATGGATCATGCATCCAACTGCATGATTGAAGTTACTAATAACTGAAAGTTATGGTTTTGATTTTGGTGTTACTTTTCCTTTTTCCGCTCACTATTTTAGGGAGGGGACGCCGTCCCCAGTATTTTTTCTGCCATCCCCACTTCTTTTTATAGGACTTCGGTCCTGTACATAATATGTAGTATTTTTCTTTGAGATTGTCTTAATGTTCGCTGTCGTCAAAATCAAAACGCATGGCGCAGTGCAGTAGTGTTGCCGCTGGTTCTCTTCTCGTACCTTACAAAGAATCGAAACCGATTAATTTTGACTGCAAGAAAAATGAATGTCAAAGAGACGAGAGAAAGAAGATATGCCTAAAGAGCCTCTGTCATTTCCTGATGCTTGTTTCTAAGTTGTCATAAACTGTGATCCATTCCACGGCACAATCTGTCATATCATTGAACCACTCCACAATCCTAAACGTTTCGCCTCCAGAGCGAACGATTGCCTCCTTACTTATACTCTCTTTTGGGGCTATGACGTAATGACGGAAGAAAAAACGCCGCCCGCCGCCGAAGGCCTTTGTGGCGAAACGTCTTTGGTTTGAAAAATCCAGAGGGAGAAGAGACTCGTGACCAATTATTATTCAGTTATTCCGAAACACTAAGATCTCCACAATAAAGCTGACCTTCGAAATTAACGTACTGCTTAGGAATTGCCCTGTGTGTGTGTGTGTGTGTGTGTGTGTGTGTTGCGCTTGTTTATAGACGCGTCCGTATCAAAGACGATGGGCGTCTATGTGTGTTTGTGTTTGTGTGTGTGTGTGTGTGTGTGTTTGGCTCCTCCTTTCTCAACCGGGGCTTGCCACCGTCTATGGTCTTTGGAATCTGTGGCATTCGTCGGAAGTTTTCAGCAGGATCTCTAACTAGACGTTATCTGGTTTTCACAAAGCATCAATAATTAATTAATACCAAAGATTTCGATAGCAACTAAGTGAGTTTTATAAGCGAATGGAAAGGAACTGATGCGACGTCATCTATTCGACGTCATCAAATCGACGTCATCTATTCGACGCCATTAATTCGATGTCATCAATTCGACGTCCTCTCCGCAATCGGCCTACTTTGGCTTTGTGCCACCGGTTCCCGTCTGAACAGTTAAGCAAATTTGAGCGCGGTTGGTGCTTGGATGGGTGACCATCCCGGAACCTAATCGTGGTTCCGGCGGCCAACCAAGCCGTTCATCGCTTAGGCGTCGATAAATTGATAGCAGCGTCAAGCTGCGAAGGTAAAACGCGGGTCTTAGAGAAATTAACGGCAACCTACTCTAGATTAATGGCATTAGCCACCTGGGTCGCTGCTTGCCTAGTAACCGGAGAGCAGCGCCGGAACCTACGTTCGTAAGATGACTACCTTTTACCTTTACCATGCCACGAGTCAGCATTCAGGACGAATAGGTTTCAGCTTTCAGGTATTATTTCTTTTAGATCCTTCGAGCGACGCACCTCTTGCTGTTCGTAAAGATCGAACCTCCTTCGAGGCTCTTACAACTCTCCACCTGGGTCGCCAAAAATTCCAACTCAATATTTCTGCATTTAAAAACTACGCGACCAGTGAGGGCGTAGCCTACATGAGTGGAAGTAATCGTGGCTATTTTGAGGAATGGTGAAGACAATTGATTACTACTGCTCCGTTGATATATCGACGTATATATATATATATAATATATATATATATAATATATATATATATATATAACTGCCTCGCCGATCGTTGCACCTCTCGTCTATTGCTATTTCAAGAACGCCTACGCACCGGAAACACATGCAGCTATATATATATATATATATATATATATATATATATATATATATACTGTGGTATAACTTTCGAAGCGCCATATAAATACACGAGAGCTTACTCACTTGGATCGAAGGATTCTATGTCACGCAGCAATTGCAAACTCATCCATATCGACTGAATGTGACCACCACCACCGCCATCACCACCATCACTACCAGTGTTTAATCTAGACCGTTTCCGGGGAAAACCGCCCTTTTCCCCCTTCCCGGAAATTTCAAATTCTCCCGGAAATTTTGGAATACTGCATGGACTAACAGCGGTCCCTAGCAGAAATTCCCCGGCTTTGTCAGTTACCCCCGGCTTTTTGAGTTTCACCCCGGAGTCCAGGAGTCTAGTTTAAACACTGATCACTGCCACCATCATCACTACCACCACCACCACCATCATCATCATCATGACAAACACAACAACAGTCATCGTCGTCGTCACAATAGTTATCGAGACACTATTTAAAGTTCCTCTGTTGCAAATTACATTACATTACCAGTGGCTCTTCTAGCCACCTAGACATTGGCGAAGTTTAATTTTTTTGGGGGGTCAGACATTGGGGAGGTCATACTACTTGCCAAAATATCAACATTTGGGGGAAGAAATTTCAAACTTTGAGGGGGGAATCTCCCGCCAGAGAGGGCCTAGAATAAACACTGTTACATTGCGACGGCCGATCCGTCTATACCTGTCCGTCGCAGGTGAGCGATCAGCTTCGGCCACCAGTCGTCGGCCTCGGCGTCGACGTAGGCGACGTCGAACAGGGCGTTGGGAACGTCGCATCGACGGAACATCAGAACGACGAACTCCGTCGCCCTCGGCGTAAGCGTCTTCATGTCGGAAACGTTGATCCAGATGTCGCTGAGGAACTCCGGCGACAGCACCATCAGGGTCCTGCGCGACCGACGGACCCCGGCGTCGATGCGGCTGTGCAGGGGCGAGCCGCCGGCGCCCTGCTCGACGGAGAGGCAGCGAAGACCGACGGACGGAGACTCGAGGCGCTCCATGACGCCGTACACCCAGTCGCGCTGGTTGGAATGGTGGACGAAGAAGGCATCGTAGGAGAGACGGTCGCGTGGAAGAACAGCGGAAGCGATCGGCATTGCTGGAAGATGCTTGACGGAATGAGACGATTCGACCTGAAAGAAACCGCAGTCAACGCTATCATCATCATCATCATCATCATCATCATCATCATCATCATCATCATCATCATCACCGCCATTGCCACCACCACTGCATGCCATCGCTTTCGTCGTCGTAATCGTCATCGTACTCATCGCCATCATCATCGGCAGCATCATCACAGTCCACCATCACCGTCATAATAATAATAATAATAATAATAATAATAATAATAATAATAATAATAATAATCGTCGTCGTCATAATCGTTTATGAAACAATGTATATAGCTCCTTGGGCATGGCAAAGGCCAACGTCGATGGCACTATCCTAGACATCACTTGAATGAAATGCAAAATAATCCTTGTCTTTGGATGCCGCTTTTAAATAAGTCAACGGAGTTCGCTTTCCTGGTGTTATTCAGTTCCATGAAAATACAGTGCAGGATTGACGCCGAATTTAAATCATGCCCGTCGCATATATTATCGAGCTGAGCTTGGCAGTCTTGACTGAAGGAAAACCACTCTGACTGACCTGTAATTAGCAGGATGCGCACGGGCGTATACGTGCATATGGCCATGCTTTTGCATTAATTTCGATTTTCATAATGGGGCGGAAGATGCATGGCAGAGTGGGTTACGCGCTGGAGCAATAGACTGACGGAGCGAAGTCAGAGCCCCGTTAGCGCCCCTATAGTGGCTTTCACACAGGCAGTAATGCCTTCTGAGCCACTTTAAATCACGCTGTAGCAGTTGCACCGGTAAGTAATCCGAACTTTCTGGAGGTACACAACACAAGTGCACCCCGTTCACCTCCTAGAATATCCATGCAGCTGCAATAATTCCCGTTGAAATATTGTAGACAGCACTTTATCGGGTGCGGCATATCGTGCAATGTCAGTATATACGGATATACAGTAACTGCTGTTGACAACACTGCGCTCGCTGTTTAGCGGTAGATCAAAAGCGTTTGCTGGTCTGTGTACAAACACGATTGGAACTTCGTTTGAGTTTTAGAATTTCTGTTTTTGCAAAATCCATCGAGAGTACAGTGGCGCTGTAGAAGTTGGAATATTGTCAAAATGTAACTGTAAACATGACAAAGCAGTAGAAGACTTCTTCTTCTTTAGCGCCATTGTAGTAGTACATCTGCACCAGTCGATGGTCACATTCCAGTAGGGGAGACCGGGATAAAATGGTCATCCGGGCCATAGCGAACATCTTTAATTAATTAGGCCCCACTTGCAGATACCGCAGACAAGGAAACTCTTTCAGCGTGACACACTTATTGGGCGCCACTTTTTGTGTAGCGTTGATGGGCGCATGTGGTCTAGTAGCGTTAGAAATACAAATAAGCAATTATATCGTGTTCGAAACATTTACTGAAGCAAAGTTCTTGTCCTATCGCTCTTGCATTTCTCGTTTGATCGACAAACTACAGTAATTGTTTTGGCAAGTAATAAGTCCTATTTTGTATCGCGTATGTAGTCTACGATCAAACAGTATAACTGTTGCATAGTCTAGGGCAAAGCAGTCATGGTATGTCCACGCTGCCCCAGATGCCAGGGTAAAGCGAACTTTTAATTAGTAAAAATAATTTCTTTTCAAATAAATAAGTTACCAAATCAATTTATTATAGTCCATATCTTTTGATAATTACCTTACTTTTCTGCATATTTAAGTCATCGTTAATCAAGGTAGCACAACAAATATCAATCTGAAAACTAGAAAACCATGTTCGCTTTGTCCCGTTTGCCCCAAGAAATGTTCTCAATCTGTGATTTGTCATTCTCATCTTGAAATTCTCGTGCATCTTGAGTGTATATATATATATAATTATATAATTATATATATATGGATGTTTAATATTGTTGTAATTTAAATTAGTCCAGTAGCTTACAAAGCCATATCCATTCACCAGCTTGCACTACTACTACTACTACTACTACTACTACTACTACTACTACTACTACTACTACTACTACTACTACTACTACTACTACTACTACTAACTACTACTAATACTATGAGTCTGACTGACTACGACTACGACTACAACAACAACAACAACTGCACTACTACTACTACTACTACTACTACTACCACCATCGGTACTATTACAACTACTAGTACTAGTACTACTACTACTACTACTACTAATACTAATACTACTAATACTACTGGTACTACTACTACTACTTCTACTATTACTACTACTACTACTACTACTAATGATGATGATGATGATGATGATAATAATAATAATAATAATAATAATAATAATAATAATAATAATAATAATAATAATAATAATAATAATAATAATAATAATAATAATAATAATGATAATAATTGTTAATAATACTATAATTGTTAGTAATAATTGTTATAGCAGAAGCGCTGTGCAAACGATTGGCTGGGCGTTTAATTGTTTATTTTGCTTCGGCGGCGACTGCGCGAAGACGAAGGATCGATGATATCGCATGTCCCAGGGCTGTTCACCGTCCGTACGATACCCGGGAGATGCATAGGAAATTTCGATAGCCCGTCTCCCCTGTACAGTTTCAGCGACTGTCCCAGTGGGATTTGGGGCGCAGAGGGAAACGTATCTTCCACTCAGGAACCCTCGCTAAAACATCAAAGGACGTGTGTAGGCTGCGCAGCTGCTGCGTCGCAGGACCGCTACCGCATGTACCCAAGGAGGCACTGATGCCATTCTGTTTCGAGGCTTGTCTTCAGTTGGAGGACTGTGGTAAGAGTGCAGTGGTAGCACAGCAATGTCGCCTCCTCACAGACAGATGCGTCTTTCAGAATGATGCAAACTGACGACGCTGAGCATTATCTGTAATTGGAACGGAATCTGCTTATACGCTAAGCTATATAGTAGTAGTAGTAGTAGTAGTAGTAGTAGTAGTAGTAGTAGTAGTAGTAGTAGTAGTAGTAGTAGTAGTAGTAGTAGTAGTATTAGTAGTAGTAGTAGTAGTAGTAGTAATAGTAGTAGTAGTAGTAGTAGTAGTAGTAGTAGTAGTAGTAGTAGTAGTAGTAGTAGTAGTAGTAGTAGTAGTAGTAGTAGTAGTAGCAATAATAATAATAATAATAATAATAATAATAATAATAAACATTTCGACATTAACTTTGGTTTACTTGGCCTCCTAAATTTACCACTTTAAATTACGTTATTATTATTATTTATTATTATTATTATTATTATTATTATTATTATTATTATTATTATTATCATCATCATCATCATCATCATCGTCGTCGTCGTCATCATCAGTGTGTGCGAGAATTCTAAAACATTTGGATTTTTTCTAAAATTTTAAAAAATCCAAATTAAAACCGTGACGATTACAAGTTTTATCAGTCTCTTTGTAGAGATCATAAGGGACACTTGAGTTTGAGCTGTTAGCATCTACACTGAATTATAAGAAAATTTCCATTTCTTTCCTTGGGAACTTTTTTCTCCTCTCTCTTTCTCCCTTTCTCTTTGATTCTCCAAAAGAATTAGTGTTTTGTAAGCATTGTTCTCTGTAAATAGTAAATACTCTGCAGTTTCCAGCAAGAGAGAGAAAAGTCAAACTGCGTTAGGTTGCAAGCGATTCATATATATATATATATATATATATATATATATATATATATATATATATATATATATATATACAATCCAGTTGATATTCTTCTGCAAGGCAGCTACGCCTCATTCAGAATGATTAAAACAATATCGATATCCTCGTGAGTGAGTGGTACCGTCCCTGTGTTGCCGTCGTCTAATTCTTCTGAAATATGATGGCAGAGAAACCCGATTATAGCCAATTACTGTAGATAGCACAGTCATCGGCTACTTAAGCCATTCTTTGGTGGTAAGAGCGTCGCTCGTTTTAACGTATCGACGCCCCAAACCAGCGACGCTCGATATAATTCAGTCTTCCGATAGGCTTACGCCACAAGGTGGGATCGTTTGTCATGTATTTAACACAAGCGGACGAGATATTATGCAGCCTACGGTCAGTATTATATCGTCACTACGACGATATACTGACGCTATTGAAGCAAACGATGAAGATAAGAAAGACAAATAGACGGACGGACAGACAGACATACAGACAAACCGACAGACATACACCTTAGATTCTGATCACGTTTCTGACTGGCGTGAGACAGTAACCCAATACATTCGATGCATGCAAACAAAACTTCATGCATTGGACCACGACGACGAGAGAGTGCTGACCGACTCATTGTCACTCAGTCGAGTTACACGAATAGCAATCGGATTCCCTGTTGCCAATATTACAGGTCTATCATTAAGTAAGGCATTAACCTTCATAGCGTTAATCCCGTACGTGACACGGGCAAGGAAAACATGCTAAAAGCGTTAACCCCGTACGTGATACGGGCAAGATGTAATGTAATGTAACAAGATATTAATTTGCAGTGTCTAAGTTTCAGTTGATCAAAACAGTCAAAGTTTGACTCTGGCAGTGAGGTAGGCATCGGGGACAGGTAATGGAATACCTTTCTAATAAAATATGCAATTTTAATTTATATTGCGCCCATTTTATAGCGCATTTTTACACAAATTCATTGTTATATGCTCTTCTGTCGGCACAGCTACTGATTTCGCAAATATACATTACTCAAATATTTTCTCACCAGAAAGTCAAGGTAACATAATATAAAGCACCTGTAGTTTTCATTTATATAGCGCCCATTTATATAGCGCAATTTTACACAAATTTACTTTTATATACTCTTCTGCCTTGACAGTCACGGATTTCGAAAATATGCATTATTCAAATATTATTTCATGAAAAATTCAAGGTAACATAATATAAAGCACCTGTAATTTTCATTCATATAGCGCCCATTTATATAGCGCATTTTTACACAAATTCACTTTTATATACCCTTCTGCCTTGACAGTTACGGATTTCGCAAATATGCATTATTCAGATATTATTTCATCACAAAGTCAAGGTAACATAATATGAAGCACCTGTAATTTTCATTCATATAGCGCCCATTTATATAGCACAATTTTTCACAAAATCACTTTTATATACTCTTCTGCCTTGACAGTTACGGATTTCGCAAATATGCATTATTCAGATATTATTTCATCTCAAAGTCAAGGTAACATAATATAAAGCACCTGTAATTTTCATTTATATAGCGCCTATTTATCATTTATATAGTGCAATTTTACCCAAATTCACTTATATAATCTTCTGCCTTGGCAGTTACTGATTTCGCAAATATACCGCCTTTTAGCAAATGAATTGTAGTAATAAGGCGCTACATAAATTTGCGCTATATAAATGAAATTGAGCGCATTCTAGCGTCAGGTATCAAAGTTTGGTCTCAAATACCTTCCTTGCAGTTACTGACTTTACTGTATAAACGCGTGTTTGAAAATCCCGCCTTTTAGCGTATGAGTTGAATTGTAGTAATAAGGCGCTACATAAATTTGCGCTATATAAATGAAATTGAGCGGATTCTAGCGTCAGGTATCAAAGTTTGGTCTCAAATACTTTTCTTGCAGTTATTTACTTTACTGTATAAACGCGTGTTTGAAAATCCCGCCTTTTGGCGTATGAGTTGAATTGTAGTAATAAGGCGCTACATAAATTTGCGCTATATAAATGAAATTGAGCAGATTCTAGCGTCAGGTGTCTAAGTTTGGTCTCAAATACCTTCATTGCAATTATTGACTTTACTGTATAAACGCGTGTTTGAAAATCCCGCGTTTTAGCGTATGAATTGAATTGTAGTAGGCCTAATGAGGCGCTAAATAAATGTAAATGTGTACATAAATAAAGACACAAATAGAGTGAATATGATACTAATTACATCAGGTGTCCAATGAATATCTCTAGCCATTAGATTCTATTTCGAAAGCATTCGTATCTCGAGTCTTCAATAACGTCGTTTAGTAATAACGTCGTTTCGCCCCAAAAATAATCAAACGCTTTTGGTACGTCATTTACACAATTAATCTAACGCCAAGGAGGTTAATGTAAACTCATTTGATCGCTCAAATAAGTCGCTTGAACAAATTCGCTCCGGAAGAGAATCCGACAACGAGAGAGAGAGAGACAGACAGACAGACAGAGACAGAGACAGAGAGAGAGAGACAGAGACAGAGACAGAGACAGAGACAGAGAGAGATCTTCACGATTGTAATGCTGCTTCAACTTCGCTTGAAAATTGTTTTTTAAGGCCAGAAGGTCATTTGACTAAAAGTCTTATTCCGTTGAGAGTTTTACGGCGTTTAAAGGCAACTAAAGACCTTGTTGTCTCTGAGGGCAAAAAAGGCCAAAGACCTTCTCTTTAAAGATCACAGACCTTGTCGCTAAAGGACAAAAACCTTTTTTCAAAAGGCCAAATGCATTGTCTCTAAAGGTCCAATACCTTGTCTCAAAAGGTCAAAGATTTTCTCTTAATAGGTTATATACCTTTTCTCTAAAGGCCAAAAACCTTGTTTCAAAAGACTGTCCTCTCACAATCGTCGTCTCTAGTTCTACATTCTCCAAACGCTGTGAGTCTCGGTGGCGTAGCCAAGAGGGTGGGGTCAACTTAAGCCTCCCCCTTGGCTGCCGACGAAAATTTAATAAAATGTGTTTCCATGCATTTTTTATTTTCGGGCGCGGGGGTCAAATTCCTCCCACCCCTTGGCTGCCGACCCAAAATAATTTCTAAGCGCTATAGAATGTAAAGATGTAAAGTGACAACCTTTTTCTTTTTCTTGTCAAGATTTTTCGAAGTTGGTTATGATCAAAACCAAAACCCCCTCCTTCCGGAAATCTTGGCTACGCCACTAGTGAGTCTTATGTACGCTTGACCGTCTAAGCGGAACTTTCTTCTTCTTCTTCTTCTTCTTCTTCTTCTTCTTCTTCTTCGGCTTCACGGACTTAAGTCTGATCTACTCTCGAGTTTTCACTGATCCTAATATCACTGACATTCCCGAACGCAACTCGCGCCATGCATTCGCTCTTGTAACAGAAGAGGTGCAGATAAATAGGGAAGGGGTGTGACTTCGGGGGTATTTCCAACAGTTTGATTTGTCTTAATAAGTGGCGTAGCGAGGGTGTCCGGCGCCAGGGGGCAAAGCAGGTCATCGCCTATTTCTCTTACTTAAGTTACGTGAGCACGGATGGTCTATGCAACTTAACTGAGCGAAATAGGCGAAGACCTTTTCTGGCTCGTCAAGCTTTTTGGGAGGAACTTGAGGTAAATTCTATATATTCAATATCCAACCGTGGTACAGGACTATCTTTTTTTAAAATTAGGTGATCGATTTGACGCCCCCCTCCGCGCCCGGGGTGGTTGTCCTGCCCCGCTGTCGCTACGCCACTGGTCTTAATGTACAGTATATTTAAACGTGGCTTAGACGCTGTTCGCAAGATTAGGAAAATATTCCTCGCTTCTTCTTGCTCCCCTTCTTCTTCTTCCACATTTTCTTCCGCATCTTCTTCTCCTTCGTTATGTTCTTCTTCTTCATCTTCCTCTTCTTCCTTTCTTCCTTCCTTCCTTCCTCTTCATCTTCCTCTCCTTCCTTCTCTTTCTTCTCTAGCTGCGCTTGCTAGAGGCGAATCGAATCAGTCGAGATTTCTGTCTTAGTCAGTCGTTCCGCTGCTACGTACATCGTTTCCTACTTGCTTAAATGGTTGCTGATGATCAATCGATCGTAATCAGAATCCTTGAGGCGATCTCTTTCAATATGCTCCTACTTCTCCGTCATTTTGTCCAAATGACTCAAACACCTATGATACTATGTCTGCAGAGGCGTAGCCAGGAATTTGATTGGAGGTGGGGTGTAATGTGATTGGGGCTATAAATCTTAAAAACGTTCAAAAAAATCCTAAAAGCACACTAAAAACTTTAAGGTTGCCTGATTTTGGGGATATATATATACCGATATACCCCCGTCGCTACGCCCCTGTATGTCTCATGACCCAGTCGACACACACACACACACACACACTCTCTCTCTCTAACACACGCACACTATATGTTTCGGTTTTTGTTATTTATTTTGATCGAAGTGACAATTCGTCTTCATCTAATTCTCAACAAGGCTGAATTACCCTCTCTCATAACCGGCGTAAAGCCGTCTTCCATTACCCTTTCGAACGCTCCTCTTCTCCAGCCCAGCAAACCCAGTCGCCTGGTTCCACACGCTCTCCTCCGTCGTCTTTCGCCGCCTTCTTCTTCGTCGTCGTCGTCAGGGCGGCGAAATTCCGCTTTCGACGCCGGAATGAACCTGGTCGTCGAGATGATAATAATCGCCGAAGAGTCTCGTAATGTATTTCTGCTGTTGTTGTTAGTCGACATTGGCGACGGATGAAGAGGAGGCGGAGGAGAAGGAGGAGGAGGAGGAGAAGAAGAAGAAGGAGAGGTCCGTGACTGTCGGCGCGTCGACGGTCGGCAATTGGCCTAATGACAGCGTAGGTGTCGAAGGAGAGACGGTCTCCGGGCGTTACCGCCGCCGCCGTCGCCGTCGCCGCCGCCGCAGCCGTGAAGGGGTGCTGTGTGACCTGAATGCGTCGCTCCGTCCGTCCGTCCGTCCGTCCGTCCGTCCGTCGCAGCGCTAATGGTTTTTAACCATTGCACCGAAACACGTAGTATCGGCGGCGGCGGCGGCACCGCCTCTGTACTTACACTGCGCATCTGTCACGTGATCGGCGTCGGTCACTTAAGGCAGAAAAACAGAAAACGAACAAATGGCCAAACCGTTATAAGGACTCTTTGACCGCGGACGATAAAAACGACTGACACCACAGAGACAGACACAAACAGATAAACAGATAAACAGACCTGAGGTCAGACTGACTGACTTGACTGACTGACTGACTGACTGACTGACTGACTGACTGACTGACTGACTGACTGACTGACTGACTGACTGACTGACTGACTGACTGACTGACTGACTGACTGACTGACTGACTGACTGACTGACTGACTGACTGACTGACTGACTGACTGACTGACTGACTGACTGACTGACTGACTGACTGACTGACTGACTGACTGACTGACTGACTGACTGACTGACTGACTGACTGACTGACTGACTGACTGACTGACTGAAGGATTGAAGGACTGACTGAAGGATTGAAGGATTGAAGGACTCACTAACTGACTTAGACATACAGAAACAGATGACCATAAAATGTGATGTTTTGATGCTGGAAATCATAGACAAATAGGCAGGCAGGCAGACAGATAGATAGGCATACAGACAGAAAGATGGACAAAACAGGCAGACAAGAAGGCAGGAAGATAGCAGTACCTGACCAAAAAATGCCGTGCGAAGGTGGCGAGGTTCGATAGGAAATTCAAAGGTAAGCGATTTGACTGAGTTTTTCTAAAACCTAGAGACCAAATAATCCAGAACCCGTTTATAGGCCTATATTTTATATTTTATTCAATGCGAGTAAGTAAGTACAATCTCGTAAATTTATATGGCGCTTTGAAGCAGTACAGTGATAGCTGCTTATTCGTATGCGCTATATATGCTTAGTCAACGACGCAATCGGCACAGACTCAATGCATTAGGAGAGAGGACAGCACTAATGCGTCATTTTGTCCTCTCTTGGACACTCTTAACCGGTCTCTCTGTCTCTCTGTCTGCCTCTCTCTCTCTCTCTCTCTCTCTCTCTCGTCCGCCTTCGATTTTGTTTTCGTTGTTGTATCTTGTCCCTTCGCATTATTCTCTTCTCTCGCTATATAAAAAAATCTATCTTCACAGACGTCCTGAATTTGCTTCTGATCATCTGTTTAGGTTCCCAGCGTTGTTTCACGAGACTGTCTTCGATCTGTGTCGTTCGATTCTTCGATTGCTCTGCTTTGCGAATCATCGATGATCGCTCCTCGCATCTTGAGTTCATTATACAATCTGTTGATTCTTTTTGCAACTTTTATGGTTTATCCCTTTATATTTTATTCGGTTATTTATGTATAAATATGTGCATATATAATTATTTTGTGTACATGTATATGCGCAAAGATAGGAAGAGGAGAATATACGTATATTCATTTGAAGTCCGTACCTTGATCGAGTCTGAGTTATTCACGTCAGTTCGTTAATTTAATTCAATGTCAGAGAATTCGTATGAATTCAATTTATTCTCCTGTATTTCTAAATCGAATCTGTTCCTTCGAGTCTAATTTCGCTCGATCTTTTGACAACACGTGGCCTGGACAACTCCAATCTGCTGCTGCTGCTGCTTTGAACACTACGGCGGTGAGTTTGCTGCAAAGCACTTAATCGACCCATGGACAAAAAAAAATCCACGCTATATACAGTAGATGCTGATTCTTAGAGAATCCAGCAGAAAACGAAGAACGGGGAGAAGGAGTTGCGCATGTACACGCGATAAGAACTCTATTCTCTAATGGAGCAAGAGGATACGGTGACGAAGGTGAAGATCAAGTGGTAAAGTGGATGAAGCAGTTGACAACGATGAAGAAAAGAGAATTAATATATAATATAACAAGGTTTAAAGTGGTTCAGTAGGGACCGCCCTGTGTGAGAACCACTGTTGCTCCCGTCCAATCTAATATCCTAAACTACAGAGGTTTATTTTGAACTCGTTTACAGTTGTAGCCGTTACTATCCCCTCATCCAGTTCATTCCATCTGTCCACCACTCTTGCACTAAAAAAATGCTGTTTATGTCTCCCAACCCGTTTCTTGAACAGTTTCATGCTGTGTCCTCTGGTTCGATCATACTGCTTCATTGTAAAAAATCTTTCCTTTGGCGTTTCCACTTTGTTTGTTAGTATTTTGTATGTCTCGATCAAATCCCCTCTCTCTCTTCTTTTTTCCAGGGTTGTCAATCCACAGTGATTTAGCCTTTCCTCATAGGTTAGTTTGTGATATCCCTTGATCATCTTTGTTGCTCTGTGTTGCACTCTTTCTAAGGTCTCTATGTCTTTCTTCAGGAATGGACACCATGCTTGAACACAATACTCTAAATGTGGACGTACCAATGTCTTGTAAAGTCTTATTATTACATCCTTCTCTCTGCTCACTATCGTTCTTTTGATCATACCTAGAATTTTGTTGGCCTTATTAGCTGCCTCTGCACATTGCCTAGATGGCTTTAAGCTGTTATGCATGATGACCCCTAGATCTTTCTCCTCGTTTGTAACTTTTAGTCCCTTCCCACATAACTTGAACTCATGATCTGTTCCCTTCTTCCCAATGTGCATCACCGAGCATTTATCTGTATTAAAAAGCATTTGCCAATCTGCCGACCACTGGGATAGTCTATTAAGGTCTTGTTGTAAAATTTTTGCGACGCTGCCCTGCAACGATAGCGGTTATGACGCTGACGAACGAGAACCGAGAAGGGAAAAGTAACCAAAAATAGTTAAGACTAACTTGATTGGAAACGCAGAGCTGTTGGTTGCGGTAAACGGTTGGAGTTTTATTCCATTTGAGCGCATCTGAGTCGAATTAAGGTGAACAAGTCTTTAGGCACGCAGAGCAACAGGGGCGAAGCCAGAAATTTGATTTGGGGGATATGAATGGGTGTATATATATTGCTATATAATATACACATACAGTATATATTATAAAAAAGGAAAAGTTAAGTTTTCCCACGCTCGAATTCGAGCTTTGGGGCCGGTGCTGATCTCCGGTCGCCAAGGCATACAGCGACGCAGGTGGAACACATCATTAACTTAGAGTACGCTGCCAGTCAAACGTCTAGGCCCGCGCTTTACTTCGCAGCGAACGCTGCTCCTCAATTTGATGTTATAACCGCCCTCTAGCGAATAAGGCTGAGTCGACCTTAGGGGCTCCAACGGAGAGTTGAACTCGTTCCGTCAGCGTGCCTGTCCAGCGTGTAACCACTTCTGCCACCTTCCTGCCCCATATATATATATATATATATATATATATATATGCTTTTCGAGGAACTTTTCCAGACCTCGAACCGGACGAGAGTTAGCCACACAATTTCTTAATGTCTCCGGACATTTTTTTTTCATAAGACCTTCGGGAATGAAGTACCGAGGGCATAAAAATATATATATATATATATATATAATACTCTCTATATATATAATATTTTATATATAGTACATATGTTATATATATGTGTATATGTTATATGCACTGTATTATATATATATTGATTTTGGGGGCATATAAACCGATATACCATACCCCGGTCGGTACGCCCCTGGTGGCAGATTCTCAATGTGGATCGAGAATTGTTGATTGAATACACACTCAGCGTGTGTATCCTGCTGAAATGCCTGTTAAACACTTGGAAGTCTTACACTGATTTCTCTGGCGCCTGTTGCGCTGTGATTTTTATATATCAGTGCATGGAAGATTATAGGATATCATGCATCGGGCGCTCTGACTGCATGCGTCGCACTAACAGCAGAGCATCTAACGGAAGGCAGCGAAACTCAGGAACAGCTCGACACGTTCACAGGTATAAATATCCTTTCGAAAAAGTATTACGTTAACTATTTGAAATGCACTGGTTAGAGATGATAGACAATATGCAGAAAAACACAAATACACATGTGCGCTCTTATTTAGAAGAAGAACCACTGTATTGTTCATCCCAATATATTATGTACTGTATGTCAGTGGTTCTCAGGCCCCCTATGCTGCACGGTCCACATTTGAATTTTTTTAAAATTGTGCAGCCCACCTGTCAAATTTAAGCAGTGGCGTAGTTAGGTTTTCTGAATGCATGGTAAAAATTAAATTAGAGTCTACAAGCAAACAAATAGGTAGGGAACTCCCCCATGACGACATTTTTATGCTTTATTTTCCTAGTTCCTCTATTTTCCCGCTTTAGGACTTCAGCTCAGCCCACAAGGCTCCCTCTTGCGGCCCACCTTTGGGCCGCGGCCCATGCACGGGTTGAGAACCACTGCTGTATATAAAGGTCTATGGCTATATTACGTGTTTTAATTTTCCTATGGCAGTGCAGTGTGTGATAAGATGGAACATGTCATAACATGGTTAATGGTAATCGATCGATGTCAGCCTCCGCTTGGCATTTGCCAATTCTGCAGCTGAAGCAAACGCCTTCAGGTAAACCTTTGTCCACAAATCAGCGGCGGATTAATTAGACATGGACTTTTATTGACGCCTATGACGCCCGGCTGTCGTCATCAACTTGACGCACCTGCGTCGGCGCCTTGGCACTCACGTGACGTAAAGACATTACAGGCGCGTCACTAGAATAATTTTCGCGTTTTCGACGTATTTCTCTAATACCACGTGCACATGCGACAGAACGTCTGCCCAGCTGGGGTTCAGTAACCGCCCCCCCCACATAAACTCCACCCCAGCTGGCGGGTCATGGCTGTCGACAGAAGGTCCTTCATGCCCTCTTATCGAAGTTTTGAGGCCCCAGCAGCAATGTAAGAAGAAGAAGAAAGACTTCAATAAGACAAAACTAGAAGGAAATAATGCGTTAACAGTAAAATTGACACTGTGAACTTGACGTATAAAGTCGTCGGCTATATTGGTCTTCTCCGTTCAATTTGGTTTGAAATATTGACTCTGCAAAAAATGCGACTTCTGATGCGACATTTCGCCGTCAGAGAGAAAGAAAAAACGACGGCCAGAACACTTCTTCTTCTTCTTCTTCTTCTTCTTCTTCTTCTTCTTCTTCTTCTTCTTCTTCTTCTTCTTCTTCTTCTTCGAGGACTCGATTTGTGGTCCGCCAACGATCGCTATCTCCTTCCGTGAAAAATGTTTCCGCCAGTAACCAGCTCTATAGCTGATTGTCGTTCCCTCCGCGAAGAAAAAGAGATCCTATCGAGAGATTGAAAATCGCACCCCGTCGTTTGCCTCCTATCGTGTCATTCCAGCAGTGGACCTCTTCTCCAGCTACTATGGAATGACCGTTGGTCAGTGCTGGTGTCAAGTGGTCAGCGTCGTCTTATCTGCCGTCGAAAATTGAGACGAAGATTGCGTTCGACGCGCCGCATCAGATAAGAGACGCGGGCGCTCGAATCGTCTCCACTCTTATTAAATTCAATCGTTCGCTCGTCGAAACCTCCACTCACTCCCTCCCTCCCTCCCTCCCGCTCCCCCTCCCCACCCAATCCAATTGCAATGCCGGAGGAGGAACTGCTAAGTCAGCTGATTCCCTCTTCTAATTCCGACGCCCCGGAACTGGCAAACGACGGCTCCGGCTGTGTGTTGATTTCGATAATTTCAAGTTCGTTTTTGACGAACGAATTTCTCGTAAGAAAACTTCACAATCAGCGGAAGTAAGATTTCCGATTACGATCGACGAAACGAAAGCGCGAAAACTGATCAGCCTTCGATTAGGCTTTGATCGCGCAGAAGAATCTAACCAGACACTGCAGTGGCGTCGAGAGGGAGGTGCGGGGGTGCGGACCGCACCGGGTGACACCATCTAAGGGGTGACACCAAACAAGGATGACCTTTTTTTGGCTTGTCACGGTATTTGAGAAGGAAAAATAAGAAAGATTTAGAAGAGGTCCCAAGTCTAAATGGGTGACACCACGATTTTACCGCACTGGGTGACACCACCGACCCTAGCGACGCCACTGCCAGACAGCAGATCAAATTTGGTTGACTTACTCGCCCACGTACTCACCCACTAACCTTACTTGTTATGTCGGCAGAATGGACTCTGAGCTAACTGATTGTCCAAATTAGACGAACTCATTTATATCCCAAAATTAACATAGGCCTACTAACAACTCAGAACGATACCAGAATTACATAAAAAAATTTACTTTCAAGATAGTACAGTTACAAATACAAGACTGCAAGATGCAATGATGTTGATTTATAGGAAGTATTTTTCTGCCGGATTTTAACTTTAAAGATTCGTCAAAGACTTTCAATGACTAAAATCGAGCCAAGTATTTAATTTTTCGTCTCCACTGCGCTCAGTTCAGTGTCTTCTGAATCCATTCATGAAAGCCAATCTCTTATTGGGGGCGGAAGATGGCAGATTGGGTTACGCGCTGGTACGGTAGGCTGACGGAGCGGGTTCAAGCCCCGTTAGCGCCTCTAGTGGCTTTCACACAGGCAGTAACGCCTCCTAAGCCAGTTTAACTCATGCTAAGTCAATTGCTTTTCATGTCATTTGATCAGAATTACAGAGACGTTCTTTCACTGTGAGAAAATCGTTAGGATAGCGTTTCCAAATAATATTATCTAATAAACTGCAATGCTTTTCACGCTTAAAGTATTATGCGAATTGATGCCCAGAATCAAGACTCGAGTTCAGTGGTGTAGCAATATGCTCGGGGGTCCTTGGCGAAAAACGGGTAGGGGGCCCTTTCCAGAGACGAAGTAACAAGTTTTCGAAAATCTTGACGACCTTTTTTTGGCTTGGCGACTTTACAACTTGTAAAAAATGTTTTTTGCTCGGGTCGGGGGCCCTTTGCAGGTCGGGGGCCCTTTGCAGGTCAGGGGCCCTTGGCATTTGGCCAGGTCGTCCATATGGCTGATACGCCTCTGTTGGAGCTTACCTTTAAGATAAGATGGCCCCTTGGTCCAGTGGTAAGATGCTACCAGTGTCGTAATGTGGTAAAAGGGATTCGATCCCTGGGAGATCTAAGCAAAATGCTCAATAGATAAACCTACAGCATCTGCAGTCAATCTCAGAGCTTATGTTCTTTTCTCTGCAAATTCAAGAACAGAGGGATTTCATGTCAACGTTCTTTACTGACCTGTCTCATTTACCTGTCGAAGGTGAATAGACTTACCGCCTTTCGGGTTCCGTGATTGTACCCTTGGATTTACGCAAAGTCATCTTATATTCATAAAAGTTGCAATTTCAGGGTATTTGACAAAAAACCGAAGCGTCTCAGAATCCGATGGAAATGAGCGATTCTGGAATTCTGAAAGAGATTCTACCGATAAGCCATACCTGCATGGTTTAATCTAGGCCGTTCCCGGGGGGAATTGCCCTTTTCCCCCCGGAAATTTCAAATTCCCTCCGGAAATTTTGGCATACTACATCAACTAACAGCAGCTCCTAGCAAAATTCCACCGGCTTTGTCAGTTTCCCCCGGCTTTGTCAGTTCCCCCCGGAGTCCAGGAGTCTAGATTAAACACTGCATACCTGTCCTGGCGCTGAATGTCTCTCGATGTACTGTATGCGACGGAACTACTACTACTACTGATGAATTTATATCAGAGCAGCTGTTGCTGCTGCAATTTCTAAGGCTACGCCAAAGAACTAACTTCGCACCGAAAAAGTCCAGCAATGACAAAAGACACGGAGCGAATGACGCTAATAAACCCAATGACGACTTCAATGAGCATTTATACAGACGAAACCCTGGAACGCGCAGACGGATTTCACAGAGATCAGTAAAAGTAATCGATAATATTAATTAGGCGCCAGAGGAGAGCGAGAGGGAGGAGAGGCTGGCTGACCCGTACGGCATGCCTCTTCTCCCCACTGGCCGCCATTTTTTTTTCGCTTTGATTAAGCGCCCGTGCAAAGAACGGCCATCGATTTTCCATTGAGCGCGCGCATTTCATCTCCGGCCAACGTTCAATTGTTGCCAGGTTGGCACTCGTAACCAAGTAACCGATCAGGTACAACACGTCGTTGTCAATGGCAACTGCAAGTTTACTACTACTGCTGCTGCTGCTGCTACACGCACCCTATCGGACATGTCCCACGTCTAGCATAATGACACTGATTCAACGCAACCTGTACACAGCACCTGCGTGGATTCTATACATGACAGAAACGACGAGCAATGAAGGTGAGATCGAAAAATGGCGCTTGCGAACAGGGCCGCCGAGAGAATTTCCGGGCCCCGGTGCAGAAAATAGTCGCGGGCCCCTGACCTGACAAGTATGCGAAAAAGTTGATGACCTTATTTGCTTTTCAGTCTGTTCAAAGCAGAATTCCACAGAATTTCAGGGTCCTCGTTACAAGTACATAGAGGTACAAGTGTGAAAAAGTGTTGACCTTTTTTTTCGGGCCCCTTTCAGCTCCATGGGTGGCGGAACAAATTCCGAACAATGTTCCGGCTGCACCTCCTCTCCTCAGGCCTGCTTGCGAATGTTGACAGTTGGTCTATCTTTAGAGTTATTCCTTCAAATAATAATAATAATAATAATAATAATAATAATAATAATAATAATAATAATACATTGACGTTGCCACGGAGGCCGGAAAGGGACATCGGCTCCCTATTCGGGTCGGGACCGGTCGTGAGATTCGTCTAAAGCCGGTGGGTAGTTGGGGAGAAGGAGGGGCAGTATCATATCGAGGAGAACGCATCCGACTTTTGTTGCTCGTCAATACTTTTGGGTGGCCCCTATTCTGGAATTCTTGCTGCGCCACTGTAATATTAACAATAGCAATAGCAACAATCTGGAACTTATTAGGGTGGCATATCGTACAAGTACTGCCAAGACACATAGCCATTGAAAGCATACAATATAGCTGACAGCCTGACATGGCATATAATCACTGCTCCGGGATAATAATTGCGAACAAGCAGTGCCGTTTTCAGCATCTATAATATTAAAATCGTTATTCTGTATGTCTGTTACCTTCAAGCGTTCTGATTGGTTGACTATTGGTAGACGGTTTAGACCGTTAAGTCCTTACGTCGCGATGCGTTGGTGGGCGAGCGTTGACTATTGGTAGACCGGTTTAGTCCTTACGTCGCGATGCGTTGGTGGACGATGTTCGAAGACGACGTTGCTATTGGTAACAATTGTTCGTAGAACCGGTTTAGTCGAGTCATTGCAGCGTCAGAGGGCTTCGCACGCCGACGTTGCTATTGGTAACAATTGTTCGTAGTTTAGCACGGTTTAGTCGAGTCATTGCAGCGTCAGAGGGCTGGGCGTGCGACGACGTTGCTATTGGTAACAATTGTTCGCAGCCTGAGGTAGTTGCAACGTACATTTTAACGTACACAAAAATACGTGTACAGCGTCACAAATGGCCACATTTGCGTGATTTTAACGTACATAGGTCTAATTATTACGTGGCGCAGAGCTTGGCTAGGTGGCGATCATTGAAATGTTGTTCAGCATGAATTCAATGATTGGGTACTAGGTATAGGTATTGGATTAGTATTATCCTGCACTGCGAGCGAAGCGAGCGCGAGCGAAGCGAGCATCTTTCTAGTTGATGTAATGAACGTTTTCTACGTTTTTTTTATTTTCCCACTTTTTCTAAATTTTTAACGTTTTTTTATTTTTGCTAACGTTTTTTGTTACAAAAAGCGTTAGCAAAATAAAAACACATTTTCTGAAACCAGCTACAACGAGCTAATTAATTAGCTTTCTGCTGTTTGGCTACAGAGTATAGTCGATTGCTTTTTAGTAGGTCATGCAGCTTTACTTACTTACAACTTTAGAGTAAGCAATTTATGCCAGTATTATTTCTCTTTATTTCATTTCACCAGTGGCGTCAATCTGTAGTAAAAGTTTTGAGGATCCACCCGTTGTTGTGCTAACTCTAACTCTAACCTTAACCTTAACCCTAATCCTTTTAGCATAACTCCTATACAGTGTATTACTTATAAATGTTCCAAAATACCACTTGCTGAAAATACTGTATACCAACGTGTATTATCTGTCCAGCACATCAATTTATTAAAAAATCGTACAACGGTACAATATAGATTTATTCAGATTTTCGTGAGGGTCCAATGCATTGTGGACCCTCACAGCCAAATTTTAGTGAGGGTCGGACCCCAGAACTCTCACGGGATCGACGCCTATGCATTTCACAGTCGTTGTGTACAGTGTGACTTGAATGTTCATTCCCCGTGGGTGGGTAAGATACATTCCATAATCTCGCTCAGATAAAGTCGGTAACGTTTTTTATTGTACGTTTTTAACGTTTTTATTTTGTAACGTTTTTAAAGCGTCGTTGACGCTTCTTATTATTATTCCATCGTTTTTTAACACCTATGGTTTTCACTTATCGTTTAAATACTTCTAGTGCATAGAGGGTAGGCCTACTTTGTTGCTCGTCAAAAAATGTCTAAATGTATGCCTACTTTGCTGCTATTCGTGTAAAAACTTAATCTAGACCCTCAACGCTAAAGCGATACTTTAATCGATCATATTCGAATCAATGGAACGGTCGACGAGCTGACCTTTTGAATGGTTTCGACGCGAATCTCGCTGCTCGGCTTTGCGTTGCTGGCATCGCCGTTGTTGTTATTCGGATTCGAACGTTTCTCGACGCCCCGTGACAAACCCGAGATGACGTCATCAGACGCGCACGTGACAGGAAACGGGTCGGAGTAAGAAGGCTCGACGGACTGTGCGAGTTCATCGGTTGCCATCTTGTGTGTCTGTTGCGTCGTTAAGCCTTTCGTCTCTGTCTCTGTCTCTCATCGTCCGTCGATGTTTCTATGTATACTCGCTCCGCTCAACCGACCACGGCGATCGTCTTAAACCGGAAGATTTCTCGGAAACAAGAAGAAGAGGCGCGTCTAACCGGAGTTTCTTATCGAAAGAGAGGGGTGCATTTTGCCGCAGCCGTCGTCGTCTTCGGTGTCGTCGTTAGAATTATAAGATTCGTTGAATGCTCGTTGCGTCGAGGTCCGATGAAGTCCGAATGAACGCAAGCCTAAGACTGTCTCATTTCTGTCGCATTTTAAAGCGCTTAGCCGCCGCCCAGATAGAGAGAGGAGACTCGGAGCGAGTGTCTATCGATGGCATGGAGGGAATTGTCGTGCAACGCCGATGGACCTGCGCCAGTGAGTGACGACTGACGAGCTGCGTGATCGAATGCTTGATGCGTCCGCCGCACAGAACCAATACAAGCCTCATACTTCCGGTTTGCTACGATCGTTCATAGCTAAGTAAATAAACTCTACGGTCATTTTATCGCTTTGTAAATCACGAGTCTGTTTATTCGCCACTTATTTACATCCTTTTAAAACAATAACAGAGACGCACGAGATGCATTTAATGTGTATAAAAGCCTGCGCACTCCTAGAATCTTCCTTCCTTCCCCTCCTTCTTCGCGGCTATTGCGTCACGTGACCTTAGGACAGTGGCGTAGCCAGGATTCAAGAATAGGTGGGGCACATCGACATTTTCGACCCAAGTTTTGACGAGCTATATAAAAGGTCGTCTTCTCAAGCGCTCTGAATTCTTGTGAGTTCTCGAACTGATACTACCCCTACCCCATCTACTCAACGGTTTTGCACGCCCCAACAGGGGGGAGTTGCCCCTACTCCCCATCCAGGGCTACGCCAGTGTTGTAGAAGCTTCGAGGAAAGAACAAAGAGTGAGAGAGAGAGCGTCGTTCGGTACAGAAGCATTGTATAAATTCATGGTAAGCACATTAAATCAGCAGCGAGAATTGTTGATTTAAATAACAAAACGACATCTGACGAAAACCCTTCTTCAAAGGAGAAGACGGCAAAACGGAAGGCGATCAGACGGAGGAGGAGAGGCAGAAGCTGCAGGTGTCTGACACGAGGTGGCTGCTGCGCCTCTATCGCCGCCGGGGGGCGGGGTGAGGCTAGCACTGTACCTCTCCGTCGAACGAGTGGAATTGTATCGGAGACGATGCTAAGAGGAAGAAGAAGAAGAAGAAGAAGAAGAAGAAGAAGAAGAAGAACCCGTCTTTCTTCCCGGTTGTTTCCTTTGTTCGTCTCATGCCCGGCAGACCGGCGGGCGTCTAACAGAAGGATATGCGTCCAGTCTCTCCGACCGTCGGTCGAGTCAAACTGTTTATGCAGAGAGCGGCTGCTCAAGGATGTTGACCCGCGTCGGCGGACGATTTGGACTGAATCCGCGGACGCAAATACTGTCCGACGCACGCCGGTGCAACCGCTTCGCTGGATTTCATCATCGCTGCCTAAATAATGATTACGTCTCTTTCGTCTCCACTCCGACCGCCCGATCCATTTATTAATTATTATTGTTATTCAGTCGCTGGCTCAGCCTGGCTGGCTTTGCTCTGCAGACGCCGCGTGGGATCCGTCCAGATGGAAGCGATTAACATCATCCATAGTCAAAAGCACTGAGAGAGTAATCGGCACGGGTGACATTTGCAATAGGATGATTCCCCAATGGGGGACATCCGTGGACAGACTAATGATTAGCCTTTGGTAGCACCATCGATGTGATGCTTCGCTTCTGTCCGCCAATTGCATTGCCTAGGGCCCATCCATATATTACGTACGCACTGAGAGGGAGGGAGGGGTGGCTGGATTCAGAAGATTTTGCGTACGGGTGCGTACGGGGAGGGGGAGGGGGGTCTCGACTGAATATACGTACGGACAACTTTATATATGAATATATGATCTGCGTAATAATTTTAAAACGCTCTGTTAGAAGACTGGTTATTCACAAACATTAGAATCGAACGCAATTACTTTCTGACGGGTCAACAAAGGGTCACGGGAATTGTTCACACGACGGTCATTAAATAATTGGCCTGAATATTTGGCGGAGAGCGAGCGTTTGTAGGGGGGGCGGGTCTATGGCTAACAATTAATTTTTCAACCTGGGATGAGGGGATGGTAGAGCACATAATTTGTACGTACGCATAGGGGAGGGAGTCAAAAAATGTACGGGGACAATAAGGGGGAGGGGAATATGAAAATATGCCCTTTTGCATACGTACTATATGGATGAACCCTTAAAGCAGTCGACCAATTCACTGGTTGTACTTCGCTCGAGACTCGAGGCCTACCTGTTCCCTATTGCCTACCTGTTCCCTATTGCCTACCTGTTCCCTATTGCCTACCTGTTCCTATTGCCTACCTGTTCCTATTGCCTACCTGTTCCCTATTGCCTACCTGTTCCCTATTGCCTACCTGTTCCCTATTGCCTACCTGTTCCCTATTGCCTACCTGTTTCCTATTGCCTACCTGTTCCCTATTGCCTACCTGCGTCCTCACCGAAACAGGAATATCGGACGGGTTTATTATTGGATCTGGCAATGGGAATTGCGACTCTACCTCAAAGCGACAATATGGGCAGATGTCAGGTGATTTTGTAAAATGGCGCTATAGAAGTTCTTTCGCTGGTTAATTAATTATTGAAGGTAATTTGTATTCAGTGTGGCATCTCAAATGCTGAGAATCCATCTTGCCACACGGCTCTGCCCCCAATGAACTCTACCTGTCTTGAAAATCTCTGCTAACCTTTTTCAGCGTGACTGCACTGACCGTCGATTTACGACTTTCACAGTCTTTAACGAAAAGAAGGAACTCTTTCTGAGCCAGGGATATTTCTAGGATTGTGAAATTGGGGTGTTGACCTCAAATTTAGGGGGGGCTATCCGGAGCTAATTGGTATGTATTTTGTATGCACACCATTGTCACATTACCAAATTTTGAAGGTGTCGACCTCAAATTGGGGGGGGTGTTGGGGGTGTTAGGGGTTGTAAAAATATCCCAGTTCTGAGCTCAATCTATCTAAATTTTACAGATTACATTCTGCAAGGCGAATTATTTTGATGGCGTTTTCAGAAGCCTTAGACGAATGGAAGGAGTGAGAGAAAGAGAGGAAGCGGAGGAAGTTAAGGGGACGATGAGGATATGCACAGGCGTGGAGTACTGCGTTGTTCAATGGAGCGTATGTTTCTTCTGAATCGCTAATTGAGTTACGGAGACCATAGGGCGTAGTAATGTGGCGCCCCTAGCGAACGCCAATGAACCAATCGAGTGCGTTTTCTCCTTCAGCTAATGCGATTACTATCAGCGCAGAAACGATTCGAATGGAAGCCGCCCCAGGTGACCGTATCAATGCCCTCGATTCGATTATTATTCTGCATAGGATGCACCGCTGAAGACGCACTATATCCTGGGAGACGATGCAAAAATTGGCGGGAAGGGACGGAAAGGGGAAAGGGGAATCAGAGGGCTAATGGGGTTGATTCATACGAGGCGGTTTCTCGAAGAGGACGAAAACAAGGCTATCGTACACCAGGGCGCAAACTACTTACTCATGTCCTCATGTCCTGACATGGGTATTTTTAAAGAGAGGACATGTTCTTAATGCAGTGGACATGGATGTTGAAGTGGACATGGATGAGTTTTAAATATAAATATAAATATAAATATAAATATAAATATAAATATAAATATAAATATAAATATAAATATAAATATAAATATAGATGTTTGTAGTTTATGCATGCTGGTTAGTCTTAGTATATTATATTTGCTGTATAGGCTATTTGTGCTAGTATAATGTATAAACTTTAGCGTTTGCCATTTACTTATTCGGGTGCTATAGCTATAGGACAAAATGTCAGCGGACAAAGTTTCACGGACAAAATGTCACGGACAAAATGTCATCCTAACTCTAAACCTAACCCTAAACCGTGACATTTTGTCCGTGACATTTTGTCCGTGACCAGTGTTTTATACAGGCATGTTAGGAGGAGAGATTCTCCTCCCCCCAAAAAAACCCTCAAAATCCCCCACAATCCCAGCACTTACACATTTGCATTGAACTGTGTATTTTCCCCTCCAACCAAGTCGATTTCCTTCCCCCCCTCCGCGAAAGCCTCAATTTCCCCCCAAAGGCCTGGAGTCTGGATAAAACACTGGTCCGTGACATTTTGTCCTCGGACATTTTGTCCGGCCACGACTTATTCGTGACGTTGTCTTTAGTGCTTTAACATCTAATGAATTAGCGAAATTATCGATTTGTGATGACATTACGGTTCGACTTTGAGCTTTCCTGAATGCATCAAAATAACTATTGACAGAAACCAAGAGGGAGGTCTAGCATCCCCTCCCCCAACATGGGGGGAGCTTCGGACCTTATTTGACATATCAGCGTTGTTAAAGCGCTTTTGATCTTGGTATTCAACCATGTTACAGCGTTGTATAAATTGTCCTGGAGTACAATACAATACAACATGAATAATTTTCCTTCTTCCAGCCCGGTTAATCCAGATCAAAAACCAGACGATGCTAGTATGAATATGCAGAAATCCGTTATATAGCCAGATCTGTCCAAATATTTTCTATTGCATGCCTTTGCAAAATCAAAACAGACAGTCGATCGGCAATAGAGACACAGGGGCACAAAACCAGCAGATAAATAGCCAGAGCTAGACGCAGAAAGAGTGAAAATATAAAAAAATAAAACTACTGTATCTGGCTCCGTATTGAAACATTAGTCCAACAACAACAACTAAGCTGTTTCCCATTTGTTTTCCTTTCAGCCTCGTTGTTCTCTCGGCGCGTATCGCTGCGTTTAAGCGTGGATTTGGTCGTCGGCAGAGTCAGACCGGGTGCGAGCGAGCTCTCTCTCTCTCTAAGCCGCGACCAAAATAACACCTATTCGGACCGCTCTGCTCGCCTCCTCTGCCTCCGGTCTCTCGGCCTGGTTCTGCCGCCGTAGCCGCGGACCGATCAGGGGTGGTCGCCCGCTCGCTCGCTCCCTCGCTCTCCAACCATCGTGCGAGAGAGAGAGCGCGCCTCTTTTCGCGGCAACAGGTGATCCGGAGGCAAGCGAGGTGAAATTTGCAGAGGCAGCAAAAGACAGAGACGATAGATGGAGGAGAGAAAGAGAAGAGGAGCAAGCAGCGAGGAAGAGGGAGGAAGAGGGAGGAGAAGGAGAAAGAAGAAAACGAGGAGGAGGAGGAGGAGGAAGGAGGAGGACGAGGAATTAGAGTCGGAGGATTATCGGCTTCGACTGCTTCTATCACCCGAAGCAGCAGCATCGGTCGAGAGTTGCGATCTGCTGTCGCGGCGGAGTAACTTCTGATTTGGAATATGCCAAGTGAGACGGAGCTGAGGCTCTATCGTGACTCTCTCAGCACTCCCTGGGGATTTCGACTGCACGGTGGCAAAGACCTGAATGCACCCCTAACGGTTCAAAGGGTAAGTGCTGATCGCCCCTCGCCGCTTTACGCGCCTGCGGATCCAAACGCGAGCCCTCCCCCCCAGTGCAAATATTTCACACTTGTCTCGAGCAATAGGCCTACTTGGCCGGATATAGGCCTACATTACAAGAGCCTAATCTTTATGATTATTATGATTTGATCGTTGTATTCCTCATATGTCTGCTGGTACTGGATTGCATAGGGACCCCGGACCCTAAACATGTGGTCCGCTGTCGGTTTTAACCCCTTAAGCGGAGAATAAATCTGTAACTCAATGTAAACTGGACGGCTCTGAGACGTTGCGCCCGGTTAAGGGGTTAATGAGTAGGCCCTACCAACGTGTCTATCGTTTTCAAATGACTCGTGATTAGACCTTGATTTTTTGTTCTTGCAAAGGACAATTCTAGCGCCAAAATTTTAGTTATTCTAGCGCAATAAACGATCAGTTTTTTGCCCCAGAGCAAATCCTCCACAGCTATAGGCTTCCTAACGTGTTTACATGCATGGTTCGCGCACACAATAAATCTCTCGCGGCAAAAGGCTTTTCCCGAATTACGGACGCGTTATGTCGATGGGCATTGAGGAGCCGCTGCAGATCTCACCGAGCGCAGCTATCAACCAGGTTAGCCTTATAAATTCAGCGGCGGATACCTCTGCAGATACATCCAGAGATAGTCTACCGCGCAGGTTGAGCATACCTGCGGTGAATATCGGAAATAGCGGTTTTAGACCGCTTCGAGAGATCATAATTATCAGCTGTCTATTTATTCGTTCACTATTAAAATTTATTGATCGCTTCTTCGACCAAAAAGCGACCGATGATTTGCGATCCGCGACCAGTTATTTGTATTCCACTGTATAAATAAATACAGACAGACATTTGCTTTCGCCGGTCTGCATGGTTGCAAAGTTTGCCGTTCGATTCGTGTATTAAACAGGTATCGCCCGGTACCCCTTCGGACGGAGAGTTACTGGCCGGCGATGTCATACTCCAGATACAGGGTACCGAAGCCTCGCGTTTTACTCACCTCCAGGCGCAGGATCAAGTGCGGAAGGCTGGCGGATCCCTACTTCTGCGAATCCTAAGGTTAAAACCAATTTTTCCGTTAGCAGAATTCAAGTACTCGCCGGCCCAACAAAGCCAACATCTGTAAACAATAATTTCGTCGGCTGTCTACAGTCGTCTGTTTGTACTTTGCTTTGCCATTGTCTGCGTTTCGCGAGTTCTTATTAATGTGGGCCAAACTGACTGACTTCGTTCCTCAAGCCCTGGGTCATGACTGGCAAAGGCAAAAACCTACGTGTTCGATTATAGAAAACGAAAACTAAAAAGACAAGAACATGACCCTGATGAGATTAGCAATCGGAAATGCTTATTAATTCCATGCAAAAACTGCGGCAAGTAAAATAATATTGGATGAACTTAACAATATGGTCCCAGTGTTCTATCCGAGGGGTATTAGAGGGAGATTCCCCACCCCACCCCACCCCCCACACCCCCAAAATCTTCAAAATTCCCCTCAAAATCTAAGCACAGCGCAAATTTTTGAATTGAACTGTCTCTTCTCCTCCAGCCAAGTCAATTTTCCCCTAAGGCCTGGAGTCTCGATAGAACGCTAAATATTCCTCTGCGAATTGCTGTCAGTTCCGTCGTGCGAAAGGTTCTTAAAAATCTGACAAGTGCTTTTGCTATCATCAGAACTGAGCCTAAGCGTAATTGTTGTAACAAAATTACACGACATAAGTTGTAACAAATTCTTCTGATCGATATTATGGATTTAGTGATACGTACCAGTAATTTGCCATCCATCATCATCATCAGCAGCAGCAGTATTATCTATCATGATCATGATCATTATTATCATCGTCATGTTAAAAATTTTCATGAATGAAATTTTTAACATCGATCACGGAGACATCGGTTTAGTGCAGGATCAGTTTCACGATCATTATCCTAGGATTGGGATAAGCCCGTAAAACGTTTTATATCAGCTCCGTTGCATGTTTACATGTTGCCAGGCGTTGCTCTTGATCGATTGGCCGAGTAGACCACCACACCTACCCTTAATCGAGTGAAAGCTGCTAAACCCTCGCTTAATCACAAATAATTCCGATGAACTTTGAACTTTGCCAGCCATCCAGTTCCGTAGCACATTGCTTTCAAATGAATCATGTCCGTTTAAAGATATTTCTTCTGTTGATTTTCATCCTTTCTTGAGACAGAAGCTAAGCATGAACGGTCATTTCAACGAAAATCCACACTCTGTTGTCAGCTGCAAAAATCGAAAATGCGATTAATACTGCGTAAGAAATCACTGAGTGTAAAGTATGTATTATTAAGCAGGAACTTAGCTGAAATCCTCTGCGAGATCCATTAATATCAGTTTAGCTCGTGACTGGATTTATGCTTGCCGTACTTTGGAATCTCCATAAATTGAAAGATGCTTTCTATCCGCAATATAGCGCTGTTAGTTCATTCAAATTAAATACATTAATCGCAAAATTTACTATTTCTTTTAAGCAGAGCTTTTTAAGGTGCACCGAAGCGACATCTTATACTTGAATTCTTATTCTTAATTCTTCAGACCAATTTTTCTGATTGTCCTGCTGCAGAAACATAGCAGCGGCTAAAATTCAGTTGTCGACGACGACGACGACGATGACGATGACGATAACGACAACGATGGTGATGACGATGATCATGAGTTTAAGCTAGGCCGTTTCCGGGGGAAAATTGCCCTTTTCCTCGGAAATTTCAAATTTCCCCGGAAATTTTGGCATACTACATCAACTAACAGCAGTCCCCTAGCAGAATTCCCCCCGGCTTTGTCAGTTTCCTTCCGGCTTTGTCAGTTCCCCCCGAAGTCCAGGAGTCTAGATTAAACGACGACGATGATGATGATGATGATGATGATGGTGGTGGTGGTGGTGGTGATGGGCGGTTATTCTTTGTTTCAGTAAATTTGAGTCTTTTTTGATCCAATGCAGGTACGGAGCAGTGCCGCGCGCTCCACTGCCGTTGGTCCCAACTTACGCTTCTCAGCAGGCGGTAAAATCGTCCAATCCTCCTTATCTCGGCTCTTCCTTTTGTATAGGACGAATTCAAAATTTGATCGTTGGATTTGAAAAATATTTTCATCAATGAGAAACAAAATCTAATCAGGGGAGTAGCGACGGGGGTATATCGGTATATATAATACCCCCTCCCCCACCAAAAAAAATCAGGCTACCTTAAAATTTTAATGTGTTTTTAGATTTTCAAAGTTGATAAAGAATTATACCCCCCCCCAATCACATTACATCCCCCAATCAAATTCCTGGCTACGCCCCTGAATCTTACATTTGCGCTTCGAGTTCAATTCGTTACACAATTATTCGCAGCTGTTGATTTTTTTTTAATAATATTCTTTAAAAGTCGTCATTTCAAATAATTATATTAGCGACTGTCATAAATAAAAAAATGTTAACCTGCTTGCTATTAACGGGTTCTGTCGAATTGGGAATTCTTTGAGCTGAGCTTATGTTTTCTTTCTTGATAAGCCGACATCTTTGAAGAAACCAGGAGTCCAGGAATACGGAGTGAACTATGCTCGCCAATCAGCAAGAATACCAGTTCCGGTGGCAGTAAACCAGCAGCCTCAACCGGTAGAACTAAACAAGACTACATGTATATTTGATACATATGTAATATTATGTACACATCTGGTTCTTATTTCATAGTGTGTTGATTGGTAGTTGGGAGATTAGCGAGCTTCGTCCTACTGTATACGTTGATATCTCACACTTCTGGCGAAAAATCATCATCATCATTATATCCTCTTTCCTTCATCGTCTAAAGTTAAAGTGCCTGAAGGGATAATATGCTTTCAGTTGTCTCTATGTTCAATTTCTCTTATGGCGGACCGGTCCTGAGTCCATTCTTCTGTGTCACCTGTCCATCTGTGGTTTTGTCGAACTCGATTCCTCGTTCCGGGAATAATGAATGCCCTGCTATATTGTCCTTTGGGGCTGTCCATTAATTATGTCAACAATTTTTGGGCAATTTTTGACCCCCTCCCGCCTGTCAACTTTTAGTGGCGCCTCTATAATTATGTGAAAACTGTTGACCCCCCACCCCTAGGATCAGTGACGAGTCCCCTACAAAGTTTTGAAGGCTATCATTTTTGTGCAGTGATGACCTCTTCCCCCGTTTTTTGCTCATCGAGCGTCAAAATGATTAGCCTACTTTTTTGCCTGTAAAGCTTTTTCTTCGTTGTAATAAATGGCATTCCATGAAATTTCCTATTTTTTGATTATTCGTAAAAAAAGTAAAATTGTTGGTATCAACTTCTCTTGACCCCTCCCCCAGTCAACAACTGTCAAAATTTTTCAAACCTCCTCCCTCCTATTTTGTTAGCGTAATTAATGGACAGCCAATTTAATGGACAAAGGATTTCATGGTTTCAAGGTTTTCATGGTTTCTTTGTACATGTCCAAAGGAAGACATCTTCCTCGTTGACACATTCCTAGTATAGCTTTCGCTTTGAATTCGATGTTTTCAACGCATATTCATTTGTCCTTCAAAATCATTTGACCATTTCACCTATCGGCCCTGTCTACCCCGGCCCGCCATATTCTAAGAACAACGATTCTTTATCTGGTGCATGATGTTAGGGCGAATGCTGCCTTTCTTGTCCTAGTTTCAGTCAAACACGGCAGTCAAATTCAATTGGGACCGAGGTGTCGTTAATCTATAAGTTAACCGATGCTTTTCGGTATTTGAAATTAGGGCGTTAGAGTGTTTCGAGAGATCAGTTGGATTTGGGTCCCGATCGAATATAACCGTTATCTAACGACTTCAGGGATTGATTCAAATCGATAGAAATAATGGACACAAGTTTGTTGTTAAACGTCGTAAACTGAATGTCGAAGACCCTGAACAAAGTAAGCACTTCAGATACAACATCTGGCTCCAGGATTTGGACTAGGACTATGCTACGAAAAACTATAATCGTGGGACATGGCCAAGATTTTGGGAGTTGTTTTTTGCCAAGTTTTTTTCCCAATCATGGGGCCTTATTCTTGATTTTATATCTTCCTGATTTGTTGTCAACACATCTGAAGGCCTGACTCTTTCCATGTTTTTGTCCATTCATTGTAATATTCACGTTGTGTTATTAAAAACATTTTATTTTTGTTTACAATTACAGTACACATGGACTACCTTACAAATGTGATGAAATAAAAGTGTCGCAGAATGCAAATGGTGCCAGTTCACCTTGTGAATAAACATCTTACAGTCCCAGTGGCGTGCAGGGAGTTGTGGGCATACGGGGCCTAATCGATAAAAACCTTCTTAAAACGTTTCTTTTGTTATAAATCACAATTGAAATGCATTTTGGCTATCACTGTAAGTTAGTTAGGCACCTCGACCCTCAACGACCGCTGCCGTTGCATGGTAAACGTTTTCTTCTTTTATTGTCTTCACCGTGTTTTCCGATCGCCATATCCTACAGCATAACTGTGCATGTTCTTATCATAGGTTCAGATCAGAATATAAGTTACCTAACGATATAAATCAGACTCAGATTTCACTTCTAATCATGGGGGCCAACCATTTATCGATTCTTGCTGTCCTGTGGAGCCGCCACTGTACGCATGGTAACGTTTTCTTCTGACTCACCGTGTTTTTCCGATCGAAATGGTTCATGATCAGAGTCAGAGATTTCTTCATTATCGATTCTTGCTGTCAGATAATCCACCATATCAGATAATCCACCCCATGGTCTTTCCAGCCGTCTGCAATCTACCTTTTTCAATTAGAACCATTCAATTTGACGCATTGAGCCTTATCAGCAAATCTCCTGGTCAATTCCCTCAACCTTTGCCGGTGGCGTAGCGAGGTACAGAGAATGGTGGGCGCCCGGGGCCAAGTCGATAAAAAGGTCACCGAGTCAATTTTGGCCCCACCGACCCCCTCTGTACGCTACTACTGATCTTCTGTACGTAATGTATTATTGGTTACTTTTATAGCGCCTCTTCGCATTTAGAATCACTCAGAAGCGCTCCCGCCGCTGCGATTAGCGCTGTAGACGTGACGGAGGCCTCCGATGTTTCTCTATAGTTCAGTGCAGTATTTAGTGTTCAGTCGTTGATTTCTATCGTTCCACGGGTTCTTCTGCACTGTAACTTAGCTTTTAGTTTAGGTCTGCTATGCATGGCTTTGCTTTTCTTCTTCAGACACAATGGTGTTCTGCAACTGTTTTTCCTCTCGAGAGGAATGTTCTTTTTACTTTCTAAGTTTCTGCACTGTGTTGCCTTTATGGAATCTTTTATTTAGCTTCCGCCGAGGTTCTTCGGGTTATATTTCTTTCTGCATGCTGTTGAAGTGTTTAAAATTTATTATGAATTTCCATTGAATATTCGTCAGTGCTGGTTTCAAAATCGTATTTAATTCGGCGTTGGGTTGTTTTCTTACCGTTTAGTCCGATTTTTAAGCATTTTCGCTGCATATTAATTTTTTAAATTATCACTTAATATTTTCTCAGACCAGCGCTAAAATGCCGGAAACCGATTGATTACAGCTTAATTTAGCGCGCTTATTGTTAATGACAGAATTTCGGAAAAAATAGTCACAAAATGAATAAACATTTGCTTCCTTCAACTGCCTCCTCAGCAGGGGCTAACACGAATAATTGCATCGAGCAGCATGTTTTTCTTTATTTGTTTCAGGGATTTATGCTTAGCAGAGTCAAAGACACGTTGAGCGGAGTTTCGGGAGGATCTGGGGGCTATCCCCAGTATCAGGCTTACGAAACCGAAGCCCGCCATTCGCCCAGCCTCTACCAACCGCCGAGCTACGCGGCTCCTCCGGCCCCGCTTGCCCCAGAATCGCCGGCATGGGCGGGATCGCTCAGGTCATCTGGTCACGCACTGGATTCCGACAAGAGCATCGGACCCTATCCGCACTCTCCCAAAGTTCAGACCGTCCACTACGGACCCGGAGGGGGGCAGGAGTATAGGCAGCACGCTCCGAAGGCAGGACACGACACGGACACGGTACGCGCCGCCCATCTGCAGTACAACAGCCCCCTCGGGCTCTACTCGAAGGTATCGGCGCAAGAGGCCCTTCACACTCAGCTGCACGGAAAACCCGGAGAGGGAACCATCAAGTAAATCGAGAAATCAAATCGAGAAACTGTTTTTTCACAAAACATTCTTTGCAAAAAGTTGACATCGATGCTTCATTCATTTTAAAAACTAAATCAAACATTGACGGAAAAATTTTTTCCCTAAAAATAATTTCTTCCACAAATGACGTCCCTGATGACATCGATGCACAGTTTAAACTCACGAGACGATTTAATTCAAGTAATAATAATGCTATTTATAGTGGCTTAGGAGGCTAAGTAAGTCTGTGTGGAAACCACTGTAGTAACTCTCCGCATATAATAACCTAGTTTTCCAAGATAGCCTTTGAATCCGTTTACTGTTTCAACCGTCACTCCCACCTCGTGCAAACTATTCCATTTGTCCACAACCCTTGTACTAAAAAATTATTTCTTGGACCCACCTCTGCTTAAGCAATTTGCATCTGTGGCCTCTTGTGCTGTTATAGTGTGCCAATGTAAAGAACCGATCGTATGGCACATCTACTTTCCCAGTCATTATTTTCAAATATTTGTATGTTTCAATCAAATCCTCTTTCTTTCTTCTCTCCTTTCTAATGTTGTCAGTCCAAAATATTGAAGTCTTTTTCGTAGCTTGAACTATGGCATCCATTGACCATCTTTGTTGCTCGTCTTTGCATTATTTCTAAAAGTTCTATATCTTCTTTCAAGAATGGATTCCATGCCTGAATACAGTATTATAGATGGGGCCTTACCAATGACTTGCAGTATATAGTTTTATAGTTATTCAGTTCGAGAGCATCGTCGATAACGCTGTCATTGAGTAATTGTCTTCCTGCCACTCCAATTCCATGAGAATACCTTTTCTGCCAATCAAATCAATCGATCTATCGATAAACGTCTATGGTGCCACTATCATAATGCTCAGGGCCAGGCCGGCCTTACGTTTTGCGGGACCCTGGGCAAGATAGGGTTAGGGTAAGTGGCATAGCCAAAATTCCCAACTTCGGAAAATTCTGACAAGCAAAAAAAGTTAATCGACAATCACGGGACCCTTCTGCGTACGCAAAAAAATCGTGACAAGCAAAATAAAAGGTCATCGACAAAGTCGCGGGGCCTTTCTGAGACTTTGCGCGGGGCCTCTAGAGGAGCGGGGCCCTTGGCAAAGGCCCGGTTTGCCCAGGCTTAAGGCCGGCCCTGCTCAGTGCATCAGCCAGGATATTTTACACTCCCCTAACAGCTCCCAGCACCCCCCCATCTGAGACCGCCGACACCCCCTCCCAATCTGAGCCTTGGATGACCTTTTTTTGCTTATCGGACTTTTTTCAGCAAGGACCCTCCCAAAAAAAATAAATATACCGACACCCCTCAAATTGATCATCCTGAAAATAGCTTTGGCATCAGCCATGGCTGTGGGAAAGTTTGTAAGCTTCGGCACATTTTTCGTAGTTCCAAAGCTCTTTAAAGGTGTACTATCAGCTAATAATCCGTTAGCTATTTATAATTTGATGCAGCTTTCTAAATAAGATAAAGAAAATAGCGAAATTTTGTATATCGAATATAATAAAAGCGCCGATCTTAGAACGTTACGGTATCGTCTGTTTAGAATTCTGTCCGATTCGGAAGCCGCAAGGAGCGGAGGAGGAGACATCGGCCAATCGGACTTCTAGAAAGTTCTCTGAAGACATTCTAAGCCCCCTCCTCCGCCGCCGTGTTTCATCGTCGATTCGTGAATTAATACGCTACGTAGCGAGAACGCACTTCTCCTGTTATACTAAGTTCTTCTCTTTTGAAACGAGTTTCTTAGAAATCGCAAGCTGTCTCCTGCAGAACTTGAAAACTAGTCAACCTACAAGCTACGCACGTAGTAAACAAATGATACGCTACCCGTGTTGTTGTTGTTGTTCTGTTAATTACGAAACAACGACAACGAATATACGCACGAAATTTAATACAATTAATTTTTATCAAATTTTAATCTGTGCATTTTTAGCCGAAAAATGTTGTGTAGCAGAAGACAGTACAGCTCCATCCGCCAAACCAGTCAGTTGGATCCAGAAGCATTGCGTTCAACTGGCCAGGACAGCCAGTAGATACGTCTGATATTTTCATCAAACTTTCTAAATTGGTTATGCAGAACATCTTTATTTCACAATTCATTCGGCCAGTGACAGTTCCATGAGTTCTTGGTGGGGATGAAAAAAATTATTGGAAGTTGGTGGGCAGATGCAAAGTGAAGAAGAAAACAAGAAAAACAGAGAAAAAGGTCATTGTTAGTATAGTGTTTTGCTCACTAAATGTTAAGAAACCTTGCCAAAAAAGCCGACAAGCAAGAAAACGAAGGTAATTTGCAGTATTTTTCGCTAAATGTTTTATAAAAACTCACCGGAAAATAGGTTGACAAGCAAAATAGGTCATCCGGAACCCCGGTGGGGGATTCATCCCCACTAGGCCTAGTCAACATGGTGGAACCGCCATTGCCTTCGGCTAATGTCTATCCAAAGGGTACATAAAACACACGCCCTGAGATCGATGCTGGAGAGTCTGTAGTAGCATCTTGTCAAGACCCTGTGATAGTGTGAGAGCAAAAACTACTGATGGGAATATAGTGTCAAAATACAACTTTAACCGCCGTTTGTCCTACTTTCTCTTATCATGTCGTCACTGTTCACAAGAAGAAAACTCCGTCAACAAAATCTCAGCTGATAACCTTTTCCACGTCAACTCTCAAGAATGGCTATTTTCAAAATTTCGTCGGGATTTTGTAAAATTCTGCAAATTATGGCGAAAACTGTCGATTCTAGAGAATCAATCGTTAATTTTATTGGCAAAAATTGAGTGCATTTTTCAGTGACTGACAAGCAGCAGTGCAAGCATGAATGACCGAATAAACGTATGACATACAGCAGGCGAGCGGAAACGAATAAGAGAAAATTAAATGGAAGCCTAAATGCTCTTGAAATAGCAATTGAAGAAACTATTCTGCACTCGGTCGTAGCAGGCGACGAAGACAGCAAAATGATCTTTCTCCTGAATCAAGCGTTAAGCGTAGAAATTGTGGTTTTATTTAACTTTCTTCAGATGAAAAGCAGTTTGGAGGAGGGGGAAGAATCTGAGTAGTGGGGGGGGGACAAATTGCTTATTGTTTTCATTATGCCAAATAAGTTAGTCAAATTAGTCAGTGGCAGCGTGAAACTTTCCCCTTTCTGTACATAAAGTTGACACCCATCCATGGGTTGGGAATTCAGATAACAGGGACCGGGAATCGCCCCGTCCCCTCCCCCTCCCTACAATTACAACGCCGAATGCAAGTTCTTTAAGCAAAGCAGTGTGTTTGAACTAAACTACGTGGAAAATACATTCAACGAGCGTCAATCTGATTCGCGTTTACACAATTACACACCAAACTACTGTTCTAAATAACATCCGCGTTTAAAATACCTAATGTACGGATGCTAGGCTCCGTTGAATCAATGCTGAATAGACAATTATTTCTGACAGTTAAGTGTAGGACAACTGGTTAGCGTATATACAGGGGCTATTCTAAACGAGTAAATCCTTTCTGAGATAAGATTTGGAAGAGGCTTAGGTGCCACTTGAGAACCGTAAATCATTTCTTTCTGTCGCCGGCGAAATATCTTGACATTCTTATACCACTAAGCATTTCAACACCTTTTGAATGACTACAGTATATATATATATTTATTTATATGAACTACAGTACATATATATTTACATGAACACAAGCTTATCTTATCTTTCTCGACGACTTCTATAGCGCCGTACTCACGACGTAGGCCGAAGTCAAAGGCGCTTTGACATAATCATTGCTGTTTATTTCGTCAAACCGATTTAGAATATTATTCATTGAAGCGGAACACTGTTGAAAGTTGAGATTTGCCATGGCCTGGTAGTTAGTAAGTTAGTAAGTAAGTAAAATATCGTGTGTATATATATAGCGCTTTCGAAAAGTAGTACAACAGTAGCTGCTGGTTCTTAGTCGCTTAGCCTTTCTTAAAATAGCTAAAGGGAAAGGTGAATGATCAGCCAGGAAATGGCCAATATAGCCGAAGGGCAGTGAGGCTAGTAACTGGTGCGTGAAGGCGGTGCAGTGCAGTGGAACATCTGGTGCATTTCAGAAGCTGGGAAGGCAGTTTCCGGTCGGTTAGTCTGCTCTCTAGTAGTCTCCTTCGTCTTCGGCGCCGACACCTGGATTTGCTTCCTCCTCTTCCGCACTCTCGTAGTACAGGTAGCACTGAACGTAGATGGTGGCGGTCGAGATGACGACCGTGGCGACGTACAGGTAGAAGAAGAAGCGGTCGAGGGCGATCGCCACGAGGCGCCACTCCATCGCCGACCGTTCCTTCGCCTCCCTCGCCTGAATCTTCGTCATGAAACTCTTCAGCATCTTCTTGATCTCCTTCACCTCCGTCTCGAAACCCTCCGTCCCGACCGCGATGGAGCCGCCGCCGCCGCCGCCGCCGCCGCCGTGGTGGCCCGTCTTCTCCCCGCCGCCGCCTCTGCCCAGCGTGCTGTAGGTCTGATGGGAGGACGCGCTATGGGACTGTCGGCCCTTGCGGATCGCGGCGGAGGGGGAGCCTCCCACTTGTTGTACGGCAGAACCGGGGACTTGATCGTCTTCTCGGACACGTGACTCCGGCTGCCTTCGGTCGCTCCGTCGATCACGTGGGTCACGTGATGAGTCACGTGGTCTCGTCGAGTCTTTTTCTTCGCGACGGATTTCCGCTGTTCCATGCATAGATATCGAGAAAGTCCGTCAATGATACACTATCAAGATCGAAAACAAGAACGCGATCACATTTTCATGATTTGCATCGAATTCAATTTGATTTCGTGTTAATATAATATGTGGTGGAATATTTGGGAACTCAATGGATTTCAATTCTTGAACAATAAATGACAAGAATTCTAGATACCGATTATTACTTGGGAACGACCATCGACTGATTACTAGTGCATTATCAAAGATAGCGCTATACAAAATCTGACTGATAGTAGAAAAAATATATACACTACATGTAAATGAGACGGAATACCACTGAACAGGAAAGTTTGAATCTGATACTAACCAATATGTATTGGTTAGCATAATATGTATTGTATATAACCATTGACGGCTCCAGGATTTGGCAAGTGGGGGCGGCCTTTTGGGTAGCAACTTCCAATCATGGGGGCCAACCATTTGTTGCTAGGTATGTAGTATTAAGTATAGGGTCCCAATAGGGGGGCCACTGTGAGGGGGCCAGGCAATCAATAGGGGGGCACGAGCCCCCGGGCCTCCCTGTGGAGCCGCCACTGCTTATAACATCTCACCTTTTCCTGTATGCGAGGAAGAAAATTTGAATCTTGACCGAAATCTACTTATGCTTGACGCTAGTTGGCGAAATAACAGTGTTGTATGAAGTACTGAGTTTGAGTACTCAAGTAAAAGTACAAGTATTATGTCATTTTTTTGTAAAAGTAAAAAGTACCTATAAAAGTAGTTACTCAAGTAAAAGTAAAAAGTACTCTCAAAAAGTTACTTTTTAAGTAAAAAGTAAAAGTTGACAGACGGAATCATCAACAACTCCACATTATCATGAAACATTTTATTACTACTTTTAAGCAACATGCAGAAGCCTCAGCAGTCAACACGTACACATTTACACCATTAACTGCATTAGCACAAATGGTTAGCTAGGGGCAGGGTCAAGCTGTCCCGGGGCGCCGTCCTCGAAGGCGCAATTTGCACACTAAGTCTTTAATTTTTCATACCACTTTCCTCCGGCGTGAAAATATTGTTGTTAAGTAAAAAAAAAAGGTCATCGCCGGTTTTCAGACTGTCACGGGTTAAAAATTTGTATGTTGTACGTTGCCGTGAAGACTCGGGTAAGCAAAAGGCCATCACCGGAATTTAGGGGCGCAGAATTTATACCGTCAGGTCTAAGAAAGATCAAGTTTTCAAACAATCTGTCAGTCATGCGTGTACGTTTGTTGGTCATTGTCAACCATGTACGACTAAACACGGGAAGTTGTGAAGAATTAAACAGATACTCCAGTAAATGTATCGAAATTTGGCGATGAGAAATTTTACTTGTAACGAAACATGAAAGACATAATGTAACGAAGTAAAAGTACTAATATTTGAATAAAAACTTACTTCGTTACAAGTAAAAAGTACTGGGTAAGTTGTGTACTTCGTTAAAGTACTCAGAATTGTACTTAAGTAATGTAACGCGTTACTTTTACTTCGTTACCGCGCAACACTGCGAAATAATATATAGAAACCTCTTCCTTGCTAGTAGAAAGAGGTTTTGACAAATAATGCGCTGATAAAATAAATGGTTGCCGTGATATTTGATTTGGTAAAGGTAATGCGAAGATCCCGAAACCAACCACACACAGCTCGTCAGCTACCCCAAGTCAAGAGTGAAGAAACCCCTATTGACGATCAATTTACCCTTTTGAGCCATTCGGGGACTCTGTTCTTCTTGTCGTCTCTCTTGTACAGGTTGATTACGATGGCTGTGATGAACGACGACAGCGTTATGAGTAGCATGTTCAGACAGAAATAGGCACCTGACAACAACAACAACAACAACAACAACAACAACATTAACATCAGACCTGCGATCAGTGTTTAATCTAGACTCCTGGACTCCGGGGAACTGAAAAAAAAGCCGGGGGGGAACTGACAGAGCCGGCGGAATTCTGCTAGGGGCGCTGTTAGTCCATGTAGTATTCCAAAATTTCCGGGAGGAATTTGAAATTTCCGGGTGGGGGAAAGGGCAATTTCCCCCCGGAAACGGCCTAGATTAAACACTGCCTGCGATTGATAATAATAATACCCTCTCGTGCTCTCACATTTCACGATTTATCAGCGTGAAGATGCTATTCTGCGGCCATACACAGGTCTACGCCATGTTTTTCAAAAGCTAAGCGAGTCATATTTCCGTTGTTGTCTATGTAAAAAATAGTAGATTGAATCTGTGCTTGATCCATTCCCCTCCCCCCCAAAACAGCGATGTCGTGCTACATCAGCCAAACCCCTTCGTTGAGGGTGGTTCTGGACCAGGTAGGCTTTCTATTTATTAACGCCTATTAGTTAAACTTGTTTTGCACTCTTAGAGTCTTTCGAATTGATCTACTCCGAGAATTATAGTCACTTGAAGATGTCCAGTAAAATATTTATTTCTAGACAGGACACGCTATAGAAGGCAGTGGATGTAGCTAAGGAGATTTTCAATTGGCAAAAAGTTAGACATCTTCAAATGGTCAACATGATCAGATGAAATGTATAGTACATGTTCAGGATAGTCGTTGCAAGTGACATCAAATCTGGTCTGAATCAGACTCAGTAAAAAGAATTTCAAATTAATTAGCGGCGACATAGAAGACGTTGGTGCATAGACTTCGGTGCGTTTGTCTGGCTCTGTGCCAGGGATGTTTTTACACCTCCCTAACACCCATCCAACACCCCCCTCCATCTGAGACCGACACCCCCACTCTGAGCCTGGGATGACCTTTTTGCTTGCCAGACTTTTTCGGCAGGGGACCGACCTCTAAAATATACCGACACCCCCCCCAAATTGAAGATCCTAGAAATAACCCTAGTGCAGTTATTGCAATCAGCAGTTCTGACATTTTCCAGAGTTTAGATCTGTTTCGAGCGTCTTACCGATGAGTGGAATCGACGAGGACGCTGGCGTCGAATTCGACAGAAGTTTTAGCAGCAGAAAGAAAGCGAGAAAGAGATTCATCCCTGTGCACGACAAAACGCGATTTCAATCATTATACGCGTTTACCTCAATGTGGCGTTTCTTTAGCAGCCAGTTCTATCATTTCACTGTTTAATGTTTAATTGTTTACTTGGCAACCGCCTCGCTTTTCATTTTTGAAAGTGACGATATTTTACTTGTAATCGGAAGATGATGACGACGATGACGACGACGATGATGATGGCGATGACGATGATGATGATGATGATGATGATGATGATGATGGTGGTGATGATGGTGGTGATGCTGGTGATGGCGATGGCGATGGTGATGATGGCGATGGTGATGATGATGATGATGATGATGGCGATGATGATGGCGATGGTGATGATGATGATGGAGGTGGGGGATGATGATGATGATGATGATGGAGGTGGTGACGATGATCGCATGTTTTGATTTCCGCTAACCGAGCAGAATCTTGGCCGGTGTTTCCGGAGGCAGCCAGAACGAGACGAGGGTCAGTAGAGACAGCAGGACGCATGGAATGATCAGCGTAAACGTGTAGAAGATCGGAATTCGTTTGATCTTGATGGTAAAAGTCAAATCGTAGTAAGGTTCGGGACAACAGGGATACGTCTTCGAAGTCTTGCGTCCAGGATGACTGAGCAGCAGCCATTCGTTGCTCGAAACGTAGTTGCTGATGTCGATCTATAGACAGTAATAGACAGAACAGTTGACGCAGTCAGAGGGCGTCTATTTTAATAATAGAACGATGATTCGTCTGTCCGCTTGTTAACTTTTTCACATTTTCGCTGCCTATCGGCGCCAGATTGATTCGTCTGTAGCAGGACATTTCTGCGTCTTTTGCTATTCGTGGCGTGGTTTAAATTGGCTTACGAGGCATTACAGACTGTGTAAAAGGCACTAGAGGACGCTAACGGGGCTTGAACCCGCTCCGTCAGCCTAACGCTCCAGCGCGCAACCCACTCTGCCATCTTCCACCCCAAATGGCTAGTATAGAACAGCAAATAATGTTTAACGAAAATATTCGAGAAATTTAGCGATTCACAAAGCAATTTGGAAGTTCACCAACGATCACATATGCCTAGCCAATGTTATGTCAACAGTACCTAAACGAACTCTCTACAGAAACTCTATTAGCCTATCGAATGATTTCATGGCTGCCTCAACACTAAAGTATGTTACATCGAAAATGTCTTGCTGCAGAATTATTTCCAGGATTCTTAATAGATTGACTTTTTCGAAGGTAAGATGAGTGATGCAGAATTTGGAAAATTTCTATTACCGAAAGCATATCAGGGTATAAGAACGCTTGAACGACGTCATTAAGACTTGCCGTTCCTAAAAGCACAGAGAGACGCCTACCGACGGATTTTCGTAGAAGTTCAGATCGAGTTTCAGTCCGTCGTACGTCCACGATCCGAACTTCAGGTGACAACTCTGAATATCGAACGGAAAGTAGAGGATGTTGATGGGGCAGGTAGATTTAAAGATGGCGGCCGGAAGCCAGAGCACTGATCCGTCGTTGTCAACCACAGCCATCGCATCGCGGTGTTCCTTCAATCGCTCGTCTGCACTGATCAATTGAGAAGATACTGCCACTGCAGACAAGCGTCAGCGCAACCACGATGGGGGGCAGTTCACGGGGGGGCCCTATTCGGGCGAGGGACCAGTCTTGAGAATTGTACAAAACTAACGAGAAATTTTAATCGGGGGGATATTGGACTAAATGGGGTGTGCGCGCGTCTGACTTTGTGGCGCCCCTTTTCATGGACCCTGGCTACACCAATGCAGATAAATCATCACAGACAATGAATATGTGAATTTCAACATAGGAGAAATCCTACTAAACCACTAAAGCACCATTTATTATTATTATTATTATTTTTATTTTTATTATTTACAACTACTACTACTGCTACTAGCACCACTTCTACTACTACTACTACTACTACTACTACTATTACTACTACTACTACTACTACTACTACTACTACTGAACTACTACTACTACTACTACTACTACTATACTACTACTACTACTACTACTACTACTACTACTACTACTACTACTACTACTACTACTAGAGTGAAACGTTTATTTCAATCTAGTTAATGTAGTATTCAAGAAACTTCTTTAATTCTAATGACGTAAAAGACTGGTTGACAGTGGCAGTTGCTGAAAGCATATGGTAGGCTAAGGCTACTTACTGGCATTGACTAAAAGGGACATTGGATGATGCGCAGACCTTAGGCAGTCTGCAGATGGTTTAGTAAAACCATCGTAAATAAAATTAACCATTTTACACGTTTACAGAATTGCTAGTGACAGAAATCGACTTTACAATTCGACAATTCGACAGTAAGTAAGTAAGATTGCGATTACGTTCTCCAGTTCTGAACAACTACAGACTGCGTATTAAATATTGCAAATCTTTTTTCAATCAATCAATCATTCAAACAATCAATCAATCAATCTTTATTTCAAATTCAAACACAAAATAAACACAAAAAAAATAAAAATTCACTGCATATCATTAAATCATATAGTAGTAGAAGTTCGCTGAATCTGTTAAGGCATAAATGAAGAAGTGTCGATAGTCAGACAGGTAAAAAAAAAGCCTTAGAAAGCATTTTTATCAGATATTTTCACAGTAAAAATAAATAAAAATTATAAAACAGAGAAAAAATCTAACCTAAATAATCCAGTAACTAATCTGACATCAAGCTTTTGAATGGAGCTATAATATAGTAGCTACTGCTTGTGCCACTCGTCCTGCACAGCATTGTACGCTGTCCGAGTTTTAAAAGAAGAATAAAACCATTATTTCGGTCGATGCATTTAATGAGGCTTACTAATTATAGAGCACGACATCTGGTTTCCAGATTTTGGCGACCGGAACCCGGACTTGATCGATGTTTCCGTAATGCTCGGGATTCCAGCGAAGAACAACGTCGTTCCAGCCCTGCAACAATTATGACCAGAAAAGAAAACGCCTTATTATATATAACCGGGAGACGCTGATCAACGTTGGACCTGCAGGCAGGAAGGAGTTTGGAAAGTCTTAGCCCCTATCAGGAGCAGTGGCGGCTCCACCGGGAGGTCAGGGGGGCCCGTGCCCCCTATTGAGTGCCTGGCCCCCCAGTGCTCCCCCAGTTGGGACCCTATACTTAATGCTACATACATTAAACAACAATGGTTGGCCCCCATGATTAGAAGTTGCCACCCCAACGCCCCCCCACTTGCCAAATCTTAGAGCCGCCACTGATCAGGGGCGTAGCCTGGAATTTGAGTTGGGAGGGTATAAATATTTTGGGTGGGTATAAATCTTAACCTTAAACCAACATAAACCATATAAACCACATAATTATAATCACTTGTAAATCACATAAAAAACTTTAAGGTAGACTGATTTTGGGGGGTATATATATACCGATATACCCGCCCGTCCCTACGCCCCTGGCCCCTATCTGATTACGGATGTTCGGAAATAATAATCTTTATTCGTGACAAGCACTTCATCAATTAGTACACAAACAAGGAATAGCACAAATCAACTGAACTAATAACTAAATAAAATAAACTAATAATAAACTAATAAACTAAGCACACACTTTACACAGTACAGCCAGCCTCTGCTTTCAGACAAATTCTAGCAGTGCACTCAGCAAAGTACAGCGGCTTATTCGCATATTCATGCATTGACAAAGGACGCTTGTCGCTTTTTTACAACAGCATGTATACTTTCCAAGCCCGTCAAAACTCTAATACAGTCAACATTACAGCGAATGTTTGGTGGTTCCAACGATCGCATATTTTGGTCTGGGCGTTGTCATATCCCAAGCTATTTGAAAAATCCAATATTTATGGGGCGCTAAGAGTGAAAATTCTGAAATATCTAGAAGAGAAACAAAGTATTTAGCTTCTTTAAAAAATTAACGATTTCTCATTACATCAATCAATCCGTCAATCAAATCCATTTTATTAAGTATTGTAGGGAAATTTTTTTACAAAAAATGAAAAACAATCGAATTTGTACATTAAAATAATTATATGATTAATAAAATAAAAATGAGGTGCAAATGAAATAACCAAAGCAAAAACTAAGATATACTACATATTGGTAACAAATCATATTTCGATAACAGATCACAGTTTTATACCTTACACATTGGTAGCAAATAATTGCGATACTAAAAGAGAGAAGCAAATGGTAGAGTAGGTTGTGCGCTGGTGCGGTAGGCTGACGGAGCCAGGTTCAAGTCCCGTTAGTGCCCCTAATGGCTAAACAGGCAGTAACACCTCTTAAGCCACTTTAAATCACGCTATAAAACAGTAGCAGTAGAGAGTTGGCGAGTTTTGGAACGCAATTGATTGAAATGAAAGCAACAGTACATCTGCTGCTTTTAGGAATTCTATTAAAACATAGCGACACTTTTTCTACAGTCAAACCTTGAAAAGATTTCGTCTTTAGCAAGAAGTAGTAATGTTCTCCATGAAAGAAACTCATTTGAATATAACGCATTTGATAAATAAATAATAAATAAATTGTTGGTTTATAATCAACATGGAATAAAGAAGTCTCTGAAAAAGCTTTGTTAGATCTCAAATATTATGACTTTTTGTAAGGTTTGTGACCTGTGAAAATGTCACTAAGATTTCCAGTAGCAATCCAAAATTAAAGATTTATAATATCTTTAGTCTATTTCTAACGATTTGATGCGCAATTTAAAATTTCAGTCAAGATAAATTTTTATAGATAAAAGCGTCCCATATATGGGACTCTGAACTTTTTCTGACCATCTTCAGTAGAATTGAGTTTATTGTATTGTTTCTATATTATTGTAATATTTTAGTAATTTAAGTTTTATTTTATTTTCCTGGTATGTAAGAGTATTCAAACTCTTTCTTCAGCATAATTACTGTAGTTGATACCTACGCATGACAAGAAAATATGAATGAATATTTTGATCAACAAACCATCTTATTAAACACAAATGAAGTCCTAACAATATTAGAACTTGGTGATAGTGCAGAAAGCATGGTCCCACCATTGGAAAATGACAACAGTCATGAGGATAGCGGTGCTGAAGTTACTGTCGATGACCTTCCAGGCAATATGCTACAATTACATTCGCACAGACCAGGGCGCGATTTGTAGCGGGAAGTGGGAAATCTCCCCACAGCCCAACTGCACACTGCTACATCCCCAAATACATCCCCACTCATTTTCTAACTGCATCCCCAAGCTCGATATATTCCCCCACTGCTCCAGGTCACAAATTGCATTGAGGACCAGAACCTAACGAAGAGGAGATGCAGAATTCTTCAAGTTTTAGCAATCCTAAATGATTGAATCAGTTTCGACAGTACATTACCATCAAGGAAAAAAAAAGATTATACCTAAATTAAATAGGCTTTGCCCTGCAAGCATTCAATGGTTCTGATCAAAGACCTCAGAGTGGCCGTAAATACCGGGAAAGAAACCAGTTCCTCTTGGGAACTTGATACAGGATCTAAATGTGAACGAACCAACATTATCTATCAAGTCCAACTGGACTTTTTGAATTTGTTTTGAAGAGACAGGTAGTGGACTAATTGTGACAACACTCTACGTTCAATTTCTCATGGACATTGGACATGGAAGAAAAGCAGACATATAATAACTGATTTCAATAGAATATATCTAATGAGCTCCACAGAGGGGGCCTGATGGCCCCTATTGAAGTGCCCCCTGTTGGGGCCCTATACTAAATATTACATTTAACAACAAATGGTTGGCCTCCATGCCACCCCAACGGCTCCCCCACTTGCGAAATCCTGGAGCCGGTGTTAATGACTGGATTTAATCATCTGTTGTTATTATTTTATATGTGAACACATTACATTCTATTTAAATTATTAATATGACTCTTGTTGATTGCCTTTATTATGAGTTGCTAGGATAACTTACTGAAAAGTTCATGTACCCATTCGTGCATAGCGTCCCATATATGGGACGCAACTTGAAATTCGTTTGGATCTTCCAGTTAATTTTTTCAAAAACAAAAAAGTCATTTGGTTAATAAATATAATCAACAAGTACAGTACCTCTGAATAGCCCAAAAACAATTACAGTACTAACGTTAGCGCAAATGCGAGGTAAAAACATTAACTCTATTCAGTGTTCATAATATCAAATTCACTTGCAACTGAGTGAAAGAACTCGTTAAACACTTTAGTGAGCTTTTAGCAATCCACGAGTTACGCCTGACAGTTACATTCGCACAAAAACTGCTTCTGACACGCTTCAAAATCTCTTTGCTATTCATTGAAGCTTTCGTATTTTTAGCAATTAAAATTATCATTGAAAGGCATTAAATATTTGCCCTTTCCTATGCGAACAAGTTACTATCAAAACATGAATTGAGACAGGTTGCTAACAAACTCGCGCAGGTAAAAGCTACTGATGGCAAGCGACGATTTTAAGTTGGTGGGGAGGGTGGGTGGGGGCGTGGAGAAAACGACAGACATTGAATTCTGGATCTTCATTTTGGAATCTCCGCCAGCCGTGAATACCATGAGAAAATGATAAATTCCTTCCTAGGCAGGAAAGCTCGCAAATGTTGACGGGCAAATGTTGAGTTCAATTCTTGGAACTTTTTCAGTCAACGAACGCTCTTCTGAGATGATACTGTAGCCTACAAGAGCTTCGCGCCGAAGTTTCAAGTCTAATCTCAATTCGTAAACTCGTTTCTCAAGTGACAATCTAAATAGTAAAAGAGATAACGGAAGAAAACAAGGTGGCCAACGTACAAATAAATTCCTCTGAGATTTTGCGTATTAATTTATTTCTCAGAAGAATTTAATACGAGAATTTTAGCCAGAATTGCTTATTTTCTAAACCGAATGCATTTCTATCCAATCGAATTTTGTCTGAAAATTGAAAAAAAATTGCAAATTTTCTTAGACGGCGATTCAAATCGAATCGCGATTTTATTTTTATCATCTCTGACTAAAATCGCCAAAAATAAAACGAAAAACTATTGTCGATGAACTGCTATGCTGCGCGTATCTTACAAAGCCTCGCAAAACACAACTCTACCTTTCGCTACACACACATTAGGGGCCGTCCATAAAGTACGCAATACGCAACGCTCGAAGAGAGGGTCTAAGAAAGTGTGACAGTTTGTGACAGATGGAGGTGGGCAAATGATCACGTGTTACGTCACACCTAGTTCAGCATTTAAAAACCTGAAATATGCGGCGATATTTTACTTTCTCTTCTGATGGACGCATTCTAACAGAAGATGTCATTGGTGTATAGTAATTATTATTATGATAGGTACATAGAACTTTAAATCTCAAGTACATTCGTCATCATTTCCGCCTTTGCCGGAAGTTGAATGTCTTTAGTTTTCGCTGCTGAATATTGAACGAGAAACACGAATTTATTAGAAAACCTGCATGATTGAATTTATGGACGACGCCTTATGGGGTGGGGGTGTAGAGGGTCGAGATTTGTGACAGATTGTAACAAGTGGACGCAAGGGTAGAAACTGTTAAAATTGCGTGACGTACTTTATGGACGGCTCTTTGTCTTTCTACGCGATGTCTAATCACGCACACGCACACACAGAGCTACGTTTCACATCGTGCAGTAATTTCAGAGTTATTCTCGTTGCCGTCGCGCGGAAATATGGTACAGAGCGAGACAAAGATCGTTCCGATGTACGTCAGGAAGAACAGTCGATCGAGAACCCGGGCCACCAGCCTCCATTCCTTGGCGTTCTTGGCGTTGTTGTCCTTGCTTTCCAGTCGGCCGAGGTAGTTCTTCAGCAGCTGACGGATCTCCTTGATGTCGCTCTCGAGCGCCGTCGGATGAGGTGCCCCGCCGCCGCCGCCGTTGGCCTCTGACCCAGCGGCCTGTGGCTGCTGCTCCGACGACGCAGCGCCGTACGAAGGCTGGGCGCGGTTGAAGGTGGCTTCGGCGGCGGCGGCGGCGGCGGCCGACCGGGAAGCCGATCGCCGGTCTTGCTGAGACGAATGCTGCTGCTGCTGGTGCTGCTTCGGGTGGAGGGTGGAGGACTCCTCGGCGGAGGCAGCGGCGACGGCGGCAGAGGCGGCCTTCCTCTCCTGCGATGCCTTCGACGCCGGCGACTCCTTGTCCAGAAATTCGCCCATGCAGAGGATCCTGGCCATGCCGTCGATTGCGATCTGGACGCAGAAGAAACGCGGTCACCGTATATATAGAGAATTCGAAGTCAGAACAAGGAATTTAAAGAACAGGAGACAGACAGACAGACAGAGACAGAGACAGATAGAGAAACAGACAGACAGAGACATAGGCAGACATAGACAGACAGAGACAGACAGACAGACAGACAGAGACATAAACAGACATAGTGAGAGAGAGACAGACAGAGACAGACAAAGATAGAGACAGACAGAGTATCAAAGAATACAAAAGCAACTCTCAGCGCAGCAGCCAAAAGTCGTCATTAAAAAACCGAAAAGAATTAGAAATACAAATTTCGCTAAAGTTCCGTCGCAATGCCATTGAGAGAACAAACAGTGATTCCCACTGCGTCCTCTCATTCGAAGCGGAGCCATTTTAGAAATCAATATGACTTCAACAAATTTTATCCAAAATTTGAAATTTTTTACCCTCATTAAATATCATCTATTCTATACATAAAATTTGCAAATTTCAACAAATCAGTCCTACAGTTTACGAGGTATTAGATTTTTAAAGAGTTGAACTGAACAACGCAAGTTTCCACAATGGGAAGATCGCGATTGCAAAGGCGCTATTGCGTCGTTTGCGATTTCAATTCTGTGCGCTGAGGTCTGCTCGCTGTACCTTCTCTCTGGCAATCTTATGCACACTTCGATGAGTTCCAGGAGCATTCTCTTGGCTAAGTAAGAACCAGCCGTGCAATGGCTTCAATGTTTTCGGCCGTACAGGTCGTCCGTTGTCTGCCAACGCCGTACCTCTTGTCTGCAAACCCTGTTTCGTCATTCTGCCGCAGAAGTCGCTTGGGCGATCGAAGTGACCACTGTCTATCAGGAAATTCTGCTAAAAAGTTTCTTGTACTGTAATTCTTGGTTTGTCTCAAAGTTGTTGTTAAGATCCGATCCTCCGTGTGCTTCCATTCGTGCAAGAGGTGGCCACTTTGAGCACAAACTAATAGAAGTTTGCGCCTATGGACCTTGGTCATTCAAAACACATCGCGCGTTTTACTATTGAGATTTTATCTCGAGGACTTACTAAAACGCGTTGCGAGGCGCTGTTTTGCTCTTGGTTATACTGAAGTTTTAGTGATTTAGTTTTAGTTTTAGTTAAAGTCTTGTTTCAACACAAAGGTCTTCGCCGTACTTTTACTGTATATTAACGATTTTACGGGTCGTTAAAAGCTTACGCGCTGCCGAGAAGGACAAAGACCGAGAAACCCAGGTTTGTCCATGGAACATATGTTTCTGTCTCATTCCATTCAATAGCGATTAATGCTTGCCCCGTCCCATCCCATGAGATTCCCATTATAATATTAATATGGAATGTAGTTCAATTGAACTTATGAAATCATATTTATGAAAGTTTAGGTTTAGTGTCTACTAAATAGGACTACATGCATAAAAGGACATGCAAAACGACGGAATTTATTAGCTCTATTAACTTTAATGTCGCACCAAAATATCAATGCAAATATACGAAGAAGAAAGAAGGGTACAAAACTTTTAAACTGCAAAAAAGATTAGCTCTGGCGTATATCAAGTTGCTATGACATGGCTACTGTCCCATACTGTCCCATGAGTCCAGTGGAACGTACCAATGTGCACTGTCCAATCCCGTCCCATCTTATGGGTCAATTCCCATGGATTTCCATGCGAATACAATTTCCACGGACAACCCTGGAGCAACCCGAGTTAATTGCCATTCGACTGCTGGCGATTGTTGCCACTAGACAGACCGAAGCAAGACAATCGCAAATGATCGAACCGTCAAGGAACGTTCAAAAGGCGGTCACCCCAGTGCAACGCCTAATTGACCGAAGGAAACGATATTACGCCCTCCCCGCCGATCTATCGGTCGAGTGATGGGAATGCAGACGACTGCTACGAAATTCCGTCGTAGGCACTTCAGGGACTGACCATTGGGTGGCGGGAGTGCAAGGGACTGAAGTGGAGGGTTGAGCAAAGGGGTCGACAAGGTCAGAGAAATTTCAATTGCTCAGGGAGATTATGATAGACTTCCGATTCATTTCTATTTCTACCCAGTACGAATGGAATTACATCTTATAGCTATTAGCGGAAATCTGGTGCAATATTATTCCAATAGTAATAGCAACAACAGTGGATATTAGCCTACAGTACTAGCTACAACAGCAGCTGCAGTAGCAGCAATAGAAGCAGTAGCATAAGCAGTAGTAGTAGTAGTGGTGGTGGTGGCGGTGGTGGTTATAGTGGTAGTAGTAGTAGTAGTAGTAGTGGTGGTGGTGGTGGTAGTAGTAGTAGTAGTAGTAGTAGTAGTAGTAGTAGTAGTAGTAATAATAATAATAATAATAATAATAATAATAATAATAATAGAAGTAGCAGAAGTGGTAGTAGTAGTTGTTGTTGTTGTTTTTGTTGTTGTTGTTGTTGTAGTGGTGGTAGTAATGGTAGTAGTAGTATTGAGATCGCTTACCTTTTTGAGCCAGTCTGGAACCTTGTTCTTGCGGTCTCCTCTGATGTGCGTCTGAATGATGATAACGGCGAGGAAAGTCGACAGCGTAATGAGGATCATGTTCATGCAGAAGTAGGCGCCTATACAGAAGAACAACGCCACACTCGCTCGAATTATATTCATTTCTAATCAGACCACCGCCAGTTCGATTAACAGAAAAAGGCCAAACAGCACAACAGACGTAGGCCTACGGGCCTAGGACGACCACGATTCTTTTTATTTGCCCACTCATTGATACTAAAGTCCGTTTGCTGGCGATATTATAGACTTGTCATACTACAGTAACAGCACTTTCTCTTACCGATGAGGGGAATCGTTGACGCTGCCGGTGGAGTGCTTTCGGCGAGCAGCAGGAGAAGCACAAAGAAGGCGACGAAGACGCTCATACCTACGAACACGACGCAATTACACTAGGTATGTCAAAACCAAACGTAGTCTACTTTACTTCAAGTACGCTATGGTAAAGTATCAGCATTGCTTCGTTCCACCGCGTATAGCTACTTACGCTGGGACTTCTATCAATGGCGGTAAACGATCTTGTACTCGAGTTCGAGCGTTGAGGTCCGGCGCTAAGTGCCGTTCTAGGCAATCAGCGACGATGGTAATATACTGTAAGCTGTTAAACTGGTGTGCGTTGCCATTGCTTCCCCCCCCAAAAAAAAATTAATAGGAGGCTATGATTTAATGTGGTCTTTTGCAGCGGCGATTAGAAATTTCATGTCTCGCGCCAGTGGCGGCTCCACCGGGGGGCCAGGGGGCCCGTGCCCCTCTATTGAGTGTCTGGCCCCCAGTGGCCCCCTGTTGGGACCATATACTTAATGAGACATACATTAAACAACAAATGGTTGGCCCCCATGATTAGAAGTTGCCACCCCAACGCCCCCCCCCACTTGTCAAATCCTGGAGCCGCCACTGTCTCGTGCGGATTTCATCATTTCACATTCAAACGCGAACAGAAGTAGGCTATATATAAAGGTTTTGGTTGCAGAGCTGAGTGGAGGAGAAAGACTCGATTACTTTCGGAGACTTCAACTCTGCGTATAGGTCGATAGAAAGAAATTCCTTTCAATATTTTGAATAGTGGAGATATTATTGTACAGTTGTTGTTATTTTTCTCCATGTTTCTAGCAGACATAGTTTGCTCATGTGACATGTTTTCGCTGGATTCAAAAATTCCGTCCCATCCGAAAAAAAATTGACTTAATACATAGCAAATATGCAAAGGACATTTCCAATAAAAGCCATTCCGTCCGTTCGTTCATGGCTTCCGTATATATAGGTTTGTCTATCCTCATTTTTTGTTTGGGTTTTCAATGCTGTAATTCAATTGTCTCCAGTGTGTCTACTGCGGTGGGAAGTCAGTGTTGACCGTCGCCATTTCACACTGCGGCAAAACTGCACCAGCATCCATAATTCCATATTCAAGCGAAGATTTAGTCTGCTTTGAACAGGATTATGTTGATCCATCTGGCTCCGTTCATAAGTCATATGTAGAACTTTTCAGTCTATCGATTATTCTAGGCCATCTAGGAGGATGTTAAATAACTGATATCTGTGAAAACGTGTGTTACTTGGTATCGGTAGGAATTAATATGCTAACATTTATTACATGCTTAAAGAGACAGCAACAGAAACAAAAAGACAGACAAACAGATAGACAGATAGACAGACAGACAGACAGACAGACAGACAGAAAGTAACTGATAGAGGCAGACAGAGAACGTTGATAAAAGGTAAAAGAACGTCATGCATTCAGTTCGTTAAATTAAATAAGTTACCTGTGAGGTAGCAGCCGATCACTCACCTAGCATGACCTTGGCCGGTGACTCGGGCGGGAGCCAGAAGATGACGAGCGTGAGGAACGACAGAAGGACGCACGGAAGAATGAGGATGTAGTTGTAGAACGCAGCCACTCTCTTGATCTTCAGATAGAAGGTCAGATCGGGGTAGGGTTCGTCGAGCCCGGCGTAGTGTATGACGTTCTTACAGGCCGGATACTCGACCAGCTCCCACTCGTTGCTCTTCATGTATTCGGTAACGTCGACGAAGTTATTTCCCTTCAGGAAGTTTATGTCCAGCTTGTATCCGTCGTACGTCCACGACCCGAACTTAAGACGACACGTCTGAATGTCGAACGGAAAGTTTCTGATGTCGATGGAACAGGTGCTCTTGAAGATGGCAGGAGGAATCCAGGTGAGACTTCCGTTTTTCGTGACGATCACCATGGCGTCTCGCTGCTCCTTCAATCTCGTATCGGCGCTGAGCGATAAATAGAAGAACTGGCGTTGACTGCGGTTGCTAAGCAGTGTGACATCTGTGGGGAGGGAGGAGCAGTGGCGGCTCCACATTGGGGCCCAGGAGGCCTGTGCCCCATATTGAATGCATGGCCCCCAGTGACCCAGGGACCCTATACTTACTACTACATACCTTTAAACAAATAGTTGGCCACATGCTTAGAAGTTGTCACCCCAACGCCTCCCCTCCCCCACTTGCTAACTCCTGGAGCCGCCATTGGGAAGGAGAGATTCGCGGTCACTGCTAAAAGTGCCAAAATAGGTATTCTGACTAACCTATACTTACATAATGATGAAATTGAAAAACCCTTTCCTCATTGGTTTAATTACCCATTCATTGCTCCAACTCTCATATAACACTCTGCTGTTAAATTTAGCATCTTCTCTTGCCTTGCTGCTGTTTACTTTTAAGTCGAATATGCGTGCTTCGTAAATGCTTCGATGAATAACTTCGGGTGTAAGCCTTTTCCGAATGCATCTACTATAATATCCGTAAGATCCAAAAGGTCTCTAGGCTCGAGATCCCCATTTTTGATAGGTTATAATGGAGAATGAGGAAGGCATATGGGTTGGGCCCCTCTCACTTTGTAATCCAAGTTTAGGAACGTGTCTATGATTAAATATTTGTAGTAATCTAAAGTCGTCTAGAAAAGCATTCTAAACTACGCAACAAATTGTATTTTAAAATGGTATACGATATCTTTTGGCCTGGTATTGGAGATTGACTGATAAGTGAATCAATGAATGGAATGATTTCTTAGGAATCACAATACGAAGCTATAGTATGTGTGGATGCGAGTGATATTTCACTGGTCTGGTGATAGCAATCATTTCAGCTGCATTTCACTCCGAAACGACGTCCATTTCACTTTTCTAATGCACGACTTGACGATCGCAGCGCGAAAATGTCAACACGGAAAAGTCGTCACGCGAATTATATTGCTTCGAATGTATTTCAGTCAGTCACGTGACCTATTAATGCTGCTTCATAATATTCTGTAATCTATTAAAGGTAACGGTAGTCTTGTACTTGGACGAGCGTATGGCCCGGTGCTCTACAAAGCTCTATGCTGTACATAATAACGTATATAAAGTCTTCTTTGAAGAGTTGAAATTAAAATGTCTAAGCTTTTCTTTATGTCTAGATTCGACCAGTAAAGACACTAACTAGTTGTATAGGACAATGTCGGGCGTCCAGATCTTTGAGGATGGGACTCGGACGAGGTCTATTCCGCCGTAATCTTCCGGGACCCAGGTCAACAGAATGTCGTCCCACTCCTGAAACAGTTTTAGCGGAGCTTTAGAACTCAGAGAGAGAAGATCAAGACCAGCAACGTGAAATATCATCTTCACAAAACACCGATTGTCTTATATTCTGAGTTGAGTGTCAGAGGCTAAATGTATTTCCTAAGTAAATTTAAAACTTCAATTACAGAAACATATTCATGCAAATATCAACGCCTTAAGAATTATATACGGTGGTTGTGAGTCAGTCACTATTGTTGATATAGTGGACATCAATAGGTCCAAATAGAATCCGAAATTTTAGTAGGTCAGCTGCCTGGCAAGAATAATCGAAATCAGTGTTTTATCCAGACTCCAGGCCTTTTGCGGGGGGATTAACTTGGCTGGAGGGGTAGAGACAGGGTTCAATGTAAAAAATGTGTCAGTGCCGATTTTTTGGGATGGGATTTTGAAGTTTTGGGGGAGGAAATCTCCCATCTGAGAGGCCTGGATAAAACACTGATCGAATTGATTTAAAGCAAGTTTTTAATGTCAAGAAACCAAGCGTCTAATATGGCGAATACTCTTTTTTGCCTCTGTAGGACAACGCTTTAAGATAGTAATCTTTTAAAATGTCATGAATTCTGATTTAGACATTAATTATATTATTGTGTGGTTTTCTTCAGTGAAAACCCATATATTTTGTGTCTTCTCAGCCAGTCTGAAAAAGCTTTTCAATTTCTCGGTGGCATTTGTTTCAGGCCAGTGCAGCACTCAGCTGTCATCTGTCAGGAAGTGACATTATGCAATTGCACTTCTTTTCACTTTTTTCCTATGAAAGCGTGATGAGTGCTCTGATCACTGATTGACGATCTTAGAAAGAGAAAACGAGAAATCTATCTGCTGGATTTCGACATTGATCATGAATTTCCAAAAACTTCGGTTCGTTTCGTAAATAATTTTTATGAAATAGAAGAATGTACTGAAACAGTGTCTGACTTCATGATCGGAAGTTTTTTCAAGGGTTTTATTACACACGAACCTGTTTGCTTATTAATTACGTGCTTGCTTGCTTACTTACTATAGTCGTTTATAGTTAATTTAGAAATGAATTAATTGATACAAGATGAAACCATTTGGTTTTTTCTTTGATCCAAATTTACTTTCGAGCATTTCATTTCAATTTCAATTCAATATTTAGCATTTCTCAATCAGGAACAAACATTTATATGGAACAAACCGATGCAAATAGATAATAATTCATTCATTTAATTCTAGCAAATCAGTTTGGTCACCTGAGACCTAAAGCGAGTGGCATATAGAAGTCGCCTGCATGACTGCATGCAAAGTCAATTCCGCCTACATCGGCAGCTTTTCACTGCGAACCAACACTATGAACTCTGAACCTGAACTTTGAACTCTAAACTGCAGAAGTGCATGATGCACTTTCCAATTACTCCACTCGTCATAGGTTTTACTGCTCGCATATTCACTGTTCGGCGCAGTGGCGGTATAGGGTTCTTGACAGGCACCCGGGTTCGAATCTGATCCTAGCCACCGCGTAGCTTCGCACTTATAGGCTACGATTCTTCACTCTGTGATTTATGCATTAACGTGCGTCCAACAACCATGTATTAGCAAAAATACATTGAGATCAAGGCTCTCTCAACAAATGCGAGGGAAGATTATCTCCTTAAGCGCACGGAGAAACGGATTCGTACTAACTAGTTATACGTATCCAGGTCTTTTCCATGTTAAAAGACCGCGCGCTGTAACGTCCATTCGTCTGCATTCCATCTGTGTTTCTTTTTTCGAAGGACAGAGATTATAAATCCTATAGCGGCACACACGTGTCACTAAGGATCTTTCGACAGTAGACTATTACGGCAGATGACGATTGATCGCCACGAGATCTGTAAGAAGAAGGGAGTTCGTTTGAAATAAATTACCACATGATGGGACACAGTCTCATAAATTTTGTGTCTCTGAAAGTTCAAGAACCGTTTACGTTATATAGTAGCTCTGCGGACGTTTTTCTAAACGAAGATGAAACGTTTGGAGAATTATTGTTTGAACACTGCAGTTCTACGCAGTCTCGTACGAATGTCAAACGCATGCTTGAGAAAACGGGAGTTTTTGCCAATAATGTTCTAGAGAGTGATGTAGAATTCGTAGTTCAAGATATCGAAATTTCTGAATGAATTTCGGAGCAGAATGAATGTAGGCCTAAGCATCAGTTTTCAAATAACAACGAACTCCCGTCTTCTTCTATACAGAATTTAAGTTCACAAGAAAGAAAACGATAGGCGAGTGAAAATAAAGTTCGAAAACTCACCCCTGGTGTCTTCAAAAAACAGATTGTTCTTTCTTCAATGGCTTGCGTCGATGGAAACAGCGTAAAGAAAACTTCGACCGCTTTACGCATAAATACACGCACACGACCGCCTATAGGGGTATCCAGTGTTTACCAACAAAGTCCGGTTGCTCCGCCCACTGGTGGGCAGAAACCATAGAAACCATTGTCGTCTATTAATAGACGCCAATGGCAGAAGCAGATTTCTTGCTGGTGGGAATAGATCAGTGACCATAGAAATTGTTCTGGATACTCCTATATACGATGCGATTCACCATGCTCAGACTGATTCGACTGCATTTGCAGTATAGACGAAATATTATGTGATAAAAAAACCATCGATCTAATACATCTGGTGTTATGCTACTTAGTAGCAAATAAGGACATAATACGCCTATAATATTTCTCATTTGATAAAATGTATGGTTGTTTTTGCTTCTGTCACTTTCATTCAAAATGTTGTCATGTAAGAATGTGCGAGTTTATTATTATTATTATTATTATTATTATTATTATTATTATTATTATTATTATTATTATTATTATTATATCGAACTACAGCAAGATTGTAATCGTTAGAGGAACTAACGATAACTGAACTAACTCCACAGAAAAAGACCGTTACAGCTTAAGAGAGCTGGGAAGTCGGTCCAGAGTTGTCCGTGGGTCGGTTTTCTGAACCCAAACCCAACTCACCAGCCTTCCAACCCAACCCATGGGTTAACCCAACCTATGGACAACTCTGAGTCGGTCACGCACGTTTAGCAGAGAAAGGAAACCCAGAGGCACGTCGTGAATTGACGAGAACAAAGAACAGACGCGAAAATAGATGCGAATTTCAAAAACGAATATGAAAGAATGAAAATCGAGCACGAAACAACAAAAACTATTCAAAAAACGATTTCCTAAAGAGAACGAAGCGAGTACTGCATGGTACGCTTGATGAAAGAAAGATCAGATTGCGAGACTTTCTCCCTCTCTTCTTCCTCCTCTCACGGAGTGTTTCAATCGACAGATCTCTTGAAACTATTGACAAACGGCCGCCAATAACTCACTGTAAGTCCTCCCTCTTCCTTCTCCGATCTCTGTATATTTCTACCCTTACTTTGATGGATATTGTGCACCTAACGCCCACACGTTGTCTATACTTCATCTCTGACTTTCAAATGCAAGTTACTATACGAGACGCTAAATGCAGTATATTCGGCGCATAAGCGGGGTGTTTTTTGTTGGAGCAAAATGGACACTTTGAGGCAGAGAACCGGGGAGCATTCGCAGCCTTGATATTTCATAAATGTCACTGTAAATTCCTACAGAAGCGATGTCTTCTAAGTATTCGTCGTTGATTCTGTTAGCCTACATCGGCCCTGTGTGTGTTTAAGAAGACATATTTCTGCACAGTGGCGGCTCTAGGATTTGGCAAGTGGAGGGGGGGCCGTTGGGGTGGCAACTTCTAATCATGGGGGACCAACTATTTGTTGTTTAATGTATGTAGCATTAAGTATAGGGTCCCAGCTGGGGTCCACTGGGGAGGCCAGGCACTCAATAGGGGGCACGGGCCCCCTGCCCCCGGTGGAGCCGCCACTGGTTCTGCAACAACGACATCTCGGACAACAGCAATGTAATAACTCGAACCTCTTTGCTCCTAAAGGACCGTCTATAACTCAGAAGAAGGCATTCGGAGTGTAAAGGCAAAGTATACGTTCGAATATATTACGTCTTAAAATACTGAACACAGATTTGCTTCATCGCTGCCCACAATCATCTCACTCGATCCATAAACTGAGCACGTCCAAAATCACTGAAAATGATAAACCGGGTGTTTGTAATTACAAGTTTATCCAACCGACATCCAGTCCAAATGTATAAATACGCATATATATATATATTATTGTATAAATACGCATATATAATATATATATATATATATATATATATATATATTATAGCGTCTCAGTGAAACATTATGGAAGGCAAAGCGTAAAGCACATAATGCTATTAGCGAGCGCTGATCGTTATAAGCGTAATCTTAGCGCTAATTTCGTTATCGAACGTAAAGACGAAGTCTGGCGCCAAATGAATCGCCTTTCATGTCAGTCGAGCGAAAAATCCGAACCTAATCAATCGATCAGTTCGCTAAATTTTCTCTTTCTCGATTATTTGTGCAGCAGTTCGAACCCGTTTCTCTTGTATGGCATCCAGTAGACCCTATACGCTTCATGTTACGGATTACAAATTACAATCAATTCAAAATGCACCATAGCCCGAGCAGTAACCAAATCACCAAGGTTCTGCCAGATAAATTATCACCCATGCACGCTGAAGTCACTTCACTGCACTGGCTTAAAATATCCGAACGCATCCAGTATAAGAAAATAGCGATTACTTACGGTTCACTTCATTCATCAAAACCGGTTTACCTCCGAAAACTTCTAACGCCTCAGCCTCCTGGCCCTACACGATCGTCATCTCATCTCCCACTTTCACGCCCGTTAAATCATCCGTCCCTCAAAATCTGCAACCGCGCTTTCTCATACGCCGCACCAGAACTTTGGAACTCAATTCCAGCCTCCCTCCGCAGCCTAAGACATGGTCAAACAACAAGGTCTGAATCCTCATTTCCTTTAATTCCTTCACTATCTCCTCAAACCTCTTAGGTCTAAACTTAAAACCTTTCTATTCCAGAAGTCATTTCCATCATAGCAGTAACAGCCGAGACCCGTCGCCTCATAGATACACTGTCCTTTGCCCGGCTGACAAACCACCTTGCCTATAGCTATATCAAGAAATATTAAGCGCGTAAGAATAAACAGCTACTACTGTACTACCTATCGTAGCGCTATATAAATTTACGAGATTTTACTTACTTACATTGCGTATTTTGCATAGGCTGAATATATTGTCATGCTGTGGCATATTTATATTATACATATTTTTTACGCTCCCGGTACTTTGTTCCCGAGGGACTTATGATAAAATTTGTCCGGAAACATATGCAGTTCTGTGACCCAAAAACATGCTACTCAGCTACTGTATATTTGTCCATTACTTTGGCAAATGTGAGTCGATATTCAAGCCATTTTCTTGTGACAGACATTTGTCACGTGAAAATCGACGTTTCGTCGTCGGGAACTGCATTCGTCGCAAATATGTCTGCAACGTCATATCCTGTCCAGCATATTATGCATTCGCTAAGTTCCCGAAGGCTGTTCATTTATTTAGTAGTTGGAAACATGTTCACTATCTCTCTCTCTCTCTCTCTCTCTCTCTCTCTCTTTCTTTCTTTCTTTCTCTGTTTGTCTCTTTCTTTCTATTTTCCTATTTAAGATGAAAAGTTCTTTGCGACATCTGGAAAGCTTATCGATTAAAGGTAAGTAAGATTCAACCGAATGTATTATAGGCCTACGCATTTTACTTTTCGATGACAAAATACGTAAAATACGCGTGGGGTAAAATTGCGTGCAGTAAATTACGTTGCCTCGCATAAGAACGCCAGTCCGGTCTGATGTCCTTATACAAAAAGGTTTATAGCCTAAGCGCGTCGTGGAAACGCAGCTCAATAATAACTCAAGTCCACGGCCAACAGGTGGTTAAACGGCTGTCAATTTGCTCCTACGAAATAGTTCGACCACCTGTAGTGGATCAACAGTCTCTGTGACGCCTGAAGAACACAGCAATCGCTAATAACCAGCGATTCACCCACAGCTCGAATTTCAGAGTCGCCATCGGAAGATGCCAGGTGCGAGTATGCCTATGTATTTTCAGCGGTTATGAGTTTATGGCTCGCAAGGTTTGAGAAACAAAAACGAAAATAGCTTTGAGTCAGTGGCGTAACGTGGGAGAGCGTGGGGGCACTTTGGAGAAAGTCCCCGGGCCCCGGGAAAGGGGGCCCCCGAAGAGTGTTTTTTTAGTCGTCAACACTATAAACGTGGACGACGGCGACCTTTTTTGCTCGTCAGCCACTGGGGGCCCCATATCAAAGATGCCCGGGACGGGGCCCCAAAAGTCACGCTACGCCACTGCTTTTAGCTGTGCTTTTTTCTAGGAAAACAGGTTTGGGAACTCATTTCCAGGGCCGTCGTCGAGAGAAATTCCGGGCCCCTGGGCAGAGCAGCGACGGACCCTAAAAAGGTTTGACGCTTTATTTTTTAGTAGTGATGACCCTTTTTAGTCATCAAGTGTCAAAAAGTGGTGATGACCTTTTTTGCTCATCAACAAAAACAGGCGTGAACACGTCCTACCTGTAAGTTCCCAAACACATTATTACATATCCATAATTATTATATATACAATCTGGAAAAAAGTGTGGGAACGCCGTTCTCGTGCGTTCCCACTGAAAAAAGCCCTGGTTTTGAGCGACAATGTTCCACGATTTAATGCCACGATATTGTGAATTGCTTTCAGAGATCATCCTCTATGTCGCTATTGCGCCGAGCATGTAAAAATGATACTTGATGTTCGATGGTAACTGGGGAGAGATGCATCTTAATCTTTGAAAAAACATTCCCTGTGCTGCTGATTAAACCATTTATACTTCGTCATGACCAGACAATAAAATTGACAGATCATTATTTGGTGACAGAGCAATAGCAGTTTACCTAGCAGAACTGTGCAAAGTAGATCCGTCACTAGCCTTGGATCAGTTCCGACAGAACAAGAAGAACAATGTGAAAGTAATCGGCAATGTGATTGTTTCAATACTCAGTAGAATTCAGATTCTGCCTATATCGTCAGCTGAATGTGAGTGGGGTTTCTCGTGTATGAATATAAATGATACACCAGTTAGAAATCAGCTCAGTGTTTATACACTTTCATCTCTTGTTTTCGTGAAGGTTAATGGGCCGCCACCAACACTGTTCAATTCTGCCAGTTACTGTATGTTGAAAAATGGGTTTGCGATGGGCGACATGCTGCCTCAGATGCACCAACTGGCAAAACAACTTATAAGACATCTGCGTCAATTCCTGCCATGGCAATTCTGTATTAAACTATGCATTTCTCATGTCCCCCACTGCTCGTCATGTCCCGCCCCCACTGCTCGCCATGTTCCCCCTACTATTTCCCCCACTGCTCCGGGTCACAAATCGCACCCTGATAACCACCATGTCTGTATATAACGAATATAACCATCGACCGATGCCCTGGGCATTATTATGATCGTGAAGTTTTCTGATCGCCCTATAGTCAGACTCCACCCGCACAGCGCCTACTTACGTATCTGCTCCAGACGTTTGTCGTGAGAACCTGATTCTTCTCGTCGAGATCGAGTATCTGGATGAGGGAGAGGCCGTAACTGACGCTGATCATCTGCGAGGTGCTGTTCACCGGACGACCTACGATTCCAACTTTTTCGTAATCGTCGAGAAGCTTCTTGATCAGACGCTTTTCATCCGACATGGTCACTGCCGTATCTGCATTTTAAAATAAATAAAGGACTATTAAAACATGTATAATATAAGCATCTTAATGTATAAGCAGTGGCGGCTCCAGGATTTGGCAATTGGGGGGCCGTTGGGGTGGCAACTTCTAATCATGGGGGCCAACCATTTGTTGTTAGAAATAAGTATGTAGTATAAAGTATATGGTCCCAACAGGGGGAGGCATTGAGGGGCAGGCACTCAATGGGGGGCACGGCCCCCCGGTGGAGCCGCCACTGTGTATAAGTATCCTATGTATAAGATAAGTTACATGTATAGTATAAGAGATGGTTCCTTGTACCACAGGTTTTATAGACGACTAAAATACTATAAAATTGATTCTCTGTATGACATTAGCCAATGGAAGTACTACTGTTACGGTATAGGTGTATAGACATGCAATGATTTCAGCGGAGTGAAGAAACAATCGAATTAAAATCACATTTTCTTGTGTCACCTTCTTCTTTACATAAAATCGTGCAAGGATTGTCAATACTTAGTTAGTTAGTTAGTTAATAAGCCAATCTATATAGCGCTATAGTCACAGCAGGCCAAGATCAAGAGCGCTTTACCCATTGCACTTAAATGAGATGCTAAACAAGTGCGTCTTTAGTCTGGTAGCGAACTTTTCAAGACTAGTCGCGTTGGTCACAAATACTGTCCGTCACAATATTATTCTACAGCGTTCGAAATGCTACATCTGCCAGCCATTGCACAGTACTGTGCACAGGCTTGCAGAAGTCTACTCTCAATCATAAAAATTTCCAAATACTATATACAGCGTTTACACACAAAGCAACATAGCGTCATTATGATAATGCCTATTGCTTCATCCGTTGTCGTATAGAAAATACAATAAGAATTAGAGAATGGTGACGATTGAGAGGCCAGTCTGATCGGCGGGGGGGGCTTCAATCGAAGGCGGATGGGCAAAACAGGAACAGTTAAAGACTTAATTTAAAAGGTGTAATGCGCTGGTTTCACGAAGTGATGTAGGCAATGAATTATTCCGAAGCCTGTTGATTAACATTTGGAAACAACTAACCAATGCCACTGACAGTACGAGAGCGAGGCAACATCAACAGAAGAGATTCCTACCGAGTATCGTTTGAAATGGCTACAAAGTCGATCGAGACATGAGCCGTTTCTTAGATGCAATATACAGTAGAGCTTCGTTATAACGTACTTAGCGGGTGTGTAAGTTTGAGTACGTTATACCCGAGGTACGTTATATCCAATAGCATCCATTGCGTTGGCGCATCACACAGGACCTACATTGCGGTACTTTACAGTATAACCGAGCATGCGTTATTACCGAGGTCGTTATAACGAAGTTCTACTGTAGATGGATAATTAATTAGCCATATAAATAAATATGCAAATGCGCAAATGCATCCACACAGGATACTTTTGGCGTTTTTTTGTTGTTGCTGAATATAATGTTGATTATGACAACTATCACTTTTCATAAATCGTTTAGATTTATTGAGTTATCTGTGGTTAGGTCGTAGTTAGACTTAATAATATTAGACAGTTGTGTTTTAAGACAGGCAACTGAGGCAATGTGGAACTGAATAGAAAGCAATGCAGAAATAGAGAGACAGGGACAGTGACAGAGACAGAGACAGAGACACAAGCAGAGAAGAACAAAGACAGTTTTTCGTCGCATGTAACCTCCCATACATACATACATAAAGTTCATTTACTAGGCGCAATTATTACAAATGCGCCTCGGTTGCCAGGTCAAACATATATGTTTTAAGTTGAGCGAGAAAAATGTCACGGTTTAAACTCCCTGTTCGCATTGAAAAACCGACGACGCTATTCGCTCAAAATTTACAAAAAACAACTTCAACGCAACCGATATTCAACCACACGCTAACGCGTGACAATCCCATCATCTCCCCTTGTGGATCGTCGTCTGGCTTCGTTCAGCTCGAAATAGTACGACAGAATTTGCTTTTGTCAAGTTCCAGTGTGTGTTTTACGAACGGGGAGCAGAGGAAAGAAGGGACGCGGAGAAGGAGGAAGAGAAGTAAGAGGAGGAGGAGGAGAAGGAGGAGGAGGAAGAGGAAATTGGAAAGAAGCCAAAGTTCCATGCTCTGACGATGGATCATTCGATGGTAGACATACCGGAAACCAGGAGCATATATATATATATATATATATATATATATATATATATATATATATGCATATATATATATATATATATATGCAGTCTGTGACAAGATATATCAGCGCCGTGCGTATGGATGGATGGATGCCCACTCAGGAAAACAGGAAGTCATGTGCGGAAAGAGATCTTCGGCGCAAACTTCCGAAAAACCCGCTTTTCATTCAAAGTCTCGCTCTTTTCAGACAGTTCCGCTCACAGGCGACGATCTCTGCCGTCGGTTTTCCATACACAGAGCAGCACACAGTACACAATGCGTCTGCATTATGCTGTATACCACTCTTTTGCCGACCGACTTTCTCTTTCCACTCGCCCTCCCCCCTTTATTATACGCAAATCTCTTGATGATGGTCATTCCTGGAGCATTCAAAGAGGCACTCGGCCTAATTATGCCTCTATCTATCTATCTATCTATCTATCTATCTATCTATCTATCTATCTATCTATCTATCTATCTATCTATCTATCTATCTATCTATCTGTCTGTCTGTCTGTCTGTCTGTCTGTCTGTCTGTCTGTATCTGTCTGTCTGTCTATCTATCTATCTATCTATCTATCTATCTGTCTATCTATCTATCTATCTATCTATCTATCTATCTATCTATCTATCTATCTATCTATCTATCTATCTATCTATCTATCTATCTATCTATCTATCTATCTATCTATCTATCTATCTATCTATCTATCTATCTATCTATCTATCTATCTATCTATCTATCTATCTATCTATCTATCTATCTATCTATCTATCTATCTATCTATCTATCTATCTATCTATCTATCTATCTATCTATCTATCTATCTATCTATCTATCTATCTATCTGTCTATCTGTCTGTCTGTCTGTCTGTCTAGTCTGTCTGTCTGTCTAATCTGTCTGTCTAATCTGTCTGTCTGTCTGTCTGCCTGTCTGTTTATACAGATGAAGTGAATTAGATGAAACTATTTTAGTCATCAAAATAGAAGAATGAGTCCAGCGTATCTTCCTATAATCCACTCGAACAAAGATTAATGCGTGCCTTTTGAGCGTCCGTGATTCGCAGAGAGTGGTGGTTGCCCGAAACCAAGTCGATAAAAAAATGTTTGACGAGCAAAGAAAAGGTCGCCGAGTCAATTTTTGCACCCCCATATATGGTCTGCGCCCCGGGCCACCGCCCCCCTGTGCATGCTACTGTTGAGCGGTGACCATCCGTTGAAAATAGCTAACAGTGGAAGCAGAATATATCACCGAATAAAGTCGTTTTTCATCTTTCTTTCCCACCTTTTCCTCTTGGATAATCTCCCTATCCGCTTAAACGGTCGTTTTATTGGATATCCACTCTCTTCCTCTCTCTCTCTCTCTCTCTCTCTCTCTCTCTCTCTCTCTCTCTCTCTCTCTCTCTCTCTCAACGGCGACAAATCTCAGTGGAAACGGCTCGTAGAGGTCGCGCTCGATCGCTTCTTGACGGCTTCGTTTCGATCGTCACCCGCCGATGCGAGGTCGGTGAAGATGTCTTCACCTCCCGCTGAAGTTTCGAAGCCGAAAGAAATTTCCCCCTCTCCTCCCAGAAGATTGAAATCACAGAAAGAATTCATTATCCACCGATGACGTCATATCCCCCGGAGCAGCGACCATTTCCGGGTCAGAGACGAAGACTTCGAGACCAATAATTAATTGATAAGTAATGAACGCATCGCTATACAACTGAACGAACCCGATGGCGCAGATGAGTTAGACTAGAAAATCATCTTGCTTGCTTTGATTTGCTTGCATCGAATCAAGTTATTATGCTTTAAATCAGTGGCGTAGCCAGGATTTTCGGAAGGGGTTTTGATTTTTACTTTTTACCGTCACCAACTTAACGAGCAAAAAAGGTCGTCATCTATTAAGCACGCTCAAAAATTTTGGTCAGCGGCGCCAAAGCGGAAGGTTGACCCTCAAAACCCTGTGCGAAAATAAAAATGCATGGAAACACATTTAAAATTTTTTCCTTACACTGCTCAAGAGGGAGTTTCAACTCCCAAAACACCCTTGGCTACGCCACTGCTTTAAATACGAAAATATACGCAATTGCTTTTTGAAAGAGTCTTACTCTCCAACCCAACCCATAATAGGTCTACTTGACCCAACCCACTGTAATACATTACAGTTTCTTAAGTTTTCTGACCGAACCCAACACAACCCAACCCAAGGGTTAACCCAACCCATGGACATCTCTTCGTTATAGAGCACTGCGACTATATTCGGTAATTCCTGGTGTTCCTCTGCTTCCGTTTGCGCCTCTGATGCGCTATTGCTGTAGTACTTTTTGCTGCTGCTACTGCTGCTTTCACAGCTGTTTCTGCTGCAGTTTCTCTATTTTCCACCAAATCAATAGCTGCTGCTATTGCAACGGCTTTCTTCGGGTCGCCGCCGGTTCTCATCTCGCTGTTGATGTTGTTGTTGTTGACCGATCGTTTCGTCTGTCGTCTGTCGAATCAATCCAATTGCTCTCCTACGGGTAATGAATTGGTTCTTCAGCGCGTACGGAAATCAATTCCCCCTCCCTTCCACCCTCCCACCCTGCTTCTCCGTGTCGCGGGCGTTGTTTAAAGAGTGCATTGCATATATGCCAATCGAGTCGTTGTACAACTATTTGCTGCCGTTTCTTCGTATATAGACTGCATTCGGCAATATATATATATATATATATATATATAATTATATATATATATATAATTATATATATATATATATCTGACATGTTTAACTGCTACTCTGCCAGACCCTTAAGACCGTACATACAGTAAGTCCACGGGAAATTATTTTGACGTGACGATGTGCTAAATACTTCAAAAGCATTATGCCAAATGACGTCATGCGCTTTTGGCGAAACCCGTGGTGACGTGGTTCGTCCGATTTGCTTGGTGGTGGGATGACGTCATCTCCAGAAAATGGTATATACTGTCCGTATGGTCGTTTTATTAGGATCCGTGACCATTTTGTTCCTAACTTTTTTAAATTGCTGATTCATGTACCTTGGACTATTAGAAGAAGATTTAGCTCCTATATACCTTTAAAATTTGGGGGCTAACTGTGCAAGAGTACAAAATCCAAGATGGCCGCCAGCGGATATATCGCGAAAGATTAAACTAAATAACTGTTGGCAATTTTTGACCAATTTTGATCAAATCTGCAGGGAGGTTACCAACAATACTTGTCACGGCTCCCATTGAAATGGCTTTCAGACGACTCTACTAATAGGGCTAGAACCACGCCTTTAATATAATATAATTGACCTTCCCTAGCATTGCCTAAACAAGTTTTTTTGCAAAGTAGAACAAAAAGCAGAAGTAACTGGGCTTCGCATCCAGTATAGCGTAGCGTGCCAATGGCTACAATGGCTCGAGCCATGGGCGGCACACATGAAGGGGGCGGCAAATTGAGCGGCGATGACGTTTTTTGCTTGTCAGTTATAATAGGAGCAGGTTGGGGCGGCATTTTTTCCAGGAGCCATGGGCGGCACGAGACCACGCTACGCCACTGTTCGCATCTTCAGCGTATATAATGGTTCGATTTGACGCGTTCAAGAGAAAGGGAAATACCCGTCGTCAGCAGCGGAGCAATGTTGCGAAAGACGTCTATAGTTTCAACGAATAACACAATACGATACACTTTTCCTTTAGATCAGCTCTAGAATATTCATTACGAATCGGATCTTCTTAGTTTCCGGCATACGATTCGAATATACAGTGCATAGGCATGGTGGTTTTTGTGTCATGGGGGAAGATTTCCACTTCCCCAGCAGTGGCGGTTCCACGTGGGGATGAGTGGGGATGCATCTTCCCCGCCGGACTTTTTTTTTGCTTATCATACCTATTTTTGGTAATGATCTAGTAAAACGACGGGGGAAAACTTGCGGATGACCGTTTTTGCTTGTCGACCTATTTTTCAGTAAACGTTTAATAAAATTAGGGGAAAATTCCCTTTTAAAGTTTATTGATTTTTCCTTCATTTTTTCATCCCCCACCAACTTCCTATGAATTCATTTCACCTGCCCCGCCCCAGCCACCAAGAAATCCTGGAACCGCCACTGTTCCCCAGTTCATCATTCCCATTGCTAGTTAAAGAGCATACAAGTAAGTAAGCAAGTAAGCAGTGACCAGATCTGCGAATAGTAAACACCAAACTGCACTTACGAGACTAAACGTCTCGCTCAGCCAATATTTCGTCCGATGTTTAACACTACCATTTGCTTTCAAAAACCATCCGCAACAACAAAAATCGACCGGATTTTTTCTCTCGTCTAAAATATAAAAGCGGACTTAGATGAGAACGTGTGACGTTGACGAATGGCCGACGACGACGACGACGTCATCCATTAAGCCCGTCGATAGATGACGTCATCTAAGTGCAGATCCATCACGTGACTGACTGGCGGCCGCAAAATGGTCAACCGAATTTGTTTCTCGGGCTTCTATTTATAGAAACCAATACTCTGCCGCCCAGTGACCTTCGACCCCGTTTGCGATCGTCTTCGTTTGCCTGTTCTTGTCGGCGCATGCGCATCGTCGCGCGTCTGTGAAAAGTGCGGCTCAACCGGAGGAACGGCAGTGCCGAGACCTCGTTTCCATGACGACCCGACGACGGCGTCGTCGTCGTCGTCATGGGAACGAAATTAAAATGTCGTCTTTCGCTCACGCACGAGCGATGAACTGACCGATAAAAGATTGAGTCGACTTTATTCTATCGGACGGACACACACACACACACACACACCCTTTCCTTCCCATCAGCTCCCTCTTCCACTCCACCCTCGACTCCCCTCCTTAAGGATATCACACGATGGTCAATTTGCACTCACCATTCTCTCTTTCTCTCTTTCCTCTTTCCACCTCTCCCCCTCCTCCTCCTCCTCCTCCTCCTCCTCCTCCTCCTCTCGTCTTCTCCTAAAGCTGCATCTAGATACAAAATTATTTCACGCAATAAAACGCAAAATATGGCGATTGCGTATTTTAAAGGAGGCGACGGACCATTTTGAATGCTGGGGGCGGTGACAGTGGCGCCGCGACCGAACGAAATTACTGCGAAGCAGTTGCGTAAATTGAGTCAGGATTCAGGAATGCTCTGCTGTTGCTTTGTGCAGCTGTAGCTGCTGGTGTGACTGCAGCTGCGAACGGGGCAGTTGAAGGGTCCTTCGTTGGACGACGTCGTCGGCAGCGGCGGCGGCGGGGAAGGGAAGGGGTTCGTCGGTCGTCGACGGCGGCGACGCCTCGGGGCCCCTGTTCCATCGGTCGCCGAAGTGAAATCGTGAATCGGTTGCGACTGAGGAGAGAGATGACCCAAGCGACGACCTCGATTGAATCGTCTCTCTCAGCAGAACGGGACTGCAGGGCAATTGAAAAGACGACGGAGTGCCACCAGGCAGACAGGCAGACCCACCCCTCCCCCGCCCCCTGGGGCGATTCGAATCAATTAAGGCCGACTTTCGCGGCACTTTCGATTCGATCGACGCTATAGTCTATTAAGCGAAACGTCAAATCCTGCGCACAGAGTGACGCCATTTTGAATGACGTCATTTTGAATGACGTCATCGATTTGACGTCAATTCTCCTATTTTCATCTCTCGATCGTCGCTATCTTTTGTCTGTCGGTCGGTCGCCCTGCCTGTCTGTCTGTCTGTCTTCCTGTCTGTCTCTCCTCCGTCTGTCTGTCTGTCTGTCCGTTTTTCCTTAATTGACTGAATTGTTTTAATATCGCTGGTAATTATTCACAATTTATGGCGACAGATGCTGTAAGAAAATATAAGAGATTTATTTATATATATATATATATATATATATATATATATATATATATATATATATCAAACTGTCGATACCTTCACTCAATATTAAATCCCATAACTCTCTCCTTCGATAGAAATCCTACAGTGGAGACCCAAGCGGATATAATTGGCAGGAACAATGATGCACCTATTTTACATCATGTATACGGTAGAATTTCGTTTTAACGTACTTAGCGGGTGTGTAAAATCTGGTGCGTAATACCCGAGGTACGTCATATCCAAGATTCATCCAATACGGTAGCGCATCACTCCATGGAGTGACGGACCGTATACTCGTTATAACCGGCTATACGCTAAAACCGAGTCCGTTATAATGAAGTTCAACTGTAGGCGTATAAACTGAAGGGAACCAACACCAGAATAGAGCTACAGAGGTATAGAGAAACGTGAATGGAGAGAAACGTGAACGGGAAACAAAGATAAACAGACAGACAGACAGACAGACGGTCAGACAGACAGATGCAGAGATGGACACAGAGAGTGATGCTTGAGGTGACATGATGCTTCTCTTTGACACTCTTTTGGCATTCATTTGTCTATAGCTGTATAGGCTGCCGTTTAAATTATTTCCGAACTGTAATAAAAGCTAACAAGTCAGTTTCAGAGACAAGCGTGACGTTGTTGGGACGCGGATGACTCTCTTAACGGCGTCATGTTGACATCGACGGTCAGTGTCATGGGTGACTTCAGTCAGTAGAGGCGTGACGTCGCTTGTCGTGTCAAGATGACGTCTCTCATAATACAGAGACGTCAGAATACTTGAGCGGCGGTCATAATCGAAAATAAAAATGTCATCTTCGCGACAGATTTGTCTTCGGATTCTAAATTTAATTATTACTGCTGACAGCTGAGCACGAATTCTCGGTGTGTTTTAAAACAAATCATTCGAAGTGGTCGCAACTTATGGGGCGGAAGATGGCAGAATGGTTTACGTGCTGGAGCGTCAGGCTGACGGAGCGGGTTCAAGCCCCGTTAGTGCCCCTAGTGGCTTTCACACAGGCAGGCCTTCTAAGCCACTTTAAATCATGCTAAGTGTTTTATGGACACTTGATGAGCAGTCAATTCGCCTACACACAGAGGCGTCGTCAGTGGCTGGATTACTTTCTCAGAGGTCCCGGATCTCCTTATTTTTTTCCTCCGGCCACAAAATTTCTTCGCAGCTTTTTTATTCAACTTAAACGAACATTTAGTTTTCTTTTTCTTTTTCATTTAGTTTTCTTTTTCATTTCCGTGCATGCAAAGTGCTAAAGTAAACAATAAAAGATCACAATAATAAATAATTAAAATAAAATAAACAATTATAATAAAAAGTACGTTCCGGATCTCATGTCAGCCGTGCCGAATCTCATGCCAGACGTCCCGGACCGGAGATCCGGCAAGATCCGGCTCAATTTAATCCCTGGGCGTCGTGTAATGGAAGCCACGATATGCCCAACCATCCCCAATCTTGCTGTGTCTAAAAATTCCATAACATTGCGTGATATTGAGAATAATAATCGTTCATAGTTGTTGCCTTTTCGTTTACTAGCATTACACTCTACTCTGACTTACTTACTAAAAAGACAGACTCACCTTATAAATGTTACAAGACACTTCGACACAAAACTGTTTTACGTCAGTACAGTTTATATCCGGGCGTCGGGAATGGGCATTTCTCCCCCCCCCCCCCCACAAAAAAAAGAAAGAAATAGCTGCGCGACGCCACTGCACACACACAAAGGAGAATCTAAGATACTTGTTACTTTTGAAGTCTGCACTAACATTTCCAAGTTCTATTACCAGAGACTTGTACTCGTGCAATTAAAAATGTCAGTACTTGTAACGTACTGTGGTACTAATACATGCGCCATGACCTTTCTTTAAGTATGTGGCTATTTGTTTAAATTGTCGCTGATCTATCGTTTTCGTAGATCGTTAGCCAGAAATTTCAAAAACCAAACATAATTATAATATAATATTATTTCTAGATGTAAAGTGACGTCATATATTTATCTGCGACAAGCAGGCTTACACACTTTACAAGTGGGAATTAAAGTTGATAAGTTTGTATTAATAATTATTACCCTATTATTGCTTAGAACAGTAAATTATCTGGGTGGGTAAAGACTGCATATGTTAAAAACGTTTTCTACGTTTGCATTTGACCTCGAAAACCCCGTTTTTACTATTTTTACCCTTTGGGGAGATTTTTATGTTCGGTACTTTCGAAAACGCGCAGTTACCGAATGCCATCTGAGGTTTTTAAAAAATAGCGAAACGGACATTCGTCAGTTCTGCATTGTTTTAATTTCAGCGCTTTTAGCATCTTAAGGGTAAAGACTGCTGTCTCGATCGGTCAGATTGTTGTGGATTTTCAGTCGGTTTGCGTTCGGCTGAGATGGAATCGAGCGTCGTTTACGTGCAATCGCGACCGAGGAATCGCTCTTGGACACCACTTAACATGCGATCGAATTCTTCCCCCCCCCTGCCTTCAAAACGACCGATTCGATTTGTTCGTCGGTATTCGCCAGTGTCCGCCGACCCGCCGATCGGCTGCCGTCCCGACGAAGGGGCGGTGGTTGACATCTCGACGACGCCCCTGGGACCAGCGCTCGCCGTCTCGGCCTTCGACGCTACTGACGGGGAAGCATCAGGGGAACGTTTTAGGGGCTCGGGATCGTAACACCCCCTCCCCCTCCCTCCAGCGCGGTCGCAGAAGAATGGGACGGAAATCTATTGGAAAAAAGAAGACGGTTTCTTTAAAATGGAAATGGCAGAACTCGGATAGGGGGATATGGGGGTGGGATGGGGTTGGGGGAGGGGCAGATGAGCGCAGTCATCGCCTTTAATAAATTGGTTGATAGGCGAGCGTGGGGGAGGGAGGGAGGGGAGGCCGAAAGACGACTTCGAAATTTTCCGTTCCGTCCGTTCGTCTTCCTTGGCCGTTGAAACGCGTTCCTGTCCGGACGCGAGATGCGGGCGACGGCGATCCGTTCTCTCGGGTCACCGGCGGGCGATCAGCGGCGGCCGCATGTCGTCGTCGTCACCGACGCCGCCGCCGCCGCCGACGACGACGACGATCGTCCAACTGTCCGTCGAATACGAAGAGAAAGACTCGGCGACGTCCTCTTCGCTTCGACGGGCGCGTAATCCGGACTTAGCGCTCCTTCGCCGCCCGCCACCTCCGCCGTTGTCGCGAAGCAGCAACCGCCGTTTGGTTGGGGAGGGGAGGGTGGCTAATCCGCATCTGCGCATGTGCAGTGACCTTCATGAACCTACTTGTGACTGGATCTCAGCTGCTTTGTGGTCGTGTCGCTTCAGAGAAATTAAGCCGATTTTCAGGAATCCACATAAAATCTGGCAGTTAATTCCAGTAAGCCACGCACCAGAAATAGTTTCTACGGCAAAATCTCTCTCTACATATATACATACATACGCATACATACATACATACATACATACATACATACATATATACATACATATTAGGGCTGTCAAATTAACGCGTTAACAGACGCGTTAAAGAATTAATTATTTGCAATTTTAAAAATAGTGGCGCTAGAAATTTTAACGCAAATTCTGCTTAATCAGCAATAGAATGATCAAATTTTCTATTAATTCAAAATGCTTTAAAAATCAACTTTAAAATTAACTATATCAGACAGGCTAAGAAATTTTAAAAATTAAAAATTAAACCACTGGCTTTGCTGTTGAATGGAAACTGCTGCAAGAAGAATTCTTTAAAATAAACTCGACGTCGTTTCAAAGCGTCGTCACCAAATCCCTTTGCGAAAATAGGGACGGGTGGAGGGTGGGGCGGGAAGGAGATCATTTTCAGTCACGCTCAGGGGCGTAGCGACGGGGGTATATCGGTATATATATATATATATATATATATATATATATATATATACCCCCAAATCAGACTACCTTAAAATTTTAATGTGCTTTTTAAGATTTTCAGAGTTTTTCTCAGATCTATACCCCCTCCAATCACATTATACCCCCTGCAATCAATTCCTGGCTACGCCCCTGGTCACGCTAACACATTGGTCGAAGAAGACAGACAATGCATGCACAGACTTTCGATTAACGAACGCTGATATTCCATGTTCGTCCATTATCCGACGGGAATTTCGGGGAAAAAAGCATCGATTGACCGCTTTCATCAGAAGCGAGCAAATTGGACCAAACACCATAGTTGCTGTTGGAAATTGACTGTCGTGCATTTCTCTGAGCACCGTCTCCCACGATCTAATGAAGTTCCTGGAAAGCAAAGCGGAGAACTACGTCGGCCCCTTTCCTCTGCTGCATGCCCGTGGCCATTGTATCGCTTCTATAGCGTTACGAAGACCAACACTACTGTAAGTAAGGACGTCAGTGATTGGAGAAATGTTGCGCAGTCTCATGTAATTAGATGGCGCTCACTTCCTAAAGGTGAAGGTAGTCCCGTACTCGAACGAGCGTAGGGTTTCCACCGGCGCTGATCTCCGGTACTAGGCAAGCAGCGACGCAGGCGGCTTGCGCCATTAATCTAGATTAGGTTGCCGTTACTTTCTCTAGACCTGCGTTTTACCTTCGCAGCTTGACGCTGCTATCAATTTATCGACGCCTAAGCGATGAACGGCTTGGTTGGCCGCCGGAACCACGATTAGGTCCCGGGATGGTCACCCATCCAAGTACTAACCGCGCTCGACGTCCCTTAACTTCAGTGTTCTGACGAGAACCGGTCGCACAACGCCAAATAGGCCGGGTTACTTCCTACTAGATATCAACAGCAATGTTTGTCGTTATTTACTGTAGAACTTCTTTGGGGGTGTATATAACGACTGGCGAATAACGTAAACTCGGTTACAACGTAGGCGCAATATGCGGTCCCATGTGGTTCGGCAATCGTATTGATTGATATTGGATGGTACTGTATATAACGTACATTGTCTCGGATATTATGCACTCAATTATACAGACTCGCTAAGCACGTTATAATGAAGTTCTCATGTATTCGCTGCTTGCAATTTCGATTCTGGCCGGTTTCGTCTTCACTTAAAGGTAACCTCTCTTCCTTTTCTCCCTAATAATAATAATAATAATAATAATAATAATAATAATAATAATAATAATAATACATATAATAATAATAACATATAATAATAATAACATATAATAATAATAATATATATAATAACATATAATAATAATAACATATAATAATAATAATCAGGGCGCGATTTGTAGGGGGGAAGGAGGAATCTCCCCCACTGCCCAACTGCATCCCCTACTGCTACATCCCCACCACTACATCCCCACTGCTACATTTCCCAACAACTACATCCCCAAGCTCGACATATCCCCACTGCTCCAGGTCACAAATCGCACCCTGATAATAATAATAATAATAATAATAATAATAATAATAATAATAATAATAATAATAATAATAATTTCTCTTTCCGTCAGTAGCTGAAGATGAGGTGAAACAAGCGTTTCCAGACAGTTCTTTCTTTAGCTGCTTTTGCTTCTCTTGTTAAAGTAATTTCAGTCCATTTTTCCATATCATCGATCCATCTTCTGTTTAGCCTACCTCTCTTTCTTTTATTTTACGTAATACCTTGCTGAATTGTTTGTTGTAGGTTATCTTTTGTGTTTCTTTACTATGTGGCTAAAACAAGTCAATTCGATATTTTGGCAGATATTAAAGAAATTTTGCTTGGTTTTGACTCTTATTAAAACTTCTTCATTTGTTTGCTTTTCTGTCCACGATATTTTTGCGTTGTTCTGAGGAAAAGCACTTAGAAAGCTGCCAGTCTTCGTCTGATCTTCTTTTTGATTGTGTACCACAGATTCCATTAGTCTTTGCTTCACCTTGACGCTGATTTTGTTGGCTTTCTAGATAATTAAAAAATTCTTCTCATTACTTTTCCGCCTTTTCCTGGTCGAGAGATTCCTTTTCCGTTCACTGATGCAATGTTTTGAGAAGCGTGTTTCAGAGTAAATATGCACAGTCCAATGGAAATAGCGTCTTAGAGAAAACTCAATTAACGGAAACAGAAAAAAATATGATCTTAATACGAAAGTTTCAGCGCTTCTTCCCAGAGGCGTAGCGACGGGGGTGGGGGTACATCGGTATATATACCTCCCCAAAATCAGTCTATCTTAAAGTTTTTATGTGGTTTACATGTGGTTATATGTGGTCTATATGGTTTATGTGGTTTATAGTTAAGATTTATACCCACCCAAAATATTTATACCCTCCCAAATCAAATTCCTGGCTACGCCTCTGCTTCTTCCATCACACAAGCACACACACACACAGACACACACTTTTATTTTGACGCGTTCTACAGAAGGAGAAGTAAGTCGTTGCAGCGAAGCTGACTTGGATCGTTTGGATGGCAGATTAAAGGCAGTTGGATACACCCTACTCACCTTTGGAGTAAGAGAGAGACGGTCATGAAGACAGATAAACAAACTGTCAGAGAAGCGACATGATGCCATTTGCATGGACTGGATCGATTATTATGTATTACGACATCCAGAAATAAATCTTGTTAACACTGAGCAGGAAGGAAAATATTGCAACGTAATCTCGTAATTCAACGATTACTATTCTACATTTGTTACAGATTTCTACCCTATTACAGCACTTACTTTATGTTATGATTGATAATAAGGACACTCTTAATCACGTGTCTTCATTCGGTAATAAATATTCATGAGTCTGTTACTCGGTAACGGTTTTATGTCAGTATATAGTTGTCTGCGTACGTGCATGTATGCGCCACTGTGTGCCTCTGTATGCGTGTCTGCGCGTGTGAGTGTGGTCATGACCAACCGTGCGCTCTGCTGATAATTATAATAATTATGTTATAATCGAAGTGTTCCATTTCTCTTTATAAACCCTCTCAGTCGGTCTCTGTATCTCTGTCCGTTTCTGTCTCTCTTCCTTTGTCTCCGTCTCTGACTCTCTGTTTCTCTGGCTCTGTGTCTGTCTCTCTTTCTATGTCTGTGTCTTTGTCCTTTCTCTCTCTCTCTCTCTCTCTCTCTCTCTCTTTCTCTCTCTCTCTCTCTCTCTCTCTCTCTATCTCTCTTTCTCTCTCTCTCTCTCTGTCTTTATCTGTCTCTCTCTGTCTTTCTCTCTCTGTTTCTTTCTGTTACTCAGTCTCTTTTTGTCTCTCTGTCTCTCTGTCTCTCTGTCTCTCTGCCTCTCTGCTCTCTCTCTCTCTCTCTCTCTCTCGCGTCGGAGTTTATTACACGACATCTTATTTACAGTGGCAGCATCTTGCTTCCGGGCTCCTGTTCTTAGTCATCGTAACCTTTTCTCAATCAATCATCGGCCGTTTTCCTGCATCGGATGTGCAGAGAGATCGATGTAAGACGAACGCCATGCACCGTCACCAGGCCTCTCTAGTCTATTCAGTCCCGACCAGAGGAACGCCCAGACTGCAGGACCCGGGGTCGAGACAGGAACGCGATCAATTGGGGGACGCAGAAAGACGAGTAAGAACTCGGACTCGATTTCAAATGGGGACTCAAATAATTTTCTTGAAACAGATGTGCGCTAAACATTGATAAACAGCGCTCAATTATCGACAGTCATCAGTCATCTTTCTGTTAATTGCATGCAGCTTCAAGCCGAACTAAATTTGTATAAGTGTAACAAAACTATTTATTTTGGCGAATACATTGAACACAGATTTATACAGATACATTAGAACTTCGTTATAACTTCGTTATAACGTATACTCGGTTTTGAACGCATACTGCAATGTATACGGTTACATGTAATGCGCTACAGTATTGAATGGCATTGGATATAATGACGCCTATAGCATCAGCCGTTGTTGTAGAAAATACAATGATAGTTATAGAATGGTGAAGATGAAGAGGGCAGTATCATCGACGGGGGGGACTTCATTCGCTGATCGATGGGCCAAACAGGAACAGTTTAGGCTATGACTTAATTTAAAAGGTAGCATTGAGCTGGTTTCACGAAGAGATGTACACAGGCAATGAATTTCGGAGACTGTTGATTTGGAAACAACTAGTCACTGCCACTGACAGTACGAGTGCGGAGACATCCGCAAAAGAGATTTCTGCCGAGCATCGAGTGAATTGGCTGCAATCAGGGGCGTCAATCCCATGAGGGTCCTTGGGTCCGGACCCTCACAAAAATGTGATTGTGGGAATGTGGGGTTCATAGGGCATTGGACCATCACAAAAATCTGAATAAATCTATGATGTACCGTTGCACGACTGTTTAATAAATTGTCGCAAATGTACTACATATTAGGCCTACTGTATATACAGTAGCGTATAATTTTAATTCATGTATATATAATGTATGTTTATTTATTGCAAATTTTATGTTTGTCTGCATATGTTAGAACTTCTACGCATATTTAGAAAAGTATTTTGAAAATTCATTCGCTTTTGAAAAATCTGCTCTTTACTTTCAGCGACCGGTGAAGGCAAACGGGAATAATATAATTTCCCAATGAATATACATGCATGCGAATTCGGCAATTGAGTAGCCGAGGAGTGCTGCTATGCGTCAATTGCCCACCTGAGACCTCTCACTCCAACGTCCGGAGCAAGAAATAGGCGGAAGGGGGTTGGGGGGGGGGTTCTGCAGAGAACAACATAAATTGAATCCGACGATTTGGTCCTGATGCTCGGCTGTGCGTTTTGCAGCATCTGGCTTCTAAATCGTGCTTTGATTGTGTGTGTGTGTCCGTATTATGCAGTCGATGCCTGGCTTTAGATACACCCGATGCTGCTAACGCACCGGATAACAATTATTTGGGGGGGGGTACGCGTAAACCAAATGCTCCAATCGGAATTATGGCAAAATACAGCAGCTGCGTCGAGTTGAGATGATGTCTGCCTCCGGGTCAACAGAAGGACCAACGTTGTGTGCCACCGGCTGTTAAACAGTTGCCCAGGGACCGAAGAAAAACAGCCGTCAGTTTTGCCAGACAGACTCAGTTGGTGGTAGAAATAGGTTCATTAACACAGCCGTACTGATACGCTGTGGCGGGAAGTTAGAAGAGTGGTAACAACGCTGGACGATCGAGCAGAAGGTCGCGGGTTCGATTCCCGCAGGAACCCTAAGGTCGATGCAGTCGTACTCGCTACAGGGCTGTGGTAGGCTAAGCTGAGGAGCAGCGTTAAGCAGCGAGGTAAAACGTGGGTCTGGGGAAAGTAACGGCAACCTACCCCCGATTAATGGATTAGACCGCTTACGTCGTTGATTGCCCAGGCCGGAGATAGCGCCGTAACCCAACGCTCGGTTTCGAGTACGGGACCCACCTTTACCTTTAACATTTAGAGTTGACGCAAGATCTTGCAGTCATTCGGTCGATGACCTACTAACCTGAAAGCTGATTGGTTGAAATAGCAAAAATATCCGACTGAATTATCCGCTTGAATGTGCAAAGGCATTCGCTCGGATATATCCGGGTGGCATTATTTGTCCCAAACAAATAGGCCTATCTTGAGAATATATTTTTGGTGGATTCCCCCGCTGATTAATGTCAGCGTATCATTCACGCGGATATTGTCCGGGGGTAACTACTTGGGGGATATATCCCCGCAACATATCCCCTCATAGAGCCGCGGCTTTAGAGACGTCAATAGAAAATTGATTGCGCATACCTTGTTCGAATTACGTCATGTAACTCTTGGATTGACGGTGTCAGGTGCGAAATACGGTCCAGGGTTGTCTATGAGAATGGTAGGTCTATTCCCATGGGAATTGTCCCAATGGACCGGACAGCACAGCACACCTTGGTATGTCCCATGGGATGAATGGGACAGAAGCCATGTCATAGCAACCTGATATAGGGGGCCTGCGTCAGAGCTACTCTTAATTTTATTATTTTTTTACATTTTGAAAGCGTTTTGTCCTTATTTTTCTTCATATATTTGCATCTATATTTTGTGGTGGGACATTAAATTTAATAGTTTTAATAAATTCTGTCGTTTTATATGTCTCCTTGTACATGTAATACTATTTAGTAGACACTAAACCTAAATTTTCATGAATTTGATTTTATAATGTCATTTGTACTATATTTCATATCAATATTCCATGTTAATATTATAATGGAGAATCTCATGGGATGGGATGAGATGGGATGGTACGTAAAAATATGTCCCATGGACAAGCCTGGAAATACCTGTCAGCTAAATGGGGATTTCACAGTCCGTCAGAAAAATAAACTTCGAAAACCTCTTCTTCTTTGCTTTCTCCTTTCTTTGATTACTTTGTCTACTAATTATTTCTGCGAATTCTGTTCTGAGTATTCCATTATTCACCATCGTCCGCGAACCTCAGCTTGTTCATATTTTGTCATCCTTTTATAATTCCCTCTACAAGTAGATGTTCTATCGGTTTCATAGTTTTCTTTCCACATGCTTTAAAGACTAATTGTGGCAACTGACAACCGCCAACACTGTCTTGCCTCTCTTGCATTTTAACAAGTTTCTACTCTATTCTATCCGAGACGATTTATACAGCGCAGTAGCATGGCTAATAGTCAAAACCAAGAGCGCTTTGCATTAGCAGTTTGCCCTCTTTTTCATCTATTCTAAGAGTTGCTGTCTGTTTCAAGTAAATTTCCGAGTAGATTTTCATGCTCTTTCACGCATCAATTCCATATCTGCAGAGACATTTGAATAGCTCCCCTTGTGTTTGACACTGCCATTGTCTTCGTCTGCAGAGGATAGAAATCACGGGCGGATCCCGGCATTCAGTTTGGAGGGGCACTTTATGTCCCGCTCCCTATTATGCGGTGCCTTGTCCCGCCCCTTCCAGTTGGATTGACGCGCGTTGTTAAAATCACTGAAAGAAAAAAACGCGCTCGTTTATCTCTTCGTGTCTTCACAGCTCTTCGGCTTTTCTCTATGATGAGAAATTGGCCAAAAATATTCGAGGGGGCGTTTGAAGGCAGTGGCGGCTCCAGGATTTGACAAGTGGGGGCCGTTAGGGGTGGCAGCTTTTAAACATTGGGGGCCAACCATTTGTCGATAGGTATGTAGTAGTAAGCATAGGGTCCTAACAGGGGGCCAAAGGGGGGCTACTGGGAGGCAGGCATTCAATAGGAGCACGACCCCCCCCCGGACGCCTCATGTAGAGCCGCCACTGTTTGAAGGGGCAAGAACCCCAGTATAACTGCCTCTGCTAGAATTACAGACACAACACTGTCATTAACGAAAGTACGCGTCGCTTGAGATGTGACAATTGGAACAAAAGGGAGACATACATAGTCCAACAGAGAAACGAAAAATATTGAGGACAAAAATTTAGGATAAAATTGAGGATAAAATTCCCATCAGTGCCACTCCCTTGGAGTGTAAACAGCACCGACATAATAAATTGGATCCCTGGGCGTTAGACCGCCATCCTCGGGGATGTTCAATTGAGCGGGAATATTCCTAATATTCTGACGAAATTCCTGTTTGTCGAGCAGCGAAGTGAATTAAAACACGATTAGATCGCTTCGCTTCATCTTCGACGTTAAGCCATTTGTTGTGCGCCGTTCGATCTATGCGTGCGTACGGCTGGATGTATGTCTCGATCGCCGGTTGCTTCCGCGATTGGCCGATTACAAATGCTGGCCGCGAAAAGGTTGACTACAGTCATCGTTTATCATTTCCCGGTGTAATCTTCTCTGCCCGTCTTAGTCGTCGTCGTCGTCGTCGTCATCATCATCGTCGTCGTAGTCGTTGTTGTTGGCGAGGTCATCGCTCGACCTTTGCCTTTCGCTAACGCATACGCAACGTCCAGAACAGGCAGCTGGTTCACAGCCTATACACAAAATGACCCTGGAAATATATTCAGAAATTACCGACCGGTTTTCCACTAGTCCCAAAGTCCCACCTCACCCGCCCCCTCCCCTCCTCCTCCTCCTCCTCCTTCTTCTCCTCCTCCTTTTCCTCCTCGTCTCTCCGCTTTGTGTTCCGCACATTGGCGCTGGGTTTTTTTTGGCGGTCGTCGTTTCTTGCGTTTACTGGCGTTTGTCTAAATCTTCCCGACAATCGTTCTAAATCGCATTATTGGAAGAGGCAGATTCCGAAGTCGGTTGCAACACTCCTCACTCTCCCACCGTCTCCATTCTGTCCTCGTTTTCAGTCTTCCCTCTGTCTTCCTCTCTGTATCCCTCTCTGTCTCCCTCTGTCTAATCTGTCTGTCTGTCTAGTGTTTCGGGCCGTCTGTTTGTCTGTATGTCTGTTTGTCAGTCAGTCAGTCAGTCTGTCTGTCTGTGATCTGTTTCTGACTCTGGAGACGTCCATCGTCTGGAACGAGGAGGATGCAGAAGACTTCTTAGGAATTTGATTTGTGCCAACCGGACATTGAGACCCATCAACTAAAACATTTGTCGTTCACTTAATATGCTACAGGGGGCAACATCAGTCTAATGGTGGATTCCCTCTTCTCTCTGTCTCTCCATCGCTCTCTCTCTCTCCACTTGTTTCTCTTTTCCCTTTGAGTGAGGTGTTGCATAGCGCTTGTTCCCATGTCCATTCCATGCGTGCTCCGTTTTCAATATTTTACCATCGCAGCTTGGAGCCTTGGACTGGCTGTTTTGTCGTTGAAGGACGCGCACATTCTCTGACTTGCACCTGCTCATGCTACACTGTAGAAGGCAGGTCAGGCGTTAGTGTTCAGGTAGTTGAACCCTGTCAGACTGGATGGCGTTAATTTCAGCCATGTCGTGACCGAACAGGCTATGCCACAGCACAGACTGTATGACGTATATGATCAGAACCCATTCTTGACCGAAAAGTTTATATATTGCCACTTTCTTAGTTTCTGTAAACGGAAAGACGTAGAAACGCGTGAAGCATTATTATTGGCAGTTTCGTAATCAGACGCTGCTGCGAGCCACGAGCCCGGTTTCTAATGCACGTTCTTGTTGGGGCGTCTTTGTTTGGCAAATTGCGACGGTCGCTTGCTTTATTTTTATCGATCTCGAGAATTTGACGGAGCGTTAGCGATGAGCTGATTATCTTCATCATCGGGCGCCTAGAGAACCGACCTTTCGCTGAGAGAGAGAGAGAGACAGAGAGAGAGAGAGAGAGAGAGAGAGAGAGAGAGAGAGAGAGAGAGAGAGAAAGAAAGAAGCAGAGAATGTCGAAACGTCGACGACGAAATGGCAATTGGTAGAGGAGGGTGGTGGGGGAGGGAAGGAAGGGGACCTACGATTCAGCTGCTTCCGTAGAAAATAATCGGCCACGGTCCTCGCAAAGTAGCTTTAGATACGCTTATCATTATTCACTGGTTCTGTGCTGAGAATTCATTGATTATATATTTAGGCTACTGATGGTTCGAGGCAAGGACTTGTGTATATTTGCATTCTCAGCTTCTTTGGTTTGAGGATATTTTAGTTGTGTACCAAAGGGAACCAGAGTTCCGGCGTCCGGAACGAAACGGCCAACTGGCTTCCTTGCTGCCGCTGCGATATCCGTAGATGTAAAAAAAACGTTGGAAAAATAGTAAAAAACGTGTAAAAAACGTAAAAACCGTTAAAAATCTAAAACGTTAAAAACGTGGAATAAAAAACGTCATCGACGTTTATCTGAGGGAGATTAGAGAATGTGCCTTACCCACCCATAGGGAATAAACAATCAAGTCATATTATGCAAAACAAAAATTCTCTAGCAGTAGTCTATCTATGGTAAAGACAGCAATTTGCCGCCATCTTTGCTAAGTCTTAGACAATGGTTACCATAGAAACTACCGTAAGACTTCTAAAGCAAGCCCTCGACCTTCTACTAAAACAAGTGTTCGGCTTGTATTGGAGACCCGGCCTACGTCTGAGACTCAGCTTATAGTAGAAATTTTACGGTAATACAGTCACCGTCGAAAATCGAAAATTCTTAGCAAAGATGGCGGAAACTGTCTTCACTTTCAGACCCCATAGACTCTTTCCTGATAATATTAAATTCTATGGTTGCTACACTACGATTTCTCCCGAATGAGACTATTACGGAACTTTCACCCTCTAATCGGTCCCATGCTCTGTTTGATATTCCTCAGGAATCGGTATTTGGGTACTTGATCCTCTGCTCTACATACTCTAGTACCAATACTGCCTACCTTTGTTCTTTAATCAGTTCTTTTGGCCAGGGCTTTTTCAGTGGGAACGCATGGGAACGGCGTTCCCACACCTTTTTTGCCAGATTGTATATTTAATTATGGATATGCAATAATGAGTTTGGGAACGTATAGTTACGGCGTTCCCACACCTGTTTTTGTGATGAGTAAAAAAGGATGAGTTCCCAAACCTTTTCTCCTAGAAAAAAGCCCTGCTTTTGGCTTAACGGTTCATCTCTGCGCAGATGACATGCAATCCTGCATATACGGGGTTCCTTCCTTCCTTCTTCACAGCATCAGCATCAGCATCATCGTCATCAGCAGCAGCAGCACTCTCTCTCTCTCTCTCTCTCTCTCTCTCTCTCTCTCAATCAGTGTGCAGTCTAAATCCCATTATTCAGTATTGCGAATCAGCGCTGGAGGAAAAGCCGGTCGGCACGCACTCTGCACGCTAGCGCTAAAGAAATCGACGAGAAATTACATTACGCTACACGTCCAGAGGTTGAGACGAAGCGTCGAAGCTTTAAAATTCATTGGCGTCGAAGTCGACCCTTTGCGACCCTTTGGGGCGGCGGGTAAGTAAGTCACTGGACATCAACCGCTGCAATCTACAACCCGGTCAACATGGGACGTGTGGGTGGGTGGGTGCACGTACTGCCCCCTCTCCCCTACCTCCTCCTCGCGTCAGTCCTCAATTTCATTAGGACACCGGTCAATTATTGGCTTAACAGCATTTGCGCGTGTCATTTGACGTCTCGTTAATTGCCGAATTAGCTTTCCAACTGTTACGAGACTAGAGCAAAGGTTTCGACGGGACTTGGGAAAGGCTGAGGAAAGAGTTTGATATTGGAAAGAACGCATCTGCGTTTCCGCCTCAACATTGGCGGCTCCAGTATTTGGCAAGTTGGGGGTTGGGGGTTGGTTGGGGTGGCAACTTCTGGGCATTGGGGCCAACCATTTGTTGATAGGTATGTGGTAGTAAGTATAGAGTCCCAACAGAGGACCATTGGAGCAGACATTCAATAGGGGCACGGGTCCCCCGTGTGGAGGGAGCCGCCACTGTACCTCAACTGCCGGTGTCAGAGATATGGCACTTCTTGGCGGCGACCGGTGAACAGATGAATATGAACATTACGAAATGTCGTTTATTCATAACAGACGTAACCGTCTTCGTCGCCACAAGAAGCGACTTCCGTAGGAAAGGGGCCTCGAAGGGTCTCAAGGGGCCTCTTATAAGACCCCCACTGTGCTTCTGCTGCTGCTGCCGTTTAATCCTGACGTTCCGTTGCCATGGTGATTAATAGGCGTTCTCCTCCCCTTCCATCTATCACCGCCCCTTTCTCTTCTTCCTTTTCCAGCGCTCGAAGCATCTGGGATCGCGGGGTGGGTGGGTGGATGGGTGGATGGGTGGATGGGTGGATGGGTGGATGGGTGGGTGGGTGGATGGATATAAGCAAGTGGGGAAATGGACAATTGAAGGGAAGTGGCACTCACAAGCAGGACTACTATTACAACAACAACTACTACTATTATTATTATTACTACTACTACTACTACTACCTACTAGAACTCTACTACTACTACTACTCCACTACATTTGCGTTATTTCATAGATTCCTTCCATTTTCCCTAGCATGATGGGGATCCCCGGGAAATGAAGGAAACTGCCATGTTAATTATTTTATCTCCTATCCCCCCCTTTCACACGGGTGGCCCTTAGTGGGGTGTTCAAAACCCCAAACCTTATTGCCACTGGCTATAACTCATTGCAGCAACACCCTTAAATCGCCTTGGCTTCTGTCATAGCATTGGCAACACTACTACTACTACTACTGCTACTACTACTACTACTACTACTCTGCTACTACTACTACTACTACTACTACTACTACTACTGCATGCATTACTACTTACTCTGCTATTACTACAACTACTACTACTACTGCACTACTATCTACTATAGTCTATTACTAACGCTACACTACTACTATTATTATTACTACTATTACAAATACTACAACTATCCAACAAAGGCGGGGTTATTTTTAAGCGCCCCTAACACTCCCCCATTTGAGGTCGACATCCTCTAAAATTCCCTAGTCTAAAAATGGTATGTATCCTAAATAACCCCTGAACAACGCCCCCCTAATTCGAGAAGTAACAACCCCAACTTTATTTCTCTGGTGACCATTTTTCTTTCTTTTCAGACTTTTTGAGACAATTTTTTGAGATTTGATAAGGTTTTTGGGTCTTTTTCCTGTCAGACTTTTTATGGGGGTGACTTCTTTTCACGCTTATTTGGCAGAGTCCACACATTTTACAGACACCCCTAAATTCACAATCCTCGAAATAACCTTGAAATGGCGGCTCCAAGATTTGGCAAGTGGGGTGGCCGAGGAGCCAGACGTTCAACAAGGAGCACGGGTGAACCCATGTGGAACTGCCACTGCCCACAGCTATTACAGCTACTACTAATACTACTACCCACACCTTTTATAATTACTACTACTACCCCACTACGATAACTACTATTACTAACACAATTTTATTTCAACTACTACTATAACTACACTATTACTAACACAATTTTATTTCAACTACTACTATTAGACTTCACACTAACTACTATTATTACTGCTATTAATACTACCCCAATATTATGACTACTATCGCACTACTGCTGCAAGACCCAATCATTATTACAACCACTACTAATACCGCCACCATTACAACAACTACTATTAGTCTCACTATTATTATAACCACTGCTACTACAGTCACCAGTGGCTTCCACTGCGACCCCAATCATTAACCAGAAACCCCTGTTTTTGAAACTAGTACAGTAGCAACAATCGTAGTACTACGATTGTTACTACTACCACCGCCGCCACCAGCTAAAACCACTGTGATTACTACAGGTGAACATTTATGATGGAACAGCATCTGATTTCAAATAGGTCTATATGACTATAAATAGTTTGTCAATGCTGTATGTCTTCTTCCATTGTTTGCTTGTTGTCGTCCATTCGTCCAGTAAGAATATAGATTGGCTGAAATGCAGTTAATGTATTCCCAAATGTTTTCGGAATGAAATCTTGACAATGATTCGATCTAATCCACTGAAGAAATGCTATTGTTGGATCTGTGAATGAATTTGAATATAATCCGTATGCTGAGCATCTGTAAATCCATCGAAGAACTAGTAATCCAAAATGTGCAAGAATCACTCAAACACTATGCGCAGTAACCTATATCATACAAACAAAGCATACTCGAGACTATATAACAGTAAAACTAATACAACCAGTTAATACTATTAACGCAAAGAGTCACGAGAAATCGGTTATACTCTACATAAGCGAGTCGTTGACTGGAATGACTGATATGTAAGACACAGCAGATTAGGATGAGGATGAATCATTCTGGCTGACCAGGTTGCTGCCCAGTGAGTGAGAGCATTGTCATTAGGCAGTCGGCTGCAGCCATCTGGGCGGCCGGACTCTCAGATACAGGACAGATGGGGCTTGATAAGCCAGGTCCCATTGCAACGCATTGGCCTACACTTGTCCGCCTTCCAGAAAACATTGGACTGAGTTTCACGTACATGACTTTAGATGTACCTGGTGGATGGGTGGGCCGATGTCCCTCGAGAATCGAGATGGGGCCTGCATTTAGTGTGGATTATTATGACCGACGGAAGGGCAACACGGATTCGCAGTCGTCGCCCCGTCTGTGCGGCCGCATGCATTGTTTACTCTTGCCGCTCGAGACGCAGCAGCGTGTGGTGTGTGTAAGATGCCGAGGGAGGTTGCTACGTCTGTTTGCGGTTGCACGAGACGGGGTTGATGACCAGTGGAGATGCAATCAAACCAGAAACCCCTGAAATAGGAGTGTACTGTGTTAGCCAGATTTATTCGCCAAATACATAATTATTATTATTATTATTATTGTTATTGTTCTTATTATTGCTGGATTTTAAGCTGTTTAGTAGGGTTTCTCCTGTTTTGAAAGCCACTGTCATAAAGATGCATTATCTGCCTGATTTGTTAGGTTATTCGGGCTTTTACCGTACACAAGACTCAATCAGATGCTGGGGGGGGGTCACACGGAGCGAGTGGGAACCGATTGCTTCGAAGTCTTGGAAACACAAATCTTCGCCGAGAGCAAAGACACTGATGCGAGGTTTATCGTCACTTCGGTAAAAACGTTTGTCGCATAAATCATCTTGAGTATAGTTACAGAGATATTCATTTGACTGCATACCATCATCGCTCGTAATCAATTAAACTCAGTAATGCTCTCTCTCTCTCTCGCTCTCTCGTAGGTCTATCTACCTGTCCCCCAAGGGAACAGGTGTCTTCATCGCATATACCGGTATTCTTTGTTGTAGATTGAAGGTAATCAAAACAATAAACACCGACCATCAAAAAGAAGCAGGTGTCTTCATCGCATATATTCTTAGTACTGTAGATTGAGCAAAATCAAAACAAATACCTGCTTTCATCGTCTTAGATTTTGTTTATGGTGATGTGGATCGGAAATTGATAGGACCGAAGCCGTCAGTTACAAAGCAAAATATGCAGTAGATAACAATTTTCAAACATCTCGATTACACACTTTGTGTTCATCAGAAATTCCGTCCAATAATACGGCGCTAAGAGGGATTGAGGAAAGTCCTCTTTCTCGTTTAGTGGCTGCAAAATTTCCAGAGTTCTGTTAACCCCTTAACTGGGGATCCTGGATATATCCGTCCATTTTACATTGAGTTACAGTAAAATACACGGTTAAGGGTTAGATATTTTGCGATAATATGCATTATTCTTAGAACTTTCAATTAATCAATCTGTATTTCAAGTTCAAATTGAAACACACGATAAAGACAAACACAATAAGAATTCACTTTACATCAAATACAGCAGAACTTCGCCGAATCTGTTAATTGTAGGCCCTATACATGAAGCAGTGTCAATGGTCAGACAGTTAAACGAACACCCTAGACAAATTTTTTTATCAGATACCTTAACAGCAAAAATTAAATATTATGGGTTAGTACTCAAACTACTGCTATAGGCTAAAATATAGGCCTATGCCAGATTGCCAGTGCAAGAATAGTTGTTGGCAAACAAACCGGATAAGATCAACTGTCACATAGCCTACCATTCATGTGTGTGTGTGTGTGTGTGTGTGTATAAAGTTCTAGGACATTTCTCTTCGCCTATCTCTCCTGTCGCTTCTGTTCTTCTGATGTCGTCGTACATTCTACGTCTAAAAAGAGCTGGCGGTCTCTTCCCGACGTTTCGTAACATATCTTTTCGTATGCATCACGATTAGTTGGATACTCTTCGCCAGGTCGTCGGAAGCATCACCGTTAGTTGCCGAAGAAGATGTGCGGAATAAGTGAACGCGCTGCTGCTGCTGCTGCTGCGGTGGCAGTGCAGAGGCGGGGGAGGGGGAGAGGGAGGGAAGTGTAGGACCGAAGGGTCGACGGTTGATGGATGCCAGAATCGTCCTAGTTGAACGTTCGATCGCCGATGAAACAATAAAACAAAGGCGAAATTAGCGTCGTTCGCAACGGCGATGCGTCCTCAGACTTAGGCGGTGATATCGGTGGATGTGGTGTTGCGGCGAGAGTCGTGACTGGGCAGGGGTTGGGGTGGGGTGGCTCTACGGCGACCCGGGGCTGACGATTGATGAGGAATGTCGCCACAGAGAATAGAAAACGAAGTTCTGGAGCTAAATAATTCAGCGGGGGTTTTCGGGGAGGCGGGAGGGCGGAGGTGGAGTGAGGAGGGGGTCGAGAAACCGGAACGAATGGAGGTGACACTGATCGCGTCACGCAGCGAAAGAACATTTTCCTAATTCACTTAAACATCGCTCACTCGACAAGACGATAAAACGAAGAGAAGAGCCCTCCGACAGATGGATACGAAGAGATCGATAAAGAATCAAAATGCAAGGTCTTCTGCTATATCGATCCATTGATGCAGCAGGAGAGAGATGAAGAGAGAGAGGAAGAGGAAGAGGGAAAGACAGGGAAAGACAGGGAAAGACAGGGAAAGACAGGGAAAGAGAGGGAAAGAGAGGGAAAGAGAGGGAAGAGAGGGAAGAGAGGGAAAGAGAGGAATGGAGAGAAAGAGACAGAGACAGAGAACGAGGGAGGCAGAGGGAGAGACAGAGAAAGATAGAGAAAAGAGAAAGAGAAAGAAAGAGAGGGTAAAAGGGAGAGAAAATGAGAAAAAGAGAGGAGAGAAACAGAGAAAGGAGAGGAGAGAGAGACAGAGAACGAGAGAGGGAGGGAGGGAGGAGAGAAAGAAAGAGGAAGAGAGGAGAGAGAGAGAGAGACAGACAGACAGACAATGAAACAATGAAAGAGGGAGAGAAAGAGAGAGAGACAACGAAAGAGGGAGAGAGAGCTGAATGAATTATATGTCGAATGAAAGAGCGACCAAATAAACGAATGGGAAAATGAGTGAACTAATTAATGAATTAACTGAATTACACTGTGTCCAGGTTGAAGTGAACCCTTTTAGAAATAAATATAACTTCAACAAATTTCATCCACAATTTATAAAATTTCACCCACATTAAATATCATCTATTCTACACACACTTTGCTAATTTCAACAAAATCAGTTGTACATTTTACGAGATATTCATTTTTTGAAACATTTGAACCGAAAAACGCGTTTCCACAATGGGAAAATCACCATTGCAATCGCGTCATTACGTCGTTTACAAGTTTGTGCTCGAAGTGACCACCACTTGCAAGTAGATGATCGAATCTTAGTAACAATTTTGAGACAAACCGAGAATTACAGTACAGGAAAAATTTTAGCAGAATTTCCTAATAGACAGTGGTCACTTCGATCGCCCAAGCGACTTCTTGCGGCAGATTGACGAAACAGGGTTTGCAGACAAGAGGTACGGCGTTGGCAGACAACGGACGACCTGTACGGCCGAAAACATTGAAGCCATTGCACAGCTGGTTCTTGGCCAAGAGAATGATCCTGGAACTCATCGAAGTGTGAGTCAGATTGCGAGAGAGAGAGAGAGAGAGAGAGAGAGAGAGAGAGAGAGAGAGAGACGGCCATCGAGCAGACCTCAGAGAAAAGTAATCGAAATAGTAAACGACGTAATGACGCGATTGCAATGGCGATTTTCCCATTGTGAAACCTTGCATTTTTCGGTTCAAATTTTTACAAATTAATATCTCGTAAACTGTACTTCTGATCTTGTTGAAATTTGCACATTTAGTGCAGAATAGATTATATTTAATGTGGGTAAAAGTTTATGAATTTTGGATAAAATGTGTTGAGGTTATATTGATTTCTAAACGGGGCCCCACTTCAGTCTGGACACAGTGTAGACTTGATTAAGTGTGGGAAAATCTCAAAACTGAACTCTGCCAGTGAACGTGGGTGCACTGTGTATTTGCCGATTATATATTGATCACCGATCAGCGAAAATTTTCCAGAATATAATTCGAATTCTGGCGAACTCTGTAAAGTAAAACTTCTCTGCCTACAGTTTATAACATCACCCGACTATTTAACGTCCAGCGTTTATCTTGAGTCTGATTATTTTGTTGGCAATGACAAGCAAAAAATTGGGGGGAGGGGCAGTCTGCGAGAAGGGAGAGCACACCCGGCCGGCCGGCCGGCCGGGCCTCATCCGAGAGCCGCTGTGTCGGTTCGGTCTGGCCCCTCCATTCCAGAGCATCATCACGGTCGGCTATCAGCATCGTCATCGGTCCTTCCCCAGCCTACCCAACCTCCACCCCTTACCCCAATCCATATCGACCAACCTACAGTGGACTAGAAATCGTCCCAGAAGCCGAAGACGAAGTCGGTCTTTTCTTTTTAAGTCACTACAGTCGTATCAATATACAAATTCACTTGTAAATATATACACGTATATATGGATATATGGATATATATTGTGTGTGTGTGTGTATATATATATATATATATATATATATATATGCAGGCTCAAGAGCGTTGCATTTATAGCTCGTAATAAACAGCGTTCAATATTTTCATGGCGGTCAATTAACTATACGTTCAATTAAGCTAATTGACTGACGTCGAGAAAGAGAGACGCAATTTCTGAAGTCCTCGAGTCCTTTGATCCTGTTACTTGCGCATGACCGGCATCTGGGAATACAAAGACCAGAGTGGTGGGGAGTGGGAGGGGAGGGGGAAAACGCAATCAGCGAACAGCGAACAAGAAATTCCAGTAGCCGTTGGGGCCGTCGGGGATGTTGTATAGGTATATGTTTGTATACGGTGATATAGCCGAGGGTTCCGATATATAGGCTGGAATTATTAATGTGAGCTCGTCATGTTAATCAACTGACTGCATTTCAACGGAGGCGAAGTCTTAAAACTTAAACCGATAATAATTAATTAGGCTCCTTCTTCAATTGCCTAATTGTGCCGTGCACAATGCTGATTACCTATATGTTGGAATTGTGCGCCTCTGAATAAAGCATAAGATCTTTCCTTCGGCAATCGTCCACCCGTGGATGTTGATATATATTTTTCTACGAGGAAATGTCTTTCGTATGAAACTAAGTAGGCCTGAGTAAGTAAGTAAAATCTCGCAAATTTCTATAGCGCTTTGAAAAGTAGCAACGCAGTAACTGCCTATTCTTAGCCGCTTAAAGTAAGGGCGACGAGTCTTGTCTCTGAAATAGAAAATTGAAATGTCGTATTATGCGCATATACAAAAACGAGGCAAACCCTTATAGCAGTCTGTATTGTTAACTTTCTCTTTCAGATTGTCGTAAAAAATAGATGTAAGTTACTCAAAACGTATACATATATATATATATATACAGTATATATATACATAGTAACATATGTGTGTATGTATAATGTATATACACTATATGTATTGTGTATATGTATACTATACGTAGTATGTATATACACTGTATGTAGGAGGTTCTGCAGCTGGCATAATATATCGCATTATGCGTTATGCCTTGTTGTACACCCGGTCGGATATTCTGGATCTGACCTGGATCTCGCGTGACCTTGATTTGGCGTGCCATTGGCTGATGCTTCTGTGCATTATGAAGTGGCGCTATAGAAGTCTACGAATAAGTTAGCTGCTAATAATTCGACCTCACTCAGTTCGTAGAACTTCTGACCAGTAGGCATTACAAGATTACAAGATTCAATGCAGATTCAACCGGATCTCTCTTTTTCTCTCTTATATCTTAAAGAATTAAATTAGATTAGAAGCAAGCAACAGAACTTTTTCAGCAGAGTACCGCTTATTCCAACACTAACATTACAAATCTTGAAACCTACTGTATACACCATAACGGTAACTAGTTCACAGCAACCAGGGGCGTAGCGACGGGGTATATATTGGTATGTATACCACACACCCCCAAAAAATCAAACTAATTTAACATTTTCAATGTGTTTTTAGGATTTTAAAAGTTTTGAAAAATTTACACCCCAATCACATTATTACCCCCTCCGCCCCAATCAAATTCCTAGCTACGCCCCTGACAACAACGCATAACGTTATAATAGCAGAGCACCGCTTGCGCGTAAACTACAGAGGAACGTGTACTAAACGCAACACAGTGCGTAAAGATCTTATGCGATTCTGGTCGCTCTATATAAATTTAAATGACTTATCTGGCGATGTTCCTATATCGCAATCTTCATCTTAATTTGTCAGAATGAGACGATGGAAGACACGCGATGTTCGCGTGCCGCCTCTTCTGCTCCAAGTGGTCGATTCTCCGGGATGCGGGATGAGTGGGGAGGGGGGAGGGGGAGCGGAGAGAGCGAAGCAGCAGCAGCAGCAGCAGTGGCAGCAGCGGCAGAAAAAAGACATTGCCATCTGGATAACATCGTGGCATTCCACTTTCGAAAAGAGCGCGATTATTATCGGTCGCGGATATTGATTGCAAAGACCGAAGGAATCTTCAGAAGCCAGTTCTGATGCAGAAGATACGGAGGAGCAAGAAGAGGATGAAGCAGAAGAAGGAAGAGTAGCAGCAGCAGCAGCAGCAGCAGCAGCAGCAGCAGCAGCACCAGTAGTAGTAGTAGTAGTAGTAGTAGTAGTAGTAGTAGTAGTAGTAGTAGTAGTAGTAGTAGCAACATCAGCAGCAGCAGCAGCAGCAGTAGTAGTAGCAGCAGTAGCAGCAGTAGTAGCAGCAGTAGCAGCAGCAGCAGCAGCAGCAGTAGCAGCAGCAGCAGCAGTAGCAGCAGCAGCAGCAGCAGTAGTAGTAGCAGTAGCAGTAGTAGCAGTAGTAGTAGTAGTAGTAGTAGTAGTAGTAGTAGTAGTAGTAGTAGTAGTAGTAGTAGTAGTAGTAGTAGTAGTAGCAGCAGCAGAAGAAGGAGGAGAGGAGGAAAAGGAGGAGGAGGTGAAGGAGGAGAAAAAATAAGAAAAAGAAGAAGAGGAAGAAGGGGAAGAAGAGAAGTGGGGACAGGAAAAGGAAAAAGAAGATTAGAAAAGAAAGACGATAGGGGAAGGAGGAGGAGGATGAAGAGTAGGGGAAGGAGGAAGAGGCAGGTCCAAAGCAACGGCCATATAGGCTATAGGCTCTGTTACAAAAGCGCTGCGCATGCGCATTTGAAGCCTTACGACAGTCTGTTGGCTATGGACCCGCTCTAAGCGTAAAGAAGCCAGTGGGGTGGATGCCGAAGGGGAGATTAGACATTGGAATTTCTTTGGACGTGGCGAAGATGAGACACTTTTCATCCTGCCCGTCATCATGAGCAGAGATGACGACGCGTCAACGTCACACAAGACGCAAGTTCACCACGGACTTCTATGGCGCCTAGTTGGAGGCGAAGAACGTCGCTCTTTCGGGGTGGGAGGGTGGGGTGGGGCGGGGTGGCGGGGGGGGGAGCACCGTAGTGCACCGAATGATATTTAGACGAGTGATCGGTACTAGCGAGCAGTTATTCGCTTGACCAGTCTAGCGGTGGCTGACTGTGGACGTGATGCGATTTGCCAGAGCTCTTCGCGGCGCTTCGGCTCCGGAGAAAATAGCGCTATAAACGAGAAGTAAACGGGATTTACCGACGAGGCGACCGGGAAAGTTACGTTCTCGAATATTCCCATATCAGAGCCGGTCATACGCAACGTTTAACGGCAGAGGGCGATCGTAAATCGAAAGCGACGGACGATGAATGGCTAAACGATATACAACGAATTTGTATCTATAAGAATCGACTTATGAATTATGCTCAGACTCTTAATCGATCGTCCATATAGTTTATCAGCATAATTTAGCCTTAATTAAATAGAGCCTAATTTTAGGCTTTTTTATTAAATCCGGTGACGAGCAGCTAATACCGAAAAGCTTTAACGTCGACAGATAAGAAAGACAAATCGATAATATGCTTTTAGGCCTACCTAGTATCAGACTGAAAATAAAAATTCAACGATTTAGTAATAAAATCATCTAAGATAGAATGCCGCGAATAAATCGCTGCGAACTTTGAGGTTGATGAAGATTTCGCCCAACCCTAACCCGCTGCCTTCATGAATACACCGCCAATCAGGCACGTCGGGACGAATTTTCGGCGGGGTGCAGATTTTCAGATTTTCTTTTTAAACAAATTTGCATGATTGCATCTTTAGAAAATGACGAGCAAAAAACTGTCATCGCGCTTCCTGACAAGCAAAAAAGGTCTTCACGCACGGAATTTACTCTCTTTTTACGGGGGGTCTATGGCTTTTCAAGGGTGCAGCGGCTATATACCTGTACTAATCCCAGAGCGCAGGCCTGGCCAGAGGGTGCGCTGCACCCCTGAAATTTTATAGCGGGTGCAGCTGCACCCCTGCACCCCCACTTCGTACGAGCCTGCCGACAATCCACCTTGCCTATGGCTATTTCAAGAAAGGTTAAGCGCATAAGAATAAGCGGCTGTATACCACTGTACTAATCTCAGAGCGCTATATAAATTTACGAAATTTTATTTACCCACTTTTAGTTCGTATAGTTGTGGCGACCCCGGTGACTCCGGTTCGCGGTCTCGTCGCTTCCGTCGCTTTAGAGATCAGATTAAAATTTAACCATTCAATGAAACATCTGTAGGATAAAACATGGCTTCACAGAAGTAGCCACGATAATCCGTGCGGTGGTTTGGTCTGTACATGTAGGCGAAGACGTTGCACATTTGCGTCATAATGCTAATTGGTAGAGTATGCAAAAATCTCAAAATGCTAATCTATAGGGCATGACGTTGCAATTTGCGTCAGATTGCATGTAGGCAAAAATCTCAAAATGCTAATCTATAGGGCATGACGTTGCAAAGAAGTGCAAAAATACCATTGACTTTTCGAGCTGCTCATATAAATATAGGCCTACTGCAGTCTTCTGCCTGATGCCTGTATGATTATTTGCAAACAATTCAAGTCGAATATCAGAATATATATATCAGATATATATATCAGATATATTATATATATCTGATATATATTTATATATCAAATATATATCAGAATATAACATAAGATCAGACTCGATGCTGACGATCCAGCAAGAGTGCCGTGACAATATGAGGCGTTTGGCTTTGTTATTTCCATTTTGACTCCTGCTGTTTTCAAACTATCATTAGTTTCTACTCTTCGACTTGTCTGCTAGAGTTCTAAAGTTTTTCCTATTAATTGATTCAGGTACAACAGTATCAATAGAATCCGTAATACAGAGATCAGTATCAGACAATTTTATACCATTTTTATTCTATATCTCAATCAAAGGTAGCGATTCTGCAAAATGTTCAGAAAATTTATATAGAAACAACAGCATGTCTAAATATTTATTGGGTACAAACGATTTATAGAAATAATTTCGATATTTTTTAAAATAAAAATTTAATATCGCGGTCCAGTTCCCGTCTATTATTAAGTCTAATATTATGAGTAGTAGCATAAGATGCGCAATGTAAATCCTTTATTACGTTATATTGTATTATTTAAAGCAGTTACTTAATTTTATTCGGTGCATTGGATCTGGTCAGATTCGACCATTTTTGGAGTTTGTGGACAAAACGTGTCCACATAGGAGGTCCGGACGATGGTCGTCAAGAAGTGCGTCACCGTTTCGGGGCCACGAAATCGATTCTGCTTCCGCTCTGCGTCTCGGCGCAGTTCCGTTTCCGAGATCAGTGCCACTGAAAAACGGCGAACGATTCAGTGCATAGCTAATGCTACGAGCGCTCCCATTACTACGTTGAGCAAGAGGAAAACTGATCAGAGCTTCTGATAAACGAAAACCAGAAAGAGAAGAAGGACACGCACAAAGGAAGACATACAACGAGCTCGAGCAAGATGCACACAGACAAAATGAGAGACAGAGAAACAGAGAGGCAGACAGAAAGAGTGGCAGAGAGACGGAAGAGAGAGCGAGAGAAGAGAGAGAGAGAAAGAAACGGGCGCGGACACTCCTAGACTTTAGATTTCTAAACTAAGTTCTAGATGCAATGGGATGCAAAAATTCGACTTCATTTGATTTCGACAAATATTCTAAAATCAGAAATTCGATTAAAAAATGTTCTTGACTGTCCATCAACTAACTACTATTCAAAGAATTGCAAATGAGCAGAATTGAATGTGTACTCGGTGGGAAGAAAGACGCCAAGAAGGAAAGAAAGCAAACAAGAAAAGGAGAAGATAGAGTATAAGAGAGTTCTTGAGAGTTAATTAACAGAGATCATTGAAGCGCGAATATCTAATAGTTACTGGAACTGTCGTGGGGTACTCTGCTGAGACACAGAAATATTCTATTTTCACGATTTATTTATAGTAGCCAAACTTTAACGAAACCTCCTCCATAAAAGAATTGAGTATTTTCAGATCAAGGTTTCGAACATAGATATAAAAACTTTTTTAAAATGTTTTTTATATTTTCTTAAAAACATGTTTTTTAATGTTATTTATTTCCATATGTTTTATGAGGCTGAATGAATGCCTCGGTTTGATTATTTGGGTTTTACTGTTATCCGCAAAATGCTGAGAGGTCTTTTCGTGGTATTTATATGATTGCTTAAATAGGCCTATACTGCATATATCATGCTTTATCATCATATATCATATAGCCTATGCCTTTACCACTCTCTCTCTCTCTCTCTCTCTCTCTCTCTCTCTCTCTCTCTCTCTCTCACGTATACACACGCACGTGACTACATGACTATACACACGTACATGTATATCTATATTTTATACAGTACGCGTGTCTTGATTGCACTTCTTATTCAGTATTAATGCGCCTACACTTATACATACATACTTACATAAATAAATAAGCGTAGCTATATTTGCAACACTTAATCTGGTTACATCTCAAGAAATTTCCCATTTATTTTTCTCATATTCGCTATTTTCCATTCGACCAATAACCAGGGTATATTTTTCAAGATTATCTCCTCAATTACTGTTTATCTTATTATATTATCTATAATCTCATTGGTCCTTAAAAAAGAGCTTTCCAGAAAATGAAAAGCTTCTTTGCTTGTTTTACTGCGCGGATTTTTACAAACGTTAGTGCGTCGCCGCTGCCATGCGGGATGTATAGTTAAGAACTTAAGACACTTGATTCACAGACTCGCAGTCCCCTCGGGCGCAATGTACCTATACATCAACACACTTTTATGATTTCGATTTCTGCCGCTTTCGATCTTTCAGTCTCACGGCGTATAGACACAATGTGCGACAAACTTTCAAAAGTTTAAAAAATAATCAATGCTATAAAATTAAAATGTACAATGTACAAATCGTGCGATTTAATGCTGTTTATATACGATTATTTTCTCGTTCAGCTTCTCACGATCCACCAAAATTCATACTGTACGGAAATAGTACCAATTTTATTAATCTAATAATTATTTCTAATTGTAAAATAAAAAGGAATTTGCGTGTGAACTTGCATTGCCCGCAATAACAGCTATGCTAGCGACCACTCCTATATTATAGTTTGCTTCGAATGGTACAGTTTTTGTGAAGCACTTACACACACAGACGCGACGAAATTGAATGCTATGCAACATTATGTATCCACGGAAAACGAACGTGAATAACATATACAATTCAAGAGAGGTCTTGAACTGTGACCCAGTCATTCAATGCGGGAATAATTTAACCGTAACGCCACTGAGAGAGAGAGAGAGAGAGAGAGAGAGAGAGAGAGAGAGAGAGAGAGAGAGAGAGAGACAGAGAGACAGACAGACAGAGACAGACAGAGACAGAGACAGAGACAGAGACAGAGACAGAGGCAGAGACAGAGACAGACGGAGACAAACAGACAGGCAGAGACAGAGACAGAGACATTCTCAGTATTAGACAGGCATACGTGAATGTTTATCGGTTGGCGTGGAACTGTTCTGCGTGAGACGAAACTGTCGTCGGTGACATTAAGTGCTGTCGTTCTGCGTCTGTCCCGACCAAAGGCAATTCATACAACTACTCTGAATTACACAAGTCTTTATAAGTAATGCAGCAGCAGCAGCAGCAACCGGATGAATTTAGATAAATTAATTATTCAAGATCAACAAATACACAGACAAATGACTGGCCAACGAATCTGCTACTCAGAATAAAATAACGTACAACATTACTACTACTACTACTACTACTACTACTACTACTACTACTACTACTACTACTACTACTACTACTACTACTACTACTACTACTACTACTACTACTAACTAAAATAACGTATTATTATTACTACTACTACTACTACTACTGCTACTACTGCTACTACTACTACTACTACTACTACTACTACTACTACTACTACTACTACTACTACTACTACTACTACTACTACTAGTGGTAAAACATTCCTGGCGACCCCACTGCAAACAGGCTATCAGTTATATAATATTTTTTGTTTTCTATAGAACTTGTCTTACAAGAAACCAGCTCTCTTAAACCCCTTCTTATCTCTCGTTCGATTTTTTAGACATTTGACAGACAACAGATTTCTGAAAGACTTTGTATATATAGTGTCGTTTCAAATGGCTCACCATTTTTCAGGACATTTTGAATGTTCTAGAATAAAATTACTATTGACAATTCTAGTACGGTTTGACTCAGCTAAGCTGGGGACACTACTGCTTTTAATTTGTTTCATCACTCTTCTGAATTTTGCATATCTATAGCCTACTGTAAAACATTCCTTGCACCCCAATGTCAAACAGGGTATCAAGTTATATAATATTTTTGTTTTCTATAGAACTTGTCTTACAAGAAACCAGCTCTCTTAAACGCCTTCTTATCTCTCGTTCGATTTTTTAGACATTTGACAGAGAACAGATTTCTGAAAGACTTTGTATATATAGTGTCGTTTCAAATGGCTCACCATTTTTCGGGACATTTTGAATGTTCTAGAATAAAATTGAGGCAGAATATATTGACAATTCTAGTACGGTTTGACTCAGCTAAGCTGGGGACACACGAAAATGTGGTTTTAATTTGTTTCATCACTCTTCTGAATGTTGCATATCTATAGCCTACTGTAGCAATAATCCTTGCACTGTCCAATGTCAAACAGGCACTAGCGTCGCCACGGGGAGGCAAATAGGGGCAAATAGGGGCAAGTGCCCCACAACCTACCTCAGACCACCTACCAGATTCGCGCAAATCCGGTGAGAAAGTTTTCTGTGAAGGGGGGTCAGGGGTAGGTGAGGAATCTGACACGCCAGCCCCTTTGCCCTCCCCCAATCAAAAATTCCTGGCGACGCCTTTGAGTAGTGTAGTACTTATTTATTATTATTATTATTATTATTATTATTATTATTATTATTATTATTATTATTATTATTATTATTATTATTATTATTATTATTATTATTATTATTATTATTATTATTATGCACTTTATAGCAATTTTTCTAATACTCAAAAGTGAAAATCCAAATCGAGCGCCAAAGTCTACAAACGAATCAATAGACGTTTTAGCGCTGCATTCTACATCACAAGTTCACAACCGCTTCCAGCAAAACCTGGAACGCATACAACGTAAAAATGTTTTGCGTTACGAAATAAAAGAGCAACTGTGCACATCTCAACGTCTGGGTGGCTATTACATGTATGTGAGTTTGCCAAAAAAATTGTACAAACATTCTGTATATTATAATCATCATTGTTTGTTATTGTTAACGCACGTTAAATCGTTCACAAAGTAAATTAGAAAGTAAACAAAATCTCGTGGATTTATATGGCGCCTTGACTTGTAGTGCGGAGCGAGTAAGAGACCAACAGCTCGCTCAAAGTCGCTGCGCAGTAGCTGGGGTCAGTTTAGAACCCGCTACCCTCCGGTTGCACGTCGAGAATAATACCACTACTCCACTTCGTCCTCGAAGGCAAAATACATAGTATAGGAGTCTATGAAAGCGAGCTACTATTAACTGAGAAATCACACACGTCAGTGGAACGAGAGAAGGAATCTGGCGCTACATAATTATAAACAGTGCATACGCTGTCAATCAGTGCAGTTGTATAGACGACGATGCGGGTGCAGGGTGCTGCTTCGGCCGACGACGAGTGACGCCGTCTAATCAAGGGCAGAGGGACCGAGGGGACGGGCAGGGGGCGAATATGAGGGATTCTCTCGGACGAACCGATCAGAAGAAGATGCTGGCGGTTGTTCGGATGGTCCTGATGCAGAGTGAGCGTCATTTGAAAGATGCGGGGGGATGTCGCTTGTCTCTCCGACGACAACTAACACAGTAAAGACGACGACGACGACGAAACAGCAGCACAGGCCCCGCAGATGGCGTCAAAGCCGCTCACAAATATGATGATGATGATGATGATGATGATGATGACGACGACGACGAAGATGATGATTTAGGTGATGTACGGTAGACTTGTGCGGATCAGTCAGAGTGATGTCCCCCGTCCCCGCATCAAATAACGGCGGAGGCGTCGAGGGGACCAATGAAGAGAGGGGAATGAAGAAGGGTGAGAGGTGAAGGGAGAGAGATTTAGAGAGAGAGACAGAGAGAGAGAGAGAGAGAAACAGAGGGAGGGAGGGACAAGGGAAGAGACGTTTTTCGTGAACTGAAGGTCGTAATTACTTTATCCGGGACATCGCTGACGGCAGACATAGAATCGAAGCGTCCAAAGAAAACGAAAAAAATCTGCAAAAGCAGAATTGGGAGAAAGCTCCTGCTCTGTGACGAGAAACGAAGAGATGAAAAGACACATCCAGGAGGGAGGGAGGGAGGAGAAGAGGACGAGGAGAGTATGCGACGTGATGGGAAGAACGGTGCCAAACGACTGTTAGTGAAGGAATTCGTGCCTTGAGTTTGCGGACAGCTTGAGAAGCTCATCTATCATGTTTAACCACAGACACATCTCTCTCTTTCTGTCTCTCTCTCTCTGTCTCTCTCTCTCTCTCTCTCTCTCTCTCTCTCTCTCGGCCTCCTAAAGTATTGGTGGTGTAGAGTAAATTCCAGGGACACTTTGCACAGCACAGCACATCAGTGGCGGCTCTAGGATTTGGCAAGTGGGGGGCCGTTGGGGTGGCAACTTCTAATAATGGGGGGCCAACAATTTGTTGTTTAATGTATGTAGTATTAAATATAGGGTCCCAACTGGGGGGCCACGGGGGACCACTGGGGGGGCAGGCACTCAATAGGGGGCACGGGCCCCCCTGGTCCCCCCGGTGGAGCCGCCACTGCAACACATCACATTGATCTAGGCAAATTATACGAATGGCCAGACTGACCTCCAAATCCTTCTTGGATTCAGCGAATTACTTTCGAATTATTTATAAATTTCGCTCAGTTAAGCTGAAAAGTCAGCGCTTAATCGACAGCGTATTAACGATACATACTGTATCTGTGAAGAATCGCATTGCGTCGCTGTTCTGTCCGTCTCTGGAGAATTCCCTGCTGAACGTGTTCTTTTCGAGATTTCAGCGGTGATCACCGTTCATCGATGACTAATTGCAAGGGTGCTAGGACAAAATGTCCGCGGACAAAATGTTCGCGGACAAATCGTCACGGACAAATTTGTCATGAGGACAAAATGTCAGCGGACAAAATGTCACGGACAAAATGTAACCCTAACTCTAATCCTAACCTAAACCGTGAAATTTTGTCCGCTGACATTTTGTCCGCTGACATTTTGTCCCCATGACATTTTGTTCGTGACAATTTGTCCGCGGACATTTTGTCCGGCCACGGTTGCAAGCCACCGTCCTCGTTCTCCTGGCGATGAATAGGGAAGGAACGACCTCAAGGTATACGGGGTTCGGCTGCGAGTCGGGGGTAAGCAATCTAAGCAGTGGAGAACCAGAGATATAGCTACCAGAACATTGGAGGAGGAGGCGGTGTCGTCCATTTGCCATAAATGTCCATGGCGGCTGTGTGACGTGGTGAGAATGAACCGCCACCTAGAAGAGTTCACGCCGACCCCATGCAGTTCCAGAGTTAGGGGGCGAACAACACTGAGACTGGATCAGTAAAGCCTGTTATGGTCAAGGAAAATTCTATAGCGCAAGTTTCTCGACGCAGCAAATGCGCCAATGTCCGTTTGTTATGAGCACGGTTATTTGAATACGAATGTTTTCAGCCGTTTTCTGAAAGAGAGTAGTGTCCTCCGCATAGAGTCAAGTCAAGAGAACGCAGTGTTATTGTCAGACTGTTCCGAAGAGTTGATTCCGCTACGGCGAGACTCTACAATCGTCTTACTTTGTTCAAGTTCCTCGTGGATAGACCGACGTTATATTTCACTCAGAGAGAGAGAGAGAGAGAGAGAGAGAGACTTCATCGGTTAACACATTATTTAAACAAAGTATCAATGTTAAGAACCTGATATCAAAAAAATCCCCCGACAGTTCTACTCTGCCAAAGAGTCTGAGGGAACGAATCTCCCGTAAACATAATAGGACGTTACAACGATCGATGCTCTTAAACGCATTCGCTCGTGACGTCTGTGTTTCGAGTATTCTCAAAAGTTGCGAATATTCGTCATATTCTCATCAGTGAAAGTAAGTAAGTGAGTGTCGACGCGAGACTTTCTCCTGAGCGAAATTCTCGTCGCCCCATCGCATCGGAGGCGATCGCGCGTTACACCCATATTTCATAAATATATAGAACTGTAATAGAAATGGATTTGCAGGAAATATGACAAATGAACAGTCATGCATGCACCACTGCGCAACACAAGGTCGACCCCATAAGCATCTGGATGTATACATATACATATACAATCCCTACTTTTGTGCGCATAAATACATAAGCGCTATAGCAAGCGCATATATATATATGTATACATATATACATTATACACACACACACATACACACACACATATATATATATATGCATGCGTGTGTGTGTGTGCGAGTGTGTATTCTAGATCTACCTCGAATCAGACGAGAGTTAGCCGCACAATTTTTTGTCTCGAGACACTTTTTCATAAGTCCTTCGGGAACTATGTACAGTATATGTCTTGTCAGCGACATTGGCCTGATGGTCATTTCGGAGACTGTATAGTGTATACATAGAGAGGCCTATTCACCAGGAGTTAATCCGCTTATTTCCGCTTCGAGAGGGATTCAAAGTCGACCTACTTCGACGATAATGGTCGACGACGTTGATCCTCACCGACCATCTACTCTCGATGCCCTGGACATGAACTCAGAAACTTTTCATAGCGAACTGCAGTGACGCCAGAGAAGTTTTCCCTTGGAGTATAGGTATACGATTTAAAGCAATTGAGATTTGGACTTTGTATAATGACAGGAGACTAGAGCCGTAAGTTAGATTTCGCGTTGGTTCTTTATTAGAAACGATTGTCCGAGAACATATCGAAAATCAATTAACAAAATCGTGAAGATCTCATGAAGAAAACGTGAGAGATCTTGGTATTCTTGACCATTTCGTTTCTGTCTGGCCATTTAAGTAGGCTGTCAGTCGGATAGATGTCTGCTAGTAAAATGACTGCTCGTGAGGGCGTCCTATTTCTTTGTTGCCTGACATTATGTTTCTTCCGTATTTCGTTACAGCATGAAAGGGTAATTCCGCCAGAAGCCAAAGCAGAGAAGCGGTGATGTTTGATCGACAACTATGGACCCAGAAAAAGTAAAGAAACGCATAGAATGCATTCGATGAAGTTGTCTTTGGTATGTACAAGACGAGGCGGTTCAAAGGTTGATGCATCCTGTCTTAGTCACTTAGCGCATACAGCTACGCCCGCAATGTCTAGATGTAATGTTTTCTTGTATACGGTATAGTCGCTTGTGTGGTACACGATTAATTTAAAAGCTGATTATCTGAACGTGAAAAAATCATTGAAAACAACCTCTTCATAATTATTGGATATAAGTTTTTCTTTCTTTCTATTTTATCAATGTTGACGTTAATGCATTTATTCAATTATACAATCGCATTGGCGTAAAAGCATCATTGTTCCCACTGAAAAAAAGGCTGATTTTATCAAGTTGACCATTTATTCAATTATACAATCGCATTATAAAAGTTGGCAAGAGATTTGCTTTTAAAAGTGACGCTGGAACGTTTTATCGCATTCTCCAAAGTGTGTTACTAAAGAATCGATTGACAATTTGGTTAGAATCGATTGACAGGATTTTGGTTAGTATGGGGGCCAACCATTTGTTGTTTAAATTATAGGGTCCCAACTGGGGGCACGGGGGCAACTGCCGCCACTGCAAAAAATGATAAATACCTTTAGTTCGGATAGGTTTGCTTATTATACTGCATTTTTAATCGGAATTTTGTTATACGTGTTTGGACAAGCGTTCTTTAGCTTGCCAGTCAATGATATTCAGTAGGATCCCGATTTGCTTTGACTATAATAACTGATAATTATTTATTATCTGCAATGCTACGTACAGACAACAAATTCAACGAGCTGTCAGTTTAATTTTAGTGACTAAAGGACTGTTGTTTTACATTAGCAGTGCATAGACAGGTGAGAATTTTACGATAAAGAGATTAGAATAGTCATCTGTGCTTGAAAATTAAGTCTTAGCGGTGATCCTATCTCATAAAAGTAAGCGAAACTGGATGCAAGTTACCGAAATCTGGCAATTTCTATAGGTCCTAACGACTGTTTTCATGACTGGCCATATTTTAGTCATAATAATCAAAATTTTAGAAATTTTCGTTTTGACGTTTTGACTTGACTAATACTTAACAACGCTAGCAGTGTCGGTGTGCAGTGTTTAATGTCCGGGGAACTGACAAAGCCGGGGGAATTCTGCTAGGGGCCGCTGTTAGTCCATGTAGTATTCCAAAATTTCCGGGGGGGAATTTGAAATTTCCGGGGAGAAAAAGGGCAATTCCCCCCTGAAACGGCCTAGATTAAACACTGTCGGTGTGTCGTTATCCTAGACAGGTTTAAGTCTGCCTGTAATTATTAATCTCGAGCGAGAATTTAGAAAACCGACTGAAAAAATCACAAGACAAATGCTGACATGGAGCTGCCAAGGAAAAAGAAAAAGAAGAGGAAGACCGCAAAACACGTAGGAAAGATCATTAGAAAACGGATATAGGAAACGGATACACCTGGAGTGAACTAGAACATCTGGCAGCAGATCGAGTTAAATAGAAGGATCTTGTTCGTGACCTATGTTCCACTGGGAGCGCGAAAGACTGAAGAAGAAGAAGAAGAAGAAGAAGAAGAAGAAGAAGAAGAAGAAGAAGAAGAAGAAGAAGAAGGAGAAGAAGAGAATTTAGCATTAACACGTCGCTTTTTGCGCCCTGGAATGGAAAAATTTGCGCATTGCCTGACAAGAACAGCGCTCTTCGAGACGCCTACGGAGATGTCACTTTCAATGGCAGCACATTGTTGCGTTAAGTATAGAACGAATTCAGAGAAATAATTGTTTCGGTTGGTGTTTTCTTCCTGACGATCAGACCCCCCCCCCGTCGACACCCAGGACGTGCAAGATCAGTAGCAGGACGGCCGAGTCAGAGCAGACGAAACACTAGGCGATGACAGCCCATGTTGAAAGGACTCATTACAGATGCAAGATTCTAATAAGAATTTGGCATGCGCCGAATGACAGCTATACGATTGATAACTTCACCGTCCCAAGCGCAAGAAATCTTCTCTCTCTTTCTCTTTCTTTCTCTTTCTCTCTCTCTCTCTCTCTCTCTCTCTCTCTCTCTCTCTCTCTCTCTAAGAATCTATCTCCAAGCGCGTCTGAACTGGGATTTTACTAAGCGTTCTACAGATCTACAGAGCAGGCTAACCAATTATTAGGCCCATTTATTAAGAACTGTAATATCGTGTATAATGTATATTAAAGCTGATGACTCGTTATTTCGGTAGCAATTAGGTTACTGCACACGTCTCACTGATTAGCGCTACTTGTAATATTATCAGAACCTACTGTACAGTGTACACTGTACAGTATAGCAAATTCTATTAATGGAAACCGCTACTGAAGTAAGTATACCTGCCGCTGGAAGGAGTACGTCTCATGTAGAGCATACTATATCAGTGGCGTAGCCAGATTTCCGGAATTTGGCAGAATAGAGGACCCGCCCCGGTGTCTCGCCCCCTCCGTGGCTAAGCCGATGAGGTTGGAGAATGGTCTTTGGAGTTTGCTTGATTCTTGGCTTCTCAGTAATGGATCGATAGGTTTCTTAAGGCAACGCCGTGGACACATCGCAGAAGTAGTTTCTTTAGCGGCGATAAGTAGATGTTGAATCGCTGGTGCTTAGTCTTGGTTTTCTCGTCGTCGGTTGCGTCGAAGTAAATTGGATTTGCTAAATTCGATCAATAAATCAGACCTGTCTGGAGTTGTCTCTCTGTAAAAACGCCTCGGAATAAGGAGCTATTTCGGTGCTGCTTTTGAAAACGCTATAGAAATTAACAAGATTTTACTTATATATATATATATATATATATATATGTATATATATATATATATATATGTATATATATGTATATATATATATATATATATATATTCCTAGGATCTACATGTAAATACTTTTAACTGATTTCAGAACTTTTTCTCTTCACAAAAAACCGAAGCTTTTGTGCGAGATCTTTACCAGAGCATTTGCCCGCATTTGTAAAGAAGTTTCAATCGATACTTGTTGTTTTTACATTGACCGACTTCATCGTCTGCTTTGCATTAGGACTTCAATTACGACACCGTTTGGTCTCTTCTTTTGGCATTACGCCAACCTGAACCACAGGATTCGACATGAATATTCTTTAAACTATTGGAAACAGAACGGATTTGTAAAAACTGCGGATAACAAAAGGAGCAAGTCAACGAAACAATAAAATCTGCTGTCGCTTCTGATGTAGGCCTATAGGACCTACGCACCGTGTAATAGAGGAAAACCTCACATCCAGCGAGATGCCTGGAAAAGTATATTACTCAATACTCAGTCCGCTTACTCAGAGCAAATTGAAACCGAATATGGCTTCTTGTCTTAGGCACTATTCTGTATTGTGTGGTTGAAGAAAAAGACAAAAGCGCAGTGGAAATTCCTGTTAAGCGCTGATAGTTTTGGCCAGATTTGGTCAGATATATAGCGCTATATTTGTGCAGTTGAGAGGAAAAAGCGTTATAATAATGCCTGGTTTCTCGATCGTATACAGTTAAATCGTCCTCTGAATTTCGCGTAGGCCTATTCTCATTTGACGCTTCTTGGCTCGTTAACCAAGCGCCAGTAACATTAGGGCGCTATCCGTTTTCTTTCCTTTCCCGTCGAATTAAAGGAATGTGTTTGTTGTTGTTATTTAAGCCTATATGTTTTGATAGAAGTCGTTAGAATTTCATTAAACACTGTTGCCAATTATATATCTCTCTCAGTGGTCATGGATTACCCCTGGAGATTTTCGGACATAGGTCTAAGTGAAATGGCAACTCTTTTCTTGGATTCAATCGCATTTCGCCCAACTGTGTGTCGATAACCGTAGAAAACCGTAGTCAAACGCCGCCCTCCGATGCTATTCAAATAATAGTCTATCAGTAAGAGACAACTGGCGTGAAACGGCTAACTATACAGTAGATTTCGCAGTTATTTCTAGATAAAGCGTGGGTTAATTGCTATTAATTGAAAACTTCCCCGGTAGAAAGAAGATTCTGCGCACAGGGGCCGCCGAGATGGGGCAGTGGGGGGATGCACAGGGGCCCGGCGGCGGGCGGCCTGCAGGGGGCTCGGGCCCGATGATGATGATGTATAACCATATTATATGATGACTCTGAAAAAGACTGACAAGTAAAAACCCTCATCGTCATCGCCGAGCACAGGGGCCCGGCGAATTTGCTGAAATAGTTTCACAGCTCCAATCTTACTTGTTAACCAGATAACGCGTTTTGCATAAAATACGTGGATTATTTAGATGATACGGTATCACTTCTTTTTCGTTTTGTCGAAACCGAAAAGGAAGCGATACTGTATATCTCTACACTATCCATCGAGTTAATTGGACGTAAAACGAATAACGTCGAGGACAGATTCAGTGAAAATGAGTGCAGCGATAAGTGACTCACCTGCGTCGTCGTCGTATGACTCCATTCCGTGACAGATTTGACGCAGACAAAACGACACAGCGATGACATTGACGATGACGATGACACGTGTCATAGCTCAGGAGTTCGTTCTTTTTCTTATGCAAGTGAGAATGTAACTGCGGCGGCGGCGACAGCAGCAGCAACACAGACGTCGGTTTTTCTCATGTCGACGACCTTTAACCTCCGTTCCGCTTGATCAATCGTTCTTTCTGCCTCAGCAACACGACTACCTACATCAATTCCGTCAACTACAATAGTCATCCGAAGCACACTGAAACAGGCTTTTCGTTTATGGCAAACGTTGTGTTTGTCTGTCCGTCTGCCTGTCTGCCTGCCTGTCTGTCTGTCTGTCTGTCTGCTTCTGACGTTTCTTTCCGGTTCTTTTGTTCACGCTTGACAGCAAGCGCTGGAGTCAACTGAGTCGGCGCCGACCGAATCGAGAAACAGATGCGGAGACTACTGCAGCAGCAGCAGCCGCGCGAGCATCTGATTCTGCAAGACTAGATTCTCCTGCGCTCACCGCAGAGCTGCGTCTGCCACTTCCGCTGCTGCTGCTGATGCTGCTGATGCCGCGGCGCTGTCTGAAGCTGAATGTTGGTTGATGAGGACGACGGCTGCGGCTGGGCCAAGCCCCTGCCACCATCGACTCCGATATAGCGACCGGCCAAATCCTCCGTCGCTCTCCTGCTGCTGCTGCTGCTGCTGCTGCTGCTGCTGCTGCTGCTGCTGCTGACCCAATGGTAGTCATTAATGCAATCGCTGCTGCTGCTGCTGTTCTTGCGCTGTGGCCGGCTTTTAGCTGCGTTGCATTCGCCGCAGCCTCAGCAGCAGCAGCTGCCGTGGTGACGGTGGGGTGGTCGTCGGTGCCTGCTTCGACGCCGACCGCTTTGCGAGTTGCCGCTTTGTCCGATCGTCTTCCTCTTCTTCTTCTTCTTCTTCGCGATGCCATCTGATTACGTTGACGACAACGCGAATTCAATTTGCGGCCGCCATTACGAAGCGACGGCGACGGCAGCGGCGGCGACCAGGACGCCGTCGAGGACACGGAGTACGCCCGGTGCGAACAGATCCTCGTTGTCGTCGTCGTCGTCGTTGCACCGGAAATGACGACGACGACGACCGAGAACGAGCAATCGGAGGGCGCGCGCTGCTGCTGCTCACCCGAACGATCGGAATTCGATCCGGATTTCGCTTGGATCCACGGACCCAAATGAGCATCCGACGGATAGGCATCGCATATGGATTCAAGGAAGTGGAATCGGACGTCAGTAGAGTGCACTGTTTGCTGGAGCGACAGTCGGTCGGAAGACACTCCTATCGGAAGACACTCCTCAGTCCTCACCATGCACGACTACGGTCATCTTTTCAACCGCTAACCGTCGGATGACATTTCCGCTGTTCCAGTTTATCCATTGTCAGCGAATGTCATTGATTCTACTTCTGAAATGTGGATATGTACACCACTCGCTGACTGTGGAGGATCATGGGATCCAATTAGATGCAAGATCGGGTTCGTGTAATAATAATAATAATAATAATAATAATAATAATAATAATAATAATAATAATAATAATACACTCCAGAGATTTAACGCTGTCGCCTTCCGTGGAACTTTCACATAATAATAATAATAATAATAATAATAATAATAATAATAATAATAATAATAATAATAATAATAATAATAATAATAATAATAATAATAATAATAATAATAATACAGAACAGTCTGTACCATAATAATAATAATTTATAATATTAAGATTCTTGCTCTGTTTGTCCAGTTTGTCTGTTACCCTCAAGCGTTCTGATTGGTCACCAATCGACTTTGCGAAGTCGAATGCTAACCTCTGTCCTGGGCTGTGCACGACGCTGTTGCCATTGACAACCATTGTCTATTACTTTCTAATCAACGGAGCGTTCAGAAGCGTCTTAATTGCAGCTCAAACCTCCGTTCCCTTTCCCTCTCCCCATCCCTCTCTCAAACAAACCCCTCCCTTCCCCACCCCCTTCCCCCTCCCCACCCTCTTTCCATCCCCTCCCTCTCCCAACCCCTTCCTCCCCTCCCAACCCCCCAAACCCTCTCCCCCTTCCTCCACCCCTCTTCCCGGCCCCCCTTCCTCCCAACTCTCTCCCAACCCCTTCCCTCCACCCCTCTCCCCATCCCTCTTCCACCCCTCTCCCCATCCATCTCCCAACCAACCATCCCTTTGGCTGAGCTTGGCTGTGTGCCTTCGAATATACCCCTTCCTCCTGAAATCTACCGCAATTTGACGCAAATGTGCAACGTCATGCCCTATAGATTAGCATTATGAGATTTTTGCATAGCTACGGAAATTTACCGCAATTTGATGCAAATGTGCAACGTCATGCCCTATAGATTAACATTATGAGATTTTTGGTAGCTACGAAATCTACCGCAATTTGACGCAAATGTGCAACGTCATGTCCTATAGATTAGCATTATGAGTTTCAAATGTTCCGTTTAGTACTTTAAAGGTCACTTTTATAATTCTTACGTTTCTATCGATTCTGAATTTTTATCCCCGGGTTTCTTGCATCTGAATTAATTATTCATCGATTATTAGTTAAATTAAATGCATGTTTGCCAGTGCCGAATGCTGAATAGGGCGACGTATAGCGCCTATATCTCAGCGGTTATAAACGTTAGAAAGACGCGGTTACGCTTCGAGGCTACTTTTATAGAGCACATTTACGCCCGATTTGTGTAAACAGTTGATGTTTAATTTGTTTGTTGGAATATTCGTTGCCTCGAACGAAGCGAGCCTGCACTGCGAGCGAAGAGAGAACGAGTGCGAGCGAAGCGAGCATTTTTAGTATAATATTAAGATCCTTGCTCTGTATGTCTGTTACCTTCAAGCGTTCTCATTGGTTGGCCACGGAGCGTTCTGATTGGTTGGCATGTGACGTTCTCATTCGTTACCATCAAGCGTTCTGATTGGTTGGCTGGGTGAGCGTTCTGATTGGTCGTTCTGGAATCTTAGGCTTCGCGAAGCGAAATGTTTGCTGAAGCGAACGGCTTTCGAAGCGAACGGCTATCGAAGCGAACGGCCACGCGAATCGAACGGCCACGCGAAGCGAACGGCCACGCGAAGCTTTTGACGAAGCGTACGTTGCAGCGGATGACATTAGGCCTGTTCCAGTTTATCCACGCGAAGCGAACGGTCACGCGAAGCGTTTGACGAAGCGTACGTTGCAGTGGATGTGTAGGCCACAACTCGCTGACGAACGGAGGATGCGAACGGCCAATTAGATCGAACGGCCACGCGAAGCGTTTGAATAATAATACGTTGCAGCGTCAGATAATGGCTACGTGGCGTATGTACGTCATTGAAACGTTGTTCAGCAGCATGAATTCAATGATTGGGTTTTAGTATTATCCTGCACTGCGAGCATAATAAGCGCGATAATAATAAGAATCTTTCTAATAATAATAATAATAATAATAATAATAATAATAATAATAATAATAATAACGGTAGTAAAATAATAAATATTATAGCTAATTATGGATGGATTGAAAAGATCAGCAATGAGGAACTATACAAGAAATCCAGCCAAAGGAACCCTTGATGCAAAAAGTGATACAGAGGAAATTGCGTCTCTTTTGACATGTTTGTCGCATGAAAGATGATAGGAAGATCAAGACTATAATGCTTGGAATAATGGATGGTTCCAACAAGAAAGGAAGGCCACACGGGGAATGGTGTGATGATGTTGGTGATTGGTGTGAAAAAATGTGCGCAAGAACTATTTCATATAGCTGTGAACAGAAAGGATTGGAACAAAACTGGGATGACTGTATCAGACACCAACGGGCGCTGAGCCTGAGCCCACGGTTATTGATGGTAGTGGTGGCGATGATGATGATGATGACTATGATGATGATGATGATGATGATGATGATGATGATGATGATGATGATGATGATGATGATGATGATGATGATGATGATGATGATGATGATGATGATGATGATGATGATGATGATGATGATGACGACGACGACGACGATACCGACGATGACGATGATGATGATAAGAAGAGGAAGAATAAGAAGAACGTGATTTCAAAATTCTAATTCGAACAAACACAGGAAGGTTATGAGGTAAAATGTTCTATTTGCTTTGGTCATCTTCTTCTCGACTTCCTCTTTTCTTCGTGTTATTGAATTTTATGAATTTGTCTTTGATAATATAATCGGAAAGTGTGCAATGATGAATTTCCCTTTAAAATCTTGGTGGAACTAACCACAGCACACATATAGCCTATTAACCAGTGAACAATAACTTATGGCCTAATTGTACGAATCCAGATATGCCGGAAATCCAGAAATCCGGAAGAGGGTAGAGGAAAAGGAAATGAAACAAGGAAGAGTAGAGTAGTTACCAGTGGCGCTGCCAGGGTTCCGAAATAGGGGGCTCATCGACAGTAAAATCGAGTAAAAAAGGTTACATTGTAACATTGCTACAAGCAAAAAATGTCGTCAGGGAGTTCTTGACACATCGATTCTGTTCCAATCACCCTACCACCCCACCCCCACCCAGAAAAAATTCTCAACGGTTTTTGCAAATCCCATCCAGAATATGGACATGCCCCTCATTCTCCCCGTGATTACGTCATTGGTCATTATCTAATCCATTTTCTAACTCAAAGCATAGAGGTTGCATTGGCAAATTTTAGTATCCTATTTTCGAATTCTTTGCATATCAGGTTTCGGCCAGCGTGGAATGTGTTCTATATTCTGGCTATAAAACCGGACCAAGAGATGAAACCGCCAAAATTCGAGAAAACCTGGAATGGAACACAAAAAGTTCATGAACGATATTATTTAAATGACTTCCCTGACATGTCCGACAATTTCTTGCAATTTTCGCTTCTAGGCAGATCCATAATTCGGATGATGGATGTCATTGAGTGTGGGGAAATGGATATGCAAACTGAAAGGGGCTGTATAAGGCGCACCCGCAGCCACGTTTTATCGGCTCTCGTCTACTCGTTTAGAACCACATACAACTTTCATCGTCAGATATGAAATTGAACGATGTAAGACTAGTAGACTACGTTGCCCAAATGGACCTAGCTAGCTAGTGCTTAATAAAGTAGTCTTTCTATATATTCGCAATTGGTTTTATTCTCATCGTTTATCCAGAAATTCTGTCTGATTTACGGAAACCTTTATTTCCCTGACGAGAGGCAATGGTTAAATATGAAAATCATTCATGCATATTGCCTCGCATTCCCTAAATGACATAACACTCGCCCTCCCTCCCTCCATCTAATATGAACAAATCTTCAATTTATATAGCCAGGCCCGTAGGAAGTGGGGGTGCACACCCCTGGGAAAAAAAATAGGGGGTGCACTGCACCCCTGGATGATAAGGCTGTTTTTGGCTTATCACGATATAAGGATATTTTTAGAAATTTAGAAAGGCTTACAGACCAAGTAAATCAAACAAGCAGAAAATCTGGACTCCGGATTAATCCAGCAAAAACTAAAGTCATGGCAGTCAACAAAAAAGAGAGAAAATGATACACATATCATGATATCAGTAGAAGGAAATAACATCGAACAAGTAAAGAATTTTACATATGTGGGAGGAGAAATATCAAGCGATGGAAGACACGAACAAGATATTAAAAAGAGAGCAGCAAAAGGACTACAGAACATGCGTCCAGCATCAGTGATGTTAACAAGGACCGACCCCCCAAGGACGAGGATAAGGACAAGGACCGACCCCCCAAGGACGAGGATAAGGACAAGGACTGAACCCCCAAGGACGAGGATAAGGACGAGGACCGACCCTCCAAGGACGAGGACAAGGACGAGGACTTACCCCGCAAGCACAAGGACCACAAGGAGGACTTACCCCTGCAAGCACAAGGACCACAAGGACTGACCCCCAAGGACAAGGATCAAGGACAAGGACAAGGACCAACTTCTGTCAGACAAAAAGTCAGAAAGGAAAAAAACCAAACACAATTTCAATTCGAATCACAAAATTAGAAAAGGAAAAAAAGAATGTTGTAAAACATAGTCTAGTCAACAGCAATGCTGCATTTCAAATGCGCCTTTGACTTTAGCCACCTAGCTATGTTACTGCGCTTTAAGAAATTGTCAAGTTTAATAATAATAATAATAATAATAATAATAATAATAATAATAATAATAATAATAATAATAATAATAATAATAATAATAATAATAATAAATGAACAAGTGTTTCCAGCAGCTGATCAGTCATGCGCACACGGTGAGGTCTAATTATGAGACCACTTTGCGAAAACACTCGTTCAACTGGAACCGACGTCGCAGGGAAACAAAGAATTCTGCTAAAGAATCAACTCTTCAACTGGTATTATAAAGGAAACAATGACTAAACATTTTAGAGTAACTCAAAGCAAGTATGTAGCCTAAATATAAATCCACATACTACTCTTACCTTAAATTAGAATATAATTATCAGTACAATTGAAAATGGTATACAAGTAATTTGGTCCTTATAAGGACTTTTCAAGGACTAAGTTACAAGGACCAGGACAAGGACGGATCTGCAAGGGCGAGGATAAGGACGAGGACTGACTCCCCAAGGACGAGGACAAGAACAAGGACTTCAAATTGGTCCTTAAGGAGTCCTTAAGGACAAGGACCAGGACAAGGATTAACATCACTGTCCAGCATAAGTCTTTATGTTGAAGCCAGCTGTGGACGCCATATTTGTAAACGCACATGAATATTCATGAGACTTTTTTCATTGGTCGTCGCTATTTTTGGAATATGAAATTCGACCGTTTTCAAATCCGGGCTTTTCTGCGCTTTTTTAAAAACGCAATCTCGGCTTTTTCCTATGTTTTGCGTAAAAACATATGGCGGATAGGCTCCGCCCACATGCCCATAGTTGGCTTCAGCCGTTAAGCAGGCCTGTATAGGCTTATATTCTCTCCTGTGTATTATTGCTCCAAGCTACAGACAATGGGAAGACTTAGACATATTTGGAATGCTAAAGAAATAAAGATCAACACAAAAATTCAAATATACAACACTATCATTGTTCCACAAATGCTTTATGGATCAGAAACGTGGATATTAAAAAGAGCAGATGAAAACAGACTATTGGTGGCAGAAATGAGTTGTTTGAGAAAGATATTGGGAGTAAGTAACATTACAAAGAATAAGAAATGAAGACATCAGGAAAAGACTGGGAATGAAAGAGACAATTAATAATAGATAAAATCAGAAGAAGAAGACTTAGATGGTATGGACATGTAAATAGAATGAAAAGCAACAGACTCCCATATAAAGCACTCTACACATACAAAGAAGGAAAAAGAGGAAGAGGAAGACCGAGGAAAAAGTGGATGGATAACATCAAAGAAGACTTCGAAAGATATCAAATGACAATAATAGATGGAATGAGATTAACAACAGAAAAAAGATAAATGGAAAAGTTTTGTGTCTAGCTATTGCCGCTAATGAGCTGGCAGAAAGCAACTATGATGATGATGATGATGAAAGGAAGGGTGACGACCTCTTTTTCACACCCCTGGGAAGCAAATTAGGGGGTGCACTGCACCCTGGATGATAAGGCTGTTTTTGGCTTATCACGATATAAGGATATTTTTGAAGACACGATAAAGGAAGGGTGACGACCTCTTTTTCTGCTTGTCAGGTTTTTATGATGATTTTTTAAGCTACGCTCCTGAAAAAATGCATTCCCTGTTAAAAATTCACTTCCGACGTGCCTGTATATTAGGGCGGATCGAAAACTTTTTTTTGTCACGGAACTGAGGAAATATTTGCATTTCCATCTGATTTGAAAGAAAATCACAAAAGAACTATTTTTGAACGTGTGGAAGTGCCCCATTTTTTTAATTAGGAGAGTTTGTACATTACTCGAAAATCACACAAATTTGTATGCCATCAATGAATGATCAATAGACGATCGGCATTTCACAGTTACTCACTCAGTAAGTGTTTATTACAAGAAGTTTTCACAAAAATCTTTTTTTTACTCAAATAGGGGCATTATATTTCGATAATTGACTCGGGCGTGAATAAAACCGTCTCTTGCTTCAAATCAATGAACTGCTGTTGAAGCATCTGTTACTAGTTTTATGCAACGCTCCACTCCATGTGTGTGATTCTTGTAATCCAAAGTAAGTGGGACAATTCCTAGCTTGGCAATATCTTCATCTAATACGTCTTCACTTAACTCTGGCATATCGTGGTCACATGTGGTATTTTCAAAACGAACAAGGAATTTACTGTACTTTCGCAGTGCTGCAATTCATTGCACAATGAGGTCAGTGAAACTTGAGGGTCCATAGGTGGATCCATCCAACCAACGTTTTAAACAGATTTCTCAAAGGCAATTAATTCATTTGTATGCAGCATACATATAAACCAATTGACTGAATGTTGCAGCATGCAATTGTGTCATTTGCTATGACGAATCCACAAAACAAATCAGCACATCTTGCGAGTGTCCGTAATTAGTTCAATCTGATGGATTACTCCAGCTTTACAGCCTGTGTTATTGTATGTACCATAGCAGCCTACTGCTGAGATACAATCGCCTGCATCTGCATTCTGCATCTCTGTTATCAATTTCAGAATACTACTGGCAATGTCAGTACTTCTTCCTGATAAAGGTGTAAGAGTGAGTTAGTGAGTTAGATAATTGCCACCTGGTTCTTCAACAAGAACATAGTGATCTTCAACAATAGTATCACAATACCACTTGCTATTTTTGTTTACTTTGACTACCTGTTATGGATTTGTGTGACTGTCTTACTGTATACCTCGCTGCCAATGTTTCTTTAATTTATGTCTCTCGCAATGTACTTTGTTCTTATCAATTACAAAGCTTTGATTTTCTTTGCTTACAAAGCCAAAATCGATAAGCACTGTTCGCTTCTTTTGCTAGGTGCAGAAGAGGTAATCGCATTTGATTTGATCTTATTTTTTCTGCAAAAGAGTTCAGCATCGCTATCAGAAAATACCTCACAGTTGCTTTCTCAATCACTCCCTTCACTATCATTGACTTTGTCTTCACCAAGATCTAATATTTATTATCACTATCCGATGTTTTCGTTACTCTTTTAGCTTTGTCTTCTTCATTGTGCTTTCGTTGCATCCTTTTTCATAACCGCTTTGTTGATTCTACGTCTAACCTTCCAATAAACATTTTCCTTGAATTTCTTTAATCCAATAAGAACAACTGTTCCTGTTGCGGGACTTTCAAATGTTTAGGACACTTGCAAGACGTGTTGATTTGTTTTGTGGATTCGTCATAGCAAATGACACAAGTGCATGCTGCAATGTCAAACAAAGAGTTCAAGCTACTCAAGTAGGTGGCTTGACGTGTTGAACTTGACTTAGAACGACATAGTTCTGAACCAGTGGAAATTAGTGTTTCGACACATTTCAAGACAGACGGAGAGTGAAGTGTTGGAATGAAAGCCTTGTTCCAGAGATTGATGATAGCCTCTGACACAACTATTTTATTGTCTTTGTCATTCTTTTTTGTTTTGATTTGCAAGAAGTGCTGTCCAACTTGTGTATTTGTCGGCATCATATTGAAAGGAATTCCTATAACATTACCGAATATAGCATGCCATGTAATGTTTCTTGTTCTCATGTCGAAACCACACTTTCCAACATTTATAGAATAAATTATTGAACAGTGTACCGTTAAAACAAAGAGGCAATCAAATTACAGTCGAAAGTTAGGTAGATAAAAAAATTGTATGCCAAAATAGCAAGCAATAACAATTTTGTAACAAATGAGCAATGCTGATAAATACTACAACCTTTAGGGCCAAAAATGGGGCGTTTGCAATAGCACAACTACCATTTTATTAGTGTTTTCTTTCTTCAGACTTCATTTCACAAATAATTACCAAGTTCCGTAATGAAATTCAAAATTTTTTATGTTTCGACCCGCCCTACTGTATATACAGTAGCGCTCAGATATATGCACTAGCCATCATATCAGACTGAAGTACTGCGTAGACCATATTTAAGTGTAGGCCATACAATGCCCGCCGGTGGGTGGACAACTTGGGCAAGTCATTGCGAGGGAATCGAACTCCGGTTGACGGCTCGTCTAAGGCAGGACCGATATGCTCTTCTGGATGGCCCTCTTTGAGGCACACTATCCATAAGAAATTAATTATTTTTTCCATACTCGCTGATCGAGACATCGGGTAATGAACGAAATCCGAAATAGTAGCAGTCTTGCGTCTGGAAATGATAATATTAGAGTCGACGTGATGGAATTACGTGAGATGGGACACGTCGCCTCGTGGTCGCCTCCTCCTCCTCCTCCTCCTCCTCCCAAGAGGAGAGGACGTCCGGAGGAAATCGGGCGAACGAAGCAATCGCTTCCACTATTGGAGCGTCGCATTCTGTTTACGAGCTGCGGTATTTGCAGAGTCCGTTTTCTCAATGTCATTTTCCGAAATCAAGCTTGATTTGCGGTCGTCTAGCGTGGATCGAGGACAGGAAAGAGGAGCGGCGAATGTGTGTGTGTGTGTGTATATATATGAGGGAGGGAGAGGGAGAGGGAGAGAGAGAGCATCAAACTAGTTCGCTGATCAGAAGTAAAATATTGGAATTCATTGTCTTGGTTCACGTGAAATATGCTAGTAATAAATCTGTGATCGAACAATGCGGAAGCAAATGTCGAACTTACAGTTTAGGGACTGTCCATTAATTACGTCAACAATTTAGGGGGAGGGGGTTTGAAAAAGTTTGACAGTTGTTGACAGGGGAGGGGGTCAAGAGAAGTTGACGTCAACAATTTCACTTTTTACAAATAATCAAAAAATAGGAAATGTCATGGAATACTATACTTATTACAATGAAAAAAAGGATAGCAAAAAGGTCATCATCACCACATTTTGACGTTCGATGAGCAAAAAAGGGGGAAAATGGTCATCACCACAAAAAATAATAATCTCGGGAGGGGTTCAAAAGTTTTTGACGTAATCATGGGGGGGGGGGGGTAAGTGAAAGTTGACAGTTGTTGACAAGGGAGAGCCTGGGAGGGGTCAAAAATTGTTAACATAATTAATGGACAGCCCATTATCGTCCAATTCAGTGTGCAGATCTACTTTCAGTTATAGACTAAAAACTCAGCTGAATTTCCTCCTTAACCTGTCCCAGTTTCCCACTGGCTGATTTCCTAATTGGGTTGGGAGTACTATCGATTAGTGTTTATTCTAGCCCACCTTGACATTGGGGCGATTTTGAAATGTTTGGGGGGGGGGTACAAGATCTGAGTCTCCAAAAACCTTGACAAGCAAAAAAGGGGTTATCTCCTTTGAAATTTTGCTGACAAGCAAAAAAGTCATCCTTCCAAAATGCCCTGGCAAGCAAAAATTGTCATCCTTACATTTTTCCCCTCTTCAAAAAAGTCCCCCGTCGTCACACTTTGAGGGAATTTCCATCCCCCATGCAACATGTAAAAATTTTTGGGGATTTTAAAACTTGAGGGGGATTCCCCCAGAGAAGGCCTAGAATAAATACTGACTATCGATACGTCCTGTTATTAGAACCGATTCAAACTGGACAATTTTTTACTGATAGTGACAATCTTTTGCAGTTCTATAGTCAAATCTGAGAGGAAATGTAGACATGAATTTCTTGTAAAATTACGAAATTCGCGTGTTTATTGAAGTATAACATTTTTTACGGGGTTGGCTCGTTTTTTTACACCAATCTGCGCTTGGTTTGGTTTAGTGCCTTTCGAAATATTGAAAATTGTTAAACATTCAACCCCTAATCGAGGTCCTAAATCATTTTTATTGCAAAAATTGACAAGTATGAGCCCAGATAGACCAAATTTTCCATTGAAATTACATCCCTGTATTGACATGGTTACGGAGAGACAGGTGAATCGGTCCCCCTCTAATTGATACCTGTCGGACCTCTGTTAGGGACTAGGCTGGTCGAGAGATTCGTGCAAAAGCAATTAGAAACTTTTATCGAGGAGATGGGGTGGTGGTGATTGGCTGAGTTGCCACACAGTCTGCAATATTCAGTGGCGGTTCCAGGATTTCTTGGTGGGGGATGAAATGAATTCATAGGAAGTTGGTGGGTGATGAAAAGAGAAGGAAACAAATCAATAAACTTTGCCGAAAAAGAAAAAGGCTGACAAGCAAAAGAGAAATTTTCCCAGAATTTTACTAGACTTTTACCGAAAAATAGGTTGACAACTAAAAAAGGTCACTCGCAGTTTTCCAGTCATTTTACTTGACTTTACCCAAAAATAGTTTGGCAAGCAAAAAAGTCCGGTGGGGATGCATTTCTACTCATCCCTCACGTGGAACCGCCACTGGCAATATTGCTTCACAGCAGTGGCGGCTCCACAGGGGGCCCGTGCCCCTATTGAGTGCCTGGCCCCCCAGTTGGGACCCTATACTTAATACTACATACCTAACAACAAATGGTTGCCCCCCCCAATGATTAGAAGTTGCCACCCCAACAGCCCCCACTTGCCAAATCCTGGAGCTGTCACTGCTTCACAGTCCAGGATTTGAAACTAATATCAGCAATACTTGTTTAGCACTGGGGGTCCTAAAAGCTGTGCTTAAAGCTTCTCTCCTCAGAATCTCTTGTTGGATTGGGAGAAGTTGATTTAAAAGTGGCTACAGTTTTACACAGAGTCTAATTAAAATTTGAGCAAATACAGTAATAGATGTAAAATAATATATATTCATCAGCACATATACAAAACAAATGTAATATGGTAAAATATTACACACCTCTCCAGATTTCAAAAGTCTCTAGTGCTGCTAAATTTATACTGTACTTTGCCAGGTCTAAATGTTTGTGCTATTGCAATATCTAAGTGAATTTCAAACAATTAAGCACATTAAGATGTTAGAATGGGGTGGGCAAACTACGGACCGCGGGCCGCATGCGGCCCGTCACCAGATTCCATGCGACCCACGAGATCACGTAGAAATGTGCACAAGACCAGCAGAAATTGAGATAATTTGAAATTATTTTATGTTAACATGGCACTTTATTTTAGAATCTTTGAATGGGTTGACAGCACACAGGGCAAAAGAAGGAGGTTGCACTCCCAACTTCTCCCCAAAATGTCTTGACAGGCAAAAAAGTCATCATATTATGGCACTGCAATAATGTTGCCTGATTCCAACAATATACCTAAAATTCTAATTTCTTCTGAAAAAGCACTTAGCACTTTTCTTTTTTCCCCAATTGAACTTATAACAATTTAGCTTTTTGTATGTGCTGCCCGCCTAATGTAGTAATGTATTAGGCTTCATGCGGCCCTTTAAAGAAAAAGTTTGCCCACCTCTGGCAAATCAGAATAAATCAAATCAGTTCAAATGCTTGATTAAATTGTGGTTTCATCAATCAAATTGAGCATATTTGTTACTAAAGAAATTCACAAGCATTCACTATCATTGGAATTCAATAAAAAAAGAACAGCATATAAACTAAGTTCTAAAGCTAACAGTCAAAATGCATAACTGACGAAGAATTAGGTCATACTGTACATAGATGAATTGCAATAACAATCATAATAACCTATAGGTGTCTTGCTTGCACCTTCCCAACACTTCACGGATGAAAACAGGCATAATACTGAATTCCTTCAAAGAAAATTGCAAATGGATTTGATAGAATTTAAGTTTGATTAAAGAGTTTTAAAATCCCACGCTTAAATAAATAAAAAGTTTATAAGGAACACGACTCTGGATTGTCTCTAAAAATTGCATTTATCACTAAATGCCAGTATAAAAACTTATATGACAAACTTGAAATTTTGAATCATAAATTTAATAAAAACAACATCTCATTTCAAATATAAAACTTATAAAGTTGCAGATAAAATGATAAAAGTGAAAAATGGAAAAGCAAACTAAAATCTGCAATATCTGCAGGTCTGTCAACAAATCAAATGATCATCATCAGCTTGACTTTCTCCTGTACCAGTTTTTCCAGCAAATTTTCGATCTTTGCGAGTCGAACCTCATTTGGATTCCCAGCCGAAAAAACACGATATAGATGGTAGTTAGGCCCCATTTCGTAGGCAAACATTAACTGGTGGAAAGAGATTTGGAAACAAGCCTTTGAACTGGATATGGTTGTCTTTACTTCGATGTACACCTCAGAAACAGAGTCTCCCAACTGACGACGCACTAGAAAGTCATAGGGTTTTCCAGTTTCCAGTTCCTGGTTGACATGAATAATTTCAATGATATCGTCAGAACCATCCTGCAGTTTATATTTTTCCAAGAAGTTCCTGACGAGTGCTTCACCCCACACTCCTATTACCGTCGTGTCAGGATCTTCACTCAGATTTATATTCTGTGGAATCAAAAGCTTGTCAGCTAATTCAAGATCAACAAATACATTCTCGTCTGTCTGTGCCAGCCAGATTGGAGGACCTAGCAAACCATCAATGAAACAAATTAGGTTTCAACAGACAAAAACAGATGTGGTTTGTATAATACAAAGGTTTTAAAATATTGTATTGTATAAATAAAAACTACGGTATACTATATAAATTAATGGCTTTCTCTAAGTAAATTCGTGCTGAAAGAAGAATAATGAAACTTTTCGGTTAAAGGATAAATGATTATCAGTCACTAAAAAATTTGTGCCAAGAATTAATTTAACACGTTGACTGCGGCAGTTTCTTTGCCAGGCGCAGCCGTTATACGACCTCCTTGGCTTCAGATGCATTGAACAGAGGACGTCATATGACGCCCCCAGCACCCTGTAGTACCAAAATAAGGACGCCAATTGACGTCCCCAGAACTCAACGTGTTAAGATCAATTCAGCTACAAAACCTAAAATTACATATCTGGATCGCACCAATTCAGCACTAAATGTACCTATATATATATATATTTCTATAACTAAATGACAATGGCTTTCAATAAGCATCTCACCATAGAAATGACTTGTTATCAGCTGCCTGGTTCGTGGTAGGACAAATTCATTGGACGATGGACCACTGCTGACTCGCGTTCTCTTGTGGCCTGCCTGTGCTAATGCATTTGCTTCGGTTGAAGGCAGACTGAACTCGATCACCATTGGTTCATCAACATTGGAATTTGACCTTACTACCGGTAGTCTTGAGTCAACGTCAGCCGGTGTTGTAGTGTCGTACCGGAGCGGGCGTGGTGCTTCCGCTGGAGCAGGGTCTGGCATTGCTCCTACTGAACTCTCAACTTTTGGTTCGTTGTCAGGCACATCACCTTCTTGTCCTGGTTTCCGAATTAGCTTCGGTAGGTTCTCGGTTGAACCGAATATGCGTGCCTTGCCGGTGCTGCCACTAGGAGTCTTAAAATTCTCGGCAATGGCTTCTTTCATAGGCACCGGTTGCCTCTGCAAACCGTCTTCGTTGTCTCCGTGTGGCACTTCACCAACAGAAACCTCTTCGATTGGTTCTCGTTCTAAGTCCGAAGGTCGAATATTGCTCGGCAGATTGGCATGATCCATGTATTGAGCAGGTGCAGGAGGAGGCCACATAAGAGGATTTGGTTGAGTGCCTGTCTTTGCACCTGCCAAACCGACACAAGTTAATTAAGTGCTAGAATTGTGTAAAAATGCAGGATCCCACAACAAAGAATAGACAGCAGACTAAAACGTTAAAGAGTTCTAGAAATGTCAGGTGCTGAGAATGCACAAATACATAATAATTTTCTGTGATAAATGTAGCAATAAATAATAGTTGATCCCATCCAGTTTTACTTTCAGGGCTCTTTATGGGAGATATATTTTGCAGCCATAATTAGAACTAATTTTTTGAATATATATATATATATATATATATATATATATATATATATATATATTATATATATATATAATATTTGTGATATATATATATATATATATATATATATATATATAACAAATTTACCATGGCATCTAAAGGTATCATTTTCTGGCTTGGTATCATGCGAAGACAGCATGGAATTCTTGAGTGCAGAGGGACTAAATCTGAATGAAAATATAACTAAATTGTCTTCATTTTTTGAACATCTCTCTGGTAGCGATAGGAAACCTTGTTCTGTTTGAGATGCACCTGTACTCTCTTGTGCCACCATCACCACCAGTCTGCTGCCATCTCCAGTTCACATTACAAACAACCACTTCAATGTTCATATTCAAGCACAGTTAGCTTATTTAAAATAACAGATATCATGCAGCACCAAATTATATAATCAACAAAACCGAAACAAGATACTGACCTGAGTGAATTCTTGCTGATGGTGCCTGAGGAGGCCAGGATTTAAGGCCAGTTGAACTGCTGCCATCATCAATAATTTCTTCTCCATCTGCTGATTCCAATGCGTTGTCAGCCAATGACTCTTTAACACTATGCCCAACACCAGCTGATAAAAAAACAAAACTTGGTAACTAATGCTATATGCAGGGACTTTTTCAGTGGGAACGCACGGGAACGGCATTTCCACACCTTTTTCCCAGATTGTATATATAATTAAGGATATGCAATAATGCATTTGGGAGCGTACAGGTATGGCGTTCCCACATCTGTTTCTGTTGATGAGTAAAAAAGGTCATTACCACTTTTTGACACTTGATGACTAAAAAAAGTCATCACCGCTAAAAAATAAAGTGTCACAACTTTTTAGGGGCCAGTCACTGCTCTGCCCAGGGGCCCAGAATTTCTCTCGATGACGGCCCTGGAAATGAGTTCCCAAACCTTTTTTCCTAGAAAAAAAGCACTGGCTATATGTACACTCAGTTTATTTTTAAAAATAGCCAACATACTAAATATGCAACTAAATGACTGTAGTTTAAACATAACTCAAATAGCAATTGTCTATCATTACTCGGTATTGGAGTTTGAAATATTGAATTGCAGCCAAGCTCTATCTAGAATTAATTTTTTCATTTCAAAATCACCTAACTTCCCTTTAGATCAAAATTTAAAGGCACATCTCTTTTCCATTAGATCAGCAGTTCCCAACATTTTTTAAATTGTAACCCTGGCAAAAAAATTGAACTTTGCACGTACCCCTAGGCCAGTGGCGTGCAGAGGAGGGTCAGTGGGGTGGTGGTCCAGGGCATCCAACAGATGGGGCATCTAAACGAGAGGTAAAGCATGGGTAAGTGCTACATAAACTGCAAATGTTAAGAAAAAAGAGAAGCAAGAAACTTTTTCAGTTAAAAGCCTGAAAATTTTTCAATATGCTGAAATTCAGGAAAATGATGGCTATGATATTCCACTTGAACAACATGGCCCCGGGCATCAAACAGCCTCTGCAGTCCCCACTGCCCTGGGCACATTAACTGCCCCACTCACTTGCAGTTTTCAGCGTTTCTTTTATAGTTTTATAGGTTAACAAAATAATGGTGACAACCTTTTTTAAGCACTCAAGCCTTTTTAATACGATGACCAGTTTTAACAAGATGGCCAGCCAGCTGCCAACCCATTCTACATGCTTTTAAGATTCTAAGCCATTTATGTCTCACATTCACTTTCTTCCTGTCCACCGAAAGAAACTCTTTTCGTTTTTACTGTTTCCCATAGCATCTGTCTTTATATCATTATATCTTTTTCTTTTTTCTTTACATTTTTAAATTCTTGTTTTTCTTTGCATACTCCCTCACAGCAGCTTGTGTACCCTAGTGGTACACTACTACACATACCGCTGGTTGGTAACTGCTGCTTTAGATGAGAACCTGTAGAACAAATACACCCATTGGCTTCTGGTTATGGCAAAAATGCTCCCCAGTTGCTATTTGAGGGGATCCACAACAATCAGAAGACTGTGAAAAAGAATAGCAGAAAATTTACAGAATTTACAAACAGTGTTGTGGATATGTGGCAATAACAATTGGTTCTTTAACTTCCCAAAGCGGCTCCTCAGATCCTGGAAATGCAAGAAGATTGTGCTCATCCAAAACTTCATCAATAGCAGATGATTTGGTCTGAATATGTGGGAGAATTTCGCCAAGAAAGCTTCTGAAAGAAGCATTCAACAGCAACAGACATGAACATAATCACTGGAAGAAACGATTACTTCACTTAGTTCACTTAAAATATCAAGCATAACATAAAATAAAGTGTGTGTTATGCTGGCCAGTTAGCAAACATCTAGAATTAAATTAGGATTCAACACCTTTTACTTTCTAGCCTCTGTTAAAGCAATGCATTTCTTCAATAAAGAACATATTTAAAGCAAATTGCACATCCTACAGACAAAAATTTGATCACTTGTACAATTTATTCTTACTGGGACCAGGGCTCAAATTTTAAATCCTCTCATTTGTACTATTGTACATCAGCATAAACTACTAAAGCAACTAGGCAGTAATGGAAGCCAGAATATGGGAGCTTTTAAAACAGTCAGTCCAATCAAGTGGAGCTTGTTCAGTTCAATCTTAAATTTTCAATTTATATAGCACTTTGATAATAATGAACCACAGTGCTATGCAGATAAAATATTTATGTCCACTCTGGGCTGGAAGACAGGCCAATGCCTGGGTATTGAAACCAGACTCATGGTTCACCAAAAAAACCCAGAGCTGATGCTCTGTTGAGTGAGATCACAGAAGCCTGTACATCAGAGGAATTAAAATCAATAATGACACCATACAAATCTCTAATAAACAGTAGGACTGCAAAGTCAAAAACTGCAGAAACATGTGAGATATATCATATTAATGTGAAGCTTTAATAATATAAACATATTCACACATTCATTATGATTTAACCAAATGAAATAAATACTGCATACTTGAGTTTTGTGAAACAAGCATCCGAACACTGAGCAACATCGTCTGGACATGGAATACCAATGCAACTGAAGTAGCGTGCCAGTTCACGGTTGATGTCATTGTGTGCGCTGACAGAATCGCGATGAACGTACATCTCCTGATCGTTCAGCAAGCGACATTTCTGTGGAAAAATTACTGGAGGCACATGCGGCAGGTTAATTAAGGAATGAATGAGCTCCAGCTTTGCTACCTAAAAACAATTATTATATATATATATATATATATATATATATTTCTATATAACAAAACTTAACAGAATAATAATAAAAATTCCAATGCCAAAATTAAGAGTTCAACATAACTGTGATCAATTGAAATGTATTCTTCACATGTTTAACTTAAAAAGCAGATTAGAAACAAAACACGGTTACCGAACTACACATAAAACCTGGATACAAGAATCATTATATACTGTAAGTTCCAATAATAGAAAATCTTGTGCACAAATATCAGCAACCGACTCATCTGAAAAATACCTAAATTCAACACTATTTGAAAATTCTGTAAACATGTTTATTTGAAGAAGTTTTATTTATGATTTTATCATATTTTACTGACCTGAGCAAACTGCATATTTGCAAGTTTATTTTTTATGTCTTTTTTGCTGACCAAAAAGTCATAGATGGTTGGAAAACAATAGACCATACGCTGAATAAATGGAACAACTTCACGAACATATCGTTGAAGGGCAGGACACGGCTGGTACATTTCTGTCTGTGATTTAATGTCCACACAGCTGCTTAGTTTTTCAACACCAAGTGACGTCAAGAATTTAATCACAAAGTCCAAATTGATACCTTCCAATCCTACAATAGATTCATCAATCAAGAAAGATTGCTATAAATGCCTGCCTACTTTAAACAGCAGGTGACTAATTAATGGTAATTAAATGTTATATCGCCATTAACCTGAGGGTAAAGCAACAGTGAAAAAGAAATTAAAGTGGAACGTAACAAAGTGTATGCTGCAAATTAGAGTGAGATCCAGATGGAATTTAACAATTACAACTGTAGAAAATATTTAAATATTTTTGAATTTGTCAGAGTAAATGCAGCATAATCAAACAACAGTACCGTTTGCATGCTTCAAAAATGCCTAATCAAGACTTCTAATTAAACAATTATTCCAGTTTCAACATTAAAAACTGCAATGGCAGAAGAAAGTTCAAACAAGCTTTACATTTTTGAAAGAATTAAGGAAATAATCACCTTTGTTGACTCTTGCACGCCCAATGCCCAACTTTTCTCCACACTCAATGAAATCCACCTCGCTGCTGGAAAATAATTTTTCTAGTTGCTTATCATCTGCTATCAGTGTTTTATTGTCAAGTCCAATCCAACAGCCATTTTTGCCTGGTATTGCTTTACTTTGTTTCATCAAAGCAATTAATTTCTCCTTCATCATACCTGAAGACTGCTCGTTTGTTTCCATCAGTTCTCTCCCAACAAGGGAATAGATAATTAGTACATCTCGCAGCACCTTCTGTAACGGCATCATTGAACTCATCTGAATCAGCAATTCGATGTAATCACCAACATCTGGCTTCAACTGCACTCGAGCAATTTCTAAAAATAGTGGTCTCTGCTCGTGATATAAGAAATCAATCGTTACACGAAAGGCATTGCCGCTGCCTTCCTCGGGCAACAGATCTTCACGATATTCTTCAAAAAGTCCGCTTGGATCAGACCATCTCACTTCGTGCTTCGCAAGGAAACGCCCCTTCTCTTTTGGCGTCATGGGAGGATAAAAGATGACGGGATGGTCAAACAGCTCCTGAATCCGTTTGCGCGGAAGATTATCGGCCAGATAGTCGTAAACGTTTCTCAAATGATTCAAACTGGAATCAAACAATGTCGGCTTCTGGAGCTCGTTCTCACAACGAGCGCTCCATTTCAACAGCTGGCCTGCAACAAATTCTACGCCGATAGTGTGTTTAATGCCAAGATGTTGGGCAAAGCTACTTTTTATTAGTACTTTTGGAATGATGTACGACACATGGGAGGCCATCAGCTTCTCTGTCTCTGGTGTACTGACAAAAAGATCGCAACCTTTGGCAAGTTGACATGTCTTCTCAAACCTCGACGGAATCCACTGAAGAGATACAAGCAAGTTGCCAAAAGATGTTGCCACTTCTTTCAATGGCACTCCTTGTGAATTTGTTATCTGGGTGACAGCATGTCTCTTGTAATAAGCATCCCAGTTTGCGTCAAGCAGTTCAAAAAGAAATTTCATCTGATCCACTAGTGATTGAGATTCCTTATTACATTTTACTAATGATTCAAACTCTTCACACTCTGAGTCCAGAATGTGATATTCATCCAAATCTGGTAGAGACTCTTTGCACAATGACCATGGAGAATCAGCCTGCAAAAATGATCCAGATTAGTTACTAGTCAGCCTCAATATGCAAATCCAAGCCAAAGCTAAATATAGAAAAAACTTATATTCATTTTAAAAACCATTTACCAGCTCTGGAGGCTTCATTACAACTTTTCTTTGCTTAACAGCCAGAAAATCCAAGACACCAAGGCCTTTTAAAAACTCCTTCCATTCCAGGACCTGACTAATAAACTGCGAACCATGCAGGTAGCAGCTATCAACAAGTATCCATGGATATCCTACAACAATAAGATACTAAAAATAAAATACAGAAACACAAAACCAAACTAAAAACACTGGATGCTTCTTGTGCTATGAACATGTCAACTTATGCGGTTGAAACGTGGACATTAAAACAGAAAACTCTCAAAAGACTATAGGCATTGGACATGAGGTGTTACCACAGATTTCTACACACAAGAAGGCAACAAAAGGTTACAAATGAATCAAATGAATAAATAGTGTCAAAATTGGTAAAAAAAAAATGCATATGATCATGGAGAACAAAACTGAACTTCCTTGGATATATTTGCAGGATGCTGGAAGATGGTGGCATTTGGCATTCTGGCATCGTGGAAGAAATCAACAGAAAGAAAGAAAGAGACAGACACTTAGTGGTGACCAAATGGTGAAACATTCTGTCAACACCGATGGGAAAAGATTCCATGAAGCTAAAGAAGAAGAAGAATAATAAACTGTCAGAGGCTCAAATGATGATGCTACCACATTTACTACATCATACTATTTCTGAGCAAGCATTTATCACCAACCGTAGTTGCCGGAACTTATTTTTTTTAATATTTAAAACGTTTCACCCTTAACAAATACCTAGTCACATCAAAGTCCTACCGAAGCTCCTACCCAAAGGCTGGGCTCATAAGGCAGCACTAATTTCAGTTTCCAAGGCCCTCTCACCCAAGTGTGCAATACCATGGATATGGGGCCAGTGTATTGTGTAGTGTGCCTGCTTGATTTGTACAGTTTGACTTCCACTGCCGCTCATTTTGCCACTGCCCTCTAGTGAATGAAGGATGAGTCAACCTTAGGACTCCTGCGGGAATCGAACCCATGACCTTCAGGTCTCCATGCCATTGCTGACACCACTCTGCTAACTTCCTGCCCCTTATAAATACTAAATAATGTCACAAACAACCATTCATCAATGGATGCTCAATTATTGTACCCAACCACTGCTCAAGAGGGGAAAAGCATATCAAAAAGACGATGGGTGGACGGATTGGAAGAGGATCTGCACATGGCAGGGCTGAATCTCAATGGAAAAACTGACGGAAGACACCAAATGACTTTGGAAGAAATAGCAAAGGACAGAGAACTTTGGAGAGAAGTCATGGAGAATCCAATAGCTGAACACAGCTGGAGGACGAAGACCTGACCTCACTGCTCAAGACTAAAGATGTACACATCACTCACTGGACATCGAATAATGCTAGGTGCAGCCTCACAATTAGTTTGAGGATGTCTCAAAATACTTGGTTAGATAAGAACCAATTTACTTCCATACCCGGAAGAAGCTGTTTCAGACTGAAGCGGTTGTCATAAGCTTCTGTGAAATGCACCGACACAAGATGAGGGCGCTTTGGACCATGATTTGTCAACAGGACGGCTGCCTCTTTTATTTCATTCATGTCCAGCATAGAATGCTGACTGTTGAAATGCTCTTTGATATAGAGAAGATAAACCATCAAAAGATCTCGTGGCTTGTCCTACAGAATTCATTTAAAATAACTAAACTAAATGACTGGCCAAAAAAAGTCAAATTCTCAAGCAATGCAAAATAATTTGTAACAATACATAAAAATTGGAAACTTCTCAAACAGCAATTACAAACACATAAATAAAAGTATTTTCACTTTTAAACTATGAAGTCAGTCATACATGTTCAAAAAATAAATAAAATTTTAATCAATACTCAGCTAATTTTTATGTTTTATGTGCAGTATTTAGATGAAAAGATTCTGGCAAATGGTCAAAATGGAGATGAATATTTAAATGAGCTTTCAAACTGAAAATATAAATATGAAAAAATGATTTGCCTCTGCATCTGGTGATTTAAGAGCAGGCAAAATGTGGTGCTGAATGACTTCATAGGGTGTCAATTTTTTCACACCAAGTTGTTGAAGAAAGAGCATTATCTTTAAACTGGATATATCTTCCGGTGGTCCAAGCAATAATGGATGCACAGTTTGCATGTCATTTTCCAATCGTCTAAGAAGATCTGAAAATGCAAAGAAATTAAATCATAGCAAAATAACGTCAAGCAGCTATATATAACCTGAAACATTGAATAAATTAAGTAATTTCTAATGGCAACCACAAATGCTTAACAATGAAACAGGAAATACAGACACTAAGAACAGTAACCTTCCATTTGCAAAGTGGAAATAGTATTTGCATTAAAACAGCACAAAATTCAAAATTATACTAATGCCTACATAGCAGGAATTTCCAATCTAAAGTCCTCCAAATAAAAAGAAGAGAATTGTTCAATTAAATTACCTTAAATGCAACTTATAAAAAATCTTGACCTTTTGCTTGTCAGCATTCAAAGAGAAAGATATGAAAGTTAATCATTTAAAATGGAGACAATTAATTAAATTAATTATCACTTTCAATAATTCTGCCTACAAGTATTGATTAAAATTTTGGCTGTGCTCATATATGAAACATACCTATATATCCTATCTATGCCTTATCTGAGAAATTGGGAAAAAGTAAATAGTAAGAAAGATTTTGGAAAATGTCTCCTATTTTCTCACTCAATGGATGAAAACTGACAACAAAATTAAGCCAGCAAATAAAGCTTTCAAATAACGTACTTATTCTGGTTGCCTCTTTCTCTAAAGTCGATAAAGGAAAGAATACAGTCTGAGACTCTAGGCTCACAACTTTGCCATTTGTCAGCAGAATCATAGGAAATGCTCGAAGAATTGCAAGAATATCATTATTGTCCGAAAATTCGTCCATGCTACGACTGATGCACAAGAGCCACTTGGATATCATTATTATGCTCCTGGATATGTCTAAAAGAAATCAATTATAGTCTTAAAACAAGAGATAAAAGTAAGAAGCATTCTCTCTTTATTACAGACAATAATGCAAGTTTAAACTAAATCTACATAAATTGAAACAAAATACCTGACAACAACAGAACCAGTATGTCAGTTGGTGCTGCAAGATGCTGCTCATGCACAAAGCAATGTAACAATTCACAAGAGAGCTCAATATAAGATTTTAGTTTACACGCAATTAATAATTATTCTTCTAAACGTTAACAAGAATACCTTCAGATTCCGGTGAATTTAAGCTTGACACAATAGACTTTCCAACTTCAATCAGGTGGTGAGTAGTCAGAGTCTGAACACCGAGGCTCTCCAGTAAAGGTGGATTCATACAAGCCTCCACCTCACGGTGCAAGTAATCAAGTCCAAGATGTTGACGAAGCAGTGAGTCGGAAACGATTTCATGCACCAGTGAATCGCCGCAGATCAGAAGCTGGGACGGAAGCTTCCATAGAAGGCCTAGAGTGATGTGTTGCAAAGAAAACACACAAAAAACCATAATGAGTTGTTGGAGGCTCGGAGCGCACTGTTGCAAAATAAGCGAGATTTCGGTTGATTTTGTATCAAATTATATTTATTTCAACATAACAGTCCAAACATCAAAACGGAAGAGCTCTAGAGTCAAAACCAAAGACTTTGAATCTAGATACAAAGTAAGTAAGCAGATCAGACCCATAACAGAGTGCACACAAATCAAGAAAATCATAATATATTAAAACCAAGTTTTGAAAAGTGTCCCATAAACAAATTCACTGGTATTTCCCCACTTTTACTGCATTTAAACAATCACACAGCTATAGCCAAATGCAGCCGAGTGATTAGTATCCTCATTAAAAATATATATAATTCAAGGACACATTTTCAACAAACATAATATGACAGTTAACTGCTGTAGTAAAGTAGCATCTTGAATCAATCTTACATCTATCAAGAGAATTGTTCAGTTTTTCATCCAAGTAAAGCTTTCATTCATATCTAAAACCTTATCTTTGCTAATCTTCAGATTGCTTACCCTGAGATGGAAGACAAGGCTTGGCCTTCAATTGATTTAAGATGTTAGCGGCAACTGGGAGAAAGAAATCTAGAATCTCGTCTGTGTTGGGAACAAACTGTAGAAAGTACGAAACTGCCTCAACTGGATCAAACTCTGAGTGACTCTGATAAGAAATCAAAATGTCACTTTAAAAACTACAGTACAGCAAACATAATTTCCATTGTTTAATCCACTGCCAATTGCATAAAATGCTCTCAATGAGTTACATCAAAAGCTTTTTATCTGGTAAAATAGTCAAGCAACAATGAAGTTACATGTATATTTTACAAAATTCAGTCATCATCACTGCTGACTAAAAGTATCATAAAGATAAATCCAATGCTAATAAAACTATTTAAAATGTGGAGTGATTATGTAATTAGTATAAAAATGGCGATAAATAATGCTATAAGAAATATCATTAACTCAACATTTCTGATTCATTCTAGGAGACAACAAAGCCAGAAAATATATATTACAAAATAACTCCAAATTCTATGGGAAAACACAAACAATAAACAAGAGAAAGGTACTGATCACTTGACTGAGTGCAGGACTACAGAAGTGAGAAGTGACTAATAAAGATTTTGACTGCTAACCTCTGTGGATGGACCAGAACATAAATTTCTGAGAATAGAAAACATCCCGAGAACTGAGGCTTCCGACATTTGGATATGGAAAATAGGTGTTTGAACATCGGCTGAGAACAACAGAGAACCAACTAGAAAGGATTTGAGCTAATTTGAGAAGAAAGAAACATGATAGTCACAGTAAGACTTACCCACGATAAAAGACAATCAGATAGACACAAAGAGATGGATGCATTATGTCATCAGAAAAAAATATCCTTACTAAAAATCACCACAGAAGGAAGATGATATTGGAAGAAATTGTGTAGAGACCAAGGATGATGCTACAAGATTAGACATGGAAGCAAAAGAAATAAAAACAAAAGAAGGAACAAACAACAGACATGGTGAAGTGGATTGAATAAAAATGAAACCTGCCTAAAACTATAAAAAATTATAGCATGATTTAAAGTGGCTCAGGAGGCATCACTGCCTGTGTGAACGCCACTAGGGGTGTTAACAGGGCTTGAACCTCGCTCCATCAGCCTGTCGCTCCAGTGCGTAACCCATTCTGCCTTCTTTCGCTCCCAAAAGTATGCCGAAGTATATCCACAGGTAACCAAAAATTCTTTAAATGTATTTCTTTGCTCGAACAAACCTTAAAAACTTCAAGAGCATTGACAAAAACATGATGAACCTCATTCCTCAGCCACTGATTCCACATACTGTCTCTGTCAACCTCTTCACGTGAAGATGGAACATCAAAATCCCCTGCACATAATAATAATAATAATAATAATAATAATAATAATAATAATAACATAATGATATAGCATAAATAATAAATTTATGTTCATTAATTCCAAACAATATAAGGCATGCAATGGAAATTGAATATTAGCAAAGATGCAATGAAATCAAACAGCAAACAATCCTGGTTAATTAGTATTTTGACAACAGTATAAAAACCGTAATACAAATGCATGCTGAAGATTAATAAATCTGCATCAAAATATGTTGCTTACTCAATTAAAAAACAGATGATCATTTAGCTTAAAGTACTGAAGTTAACCTTGTATAATAAATCTAAAGCCATAGCTTCGCAGTGGCAGGAATGCAAACACTGGTTGTCTCTCAGGCAAAACCTAAAAAACCAGCAATGCATAACCGTACAACTTATTGCTATTTTATTCTTCTGACAAACAAGACTAGCACCACACATTCCTCCTCTTCTTCTTCAGCAGCCATTTGCACTAGAAGTGGGGCATAGGCCACGAACAAGATCCTTCCATTTCACTCGATCTGCTGCCAGGTGTTCTAGTGCACTCCAGGTGTTCTAGTGCACTCCAGGTGTATCAATTTCCTTTAAGCTGAACAAGCTCTTTAGATGATGATCTTTTTCTCTTTTTCTTTCTCCTTGGCAGCTCCATGTCAGCATTATTTTGTCTTGTTATGTTTTCAGTCGGTTTTCTAAGAGTATGTCCTAGCCAGCTCCATTCTTTTTTTCTGATTTCTTCGGCTATCGGTTCTTGTGATGTCTTTTACCATAGTTCTTCATTGCTGATTTTGTTCGGCCACCAGATCCCTGTGATTTTCTGTAGGCACTTATATACGAAGTAAATAAATGCCTACGGAATTTTGTTGAAACACTATTACTGGACTTCCAGTTCTGGGCTATAGAGAAGTACTGACGTTGCATTTGAATTGAATATCCGCAACTTAGTATGCATGGTCACCTGCTTTGATTTACATAGGTTTTGCAACATACTAAAGGCTGAGTGTGCTTTGCCAATCCTTGCTTTAACGTCTTCTTCTGTGGTTGATGTCACATTTCCCAGATATGTGAACTTGGGTAAATATTCAATTTTCCCCGTGGCTAATTTCAGTTTCTGGTCTTCTTTACCATTTATAATCATTGCCTTAGTTTTGGCTTGATTACTGTATAATCTACCACACATAATTTTGATCAAATACAATGATAAACAGATACTAAAAGCCGACAAAACAGTTGGATGAATGCACTGCAAACTAAAGAAAGTCAAATAAAAATGCAAAACTATCTTAAACATGCCATAATAAAGATGAAATGATCATTAGCGAGACACAGGGGTCAGTTTGTGAAGTTGAATACTTTCTTGCATACCTTGGCTGCAATCATTTCTTTGGAAATCATTGGAAAAGCCAAAGAAATTTCAGTTGACTCCACCTCTATTCCAGATTTAGCCTTTAAAAGTTCAGTAATACAGTTAGTAACATTTGACCTCCTAGTAGTTCTACATAGTAACAATCAAAACCAGTCACATGCAACATTTTGTAGGCTACACTAAATTATGCAATTTTTTAAAATACACTTCTAAAACATCAAAAACACATATGAAACTGTTTACAATAATTAGATTTGAATTACTCTCCATATCAAGTAACTCCTGATGCATTTTACCATGTAGTATGATTATAAAACCAAATTGTGCGAATCCCCACAAAAAATCGTTTTAATAATCTACCTGTAATGATATCTGGCTAGCATCCAGAGTCTTTCGTACAACAAGCCACCGATCAACTCCATTTTGATGTTCAATTTCTGTGACTCCTTCACCGATGTCATTCCTTCTCATCTTCGACATGTATCCTTCAACCTTCAGAAAGCATTGCAACCTTTAATATATGTCATGCATAATTTAGCAGTCCATTCGATGCTTTCCGCTGTAATACTAAAATGAATGATGTTTTCCTGTAAAATATAAACTTACAGTCATGGTTTATGATGAATATGGGAATGGTGTGATGCGGCTGGTGAATGAGAACTGATGAGCTTTCAAATCAAATCAAAACTGCCAATAAAAACATAAAAACAAGAAAGAGTTCTGGTCTTATCAAATAAATCATAAGAAAAGCCTACAGAATCCAAAAACGGATCGGTTAAGATAAATGAAATGGAATGTCACCTCGTTTATAATTTCAATGCTTCGAAGACGATGCAAAAAGAGAAGAAGTGAAGGACGGATATCACGAAACCGAGCAGCTAGAGACAGCGAATGCATTTGTTCCTTCATCTCCCATTTGAGAGGTAATGCAATGCAAGTCGTCCATCTATAAATAACAAAGTTCAAGTAATATTCCCGTCCAAAAAGTCATGAAGTCAGTTAGATCACATTGAAGCATCATAAATTCAGCATTATCTAAGAATGTCGCCAAGCTTAAAGATGCAAATTCTGACTATAAGAAATGCAAGAGAAATATTAAGAAATTAATTTCAGAGAAATAACTAATCTTACAGCTCAGAAAGCTCTACAGAATGCTGGTCCTTATTCAGCCAGGACGGTAAAATATAACCAAGCGGCTTTGAGTTAGCATCAAATCTTATGTGGTATCCGTTTGAATGGATTTCAGGTGTATCAGTAATTCGAAAAACTGACTTAAAACCAATTCCTTTCTGACCTAAAAGATGACAAAAATATTAAACTTTCTAATAATTAACTATTCAACTCACTCACAATAAAGAACATGGAATACCAAGTTATAAATCTGCTAACAAATAAATTAAGCATACTGCGACCAACCATAAACAAGAATAAATTGAAAACCTTAATGAGGAGTCAGACAGCATTGAGCAGAAAAATGCCAAATGCCAGATATCAAGCAAAATTAATTATTTTTTGCAACATAATCTCAATTAAATTGAATTTTACACAATAAAATTCCTTCATTACGAATTTATAATGGAGTACTCCATTCTAAAAAAACAGCAATGTGTGAATAAAATACACAGAATTTACAGGCATGTTTTTGACAAGTATAAAATTCTTTGGTACATCTGAAGAAAAGGTTGAAAACCGTATTTGTATTGCAGAAAGTGCCAGCAATGAAATTAAGACCAACAAAATGAAGTTGTTGAGAAAATTTGGAACACAACTGCAAATGCAACTTACCAATGTAACCAAACTTGTGTTTGCCCTTCGTGGTTCTTCCAACGTCACAGATAGCTCGAATATTTTTCTCCTTAAATCCAACTTCATTGTTATAGACAATTATGGAGTCACGGTTGACAATAAACTGCACTGAAGGAACAGGATCCAACTGAGAACTACAACATACAAAACGAAAAGAGATAACAAACAACAATCCTATTGACAGGTACCAATTTTTCATCAAATTTATATCCAGTCGTGTCCATTTTCATTCGGTCGTATCCATCTTTTTCACTGATCCCACATTGGATAAATAAACTGCTCAAATATAAACATTAAACATGCCATTGAAAGTGGTCACTACACAAGTCAAACATTTAAAATCATCATCATCATCATGTTCTCTGTCCTGAGACAGGTTCAGGGCTCCATTGTTTTCATTCCTCTCTGTCTTGCCTCTTCTTTGATTTTTTCATACGTTTTATGAGGCTGTGCATCTGTCTTCATCATCCAATCCAATAGCATTCTCCGTTATATGCCTTTTGTCTTTTTTCCTGTTATATGTCCCTCCATTATTGTTCTAAGCAATTCAATTGAAATATGTTGTCTTAAAAAGTTGTCACGCACTTGTCTTAAAATCTGTCCGCATGACAGACTGCTGATGATCACAGGAAACAACGACAAGTTAGACTACACATTCAGAACACACAACTAAGAATACAGATTTTTACAGCGTATCCTGAAATTTAATTACTGAAAGCACTCGTCAACTCTTTATATATGGTAATTCTACAGCAGACATACCTCATCATGTCTTCTGGGTATTCGTTATCATCAGCATTCTGAATCAGCTCGAGAACAAAGTGGGTGTCCTTGCTGTAAAGATCTTTTGAAAGTCTCTCAAGACTGCGCCCCAGTCGCTCCTGCTGCTTCGTCAGAAGACGTGTCCCGTCTTCGTTAAGTTCCACGTTGAAACCAAACTCTTCCTGACGAATCTCGTTGATAAGATTTTGACATTTCTGCTCTTTTTCACTCTCAGTCACTGCGGCGGATGTAGTGGCTTCAATCGCTGCTTTGTCCTCAAAGTCCGGTCTCTCAAAATCGGACAAAGTATCTTTCACGTCCTCTTCAGCTGCTGGTTTGTCAACGCATTCTTTAAAGATTTCATCATCAGATTCTGAAAGCAATAACCACATAAGTCAGATGGCAATACATTATGAATACACATGAAGCAGATAACTGCTGGTATGCTTGTTCAAGAGCTCATCTCTGATTTCTGATAACTGTGAAAATTCAAGTTTTAAAATTTAAATTCCAAACTCACAACACTTATTAACATTACTCAAATTGTGCTTGCACCAAAGGACTACAAAAATATTCAAGAACACATTTTTGCATTGAAAGGGTGGCTTTAGGGAGAAAGAGAATAGCCATGGTAAAAGAGAAAAATTTAAATCATCCTAATTCAAGATCTTTCTTGTACATTAGAAAATTTGAAAAGTAAATCTTCAAGCTGAAGCATTCAACTGGAGCTTACAATAAGCAAACAAGCCACAATCCACCATTTTTTGCTGCATGAAAACAAGGAAGCTAGATGATTCAGATTTTTCAATTACATAAATTATAAAGAGCCTTGTAAAAACCTCCAAGAAAAAATCATCACTGCAAATTTCATCAGTGTCCAATAATGAGCACAACCTTAGGGTATAAATTATGGGGTATATAAAGTCAACTAAATACAGAAATAAAATTTTTCTATGAATTAAACTTACTCTGAAATTTGAATAGATCCAGTTGAAACACACACACACACACAGTCACACTTGCATGCGTGCACACACATACAAACACACAAATGCACAGATACATAATAAAATATTGGCACATTTTTTTAACAAATAGCCCATACCATCAAGAGTAGTTACTGGTTCTGTTTGATCCTTTTCTGTATCAGCAACAATCAACTTCTGTGAGGCTATTTTCTTCTTCTGCTGAATATCATCTCCTTTCAAGTTAACTTTCTTATCATTGTCGGTTTCATTGCCATCTTCACTGTCATTCTTGTCATCATCACTGAGGGAGAATTCTGATTCCGAAATGCTTCCTTCATCTGCTTCACTAGATTCTTCCTAAACAAAACAAAACAAAACAATTCTGTCAAATCAAGAGAATTCAGAAAACACAATAAGCAAAATGTCTGCTCCTCAAGAAGAAATCATCATGCTATTCATGCTAAATTAGAACAACTTGAAATTTATACACCTCTAATAAAAATATTCTCAAATAAAATGAAAAAAAAGAAACTAAATATATTATATATATATATATATATATATATATATATATATATATATATATAATAAATTATATGTATATATATATATGTATATATATATATATATAATTACACACTTCATTTAACGATATCTGTGAGGTTTGAGTCAATTTCCTTGATGCAACCGGGAGGAGGCGTCAGACGCTCGCAAAAGCTTTCTTCCCATTCTTTTATTCCAAGCAGAGTACCAAGAGCCTGAAGATGACTCCGGTGTTCGGCAGTTTGAGCACACTGCAGAAGCAGTTCCTTTGATTTCGTTTGACCAATTACAAAATTAAGACCTTGAAGAAATACCTAAAATGAATTTCACAGCAAATACAAATGGAATTCTGTCACAATCTGAAACACTAGGTTGCATTGGAGGTGGTGGTGGTGGTGGTGGTGGTGGTGGTAGTAGTAGTAGTAGTAGTAGTAGTAGTAGTAGTAGTAGTAGTAGTAGTAGTAGTAGCAGTAGTAATAAAGGTGATGGTAGTAGTAGTAATAGTAGTAATGTAGTGAACTGGGTTCTGGCCCCACTCACTACGGTGGGGATCATAATAATAATGATGAAGATAGAAGATGTTTCCTATATAGCTAAATTATGAATGCCATCACTCCAGTTCTAGTATGCAAAGACATAAGCCAAAGGTGTTCTCAACATATACAATGTATACATCCACAAAAGACCATATACATCCACAAAAGACCAATGCCAAAGATACCAAAATCAAATAAAAATACGAGATATAAAATTTTATCTTAACATTCAAAATTATGGTAAATCTAGGCATAATGCAAACTTTTGAAAAACACAAGCTGTATAACAGATGTTCACTTTTCATCTGAATATAGACATATTTAATGCAGATAAAACGACTTATTCAGAAAGTTACCAACCTGGTTTACTACATGATGACCAATGACTAAAGGAACTCGGACAATACAGTCAAGCACAAACCGTGCAATATCTACTGAAACATCTCTCTCTTTCTTGAAATTATAGGTCCCTAAAACGATAATATAATCAAATCAAAATAACGAATTCCATATTTACTTTCAGTACCACATTCTACTAAACACCCAAGTGGCAAAAGTGGCAGGAAATTTCCTGAATCATAGAATAATGAATTTGAATATTAAGTATCTCTCCCGACTCATTGTTATTCATTATGTACAGATTATCTCATCTGATGAGATTACCTCAGCTGGTGTCCAACCCTGGCACGCAAAACATCTAAAGTAGACTGCACAAATAAAATTGAAATCTAGCATGAACAAAAATCATTAGACATGTCTTCGTTTTAACAAAAAAATTTGTACTAGTACACTGTGAAAGACTCATAAGATGCACACATTTTTAATCAAGTACAAGATGCATGCTTTCAAGAAATGAAAGCTCAATTAGCAAGTATGGGCAGTGAAGAGCAAAAATATATATTTAATAATAAAGCAATGAGTATTAAAATTATCATTATCATGTATAAAAATCATCAAATAATCATGTTTAAAAACATTTAATAATAGAAGAAAATACAAATATTCTATACCAATTTCATTTGGCTGGCTGGCATGAATTTGCAGCAGCGCTGCTCTGAAGCTGTTGTCCAGCAGTGCCAGTGGTGTGTTTTCTGTGCCACAATTTACTGCAATAAGAGATACTAAATGACTTGCTGGCTAAAAACTAATATTTTCAGAAAGTTTTGAAACATCTTTATCAACAGCAGCTGCCTTGGCAAAAAACAGTTCAGAAGATGTTATTCGCCTGTACTATATTTAAGATTTTTAAGCAAAGTGTAACTGGGTCTGACCTCAAGAGCTAGAATGTTTGTACAAAGGGTCTTCTTTGATTCTCCCTCTGAAACAAGACAGGTACGTGAAAACAAAAACATTTTAAAAAAACTAAAATTATCATTTCAAAAAATCATCAAATAATCATGTTTAAAAACATTTAATAAAAGAAAATACAAATATTTTGCCATTTTAGTGTTGTTGCTTTTAAACCCATAAACCGCAATTTAGCACATCTTTACAAATAACTTCTACATAATTTTATTATTTTTGCACAATTCATTCATTCTAACCAAATACAGAAAATAAGTCAGCAAAGCTTTTAAAAATTTGTAATCTCTATTTTACGTCAAATATTAAAAAATTTACATGTAAGTACCGGTAATGATAGCGGTTCAAAGTATGGGTCTAACTAAGGGTCATAGTACAGCCTGACCCCAGTCACACTGTATCACTACCTTATGGATATGCCAATCTCACCCGGCAGACCAATGCATCTCAGCTATAAAAAGTGAAGTTTTCCCATGCCCGGATTCGAGCGTTGGGGCCGGTGCTGATTTCCGGTCACTTAGGCTTACAGCGACGCAGGTGGCATATGCCATTAACCTAGAGTAGGTTACCAGCCAAACATCTAGGCCCACACTTTACTGCGCAGTGAATGCTGCTCCTCAATTTTGATGCTACAACTGCCCTCTAGCGAGTGAGATGGCTGAGTCAACCTTAGGGACTCCTATGGGGTTGAACCCGTTCAGTCAGTATGCCTGTCCAGCGTGCAACCACTCTGCCATCTTCTCGCTCCTATCTCAGCCACAGCTATCACTACTCAAATTCAGATCAAGCATCTAGGAATAAGCAGCTACTATGGCACTACTTTTGATTTTACTTATTTACTTACTTACTTATTTACCTACTCACCACAGCAACCTTGGATTAGTTGCACACACACACACACACACACACACACACACACACACTCAAATATCAGTGAGAAAAGCAATGAAAAATGTACCCATTACCCATGTTAAATGATGGCAAATGACAGATGAACAGCTTACAACTCATTAATGTTCCCAAAAGTAACTCTCTCTTAAATATGCTTAATCTGTGGCCTCATAGTTTCCCAACTGTCCTACCAGTCACAGTTGTTATCTGAGCTCCTCCGTATTTCTGCAGAAAGTCTTTCAATTCCCTTAGCTCCGGTTTAAAGACCAGGTCCCACTGAGACCACAAGGCAAGATCCTCTAGGAGTGGGCAGCTCTGCAGGCAAGCCAATGCCTTCTCCTTTGTCATGTGACCCAGAAGACCAGTAGATCGATCTGGCGCTAGGGCAGTTGGGCTAAAAATTACAAGTTTTTTAAAGTCTTCGTCAGTCAGAAGGCATTCTACTGAAATCAATTAGATTATTTATAATCTATTACTATTATTAAACAGAATGACCAAACACGTTTACTGTTGGACTTATGCAAAGTCCATATCTGATCAATACTATAGAATCAGGGTCCATGATTTATTTAACGTGTAGTAGACATGCTGTTTTACATCAACTGGTGTAATTCCAACTCTTATCCTGAAGAGTACGGGTACCCACATTATTGCCTGGACTAAATAGGAAATGGAAGAAACAAACAATGGTTATGTAAAAGATGAGCAAAAGTGATCGTGTAAATTTTCACTTGACAGCCAAATAAACTTCTATTTACTTCCTATTTTATTTCATCCGAAAATTTTGTGCAGGGTTGTTAAGTCTGTCAATACTGTATTGTTGATACAGTATCGGCGATACGTTTTAGCATCAACTATTGTATCATCAATACTTTTTAAATCAAGTATCGATTTCTGTATTGCCAATACTTTTTACAGTTAATATTTTCTATACTCGATACCAATACTTTCCAAACTTATTATCGTCACCAGGGCCAGAGTGACCCATTCTGCACACTTTGCACAGCAGGGAGCACCAGCTTTAGAGGGCGCAACAATCCAGCTGACAACTGCATGTAGTAGCGTGGTCAGCCTCTACTCATTATTCAGGCTTAATGCCATTGGTTGCTCAGGGCTCTTAACACTAGAAGGACGGGAGCATCAAATTGACCGCTGGTGGACTTTGAACTGTTATAATTTTTGTAATATTTGGAGTTAAGTTCTTATTTTGTATTTTTTATGACTTTTACTATTTTTCTGAGCTACACACAATGATACAAAAATGGGGGGAAAAATATTTGCATGTACTGGACTTACAACTCATTATACCTAGAAGGACAATTGGTTATGCAGTTTGCAGTTATAGCTGCAGCTGTCAAATTGACCACTGCCGTCCTTCTCATGTTAACTAAGGACAAGGTACTGTAATTCAGGACAAAGTACAGTAATTCAAGTGTCTATAATCTGTTTCTGTTTCCAAAGTCTAGAGTAGGGGTGTCTGAGGGGAAACCTGCTCCATAGATTCGTTATTTTGTTTACAGAATCAGAGGTCACAACCAAGGTGGAGGCCATGAGGAAGGAAAGGTGGGAAGGAAATTTATGCACAGTACTACAGATCATTTTAGTACATGATAACAAGAGAATCAGTAGTACAGCACAACAGAGGTAACAGACTTTGCAAGGTCTAACTTAAAATGGTTGAAAAAAAGTCGTGACGCCTTGGCAAGTGAAGAGGAAGAAATGTACAATCATGAAAATCTTACACTTGAGAGAAGGTTTCAGCTGTTATATTCCTCAAAAATTACAAAGCAGAATAATTCCTAAATGCAAACAAAATAAATGCGGACAATCAGAAAAAGATAACAAAGTACTTACAACTGTTTTGCTACTAATGTACCAGCGTACAGAACACCACAGTTACGGTTTGGGCGCTGCTGCTTCTCAACCATCTTCATAAGATTTGTAAAGTGTCCATGTCCCAGAATTTTAACATCTTTGACAGAATAATGGTAACACATGGCCACCTCTATAAATTTATGCTGAAAGAAGTACAATTACAAGCAAGTTCAATCTAAACTCTGAACAAACAACTCACCTTATACTTAATAGCTGTAATATCTGTCTTTTGGGATGGGCTTTGAACTATTTGGAAACATATGAATAGTTGGCTTTCCTGTTCAACGAATAACGAATATGAAAAGTGTATACTGTATATGATATCATCATCATCATCACCACCATCATCATCAATGAACTTCTATAATGCCATTTTAGTAATGGTCTTAATTTCAGTTGATGGTCGCTCCTTTGGTTTGAATCGCAGTTCCCCATTGTTGAATCTAATAAGTCAGTCCGATTTTCAAGTCCCAGTTATGGCAGATAGGCAATAGAGCACAAGTAAGTATTGAGTCTGGATCGAAATGTTGTAAGAGACTCAGCAGGGCGGACCAATGCTTGGAGCAAATTTCATATTCTTGGCCCGGCCACTGAAAATGCGCGTTTACCAAGAACGATACCCCTCCCACTGCAAGTCACCATATTGCGGTCAGCGATAGTGCTGTGCGCTACTATTATATCTTCTGATTGATTCCTGGAATGAACTGGTCTTTTGAGCACTGACAGATTTGAAGTACCATCGATTAACAACCTTAGAGTATTATAAATGGTGCTATAAAAGGGCATAATTATTAACTTATAAGAATCACCAAATAAGTAATAATTAAGTAAAGCGAAAATGGACAGAATCATTCATTTAGTGCAAGTGACATGAATAAATAAATAATTTGTACAGCGCTATTTGAAATCTGGCCAATAGAAACAATTTTATTTGTCTGCACTTGAATTTACTAAGCTGAAGATTTGTCTTTAAACAAATGCAACACAAAGACCAAATGCAAATGTTTGATGTCACTTGACCACTATTCGTATTCGTTTTGACCAGCATTATTCGGACGAATACAAATAGACTGTGCCGAAGCGAATATGAAGCGAATATTTGGCCCAGCCCTATCTTATCTTTAATAATAACTTTCAATTTCTACTTTGTGAATAATAATATTCCTGTCAAAAGCATAAATTGTCCTTTAATACTTGATTAATTATCAACTAAAATCATAGAAAGCAATTGTTTTCATCCTTAACCCTTTACCCCTTCATTTGTAACATAATGTAAAGGGACAAGTACCGGTATTCTATGGGTAAACGGGAAAAGGGTTAAACATGTACGCATATAACAAAACACTGCATTTCGGCTTTGTAAAACAAACTAAATCCAAGTCTTGACATGAGCAAGGCAGTGTCTTCCTATCAGAGAGCAGTAAGCACAAACACATCAATACTGCCGAGGCAAATAATGTCATATTACTTATAAATTCTTCATTTGTAATTTCAACAAAGCCAAAGTTCATCTTAATGCTATATAATAAACCAATAACATACTTGTAATGGATCTTTGTAAGTGCATTGAGTAATAAAATCAAGCAGGTCCTCTACGTTAGGATGATAGCATGACTCTGCACTGACTGCATGTGATGAACCAAGTAGTGTACCTCCACTCTCATCAAGAAGCTACAAGAGAATGAATTCAACACTTACAATGCTAAAGTTAATTAATACCATATTAACTAAACTATGATATGAAAGGCTTTCATTTAGAAACACATTCATTGGTTATGTTAATGCTGATGTCAGCCTAGCCTACCTAGGCACTGATGCCCTAAATACTATGATAGTGAAACTATAGAAATTGATTGATTGATTGATTGATTGATCGATCAATTGATCAATCGATTGATTGATTGGCTGGCTGGTTGATTGAGCATCAAAATCTGTATGCTGAGAGTACAGCTAGAATATCAAATGGATGAAAAGTAAGATCAATTTCAACAATTTATTTTGATTCTAATGATCTCAAGAGTAAAATCGTTATAAACATTTCAACTAGAATCGGTCAAATTCAATTGAGAGCAAATGTACCTATATGTATTAGATATCATCATAAATTGTTAAATATCATCATAAATTGCACAAAAGATTCAATTGAAACTACTTCAATAGAAGAACATATATGCATCGCAAAAGTCATAACTTCATAACAAAAATTTACCAAACACAAATAACAAAACATATACTGTATGCATGCATGCATACACACAGACACATACACACACACATACACCCATTTCTTCTTTACCTTATGAACTGGTTCAGAATTGAGAAGAAAGTGAAGAAAATGTCCTTGATTTAAACTGCTGAAATGTTTTAACTGAAAGTCTTCTATTATTCTCTCTTCAATCTTCGACAATTTATCCAATGTCAGAGGACCGTGAGCAATGCAACGTTCCATGTATTTATTAACAGCAGCAATCAGCTCATCTGCAAAAACAGTGGGCCAGCTAAACAACAAGCAATGGTACAGCGAAAAACAAATCAGAAACAATGGTTAAAAAGAAGATGAAGCACAAGAATCTTAATAAATTGAATTTTCTAAAAATAAAAAACCTTTCTTTGGAATATTTTCAGGACCAGGATCGTTTTGAGGTTTACCACACGAGGCATCGTCTTTCTTTATGAACAGTTCTCGAAGCTGCTGGTGTATCTGTTCCTCACTGCAGCAAATTGCAATCTAACAAAGAATGAAGAAAACAAAAACTCATCTCCTGTCATGAATGTAGATCCAAATGCAGTTGAAAACATATCCAAATGGCTAAGCCTAACATTAACAAATTTATAGCTTCATATGTAATTCTGTAAAGTAAAGTCCTCTTGAGCACTGCTGGTTCTTGCAAAAACTGTGTCTGATCTCACAGGCTGGCGCTGACCTACGTTCCTTTGCTCTTCAGCCAGGTGACTGGTGCAGATTACATGATAAGGAGCAAGTGCTTTCATGGAATGTGCCTGCTTACTCTGCGAATTAATCCGCTACTCAGCTGCCACAGCCATCTGGCGAATGAAGGCTGAGTCAACCTTAGAGCTCCAACGGGACTTAAACCTCTTTCCTTCCTTGTGCTTCTCAAGCAGTCTCCTGCCCTCCATGTGCCTAATATATATATATATATATATATATATATATATATATATATATATATATATATATATATATATATATTAATATATATATATATATATATATATAGATCTTTTAGGCAAACACATATATATAATCATAAAATTGCACAAATGCAAAAATTACTTTAGTGGCCATGTATTGCCTATGATAAAAATCTCCTGTCTATTTTAAGTATTGCACGTAGTTCTTAAAACAAAATCAGTTCCTGTAACACAATTTCTGCAAACTTTTGAAATAGTTACTAACATGCATAAGCTTCTGAAGTAGAATATCTCTGTTCAGCAGAGATTTCAGTTCACTCAGTGTTGCCTGAGTCTTGTTGATTTCTCTGCGTCTTGCTTTTGCCGTTCCTGGAATATTGGTGCTCAGCTCCCAAGATGCCTCTTGCTCGGCAACAACTCTGTACAACTTTGTCACTTTGGCAAAAAAGGAGTTGACGACGTCCACAAAAGACATTGACAGATATTCCTGCCGCAACTGGCAAATGCCCGGCTCCTTGTGAAACATCCCTGATGTAAAGTAATGAAACGCAGTGCCTATGTCATTCTCGACAACTGCTTTGAGTCTTGCAACCGCATCTCGGATCGCACTCCCACAATCTCGCTGACCTTTTTTCAGAACCTAGTCAACACACATTGCCAGTTAAATGAGTGTGAATGAATATTTTAAAAATGATCAATATCAATGAAAATATAATTATATATATAAAAATATAATTAAACATTAGCTTGCTAATCTAATTTAAAGCCACTAACTTAGCTTATAGCAATACCATTTTAATTAGGGTTACAGAAAAATTAAACTGCAAAAATTTTTTTAAATAATCTGCACGATTTTTCGCCTAACAGAAATCCTGCTTGGACTGATTAATAAAATCAGCATTTGTTGGCTTCATCTCTAGTCAGGCTGCACTATCATGAACAAAACTCATCATTTCATTTATGCATATGACTAAAAAACGCCATCTTTTCCTGATTATTTCCAAAACCAATTATCAGTCAAAATTTTCTTTGGCACAACAACTTGATCTAAGGCATTTCTAAAATCAGCATAGCATCCATTACCTGAGCAATTCAGCAGTCTCATGAGCTACAATTGCATTCAAATTAAATTTAAAATTCTCTGCAATACCATATCAAACTAAACAATGGACTGTGTTCATGTTCATTGAATTTATTCATTTTCTCACTTTAATCCAGATCGTTTATAAACCACAGGTTCCATCACCACGGCCTGTGGGCAACTTGTGGCTTCCTGGCTCTCAGAAAGTGGCCCACCAGGCCTCAAAATTTGAAATAATGACTGGCTGTATTTAGTGTTTTAGAATTTGGTTTCTGAAAGTCAAGAATGGCATTACACAATTTTTATAATTTTTATAAACATTTATATTTCCCATGTATTGAATCGATTTTTCGTGATAAGAACCTGAAGCAGAATCATCAAAAGAATAGTCTAGAATTGTATAACGTTGTGGCCCACTTTAATGCTGAAAAATATTAGATGTGGACCGCTACTTCAAAAGCTTGGGAACCACTGATCACTAACCTGTATTCCCAATGGCAGACTCTTCAGACGAACACCAAGTTCATAAGGTGTCGACAGTCCTCTCTTTTCCATCATGTATTTCAAGAAATCTTCAATTGTAACGTTATGACTGGTCCAGAGATCGTTATCAGTGAGATAACATCTCAAATATTCCAAAACATCGGCTGTTTCTATCTCACAAATCTCCTTATTAGGTGGAACCAAAAAAATCTGATAAACCAACGGCATTTTGTTCAGTGGTCCAAGGCGCAGCGTCTCAAATTCCTGACGATTTGGCGCAAACTCCTTGAGGCACTGAGACAGCTCATGGACGGTGCAAATTGCACGAGTCTTAATAAACATCTGAATGTACAGGTTGACTCTGCATTCACGACGAATATGCTCATTAACACAAGCCAGCTCCTCTAAATGTCTTAGACTCAGCTGCGCCAGCGAATTAGCCGAGTAGTGCTGAAGAAACAACTTCTCAATGCGTTCAAGCGATACGTACTCCTTGCTTTCAGACAGCCGCTCGATGCAATCGTCAGCAACTATATTCATTTGGTCCCTAGTGATGTTTGTTCTCTTCGCACTCGTTGCACCTGTGCTGTGTTTCTCCACTGGCCTCTGAGCTCTGTTGCTGATTTCAAAGGACTTACCCGACGACGCAGTGACCCTGGAACTACTCGATCCAACTGGAGGAAAATCATGTCCACCGACCATATTGTTATTCTGATTGGCATTTAAAGGCATGGATATGCTGCCTGCTTGTAATGGTCCTTCGTATGACTGCATATCTGGAAAGCCTTGAAGCTGGTGTGGATACGGTTGATTCTGCTGCAAAAGATGTTTCGTGTTGATGAAAGAATAACTCGGCATCAAAGGAGGAGCAGCAACTCCCATGCAAAAAGAAGGAGCCGGTAAGGCATTAGCTGCTTGATTCTGCTGCAAATTACAAGGAATATTACCTTTCTGATAAGGATCGGCATTCTGCCGCTTGTAAAAACGGTGAAAATCAGGCTGCTTATGGCCAGTTGCTTTGTTATCAGCACTGTCTGACATTTCTGGCCCATATACAGCTGCTGAACATTCGTCTGATCGGGTCGATTCTGTTTTTGACAATTCTTTTGCTCGTTTGGCTTTTTCAACCTGCTGCTTCTGACCTGAACATTGAATCGCTTCTGATCCAGAATTATTTTCATCAGCTAAGACCTTCTCCTTCATTGTCAGAATTCTTTCTTTTCTGGAATTTTCCACCGTAACAAATAAATCAGGAAAGAGATCAAGTAGCTCGAACGTTTATGACAACCAAACTTTTTCTGATCTGGATAAAAGCGATGTTTATTATAGAAACAAGTCCAGAATGAATTTGCTTTAATGCCATCTTGAGCATCTGCAAAAACTTCTATAAGTTTATGCTCAAGGTCTCTAAGTTCTTGATCTGATGAAATTCCATGAGTGGAACTCATCGTGATACAACCAGGTGAAGGGAATCACTAGCAATAAAAAGAGATAATTATATGATAAACAAGAAATTGGAAGCAGAAAAATATAACACCAAATCCTCAAAAAAATTTTTTACATATTCAAAATCATAATTCCCAAAGTCATGGCAACCAGAGCAGCAGGGTCATCTGTCTCTTGATGACCTCATGAAGACAGTGATCAAAGCATTCTGGCTGATCAAATGTCAGATATTGATAATCTGAGAATTTCAATGTCCAGTCTAGTAACTCAAGCATTTATGAATAAATATTTGCTTCTTCAAGACAGAAATTCCAGACATTTTGGGATGTCACCTGCCTTACAACCAGGTACACCTAAATGGCCCCATCACCTTCTTCTAATGTCTAGGCTAAATTCAATGCTGTTGTTATGCACTAGTAATTCTTTACTGAATTCATATATGCCTAAATATATGTCACATCTGGAATGGATCCAGTCTTTCTCAGTTTGGATTTGGAGTACCATCAACTGATACTTCTGAATATGTGAAACAGTGCTTTAAAAGCACATAATTATTATTATTATTATATAAGGTATTGTCAATTAGGATTGCACCAGGGTCACGTTTACGGTCCAAATGCAATTCTATTCTATTCTACGCATGACAATTTATAGAGCGCCGTAAACATGACCACAAATAATAGATGTAGCTAGCAACCTGTACACAAGTGCTTTGGAGATTCTGTCAGCTACATTGCTACCGAGTTTTATAAAGCTTGGTTTAAATTTGACAAAGTTATTGCCAAAATAAAAATGGTTTGGCTATTGCTGGCTCTCATCTCCTCCCTAAGCTTGTTCTTATTCAGTTAGCCAATGCATTGGTATCTAGTCGCCTAGATTATCGCAATTCCTTGCTTTTTGGCATCACAAATTCAAATATGCAGAAACTCCAGAGAGTACAAAATTCCTTAGTTAGTCATATCCAAAACTCCAAGATTTGAACATATAACTCCAGCTAGACAGTCCCTACATTGGCTTCCTATTAAATACCGAATTAATTATAAAATTGTCTTTTAGTATTTAAAACCATATTATATAATGAACCCTATTACCTTAAGATACGACTAATCCCTCGACCTACTACTCAGTCCACTAGGTATTCGGCAGGACTTTCATTTGTTGTTCCTTATTCTCGCACCGTCATTGGCACTACCGTAGTTGTTTCTTAGTGTGTGGCCCTAAGCTTTGGAATTCATTACCAATATCACTTCGTAAAACTAACAATTTATCATCTTTTAGATCTGGTCTTAAAACATACCTCTTTGACTTGGCTTATCCCCTTAGATTGCTCCCCCGCTGTTCTGACTGATCTTCCAGATTGACTTGGCTCTAATTCTATTTGGATTTGGTGCACCATCGGCTGAAGCCCTGGGCATTATGATAGTGACGCCATAGAAGTTGATTGATTGATTGATTGATTGATTGATTGATTGATTGATTGATTGATTGATTGATTGATTGATTGATTGATTGATTGGCTCACAGTGTAATTGCAACTGCTTGCTTTTGGTTTGGCAGTAATTATAATCAACTGCCTCGTTTTCAGAAAGTAATTACAATTGCGATTGATTACTTCAGCTGAAGTAATCTCAGCAATAGTGATAATTCACTAAATGAATTTCGTGAAAAGCATCCTGAGCAATGAGCATAATGCTCTTCCGTAGCAACAATGCACGATAACCACTTACGGCAGACAGATATTCCATCAGAATCAAACGAAATACACGCGAATTACTCCTTTATCCGTCTAAACGATCGCGTCGCAGTCCTTAACTGGTATTTTCGATGCGCAATTTGTTATATACCTTTGTGTTTAGCTTTCGGGAAAATCTTTTCCATTTCCCAAACACGAACGCGTGTATGATGTATATATATATATATATATATATATATATATATATATATATATATATATATATATATATATATATATATATAAAGCGAAATTGAAACTCACCGCCACCATAGACTTTGGTTTTGACCATAGTTTTGACTATTCAGTAGTCATTATATCGTTATCAAGAGAAAGCACCGATTACGTCATTTACAAACCGCGGGCTTTGCCTTCCTGACTTATAGTTGTTAATCGTTATAGAAAGTGCTGTTGCGGACCTACGGTTAACCGAACCGAAACCGCGGTTTTAACCATGCAAATTTGGACGGTTAGTTTTCGTAGAGAATAGCAAATACAATGCATGATTATCAGGGTTATTTCTAGGATTGTGAATTTTGGAGACGTCGGGAAAATCTCGGGTGTGTGGTTAATTTCTAGGATTGCATGATTGTGAATTTGGGGGGAAGGGTGTTGTTGGAAAATCAGGGGTCGGAGTTTGGAAGTCTCTTCTGAAAAAAGTCTGACAAGCAAAAAGGTCATCAGAGGATTAAAAGTTGGGGTGTCCTTCTCGATTGGGGGTGTCCAGTCCTAATTAATCAATATGCATTTTCAGGGCGTAAATCCTATGTGTTTTCTGGGTCCGGACCCACCCACTTTTTTAGGAGCTGGGTCCGGCCAGGCAATGGACCCACCCACTTTTTGAGATGAATTGTTTATTATTATTCATGAGACAATTATGTAAAGCAGTGAGAACAGCTAGATTTATTTTGCCCCAATTATGTAACTCAGAAAGACCTGCGATGTTTCATATCCTCGCGTCTGACTGGCTATCTAGGTATTATTTAGCTCTATGGATAAACGTGACGTCACATTTTCGCATCCGTACGACTCCATTTTGTCATTTTTAGGTCTTTGGTTCGCCGGTAGGCCCTGTATTGACCTTTGTCTGGTATGGGCACTTTGGAATTAATTCATTCATGTATCGAGTTCCACATAATTGACATTTGACAATGCTTGATGACTTGATGTGCAATGGTTTGCTGGTTTAAGTATGATAATTATAATAATGTATTGAATTGTTACCACTGAGCACTGGCAAGGCTTGTTTCAATAAACATTGTTTTGTGACAGCACAATTTAAAATTTTCATTTGGACCCACCCACCTTTTTACACAGATCTACGCCTCTGTGCATTTTGTATACATACCATTACCACATTACTAAATTTTGGGGGGTGTCAGCCTTAAATTGGGGGGGGGGTGATAGCCTGATAGGATGGTGTAAAAATATCCCTGATGATTACCGGTATGCGCGACTTTAAGTCACCTTCTCTTCTCAGTTAATGCAATTGCTACATAAAAATAAATCCACATAAAATTTACATCACTTACTCATAGGTAGTGCCAATGAATTGGGTAGTACTGCTTACTCATCATATACCGGGTACACTGTAAATGACCATGGATATGACACAAAAACGACGCTTTCTCTATTTTTAACGCTTAAAAGATGTGCATTCTAATAATGTTAAAAAAACTTAACCGAACCAAAACCGAAATTGCACGAGGTGAAACCGTAACAGCTCTACTTATAGAGCAGCATTCTTATTTATCGTTTGGTTTGGTGTCTGCTATAGTTTCCTCCATAGTCTGTCCTCAGTGTCCTGCTGTTTCTCAATGACTATTCCCTAGAATGACTTAGTTTTTTACAGACGGATTCAGTGTTTTATTCAGACCTCAGGCCTTTGGGGCAAATTGACTTGGCTGGAGGGGAAGAGACACAGTTCAATGCAAAAATTTGTCAGTGATGAAATTTAATGTTTGGGGTGAGAAAATCTCCCCTAACAGGCCTTGATAAAACACTGGCTGGATTTCAAGTACCATCAATTTATACTCTTGGGTATTAGAAATGGTGCTACAGAAGTGCATAACTATTATCATCCTATTCCTTCAGTTCCATCCAACCTTACGTATGGCAACTGGGTACACATCGTTCAATATTCAGTATTTTTGTTTTCCTCTAGTATAATATTAGTGTATGTTTTGCATATTATTATTACTATTATTATTAGCTTTTCCCCTATTCAAACATGATCATCTAAAGTGAAGCAATCTACATAAACTTCATATATTTAAATCCAAATCATCACTCTGAAGTAAATAATTACAAGATAATAAATTGGTGCAGAAACTCGGTATTAACAGCATACAGTAGTTGTCACTGATTTCAATAGAAAGCCCATTGAATGTCTTAAATGAAAAATCCACTTGCTGATCATCAAATTAAAATTGAATATGTACATTCCAACACAGCCATTAGTCACGCTCAATGGAATCAAGAGGTAGGCTTACCTTTTGTCAGTAACATATCACCATAGAAATCAAGACCAAATTTGTATAGAACTTCAACTCTGTATTATATATATATATATATATATATATATATATATATATATATATATATATATATATATATATACACACACACACACACACATATACACACTGTATAAGCATCTGTGTGTGAATTAAAATCTGATGCTACTTTGAAAAGTTCGGCTTCTTTTTGTCTTTGCTATTTAACTTGTCCTTCTTTTTATTTATTTTAGATGAGACTTGATTTTGTAGCGTCTCAAAAAAGTCTTTTGATGACATTTTCCTTTTCTTTCTGTCAGTCTAAAAAAATAATAGCATAAAATCTCCATCAGGTATGTCATCATAATCATTCAATAATTGACGCTGATCATAAACTTTGCAAAAGATTAGAAAGCAGCATTTCAGTAACTTACAGAACAACGTAAGTTAAGTACAGTACAGCATCACTACAGTATGCATCTCTAAAGCGATTAGAAAATAAACAAATTTACAGCTCTAGAAAATTGTTATACTGCAACAGGAATGTCTCTCTAAGTTCCAAACAGGTTTACAACATTGCCATCGATATAACATGCTAATACTGTATTGTGGTATATGAACTATGAGTGTGATCCTGGCAGCCAAATACTGTACATGATCATCCAAAATTACAAAGTTTGTGTGGTTGGATTTCCACATTTTTGTTGACTATCCTAATAGTTCAAAGCCAATATTACTGCAAGCAATATTCTTGTTTTAGCTGAGATGTGGTTATGAGCTGGCAAGTCATGCCATAAGGTCTGGGTTCAGTTCCTGCAACAGGTGCTCACCTGGTAATCTCAGTGCTAATTAAGTATGATGGACGACTACTTGAGGAAAGAACAGAGATAATGAAAGACTGCCAACAGCCTATTTCTTCAGCTCTTTTATGAGTATTGAGCCTATCAGTCAAATTTTACCCCTTTAAATATATAAAATCAGGACCTGGTGAATAGTAACATGTTTTCCTCGTTTGCTCTTCTTCTCCAGCTGCTTTTGCGCTTGCTCAAGTGCTTCTTTCGAGTCTGGATCGGCGGCACGTGCTTTCTTCTGAAGGGCCATATGATGCTGAAAATTTTTCTTTTTGCGTCTCGCACGATTTTGGTCAGTTTTTGTCCTTTCTGTTTCTCCAACAAGCTCCGTCTTTCTTCTGCCCTGTAAATAAACAAATAACAAAATGCTGTGTTGCTGTAGGAAAGGGGTGGGTAAACTATGGCCCACGGGTCACATGCGGCCCGCCATTGGATTCCACGCAGCCCATGGGATCATTTAGAAATATGCATACAACCAGCAGAAAGGGAGAGAATTTGAAATAATTATATCGAAACATGGCACTTTAATTAAAAATCTTAGAAAGGGTTGGCAGCACCCAAGGGCTATGAAGGATGGTGCCTCCAACTTTTCCCCAAAATGTCCTGACAAGGAAAAAGTTCAAAGTCATCACCAGTTATTTCACTGTATTATGGCATTCAAAAATGGTTTCAGAATCCGAAAAGTACTTAAAATTCATCTTTTCACATTTGAAATTACAAGCATTTTTGCCTTTTGTACGTGCAGCTCGCCCAATGTAGCATAAGGTTTCATGCGACCCCTTAAAGCAAAAGTTTGCCCACCTCTGCTGTAGGAGATGCATCCTACCATTCGCTAACTATGATCACTGGTGCCAAATGTATTTGCTTTGTGAAATACAGATGTAACAAGTAATAAATGTGTTGGTCAATCTGTGCACACCTGTGTTAAGGATTTCCTTAGCTACATCACTACCGACTCCTATCATGCATGGTCAAATTTTGACAAAGTTATTTCCAAAATAAAAAGATACAAAAAGAGATAAAACTATATATATATATATATATATATATATATATATATATATATATATATATATATATATATATATATATATATTGAAACCTGTATTTCTTCGGCAGTCAGTCGGGAGGCATCGCTGACACCCAAAGGTGCCACTTCCTCGACTGTCACTGAAGGTACATTCTCCAAAACTTTTAGCTCCATTTTAGGCTAAAAATAAAAATGCAATCAGCTACAAAGTTGTGCTCTACATTCACAGAAAAATTAGACATCATAATGAAAACAAATACATTTAAAAATTAATCAGAGATCTATAGAATTAAAACAATACATTGTTATCGCTATTATAATTCTACTAAAGAACAGTGAAGTTTTAACTAACAGGCAACACAGATACAGGGCCATCGCTGAACATCATTCTTAGACCACAGAGTAAATTGTCTAATATTTTTCTGTTTTCCTTATATTCTTCATCATCCTCTTCCTTTTGTTTCTGCAAACAGAAATTAAACCAGCACATGTCAGCTGCTTCTGCTAAAATAATTGTCTGAATAAACAATCACAAAGTTGAATAATTTTAATTGTATCATTAAAATAATTGAATAAAACAAAATACAAATAATTAATTATCTTTTAAAAATCAGCAGAGGCAAATGAAATAACAGATGGGCAAGCATAGCTGCACTTCATATTCACAACCAAAGTGATTAAGGCTCACAACATGCCATAAATGGCCAAAGACAAGAGTGCTATACGTAGTATTGTAAAGCGCTCTTGTCCTTGGCCATTTTCGCCATGCTTATTGTGCTATAGAAATTGTCTAGCTAATAATAATAATAATGCCAAAAATTCTTGTCTGCATTCAACCAATCAAAGTCCAGTGCTTGATTAAAATCAACTTTCTTGATCTGACTATTGATAAAATAAAAATGCAGAAATTATACTAGTTGCTTATGAACTTCATGCCTCTCGATCTTGTTCTTTGCATCTAAACTCAAAATTATTAGAACCATTTTGGAAACCATTTTAGAAGTTCTGCAAAGCTCCAATATTCTCCTTAAACTTCTAGCATATACCTGGGTATAGTAATTTTAATTGTTAGTATTCAGAATAGCATGAAATAGCATGCAGCACAGTTCCAGCACAAACAAAAGACTCAACAAAATTATCAATTAAGCCTTTTTTCAATTTCTTCATACCTCAGACAGCGCAAGATATTCTTTTTCATAGATTTCTGCAAGACCAAGCTTTGATTTCTCCTGATTAAGAACAACTTCCTTTCTGTACTTGAACGTGGTTTCTGTCGGTTTGACTTTTCGAGTTACATTAACAACAAAAGCCTGAAATACAAAAAAATTACACCAAACGCTATTATAAATGCTGTATCCAGTAAGCTACATTGATGCTAACCAAAATGAAGATGTTTCAAACCAAAACCCGTAGCAACACGATAACAATTTGAAATTGCACTTGAAACAAATACACACACATACGTATGTATGTGTGTGTGTATTTGTTTCAAGTATATATGTAAACATATGCAAAATTGTCATTGATCTAGCGAAAAGCATGAGAAGAAATTTCACACCAATAAACTGCTATATACCTCTGATTCATAATTCTTTCTCAGAATTTCTTCTGCAGTTGGTACACTTTCATCATCGCATTCATCAACTGTCGCTGAAACAGTTGAATTATCACTGCATTCAATACAAATCTTGATTCTGAACTAACAATACACGTCTACTATAAATTACAGTAACCATACGTGTAGGAAATCTTTCTTGAATGCTCCACTTTCAAGAAACATTGTCAAAAGAACTGCACAATGGAAAACTATCAATTGTTTTTTTACTGATAGAATCTAAAACCTAGCCTAATCAGCAGATGGTAGCATTTTGGCATGAATTTCTGACGTTCAAAACCAGTCACCTTCACACAACGTCAAACTCATAACAATCAATTTTGGAGGTTGTTGACCCAGGATAACAGAAGAAAGAAGACACGGCATTACACACAACAGAAAGTCAAAACGTACGTGCGTCGTTAAATTTAAAGTCAAGGTGTCTTGTAAGCAGGCTGTCCTCTGGTCTCTCGGATGCAGTCACTTCACCCATCAGGTACCACGGCCGCTTCTCCAAATTCGAATCCTCTGCAGCGGCGATCTGCTTTCTCAACTGCATTTGAAGCAATAACATTTACTTTAATGATGAAACCAATAATTAATCACATAAAATGGTAGCACTTCATTTTAAAATATATATCAAAAACTAAGATGTTTGATAAAAGGGGCTAAGAATCTGTCATGAGTTATACAAAGATGGTCCAGATCAGAATTACAAAGTACATACCAATTCCTGTCTTATTTGAAATTGTGACTTCAGTTCTTTACTGTCGGTTTTCAGGCCACCATTCTGAATCCTTGAGTACAAAATACTTAAAATATACAACAGATTTATCCTTATGGTATGATCATTAGAACCATCATTTCTATATCACGGTATCGCTTTTTTGATTGCTAGTTAGTTAGGTACAATCTGAAAAATTTATCAGTGCAAATTTTATATATTACCATTTCAACTAGCAGAGCCATTCCTATCTTCTTGACTGCATATGTATGTGCATATAGAATTTTGCCAACAATGACGAAAAATTCTTATGTTTACCTAAAAACTTTCATCCTTATTAAAATTAATTATAAAGTTTTCTATCCTTTTATATATTAAATCCATGTTTCCTTGCTTTTGGCAATGACTAACGTTTCAAACAATCATTTCAATGAATGTTTCACTCCTGCATTTCCTCATTAGCCTGCTACTTACTGCCTCGAGTGATGCACAGAGAAGTGATAAATATTGACCACACTGAAAATAACAATATGTATTCAAAATGCAGCAGTGGTAGTTATATCAAGAATTCAAAGCCAAAAATTTCAACTTACTGTTTTTCTTCTATTTTGTCGTGAACTTCATCATGACTTGGATCATCTTCATCACTGCTCTTATCATCATGGTCAACATCATCATCATCATGATCCAAATGATCATCATCCATCTGCTTCTCATTGTCCGACTCATTCTGATCATCTTCGCTAGCATCGTCTTCGTCTGCACTCTCAGCTTCGGGATCATCAAAGAAGTCAGAAAATTTTGCATTCTTTTCATCGTTCTATAAACGAAAAGGCAACTGATAAAAAATCTCACGTAATTGCTTTGTAACATTCGTGAACACATTAAATGACAAAACTGTATCAATAAATTCCACATAATTTTCAATGTGCAAAACAAATTATGCTTTACATGCAATTACAATTTCACAATCAGTGTGTATTCTCATTTAAAACACAATCATAACTCAGTTTAGATGACTTGGTGGGAAGTGGATTACCGGTAACAGTATGTGACATATACAAAGGCGCATACAAAAAAGTAAAGCTGTAGTAAATCACAATGTATTTTCAAACTACTTAACAAATACAGATAAATGGCTATCATTCCAGATTTTCTTCTAGAAGCCATAATCAACTATCTGTCCAATCTCCCATTAGATCTGTTGGTTCTGGAAACATAATGGCTATCTGCGGAATTTTTTTAAAATCCACCGTCAATTTACAATACTAGTCAAACTCATTTAAATTCTACAAGTGAAACTGTGTGTTCGACATATTCCAAACTGTTAAAGCACTGTTAACTTGCCATTCTTCAGGAACTATAAAAATTATAATAATAATGCTAATAATGACAATAATTTAACAAATGTTGTCTGCATGACACTAAATGTTGCATGTTAGTTTAGATATGATAAAAACAAATTTCATTTCAAATAATACTTTTAAAACCATAGATACATGCCTCATCGTCATCAGAAGACTCGTCAAAATAATCAATTTCATCATCATCGTCATCAACTTTAGCTGAATTGTTTTGGTTCGCTAATTTGTCCATCTTGTCTAGAAAAACACTCATTTCATCCAATTTAAAGAATCTGTCATCAGCGATACTTGGTTTCTCTGATCGCTTATTTGACTTGCCAAGAGATTTTTTGAACATCTCAAGCCCATGCTCATCACCAGATGCGCTCGTGTTTTCTTCATGGTCATCAGAATCTTCTGTCTTGCCTTCAATAAATTCTTTGTCTTCTTCATCAGTTCTGTCACCCATCATCATCATCATCATCATCATCATCGCTTAATTCGTCCCCTTCAACACCTTCTCCGTCTTTTTCTCTGCCTTTCTTCGTGTTGATGCCCCAATTATTACAAATCTTCTTCAGGTACTCATCATCAGAAGAGTCTACGTCCTCATTTTTCCCACCGTGTGTTTCAGCATTCTCAGCTGCCTTTTCTACTCGTTGCTTCTGAAGATAGGCAAAGGCAGCCTGAAAAGTCCGATCTCCTCTCTTAGACGCACTCTTGAGCTGCTCCCAGATTTCTTCTTCGCTCAGACCTCTTCCCATCAATTCACTCACGGTGGCTTTCCCAAGACAGAACCAAGCGCCTTCGTCTTCCGCGTCCTTAGATCTCGTTGAAACAGATGACTCAGATGAGTGTATTTTTCTTCTCTTTCTATTCAGTGCACTGAACGACTCTTCAAGGGCCTTATTACTGCCATCTGTCAGGCATTTCAGCTGCTGCCATATCTGTTCATCACTAAATCCGTCTGTCAGGAAGTCATTTGGGACACTCTGTCCAAAACAAAAGCGTGCCACGTCAACACACGATTTCAACAGAGCCAATGCATCAACAGTTGTAGACCCCGAACTAAAAAAAACACACAAGCTAAATTAAGCTCTTTCAACCCCTATATGATTTATAATTAAAGCAAGTAGAATTTGTACAAACTGCATATGATAATTACAAATTACCTAGTATAGATAAAGTGGGAAAGTATTAAAGTAACAGGGCAAAGTTCTGTTCAAGTAAAATTTTAAAGAATTAAAGAATTAAAAAGAATAAAGAGCTTCTGAGTGTCAAAAAACTCTGAAGCAATTTTATAGCTTTCCTATAATTATATTACTGGCTTCAAAACATCTGCAGCAATGCCTTTATGGTGGATGCAAATGAAAACTGTTAACCTATTGATTGAGGATGGAAAAATCAAAAATAAATATCTATGACAGCACTGTTGCTGAACTTTCAAAGAACCCAGTAACCCACAAGCCCAACCAGTGCTGATTGTAACAATCAACACCATTTAAAGTAGTGTATAAATAATCCGATATAGTAATAATGGCTTAGATGCAATCATGCAAAAACCTGACGCCCTTACTATTATCCATCCTATGTTGGACTTTTACCGTACATTATTATGAAAGCGCTTTATAAATTTAAGAATAACATACGAAGTTAATAGTGGCATGAGCGATAATAGATAAATTTTCCGATAAACGAGAGTACCTTAAAAACTTTTCTAGATTTCTAACGTCAACGCTGAAACAATGCTGTAACCGCCCGACAACAGCTGAACAATTCTCCATATTACGTACTAAATAGGAAATATAAATCTCACTGCAAGTAATTCAAACGCTAGTAAAGTGTATAACACTCGCACATAACGCACATGTCCCAAGTGTTACCACTAGGACATTTTAAAAGGACTCAATTAAATCAAGCCCCCGTTAGATGCGATATAATGGTTCTCAAAACGAGTTTTCATCATAAATGTCATCTTACGATATAATTGTCTGAATTTGTAAATCGGATAGAACATCCAATTACAAGCAACTAGATGTCGACCAGCAGTGAGTCGGTTCGGTATCGCGATATCGGTATTTTTTCAACGTCGACGACGCACGAGATTCAATACATTCAGTGAAACTTCACTGTTACAAGCTGTACACGAACCCTCCGTTGACAAATTCGTCCCCACGGGAAACACCCAGTGTTTAACCTAGACTCCTGGGGAAACTGACAAGGCCGAGAGAAGTCAGTTAGTGGGGCCTAGAGGAGCACTGTAAATATAAAAATGCTAACAGTTTAAAACCTCATCTTTAATGTCTTTAAAGTGTCTTACTCTCTACAGACAAAACACATACAGTACAGTATGTGACAGGAACATAAAGCAGATATAGACGACTCGGCACACTGTTGCTAAAATCATGATTGCCCAGGAAATTAAAGAACTCAAGAAGAAATTTAAAATGACAACCATAACATTTGCATATGTGTGCATTCAATTTATGAGAACACATGGGCAAGAAACACAGCTTAACAATACAATATGTCGTTTCTCAAACCGTGGTCTGCGAGAGGGAGGTTTAATGGTCCGCAGCAAATTCCTACAAAATGTTAATAAAAATTAGACATACCAAGTATATATTTTCCAAGTCAGTGGTGTAGCCAAAGGCGGGGCTTTGGGGGTTAAAATGATAAAATCCCCCTTGGGTGATGGGTGCCCGGACACAACATTTTTAGAGCAAGCAGCACAATTAAGTAAGGTGACCTTTTCTGCTTGTTGGGCACTTGGGAGGGATGTAGACAACACGCAATGATTACTTTTTGCTTGTCATGAGTTTTCTCAATTTTCAGGTGGTCCGCGAGAAATTTTTGATTTTCAAAAGTGGTCCGCGAGGCAAAGGGGACTGAAAACCACTGCAATATACAGTGTAACAGAATTCAAAGTATTAATCGTCATACCGAACAGAATTTTAAAATCATTATTTAAAAACAAATGTAAATCAGTCTTTTCAACACACAAAACAGTAATAATGCAATTAGATAAGTTTTGCATATGACAAGTCTCAAGAAACAGCAAAAAATTTTTATGGGATACATTAAATCTGATGCTGAAACAAGAGCTTTCTGAGCACCAAGCTCTCCTACATGACAAAATACAAATCAAATACCGTCATACATTAGGATTGTTTGTTTGAATTATATGGTCATTTCACGAAAACCTAAAAATTCAAATGGTTCCTCGCACAATCAGACTTTCCTTAAAAACTAAAATTACTCTTTGTGATAACAATCTGGTCCATTGCAGAGATTGGTTCCATTAAACTCAGTGTAACATTTTAAAACCCATGATGCAATCTAATGCTGTATGGGCAACAATTCTGGTGCTTCTGAAGAACAGTGATTGGCACTAGAGTCTTCTGTTTTGATTTCAGGTTTAAGATCAGGCATGGTGTTCTGTGCGCCCTCCGGTGCCGACATGTCCGTTGCCCCATTGCCTTCATCAATCACCCTGAAGAATTTGTGCTTCTGTGAACTACTGATAGCTGTGCTTTGGATAAAATTTGCGGCACTTCTCTTGGACTTTTCAGCGTTGCTAGACTTCTTACGATTGCAGGGTATTTCGCATTCAGAATAGCAGCCATCCAGAGATCCAATCACTAATGTCACAGAACATATGCAGGATGCAATTCCAGAAAAATTATGAGACTTTGTCATGTGTGCGATCAAATACGACTCTTGCAAGCACTGATACTCACAATCGTTGCAGACAAACAAGAGCCGTTTCTTCTGATGCATTCGCAAGCTGTGCGACATAGCAAGGTAGGCAGTGCTAGTTGTGTAGTTACACAGCATGCAGAAATAGGCATCTTTCAATGCTCCAGAGTATCTCTTGTCAAGTAAAGCCTGTCTATAACTAAAGGAATCATTTTCTTTGGTTCTTATCATCATGACCTTTACAAAACACCCATTGAAATTTGTTGTATTAGGATGAGAATCTAGGGCATGCTGTGCCACTTTGTAACCATCAATAGCACAGAGCATACAGTCCAAACAAACATACACTACTTTGGAATCTACGCTCTTTGCTACACTGTCTACAGAAATTGTCTTCAAGTTAGTAGGCCTTGTAACTTTCACCTGAGGAAGACATGAGCCATCCATAATCCCAGGAACACTGTGATACATCTCAAAATGAACCCACATAAGCATTAGCTCAAAGGTCACATAGCTGCAATGTCGACATGCCAAAAAGGTAACCCTACCATTTATCTGCTTTATGTTGCTCAGCACAAATCCTAAATCAGAATGCTCATCACTTATATGGTCTGCCACAGCTTTGACTTCACTGCTGGTCATTGGACAGAAAAGACACTGGTTAACAGAAGCAGAAGCACCCTCAGATTTGTAGGCAACCAAATTAAGCCACTCCATTCCCTCATCTTTTCTGCCCATAAACAAGTAGCGAACTTCTGGTATGCTGCAACAGTTGATGTTTGATAGGATTGAAACAGCATCAGTAAGTTCAGTTTTAATATCCAACATCACTTGGGTAGCATTTCCAGAATCTTTCTGAGGTGTTAGACCTGGCATGCTGTCCGTTTCAGTTGGAACTTTGCTGAGAGAAGCAGAAACTACCTTCTTCTGCCAACCGTCTTTTGATTTCTCGTTATCAATCTTTCCTGATGCATTGTCCTTTGAGGTTTTATATTCTTTTCTTTCATTTAAAAGCAAAAACTTCCTTGCAGAGTGAGGCAGCTTTGGCTTTTTAGTTGGCTGCTCATAATCAGCATCATTGTCATCATCATCACTAAGGCCATCACCCTCATCCTCGTTATACTTCACACGCTTGCTTCGAGTCCTAAGACTTTTGCCAGATGCAAGAAATTCTTGATCAAATAAAGATCTTTCATTCCTGCCACTTTTAATCTTATTCTCAACTGTCGTAGAAAGATGCTTTCCTGAAGGGCGCATTTGAGTTTTCTTGCTTCTCTTGGTGGTTTCAATGTTGGTCTCAGCATCAGAAAATTCACTGTTTGTCTCAGTGTTTTGTAGCTGTGATGCAATATTTGTGCTTAAATCTAGTTTCCTGATGTCTGAATGAGAGCTTTTACTGCTGCTATATCCACCATACATTTCGTCATCTGGTGACGTGACTTCTTTTTTTACATCTGTTGGTGTTAGTGTCCTTAAACCACAATCACTTAAAGCATCTGATTGGGTGTTCTGCCAACTGAACGGGGCTTGCGTCGACTGACACAAGCCTTTGTTTGACACAAAGCAAAGTCTATCAAGAAACTGTCTGGATATTTCATCATTTGTTATTTCACCAGACTGGATAAGCTGCCTCACAAGAACAATTATAACTTCCTTAGCAGTGGCTGGGTCTAAAGATGGAAGCTGGGACATAATGGAACTGTTGCTGATACTACCAGTTGGCATAGCAGGTTTAGATGCACTACTGATTGCACTAACTGCCTGCAACAGCTGAAGAATTCCCGCAAAAGGTGAAGGTACCTGAGCTGACTGAGTCAACTGAGTGGCAAGAAGCTGAGCTATCAATTGAGTGAAGAAATTGGAGCCAGTTGCAGGCTGAGGTGGAGCAGCAGCCGCATTAAGGGTACTGCAAAACAGCTGTTGTATAATTGCTGAAGCAACAGGTAAACCAACTGCCTGAGTCAGATGAGCCATGGGATCCGTTGGTGCCACGCCCTGTACCTGCACTTGTGGTCGAGCTGGAAACGATGACTGAAAACTGTTTAAATGCGGCCCAATCGCGGACTGCAAGTTTTCCAGTTGCTGTGACTGCTCTAAGGGACGAGCCACGGGGAACGAAGGAGCCGGTCCAATCAAAGATTGAATAGCTGACAACAAATTTGGATTCAAAGCATCAGCCGGTGACCCAGAATAAATGGCTGTTGGAGAAAAACTTCCAAGAGTTGGATTGGTCATCTGACCAATGACAGGCAATCTCTGACTGTTCTCTGCCAATCTCTCTTGACACTCAGATGTGACAACTCTAGAGAGATGAGAGGATGTAGACAATTCCTTTGAATTCATCTTAATATCTAAAATCAAAATAAAAACAAATGACAAATGGTCACATACATGTATAAAACTATGCCAGATGCAGCATAAACATAATTGGAGTCAAAGCAAGAAAAGCCAGAAGATGGTAGAGTACATACCTATCACTGAGAACAAAACAGACAGCATAGAAACCACTCATACAAAAATGAAGACAAAAGTAACAAAACCAGTATTGCAATTCAGCTTTTAAAAGCACGATAAAAACAATTCTGCAAGTAAAAACACCAAGATTAAACAAAGATGTTATGAATAACAGATCGGAGCCCATTAGACCTGAGCAGTCCTCAGTGTTGCCGAACAAAACATCACGGACAAAATGTCATGGGGACAAAATGTCAGCAAACAAAATGTCAGCGGACAAAATGTAATGGAGACAAAATGTCATGGGTTAGGGTTACATTTTGTCTGCTGATTTTGTCCCCATGACATTTTGTCAGTGATATTTTGTCATAGCACTGTCCTCAGGGCTTTGAGAAAAACAATTCAGTAAGCAAAAACACCAAAATTACCGGTAATCAGATTTCTATAGAAACTCATAAATATAATGAGCTTTCATATCTTTGGTCACTTGCTGACAGAAACTAGGTTGGTCAAAAACCTAAAAAGATACTATAAACGAATGATAGAACATCTGCTATTCTGCCACTGAAGATTTGAAACTAATATGCATAAAACTGAATTAGTTACAACAGAGACACAGTAAGAGTGTTAATGCTACTTTTCTCAATGTGCTCACCTACATATCATGTACAATCAAATGTAAAATATTATGCAGGGCAGTCTTAGCGATCAACTACTGGCAGTTCACACTGCAGAATAACATGGGAAAGGCTGATATAATAATCCAAATGTATCATAAATATAACTAGGGAACACATAACATATAGACAAACAAACCTAAGCAGAACATACAAAAATCTAGAAAAGCTACAAAAATTGTTGCAAACTATATAGCAATTAACTTGCTATATTAATAGCATATCCAATGGAGATCCATTTGGAAAGTATTGCTAAATCTTTACTTGTATTGATTGGATTATCAGAATTTTAATACATTTGCTACAAACTATAAATTTTTGCATTCACGTGCTCATGTGTATATCCAATTTCAGTAAATGAAGAGTCAACCCACACTGCTTCAATGCCACTAATACAACCCTAACTTTATCCCTAACAAATTATCAAAGCAAGTACTTTTTATTGTTTCCCTATTATTGTTGTTTTGTGAAACAGTGTGGGTCGGATGTGTGCGTTTACCCTAATTTCTATTATTTGTGTATATGAAATGCTTTCGATTAATATTTCGGCCTTTCTTCAATATTTTCTGTCGGAACTATGGGTAGATGATCGGTCATACAACCATAACCAGTGGCGGCTCCACATGGGGGCCCAAGCCCCTCTTTGAATGCCTGGCCCCCCAATGCCCCTCCCCCAGTTGGGACCCTATACTTACTACTACATACCTATCAACAAATGGTTGGCCCCATGCTTAGAAGTTGCCACCACAACGCCCCCCCCCCACTTGCCAGATCCTGGAGTCACCACTGACTATAACCAGAATAGACCTGAAGACGACGGAAACCATTGGGAATCAGCGAATATGGAATGGACGACAAACGCTAAAAATAGTCACTTAGAAAATACCAAAGCTTAAAATAAGTCAGTGTTGCTTCTAAAGCCTTGTACTTAAAATTAATATAGCACAACTTTTATATTGCCATATATACTGTAGCTTTGTACTAAAATGTATATAACACCTTTTAACATATACAGGACTCAGTCCAGTAGGACTTGAAGTAGTGTGAAATTAGATTCAAAAGTGTCATTTTCTAACCAATACCATAATGTCACTGGTCTTGCAAAGTTGCAAGTAGGTTTTGTTTTAAGAAATTTATATGTCAGCAATCCATTCAAAGCTTATATTAGGCTTAAAATAAATACTGTTTTATCTACTTTTAGTTGACACAATGTTTGCAGGGCCACCACACATTAAAAAACATCTGAAGTGGGCCATTGTTCCAAAACCCTTGGGAAACCCTACTACAATGAGGACTTCAAATGATGTATCTCCCTCAATTCATCAGCCATGTTCTCCCTCAACAACATCTGGAGGGACCAATGCATATCTCTCAGACTCATGATACATCTGTACAAGGTCCTTGTGATGTCAGTGATGCTTTGTGCTGCAGAAACATGGATGCTTCTCTTCATAGATCTTTGCAAGATGAAGGCATTACACACAAAGTGACTCCGCTCCATCATGGGAATTCGATGGTATGACTTTATCACCAATCAAGACGTCCTTACCCGAGCTGCAATGTCTCCACTTGTCGAGCTGCTAAACAAATGCCGTGTTTGACCACATCTGTGGCCATGTTTGACCACATCGCCCGCCTCGACAAGGATGTCTCGGCGGCTAATCGGATCCTTCGCTCCCATCTTATCTTGACACGTCGATCACTGTGCAGACCCTTTGATCTGCGGTCTGATACGACCCGCATTCTGTAGACACCGCGGACCAAAAATAAAATGGGTGATCGTTCCTTCGGGCCAACAGGTCCGACCAGTTGGAATGCCCTTCCAACATCTTTACGAGACGACACCACCTCTCGAACCACTTTCTCTCACGTTTGAAGACGTACTTTTTGGAACGATCGGCTGCGACGCAGTTGTGAATGTTAAGTGCGCCATATAAATGAACTCATCAATCAATCGGTCGAACAACGGTCGGCTGCTCCGTGAAAATTCGGCGGGTTTGCGGTTGGCTGTCGTTTCTGGACTTCGCTGGATTTTCCATCTTCGTCGGATTTGCCGATTTCGATGACGGAACTATCTTCTTGCGGAAGACCGCTTCTTCAGGAACTTTTTTGGTGGTTATATCCGCACGGAGAAACTCCTACTACCAACTCGCAGACTTTCAACATCATCTTCCGCTCCTCGTTGGCTTGTCAATGGGGCTACAGTTTTCCTTGAAGGACTGCTTCTAAAGGACTTTGCGCCAGACTTCTTCACGGCAGCAAAGTTTTTTCCATCATGTCAGTGAATTTTAACATCGCCACCTTCTGAACTTCATTGACATGTCAGTGGTGTCAAAGCGCTTTTGATTTTGGATTTTAAACCATGCGTACAGCGCTATATAAATCGTCCTGGATAATAATAATAATAATAATAATAATAATAATAATAATAATAATAATAAGCAATCAATCAATGTCATCTGTTCATCGTCCTGATCTTTCCAGGAGACGTTCTCGTGGTCGACCAAGTTTCCGATGGATTGATCAACTCTGCCGAGACAACAGCAACACTCCTTCCACCACGCTGTGGCGTCATGCCATCTTCCGTGGCCACGGTTCTGCGGCAACGCAACGGCCCTTTGCAGGCTACGCGAGATGATATCAACTCCTACTGCTGTCCAAATTCAAAACATGAGAACACAAGACATGCTGCAAAATAGGTTTGAATATCGTTTAATAATTTTCAAATATCACACACCCTTAGATCCTTTAAAATAGAATACATTGAAATGAGAAAACGGACAAAACCCACTCTTAGATCGACGTCAAGCACGAATTTCACACAACATTAATAAAATTCTGCCAAAAAATCATAGATTTTGATGAAGAAATCCGCAACTCTACCATAGAGCTTTTATTGCTGCTATTTATATAGGGCCTGATTTCTAATTGATTAAGAGTTTTTAGACCATTGACGTCTATAATAGACTTCAATGATTAAGAGTAATATAAGACTCATTTCAACAGTTAAAAATACACCACTAAAGAAATCGGCTTGCAAACTGGCCATATAATCATAAAGTAATCAATTTAATTTACTTAACGCTCATGACGACTTCATGTCGACAAATAAGTAAGTAAGTAAGTAAGCAAAATTTCGTAAATTTATATAGCGCTTTAGGTGTAGTAAAAGTAGTAGCTGCTTATTCTTATGCACTTAATCTTTCTTGAAATAGCTATAGGCAAGGTGGGTTATCGGCCGGGCAAAGATCAGTGTATCCATGAGGTGACGGGCCGAGCTGTTATAGCTATGGAGGTAATGACTTTTGGAATAGGAAGGTTTTAGGCTTAGACCTAAAGGCTTGAGGAGATGGTGAAGGAATTAAAGAAACTGAGGATGTGGAGCTGGGTTTTTAGCATGTTGTAGACAACGGTGGGAAACTGGAATTCAGTTCAAAAGTTCTGGTGAGGCGTGTGAGAAAGCGCGGTTGCAGATTTTGAGAGATGACTGATTTATAACGGGCGTGAGAGTGTGAGATGAGATGACGATCGTGTAGGTCCGGCGTTTTCTCGTCTTCAACTCCTTTATGTCCTGTTACGAACTTACGAACCGGTTGTACTGTATTGTAGGAGTGTAGGGCCTACGCGTTTTGATGATTGTGTGCAGCTGCTTTGTTGGGTAGGCCCTATGCATTGATTTCATTATAGCGGCCTTTCTTGGCAGACAGCTAGTCAACTATTGTCTATCGCGTTATAATGTAAGACAGATTGAGAAATAATTTTTTTACTATAATGATGATGATGATAATATGGATGATAATAACGTTAATGAGAATAATAACGATAATGATGATGATAATTATAATAATATCGATATAGGCTAATGATAATGACGATCAGTGGCGTATTTAGGGGGTATGCTCCTGATCCGTAGCGTACCCCTTTGGTCTTTGGCCTTTGGTCATTCCCTTCGGTTGCACCGCAAAATATTTTAGAATTTGTGTTAGGGGATATTTGCTTCATAAAGTTCATAAATTATTTGTGCAATTAGTAAAAAATGTAGTAAAGTGAAGGAAACTTTAAGAAAGTATGCGCTCCATAGGCGGATTTTATTAAAGGCTAGGGTAGACTTAATGATCGACGATAATGATGATGGTGATGATGATGATGATGATGATGAGGATGACGACGACGACGATGATGATGTGACTTAGGCCTATAGTAGTTCAGGAGGCTAAGTAAGCTGTGTGAAAACCGCTGTAGTAACTCTTCACATTCAATAAGACAATAAATAGCCTAGCCTAACCTACAGTGTAGGCCTACTTTCCCGAGATAACCTTTGATGAATCCGTTTACTGTTTCAACTGTCGCTCCCACCTCGTCCAAGCTGTTCCATTTGTCTACAAACCTTGCACTAAAAAAATTTCTTTCCGAAAAAAGCAATTGGGGTCGCGTTGACTCGGTGTTTAGTTAGCTGGACTAACTATAATATGCCTCCTAAATCATAAAGACGATAAAGTCTGGGGTCTCTCCGCAGAAACAATCCTGTTGTTTCTTTTTCAGTAGCCTAATCCCCCCACCCCCAATTGACTCCGGTGCGAATTAATTTGCCAGGTTCTGAGTCAAGTGGAAGCAACAGCAGCGGGCTCGAGGGAAAGGCTGATAACCGACTTCATTCAGCCCATGCAGTGAACATCGGCCGTCGCGCCAGACACTATAGGCCTATAGTCTATCAGTTCTACTGCATATTGGCTTAGAAAAGACTTTCGTGAATGACTGTAGAGTTCATGGCTTTGTGTTTGTAGGCAATAGAGCCACATTTGCCTTCAGCAGAACATTGACGAAGCTCACTTACTGTAAATAGAGGCATGATAACGTTTCCCGCAGTTTTGAAATGGTTTTACCCGGGCCGTATCAAAAGCATGACCTAGGCCTACTTAAAACACGTCAATCGACAATCGTATTGCGGCCCTCACCTGAATTACCTAGAGCAGCGGTTCCCAACCGGTGGTGGGCGTGCCCCTATACGGGTAGGCCCAAGGCAATTAAACAGTCTTGGGGTAGGCCTACAAGACCTGTTGAGAAGGGTGACGCGAAGAAAATAATTGTTTGTTTAAATTGTAAAGGCAAACAGAAAAAGAGATAACGATCTAAAGAAGTAAAGATTAAAGGAAAAGTAACAGCCAATAAGTATCAAGAGGAAATTTTAGCAAAAACAGGGTTATACTGTAGCCTATACGGGCGGACATCATTCAATTCCACAGTGTTTATTCTAGCCACCTTGACATTGGGAGGATTTTTAAATGTTTGGGGGACAAGGTCTGAGTCTCCACACTTTTGGAGGGGAAATTTCCATCCCCAGCCAACATATAAAAATTCGAGGGGGGATTTTAAAACTGGGGGAGGGGGAATTTCCATCAGAGAAGGCTTAGAATAAACATAGCAATTGCAGCAAAAGAGTCTGTGGACGGATTTAAGAATTACTCTGAAGCAAAAAAGCTCGTCGCACTTTTTTCTTAAAGAAAACGTGCAATGATCTCCAAAATGTATTTAAAATCCAGCAGGACTATATAAAAAAAAGACATGGGCCTAATTTCAAACTAAAAATTATTTAAAGTGTTGTATGTTGCGTGCCTTGGGGGGGGTGGCCTACACGAAAAGTTCACTTGTTTGTTTGAAGGTAGGCTACATTTTAAAAAGGCTGGGAACCGCTGACCTAGAGGCAGCGGCGTAGCGATCGACGGACGGAAGAGGGTATATCGGAATATATACCCCTCCCCCAAAATCAGTCTACCTTAAAGTTTTGTTCACATGTGGGACATAAACATATGTTTTGATTTTGAAATGGCAACGATTAGGTTAAGATTTATACCCTCCCCAAATCAAATTCCTGGCTACGCCGTTGCCTAGAGGTCGAGGTCGTACGGGCCTACATAGATTTGCTCCAAGGCCACCTAGAAATGACCCATCGAGAAGGCGTGGGCGTCTGCAATCGCATGAATGAGGCGATGAATTTCAACCAAATGGTTTGAGTGCAACGTGCTCCACTCCCCTCCATTCGAGAAGGCCCCGACTGCACACAGCCCTGTACGCCGACGCGTTAGTCATTAGTGATCAGGATTGGAACAACTGCAAATGGTTATCCATCCATTCATTGAACGAACACGCAAACTCCTATTGGACGCTATTTTTAGTACAATATCCTTGCGCCAGAAGTTGTGTTCTATTTAAACGTTCTGTCTCGTTAACGATGTTGCTTTACTAAATAGTCTGACAATTTTATAAACATAAATTGTAAAAACCTAACGACCGCGAGTTCAAAAGTAAAATACACGAGAAAATTGCGCGCAACGTTTGAGCGCATTCGAGGAACTATTTTATGCGCGCAGCGTTACGCTAATACATCATGAGTGATTTGGCGCCAAAATAAATTTATCAATGAAAGAGAGTCCATTCGCAGCGTGATGCGTTTGTAGTACTACGCGCAAGACGCAAACCATTGGATTCGATATCAACAACACAGCGCCTTTTATTTTGGGCTCAGATCGAGTACGAACGAACACCAACCGTCGATACTGCACCTTGCCTTGGATCTGACAATGGCAGAAACTGCGACCGGCGTCAGTCCCGACACCATGCGATCTCTTTGTGATTTTGACGGCGAGGAGGAGGCGACCTCCGCCGCCGCCGCCGCCAGCAGCGGTCGCGGTCGTTGTATCATCATCGACTGCCGATCGTTCATCGCTTTCAACGCCGGCCACGTAGCGGGAGCCGTCAACGTACACTGTCCGTCGATACTGAAACGGCGTTCTAGGGGAACCCTTCAGCTGCAGGGCGTCATCAGCTCCGATCGGATCAGGGACGAGTTTCTCGACGGCCGGTACACGTCCGCCGTCCTGTACGACGATTGCACGACGAAACTCTCCGATCTCAACCAAGACTCTGTTGTCCACATGGCCATCAAGGCCATACAGGAAACGAAAAGACTGTCGCAGATCTACTTCCTACAAGGTTAGAAGCGTCGAAGATAGGCCCTATTCAGGGTGCGATTGTGACCTGGAGCAGTGGGGGGGAGTGGGAATATGTCGAGCTTGGGGGATGTAGTTGCTGGGAAAGTGTAGAAGTGGGAGGATGTAGCAGTAGGGGGGATGCAGTTGGGCAGTTGGGGGAGGGGGTCCCCTTCCCCTACAAATCGCGCCCTGGTCCTATTTCTTTTACTGTTGAAAATTAATTTAAGTTTAGACTGTTTAGCATGAGCAAAGTGCACCAAGAATGCTACAATCGACAGATTGTGCACGGAAAAGCTCTGCATAAGTGTTTGGATATTTTGCCTGTGTTTCCAGGGTTTTTTAAATAGATTTTTAGCCTACGATAATTCGTTGAATATAATTTGCTTCGAGGGAAACATTGTATTTATTCCAGAGTTTCTAGTGTGGTGAATCACGCGTAAACGTGGATGAAAAAAGTGTGTGGGGGGAGCAACGCCGATGCCTTTCCCTTCCCTATGGTAACCTCTAAAGCACTGGGAGAGCTCGAGTCTGAAGGCCTAATATGAAACAGACCAATGATATTGTTTTCGTTATTGCTCTGCAGTAATTTCGAGGAATTTCACATCTTGTCGGAACCACCCTCAGGGAGGCCTACAAATAACATTATCCAATGTAGACCTCCAACCACTACAGTTATGCTTGGTCTAAATGTGGGGGTGGGGTCACCACTGGTCGAGAATGATCCCAGGATGAACAATTTGATGTTCGTCCGCTTTGGTTCACTTTAGGTCGACAATTTTGAAATGGAAAGTAAACTTTAATTCGATTATCATTTAACAGTGGAAACATTACGTTATAATTTAGAAGCAAAAACGTTTGTTAACGGCTTACAGTGGGACCGATGAGGGGGCGGAAAAGGCTGGTGCGGGGATGGGGGCGGAGACGGGGAGAAGCAATGCAGAGATGGGGTGGGGACTGTGAAGCAATGTTTGGGTGCGGGGTGGGAGTGGGGATAAAATATTGTTCCCGTGTCACTCTCTAAATGGAATGTTTGACATCACTGCATCTTTTACAAATGAGCAATTGGCCTACATAGCTACGGTGATAGTCTCATAGTCAAATTCGCCAAAAGCTTATCAGTATTTTTGGTTTCGTGTCCTAACCAGAGATTTTGAATATAAATAATTTATATTCTGATCTAGATCATAGTATTGTGGTCTAGATCGGGATAAAGCAATACGCCATCTATTCGCAGTCTTTCACCGCCGCGGTAGGCCTACATAAACGATCGTCACGCAGTTTGCATTTCACGCGAAATTCGAGCCAAATAATACGAGCGCAAACAAACAATCGACGGAATGTTAGACGACGTCGCACATATTGTCACGTGGCGCGCTTCTAATTGGGCAGCTAAACACGACGACTGTGGGCGTCGATATGTTTATTCTCAGGTGGATACGAATTGTTTTCCCGCCAATTTGGTCGTCTGTGCCGACGACCTGCTGGACACTTGCCAGACGTTTCTTCACAGTCGTCGTCGTCGTCGTCTGCAGTTATTCCGACCGCCTGCATCACCGGCCCCTCCTCCTTTCTCCTCGTCCTCCTCCTCCTCCTCCTCCTCCTCCTCGTCCTCCTCCTCCTGCTCCTCCTCCTCCTCCTCCGCAGCTTCAGACCTCGTCAGATCGACCGTAGAACTGAAGCTAATTGACGATGCTCGCCCTCAGATCGACGCTTCTGCCGCGACGACGACGACGGCGGCGGCGGCGGCGGCGGCCGGCGTGCGAGCGCCACCTGACGATAAATTAGACACCGAAAACGGACGGAAAGAAGGACTCGTCTCTCCGCAGAAGTCGTCGACTCGATTTCATCTTCTGCACGATCGGGTAAGTGAAGCACGTAGCGTCGGAAACTCTGCAGAGTTTCGTAGACTGTAGACTGTAGTGTATAGAGTAGAAACTGTTCTGCGGAAGAGCCGCGTACGTAGACTCTCACTCGAGCACGCCCACAGTTACACGCCCTTCACCACCACCCCCACTCCCACCCCTCCCCACCCCCAACCCCGTACCCGTTCACAGCTAGTACGCATGTAGAGGTCCCGAGGTCCGCAGATGTTTCCGCGAATATTTGCGCGTCGATGAATGCTAGTTTTCATTATGTCGTTAAAAGACTTAAACTTGCACGTTGATAACAATGACCGTCGGTATAGGTCTAAAGCAATGCGCAGACCGTGCGGTCCGCTTGGTGGACAAGTGAGTGCCTGATAATCGAACCCACATTGACGGCAATGCAGGGCGGAGACACTCCACTACCGACTACAGTAGCTAGAATCTCCGTCTTCACGAAACCATCCAGTTTAACTATAGTTTCATTGCACTAGCTCGTCGCTACCTGGGCTACCATCGCCTATGCCTGATCATTTCATCATCATCATCATCATCATCATCATCATCATCATCATCATCATCATCATCATCATCATCTTCATCATCATCTTCTTCTTCTTCTTCTTCTTCAGGTGTCGTGTATTTCTGCGTTGACGACTATGGGCTTTCATTTCTCTCTGTTGTTCATTGCTTGTATAAGTTCCAATTCTGTAGTTGCCCCCTTTACATCAGTCAGTAAACTACTGATATACGTCGTTCTTTGTCTTCCTCTTTATGTTTTGCCTTCGACTTTTCCAGTAGTTACTAGGTTTTCTGACAGATAACCCGAAACCTTCGGACCAGGAGGTTTCTATACATTTCTTCCTCTATATATGTCCAAAACATTGCAGTTGTCTTTTACGCATCTAAGAATAAATAA
>CM030841.1:10508181-10680681 GCA_018105865.1 Metaphire vulgaris
TCGTCGACGACACACTTTCTCAATCCTATTATAGGCCCTACGACTCAGAAAATGTTGCGTTACATCGTCTGATTCAAGCCTTAGGCTCCTTTTTGGCTGACGAAAGTGGAAATTGCCTGCCGTTCTAGAAAGCACGCTGTTTAATTAAACCACGCGTCATAATCAGCTGCACTTTTATTCATTAAGTCGTTTGTAATCATCACATCATCGTCGTCGTCATCATCTTACTCATTTAATTAAGCCGTGCCATGATTAGACACGTCATCTTCTTTCCTTGACGACGTAAAGTAAAAATCGGCATATCCTTTTTTTTACTAGACTTGGTTCGAATAATATTGTACGATTACATTGACCCCGTGTACTAGTACAGTGTTAGTAAACAGTAAATGTAAATGCAAGTAAACAGAATCTGTAGCGGTTTCTCTCATTTGATTGTTGGTGCAAGGCGGTGGTCTTCTTCAACAGAACAGAAGTCTCCGACCAGAGGCGGTTCTAGGAAAATAAAACGGGGGGACTATGCTCTGTCTGTGATCGTGGAGCCGAAGGCGCCCCTAGCTCATGAAAGAGTCTGATGAGTAAAAAAGGTAATTGGCACCTAAAATGGGCGACAGGTGAAAAATTCACCCGTTCAATGGGCGTCATGCTCTTTACCTGGGGTAATTTAATAGAGCCCCCAATAAAGACAACTGACATCTTAACTGGGGACGCAGAGCTGAAATCTGGGGGGGGGGCTACAGCAGACCTCTGTTCCAGCGTAGAACCGTCACTGCGCCGACTACGTTCATGAAAAGTTGAAAACTCAAGCAACGAAATCCGCCAGGAAATCCCATACCACAAAATGGGACATAATGCGCATCAATTTCTTCTGTTTTAAGCCTTGTCTTATCTTTGACTCTTGGACTGTCGTCAACGCGACGGCATGAAATCAATGACCACAGAGATAATGATCAATTGATCTTTAGTTAGGCACACTCATAATGTTACCAAATGATCTGTACATTCGCACCATGTTATCTTGTTGCCAAATTAAGCCCATGATCGATTGAGCACTATTATAAGGACCGTCCGTAAAGTACGTCGCTCTATTTCGACAGTTTTTGACCAGAGGCGTAGCCAGGAATTTGATAGGGAGGGGGATAATGTGATTTGGGGTATAAATCTTTAAAAACTTGGAAAATCTTAAAAAACACATTAAAAATATTAAGGTAGCCTGATTTTTGGGGGCGTATATAGCGATGTGCCCCCCGTCGCTACTCCCCTGTGTTTGACCCCCATCCCCCTGCAGTGTCACGGCCTGTCACAAATCTCGGACTCTCCCCACAGCGTCGTTCATAAATAATTAGGGCCTGCGTCACACAAGTTTTCTATTTAAAATATTCGAGTTTCTCGTCCAATTTTTCAGCAGCAAAACAAATATTTAACTTCCGACAATTATAACGAACATAACTGAGACCTTGACTTCTTTGTATCTCCAGCAAGAAGTGTTAATAAGCGGAAAAAAACGTCCTTTCTCAAACGCTTTTACGACACTTCCTATCAGACAGGGCTTTTTCTTTAGCGTGCAGTGATACACAAAATGTTCAGTGATAAATTGAAAACGTACAGCGTTAAAATTACAATTTTCTGGGCTCTGTGCAGTGATAAATTTTCTGGACGACCTTTTTTGCTTGCATTTTGCGCGGATGTCCACAGATTTTCTGAGTTTAGTGAAGTGATAAATTTTCCTTTAAAAGGCTCTGCTGACACAAATTATATTTAAGGTTTTATTTATACTGAAAATGTGGCGTCAACAGTGGTCCTTACTCCTTCCCCTGTCACAAACTGTCACGCTTTCTTGGACCCCTCGGGAGTGGCGTACTTTATGGACGGCCCCTAAACGAACGATTTCCCGGATTCTGGTGTATACTGTATAACAACTCTATAGTCCAGATTCCGACAAATCTATAGACGAAAACACGGACAGGAGTAAAGTTTTCCAGACTTTAACGGATTCTAAGTAACTTTACGTTCTTGTAACCTGGTTTTACCGGAAACGATAAATAGACCGAAATACATTGCGTATCAGGTTTATGAATGGAGGCGTGTTAGTAGATTCTTCAAGACCTTTATGATGTCTCAAAAGGAACTGCGACTAAATTATAGGCAATCGGAATAGGTCTACAGGCTGTATAGACCTAGTCGATAAAAGTGCTTGAAGGCCTATTCCGTTCTGCGCGACTCGTTACTACTTCGCCATGGGCCTATATTATACCTGCAGTATATAGGCCCTACACCTCTAGGGTTTGCCTATAATTTTGGCGTTACCGTTCATTACTAACGTCTCGCTCAATGAAACCGCATAATATATCTACAATATCTAGTCACAATAAATGGTCAGGCCGCTTTGGAAGTATACGTAACGTAACGTAACTCATCTTGAATTCGTTTACGTCGTTCCGTCGTCTAGCATTATGACATTTTATTTTGAAGTGGAGATGACGAATAAAAATTACAACAAGGCGTAGGAATAAGCCTAGATGTTCATTGTTCCTCGATTGAAGGCGTCTTCCTGATAGTAAGTTCTCGTTCAGGAAGTGGCGTGGATGTCACGCCAACACCGTTTCATTACAAGCGCCCTCGCATTGCTTAGGTTGACGCGGGACTCTGCGGTGTATAAAAGGCGTTTCATGCAGGGAAGACACGCCTTCTAGTCAGGGACGTCATTTGGGGGTGCAGGGCCGTTGCGTCCCCTGATTTTTAGTGGGAAAATTTTCGCGAATTTTTTTTTTAAAATTATTGTGTTCTCAATTGTTTTTATAATTTTAATTACAATCACTAGTATGCACTATGTAGTATCGTATGTAGCATGTACATTACTATGGATAAAAACCAATTCGCATACGGCATAGGTATTTTTAAAAACTGCCTGCATTGCAGTTGAAAGTCTTGCTCCCCCTGGAAAACAATGAAATGACGGTCCTGCTTCTAGTGCGCCCGAGTTTAATTTTAAATGGAATCAATATCATAATAATAATAATAATAATAATAATAATAATAATAATAATAATAATAATAATAATAATAATAATAACTATTATTAGGCCTATCAGTTAATCATGGGTTTTAATAACGTTGAGAGATTGTTGGGGAGGGCAGGAGGATCTGGAACAATATCGGGTTTTCCATCACGTCGTCATGGAACCGTGACGAGACGACTAGAACAATATCGATGTGCCCAGTGCGGCTCCACCGAGGGGCCAGGGTCGTCATGGAGTGCCTGCCCCCAGTAGAGTTGGGACGTATTTAATGCTAAATACATTAAACAACAAATTTCCCCATGAAAGTTGCCAACGGCCCTCCCACTTGCCAAATCCTAGAGCCCCCTGAAAGTGCCAAGGCACTATTGTGGAACCCTGGCTACGTCACTGCCTGCCTGCGCTATTTTTAACGATGTAAACAGAAAGTGATAAAGATGACGACGACGACTATTACGATGGAGATTAATAGCGATGTTGACGGACGGTCGTCTGTGTTGTTTTCTCCAGAGTCGATTCGTGAGAGCGCAGGCAGAGTGCTGGTACACTGTCAGGCCGGCATAAGTCGTTCTGCCACCATCTGCATCGCCTACCTGATGTACCGTAACCACCTGACGCTGGACGAGGCGTACGACTTCATCCAAGCGAAACGAAGCATCATTTCGCCGAACATGAACTTCATGCACCAGTTGGTCGAGTACGAAAAACAACTGTCAGCTGCCAGAAAAAACAACAACAACAACAACAGCTGTCTATCGTCGACGACAACCGGACTTCAAACGAAGAGGAGGAAGCCCGGCCCTCGGCAGCCGATCAGCGCTGTTTCGCCTTCGTTCAGCAGCGTCTCCTCAGCGCCCCTCCCGTCGCCCTGCCTTCGTCCCTGACGGCCGTTTCCCCTCAACGCCACTCGCTCCGTTCTTCTGACGTCTACGGTCCGAGATCTTTTTCTTTTTCTTCCGCTTCCGGTCGGAGCAGTTCTACGCCGTCCGTTCACGTTTCCTCTCCGTGTCCCGATCGCCGGCAGTTCCGCGACGCCATGGTCTCGTGCGGCGGCGGCGGCGGCGGCCCGGCGGCGGCGGCGGCGGCGGTCCGGCGGCGGCACAACGACGATGACGATGGCGGCGGCCCTGGGGCTCATTCGGGTGATCTCAATTCAAGTCCGGACCATCGATCATTTGCCCGCAACGACGATGTCGATGACGAAGACGACGACTTTCCTCAGGTCTATTCAACCGATCTCTGGAATTCTCCTGCAGACCAACCGATCTGTTTGCCCGCTAAGTCCGCTGGTGCAGTCGTAAGCAGAAGATAGCCTGCTCTCATTCGATTCGAAAAAGTCAAGGGACAGGCCCTCCGAGAAGCGTTCGCAAATTGCGTCGGGCGGTCTGGTCGGGTGATGAAGAATAGTATAATTTGTCTGCTTAATAACGTAAAAAGCTGATGTATTTGTGTTACAAATTTGTGTTCAACTGTAAAGGCGGGCCAGGGGTTTTTCAATGGGGTGGGTGCACATTTTGGGAAAGTTTTTGACTTTTGTTCCAGAAATTTTTGACGTTTTTAGTTCATCGAATGAAAAATCTAAAAATTACAGAATTATTGACTTTTTGCTGACTGGTGTAAAAGGTCAACAGTCGAAATTGTGTCGCAAAAACTTTCGCAGTTAGTGCTCGGAGATGCACCGTTACCCTTTTTGTATGTTTGCGATTTATTCATCCGTCACTGGAGAAAGTTCTTGCATCGGCAAAGCTTGTGTTCAGTTGTTATACTTGTACGCGTTTTCTGGCAGCTGGTTGTCCAATGAATGCATGGATTTTGATGAATTGTCTTCAGAGCCGGCGCGTGACTTTCGGGGGCCCCCTGCAATTTTTACGTGCGCAACGTTTTTGAAATGTCTTGACGAGCAAAAATAGTTCTTCCGTATATATTTTTGCCTCTTCAAATGGCCCGACGAGCAAAAAAACAAAAACAAATACTACTTAAGAATAAGAAAAATGAAAACTCTTAAATATCCGAGGCCGGCGGGGCCCCTGCGGTCGGCGGGGCCCCATGCGGCCGCAGGCTTTGCAGGCCCCACGCGCCGGCTCTGATTGTCTTAAGATTTTTGGTGACGATCAACCAGAGTCTATTTGTAAGAATATTACCTGTTTTAATCGAACTTTCCTCAGAAGTCTGTGAGCATTTGTCAGACGGTACACGTGGATACCACCTCCACTCGTGGATTTGCACGATTCAAGTTGACCTCTTTGCTCGCGTCAGAGCTGGGAATCCAGAAAATAAAAAAAATATTAAAGATTTTTTGTTCATGAGCACAAAGGTCGTTAGTCTAAGTTTTGTTCACTTGGATGGACCCAGCGAAAAACGTTACATAGATAGATAGATAGATAGATAGATAGATAGATAGATAGATAGATAGATAGATAGATAGATAGATAGATAGATAGATAGATAGATAGATAGATAGATAGATAGATAGATAGATAGATAGATAGATAGATAGATAGATTCTGACAGACAGAGGCAGAAACAGGCAGACAGAGGCAGAGAGAGAGAGAGTGAGTGAGTGAGTGAGAGAGAGAGAGAGAGTGTTTACGCTTTGAAACTGCAAATGAACGAATCTATCAACGAAATGGAAAAACACATTTAATTGCGACATAGTATTATATTGATAGAATGTTACAAGGAATTTATGAATCGAAGGTTGCCTGATGGATGACTAAAGATTAAAGCAAGATAGACCTGTATATGGGTTTATATAGGCCTCAGGTTGTTTTTAAGGTGACTTAATTGCAAAAACCGCTGTAAACATTGAGTCTTGAATGACTGCAATATTATTTTTCATATAGCATTATTTATTGCGTCTTAGGCCTATCTATTGTAGCTTATATATTTCTTAGTTGTCATTTGGTTGTCTGTATTTTCGTATTTATTGGGTCAGTAGAAATGTGTACTCGTTTTCTCTGTCGGTAGTAGTTAACTTGTATGTAATTTGTGTAAACGTAACAACTCAGGCGTAGACACAAAGACGTTTTCATCTCTAAATTATACTGCAAAGGGGCTGTCCATTAATTATGTCAACAATTCTTGGGCAATTTTTGACCCACTCCCTTTTATCAACAACTGTCAACTTTCAGTGACCCCCTTATAATTATGTCAAATGTTTTTGGCCTCTCCCCCTTAAGATCAGTGACGGGTCCCCCTAAAAAGTTTAGAAGGTTATTATTTTTGTGCGGTGATGACCTTTTTTCTCTTTTGCACATCAAGTGTCAAAATGATTATCTTTTTGCGTGTCAGGCTTTTCTTGTAATAAATAGTATTCCATGATGTATCCTTTTTTGATTATTTGTAAAAAGTGAAATTGTTGACGTCAACTTCTCTTGACCCCCTGTCGACAACTGTCAAACTTTTTCAAACCCCTCCCCTATTTTCTTGAAGTAATTAATGGACAGTCCCAAACATAATTTACAGTAGTTGTTTATGGGTTGTCGCAGACCCATTTGCTACAAGATGGTCTTTTCAATTTGGACCCATTTGATCAGCGTTGTCTATTCAATTACAGCCGAAATACGACGACTATAATGTTGATTGTCTTCGAAAATGCATTTTCTTCAATGCTGATTTGCAACGGGTTTTCCTTTATGTTTAAGCAATAAACTATAATTATTTAATTATTCGTAATCTTATAATTATGTAACCGAAGATTAGATAAGTTATACTATGGTGTTGGTTAAATGTTCTTCTTTATGATTTGTGTTTCGTTTTCAAGACCAAACGTTGTCTCTCGTTTTCCTATTTAAAATGAAAAACTGTTCAATAAACTTAATAGAAAATCCAAATCATTTAAGTAGCATTTGTTACTGAAGAAGAAGAAGAAGAAGAAGATGATGATGATGATGATGATGATGATGATGATGACTACATCGATGGTGATGGCGATAGACGATGATGGTGAAGAGTTCTTCCCTACGGTAGTTTCCTCTGGTTGCTATGACACTCAGTAGATGAGATGGTTCCCTGTTGCCTTAATTCCTCACAGACAATAATATATTAGAAGTGAAAAACTTGTCCGAAATCATTAGGCTCATCAGTGGCGTAGCCAAGGGGGTGGGTTTGGGGGTTAACAGTTAACACCCATTTGGTTGTAGACCAAATTCTTTTTAATGCGGATCAGTATAGTTGTATAGGCCTAGTTGAACGCCCTCATATACCAATTATAATTCCCGTAATCAAGCAAAATAATAGTTGACTTTTTCTGGCTTGTCAAGATTTTCCGTGTTGGGATTTGGGAATCATGAGAATTAAAATGCTAACCTTTTTTTGCTTGTCAAAATTTAAAATGTTCAGAATTTTCCGAAGTTGGGAATCATAACCCCCTCCCTTCCGAGAATCCTGGCTACACCACTTAGGCTCACTATCCAATGTCCATTGGCTGGATTAGATTCGAACCTCTACCTTCGACTGTATGACAATAATCCTATACCACTATTCTAATAGTCGCAAAAAATATTAAAGAGAAATTGGGTTGAAATAAGGATAGTAACTGAGTGTCTGATATGATGTTCAGTGCTCAGCAGGTTGTATCTCACAAGAGAACGGGGCATTTAGAAATTCAACTGGATAATAATAATATAGGCCCTAGGAATACTGTACTTAGATCTCTTGTAGGGACCTACAGTGTTTATAGACTCTGGACTCCGGGGGAAACTGAAAAAACCGGGGGGAACTGACAAAGCCGGGGGATTCTGCTAGGGGCCGCTGTTAGTCCATGTAGTATTCCAAAATTTCTGGAGGTAATTTGAAATTTCCGGGGAGCGAAAAAGGGCAATTTCCCCCGGAAACGGCCTAGATTAAACACTGGACCTACATGTAATTAATCAAAGCACCTACTTATCATGATTTCATTTGCGACGCCAGAACTTTTGAAACTGACTTCGTTTTTACATAAAGAAAGTCTACTTCGGCTCATCCAGCAATTCGTGAGCTCAGCACGAGACGAATAGGCCTAGTCATGGGCGCCCGCACATTGGGGCAAAAGGGGGCACATGCCCTCCCTGGAAAATGCAAATACTAATATTTCACATTTAAATTTGAAAAACTTGCTAAAATATTAACCGTGACCATTGTGTTAACATGTGTTTTGCCCCTCCTGAAAAAATTTATGTGGTGTAACTGCGACCATTGTGTTTTGCCCCCTCCTGGAAAAATTTCTGCGGGCGCCCATGGGCCTAGTGCCAACCGATGCTAACGTGGAGCAAATTAATTAATTAATCAATCTAAAAGAGAACGATCGCAGTGGCTGATTATTAAATTACTGGTTGAAACGGTAATAGAGTGAGCGATGACAGATTAAATTTTAAAATTTAATTATAAAGCTAAAAAACTAAATTCCAGCCAAACGAGAATACACCGATATGAGGGCACGACCATAGAGTAGGCCTACGTCACGCTTGAGGGGGAGGTCTTAGAAAGTGACAGTTTATAATGTGATTTTTAGTGGGCTAGGAGGTCAAGTAAGAGGCTGTCCATTAATTACGTCAACAATTTAGGGGTTGAAAAAGTTTGACAGTTGTTGACAGGAGGAGGGGGGTTAAGAGAAGTTGATGTCAACAATTTCACTTTTTACAAATAATAAAAAATAGGAAATTTCATGGAATACTACTTATTATAATGGAAAAAAGCATGGCAAAGGGGGTTTTAAAAATGTAATCACCACCATATTTTGACAGTCGATGAGCAAAAAGGGGAGAAATGGTCATCACCGCAAAAATATTAACCTTGTTATTGGGACCTGTCATTGATCTGGGGGGATCAAAAGTTTTTGACGTAATTATAGGAGGGTCACTGAAAGTTGACAGTTGTTGACAAAGGAGGGGTCAACAATTGGCCAAAAATTGTTGACATAATTAATGGACAGCCCCTAAAGTGAAAACCACTATAACTAAGTAGCCTAAATGGAGATCAGAGGGAATCTTTGTGGAGTCGTTTCTGCGAAATAACACTGCAAAATCCACCGTAAGACTCATTTCACACATTGACGACTTATAATTTCCCTCGGACTGTGTGTCAATTAAACGGATGGGGAATTACACAGATATCATTGCTCATCTACGACCATGCGGCGCTGATCTGCCAAACGCAAGTAACTTGAATAACCCCACGACGCATTGGACAGACGCATGGTGTTCAACGCCCCGCAGGCGCCCGGCATGGGGTTGACTCAGCCTTCACTCTTGAGCTCTTGGTTCGAGATTAAATGCAAAGAATTTACTTGCTTCAGGCACAACATACTGATGGTACCTAAATCGAGAAGAATCTTTGCCTGTTTGCAGCATATGATGGATTGATTTTTGTTTGTTTCTGAACATGCAGTGGCGTGGCGTGACTTTTGGAGGCTCGGGGGGCATCTTTGACATGGGGGCCCCAGAGTTTCAAGCTGACGAGCAAAAAAACATTATCGTCTCCACCTTTTTAACCCTGACGAGCTGACGAGCAAAAAAAGGTCCTCACCACATCATTTCTCATTTCTAGGGTTAGGGTTAAGTTTAAGTTAGGATTAACCCTAACCTAACTCTAGCTTCGACCCCTCTTCGGGCCCCCCCCCGCCCGGGGCCCGGGGGCTGTCAACAAAGTGCCCCCGCCCCTAGTTACGCCACTGTGAACATGTGTGTCGTTTAAGAGGCACTGGAAGCAACTACGATGCTGGCGATTGGAGATTGTTTATTGGTTCGTCTAAAACTAGTTTGAAAGCTGTTTTACTTCACAATGGAAATGAATATGGATCCATTCCAGTATAGCATACTCAACGCGGCTGAAGGGAACCTATGAAAATCTTCAACGTGTTTTAACCAAGATCAGATATACAGAATATAATTGGACGGTATGCGGAGACCTTAACCCCTTAACCGTGTATTTAACTGTGACTCAATGTAAAATTGACAGATATATCCGGGATCCCCAGTTAAGGGGTTAAAGTCAGTGTCGGACTTAGGCACAGGTGAAGCAGGCAGTTGCCTAGGGTGCCAAGAAAAAATATTGGGGGGGGATTTTGAGTTTTGGGGAGGATCTCTGGAGACTTTCTTTCTGCTAGTTGAGGGGTGGCCTACACATGATTTCATCTTTCATGTTCAACACGACAAACATGTCGGTATGTCATGCCATGTTATGTCATGTCACCAGGGATATTTCTAAGATTGCGATTTTTTTTGGGGGGGGAGTGTCGACCTCAAATTGGGGGGGGGGGTGTCGGAGCTAATTAGTATGCATTTTTGTATGCATACCATTGTCACATTACCAAATTGGGGTGTCGACCTCAAATTGGAGGGCGTTGACGGGTGTTAGGGGTGTAAAAACATCGCTGCATGTCACGTTTTCTTTTGTGTTCTGCAACTTGTGTCGTCACAGCAGTCGGACTGTAATGGTTTAGATAGGTCCCTATGTTGTGAAGTCGATTTGCTTCATGGGCGACTGTGAATCAGGATGTGAAAGTCTTCCTCGGTGAAATAGCGACATCAGTAAACCTGTTAATTGACTGTCAAAACATCATCTCTAAAACCTGCATGTCTCTCTGGCCTTAGCCAAAAGGGGTAGACTATACCGACTATACAATAGTATAACTATAGCGTCACGTCATAAGCCTATTTTGGGCCAACAGATGAACGGCTTGCGAGACACAGTCAGGCAACATGTAACGCCTCAACGCTAATATTTTCAGCCGAATAGGAAATTAGGAAATGCATGACACGTAATTGCATGCTTCAGATGCAGTAATTGCCGAGAGGCAGTTTCATCCCTGAAAGTTCGATGGAAAGTTGCTATAATAGGGTGCCCAGGGGCTGTCCATTAATTGTGTCAACAATTTTTGGGCAATTTTTGACCCCCTCCCCCCTTGTCAACAACTGTCAACTTTCACTTAACCCCCCATAATTACGTCAAAAACTTTTGATCCCCCCAAGATCAATGACAGGTCCAAAAAACAAGGTTATTATTTTTGGCGGTGATGACCATTTTTTCCCCTTTTTTGCTCATCGAGTGTCAAAATGTGGTGGTGATGACCTTTCTTGCCATGCTTTTTCCATTGTAATAAGTAGTATTCCATGAAATTTTCTATTTTTTGATTACTGTATTTTAAAAAGTGAAATTGCTGACGTCAACTTCTCTTGACCCCCTCCTCCTGTCAACAACTGTCAAACTTTTTCAAACCCCTCTCCCCTAAATTGTTGACGTAATTAATGGACAGCACCCTAGTGCTAGAGTCCCTACTACACATTTGAACAAATTAATTACTGGCGTAGGCTTTTCTCCACTTTCTCGCAGTCATTAGGCCTACGTAGACCTATGAATTAAGATGTGCAGTGCTTTATACAGGCCTGATAAGGCCTCACCCCAAATCCTCCCTAAAGCCACAAAATCCCCCCCTAATCTAGTGGCGAATTTACATTTCTAGGCCCCGGTACACTTTCTTCTAAAAGTTACAGTGGAAGCGTGAAAAGTGGTGAGATGACCTTTGTCTGGCTGTCAAGTTTTTAAAGTAAGTAAAATCTCGTAGGTTTATATAGCGCTTTTGAGAGCAGTACAGCAGTAGTTGCTTATTCGTATGCCCTTAGGCCTAATCTTTCTTGAAATAGCTATGGGCAAGGTGGTTTGTCGGCCGGGCAAAGGTCAGTGCAGACACGAGGCGGCGTGTCGCGTTGTTATAGCTACGTACCATATGTACCGTTGAAAATCCACCACTGCCCAAATCCCAGCACTGGCACAACTTGGACTTAAAGCACGTGCACGGTGCTCGGGGTTCACATTTGTCTTGGCTTGCGCTTTCTCTGTAATATTGAACAATACTCTCCAGTCATATCAAATGCGCTTGTTAGGGTCCTTGTGCTTCCGAAACTGTGTAGACCTGCAGTAAACTAGCAGTTGTTCATTACAATCTTTTGCATTCTAAATGCGTTTAACTGTGAAAAGCACATTGCCCGGAAGAGAGCGCAATATGATTAAAGGTTAATAAGTAGAATATGCACATGGTTGTTCACACATCAATTCAATTGTAGCCAGTGTTTATTCTAGGCCCTTTTGGGGGGGGGGATCCCCCTATGAAAAAATCACCCCAAACAAAAAATGTTTTTTATATGTTGCATGGGGAGATGGAAATTTCCCCAAAAAGTGTGGCGACGGGTTTTTTTAAATTTTTTGGAGAGGGAAAAAATAAGGAAGATTGTCACAGAGCGCTTAAGAAGGGAACACGGGCAGATGACCTTTTTTGCTCGTCACCACATTTTTCTAGGGAGATGACCTTTTTTCGCTCGTGAAGACTTTTGAGACGTCAAACCTTGTCCCCCCAAACATTTAAAAATTCCCCCAATGTCATGGTGGCTAGAATAAACACTGATTGTAGCACTAGAGAAGACTGTCAGACAGTGGTGCATTAGACCTAAATAATATTTTAGTTCGTTTGCAATTGCAATGTTTAAATATCAAACTCAATTTCTCTATAGGCCTGTCGGATTAAACCATCATTTTGTAGTTGTTGACTGCGACTTTTCATTTGAAATAGCAAGATTGTTTATATCATTTGTCTACAATGGTGTTTATCTGTACAAGATTATTGATATTACACTGTAAGTTATGATATGCTTATAATGGCGTTTATCTGTCAAGTAGTTAAGTAATTCATGTCACTGGAGGCTCTGAGGCTGAAGCAGTATCTGATCAGTTTTCATCATTTGAAATGTTTGCATTGAACTGTGTCTCCGAAGTAAAAAAAAATCATTCCCTCCTGCCAAGTCAATTATCCCTCCACCCACCCAAAGCCTGGAGTCTGAATAAAACACTGGTGATAAGTTGTTGAGGACGACGTTTTAGCCGTTGATCAAGTAAGATTATCATCTTCTTTGTATTCTGGGAAACATTTCTCCAATGAATGTTCTTTTGGGATGATGCTATCGTCTTGAACACCACCGATGGATGCTCTATTAGATCCAATCTATTAGATCTAATCTATTAGTTTTAATTGATGCCTTATTAGTTCTGCAAAAGTGTGTTCTCGTCGTCGTCGTCGTCTTCGTCGCCGCCACCCACCCCTCCACCCATGGCCGTCATTTCATTGTTTCCAGGGGCATGGGCAAGACTTTCGACTGCAAGGCAGGCATTATTTTTTAAAAATACATATGCAATATGCAAATTGGTTTTGTTCAAAGTCAATGTTTATTCTAGACCTTCTCTGGAGAATTTCCCCCATAGTTTGAAATTTCTCCAAATTGTTTTGACATTTTGGCAAGTAGTATGACCTCCCTAAAAATGTCAAACTCCCCCAAATGTCTAGGTGGCTAGAATAAACACTGGTCCATAGTACATGTTACATACGATAGTAACGATACCACGTAGTACATTCCAGTGATTGTTATAAAATTATAGAAACAATTGAGAACAGAATGAATTTATATGGATTTTAAAACACAAAAATTTGCGAAAATATTGTTTCCCCTAACATCAGAGGGCAAAGACCCCTGCTCCCAAGTGACGTTCCTGCCTCCATCCCCCCCCCAACTACCACAATCACCACCACCACCACACCCACCCAATCACCACTAGGCCGACCATAACTTTTTCATCCAAGTCTACGCTTTTATTTATTTATTCTCGGCCAATTTTTTAAAGCGCAATAGCAGGGCTGCAGGGCTAAGACCCACGACAAGAGCGCTTCACACATAATATAATCACAAGTAGCTCACTCTAAATACTGTAAGTGCGTTTTAAGTTCTTAATAAAAAGTCCCATAAAAGTCGCTTTTGACCCCGATGTGCCTGTATTCTGAATTCAGTGGGATGTTTCATCGATCTTAAAGTGAACAAAGAAGTTTGTCTTTGACTTTGCGGCTCAAGTGATATCTAAGATAGTTCAGCCTTGAAGGCAATATTATATGTTCCGCCAACGGTGGTGCAGCGGCTGCAGCCACTGGGTGGGCCGAATCCACCCTATTCGGGCTGGGGTCGTCAGTCGTGGAATTTGCGTAAAACCGTCGCGAAATTATTTTGGTGAGGGCTGGAGGTGTCACGATGATTGCCAACTATATGCTGTTGCATTATTATTCTGGACACTCAATAATATAATACTGTAGATTATAATTAATCTCTAAAAGTCTAAAATACGCATCAGAGCTCACCGTCTAATTTTAATATCGCTTAAAGTTTCTGCTCCCCAAGTCCAGGGTGCGATCTGTGACCTGGAGCAGTGGGGGAGGGGGCATATGACGAGCTTGGGGGATGTAGTTGTTGGGAAATGTAGCAGTGGGGATGTAGTGGTGGGGGTATGTAGCAGTAGGGGGGATGCAGTTGGGCAGTGGGGGAAGATTCTCCCCTTCCCCCTACAAATCGCGCCCTGCCCAAGTCCCCTAGTCGGACGTGCATGTCTGTAAGTGCACTAGTTCAGCACTAGTGGGAACAGGGTTATTTATAAGATTATCATATAGGGGAGGGGGTGTCGGTAAATTCTGGGAGTCCCTGCCCAAAAAGCCTGACAAGCAAAAAAGGTCGTCCCACAGCTGAGATTGGGGGATGTTGGGGTGGGTGGGTGTCGGTCTCAAATTGGGGTGTTGAGGGTGTAAAAATATCCCTGAGTGGGAAGATACTTGCAGAAACATTAGGAAAATTTTGATCTGATGAGGAGTAATGCGATTGCCGAGTAGACGTTCAAAAGTCTGAAAATTTGCTCCGAAGTTCAAGTTATTCGGTATTACCCTAAATTTGGTGCAACAGGGGTTCTGCCCACACACCGCTGGAATAATTAATGACTTTGAAAGCATATTTTCAGTTGGTGCCGATATGCGGTCAGATAGGCCTGCTCAAAATATGTACAAAATCTCAAGATTGTAACCTAATAGGCTATTACCCTACAATTTTTCGTCCCAGACCCCGTTCTGGAGCCCATCCAACCAGTGACGTAGCTAGAGGGACGGGAAGGGGCAAGCTATCCGGGGCGCCATCTAGCAGGGGCGTCAGGAACCATATTTGATTTGATTTATTCACGACGAGAGTTTTAGGGTAAAACTGGTCATCGCACCGTTAATGGACTTCACGTGCATCCGCTCCTCGGGGTCGTGGAAATTGGAAAATTGTCTGATAAGCAAAAAACGGGGTCATCGCCAGTTTTCAAACTAGGCCTATATTGGGGCGAAAAATTTATACGTTGCCCCGGGCGCCAAATACTCACGCTACGCTACTGCACCCAACGCCATCAAACTCCCTAATCGGACTGGAAACGTCGGTCTCTATAGGACCAGTGGCGTGCATAGACTGGTTGATGCCTGGGGTGAAGTCAATTTTGGATGCCCCCCCCCCCATCTGTTGAGGATCCCCCGGGGGCCAAATTGAAAACTTTTAAAAGGGTTTTCATGCAAAATAAGTGTTGACGAGCAAAAAAGATCGCCGAGTCAATTTCGATCCCCCCTCCCTATGGTGGATGCCCGGGACCACCGCCCCACCGGCCCCCCTCTGCACGCTACTGTGTAGGAGCCTTCGTGTCCACCTTTTTTCTGAACCCTGGCTACTCCACCGTCTTCCAGTCAATAATTAGGTCTCTGCTGGCTATGAACTGCTGTGTTGAGTGTATTGTCGAGAAACTTTAAATATATAGGCTCCAAAATACCTTTGACTTATGGACCTGATCGTCGCAAAGGAGAGACAACACGCACGCACGCGCACGCACACATACAGAGACGCAGAGGTATTCGTGGAAACACACAGCCACACAGCCAAGCACTCAACCACACTAGCGGCGTTGGCGACTATAGGCTATACAACATAGACACCAAAAAAACGCACGGATGCAAAGCTATACACACTGACACTGTGCAGAGCGTAATATGGTGTGGAGGTCGGTTTGATTAGATTGCGCTGTAGACTGGAGCAAGTGGTGAGCAGAGGAGTTTTATGAGAGACTGAGACACGGTGACCCGACCGTCCGTATATTTTGGCATCGAACATGGTAGGTACCAATTTCATCGCTATTACCGTATATACTTGTAATTTATTCCACAGGGTTTGGGACTGGTTTGAATTTGAATTTGCTCGGTGATCTAGGAGCCTACCCAAATGTTTGTAGCTTTAACCAGTGCTCGGGGTGTGGGGTGACGACCAGTGTTGGAGTTGCCGGGGGTTTGGGGTTGGAGGGTTGAACCTCCAGCTAACTTTGCAACCCTCACAAAAATCGCATATCTGGTACATGCAGTCTTTGTCATTCATTGAATTTCAGTCCTCAACCCCCCCAGCTCAAATTTCACAACTCCAACACTGGGGTGATATATTCGACCGAAGTTTCCGCATTTCGGTGAGGACTTTCTTTTTTGCTTTTGTCGGATGGTGGTAAACGAGATGATGTCGTCCAATTCTAAAATTCTTGGCGCCGCCACTGTTTCAGCTGGTTATTACAGTGATCTAGTATAATGACTTTGAACCACTGTCAGGGCCGCCGAGAGGGGGCAAGGGGCAAATGCACAGGCGCCCGGAGGTCTGCGAGCAATTGCAAGTTGAAAAACTCCAAACTTACATGCAAATACACAGAACGCTGCATTTCTTCGGCCCAGTGGCGGCTTCAGGATTTGGCAAGTGGGGGGGGAGGGCGTTGGGGTGGCAACTTCTAATCATGGGCGGCTACCATATTTTTGTTATGTATGTAGCATTAAGTCAGAGCCGGCGCGTGACTTTCGTGGGCCCTCTGCAATTTTTTTACGAGCGCAACGCTTTTAAAATGTCTTGACGAGCAAAAAATTCATCCGTATATATTTTTGCTTCTTCAACTTCAAAACAAATACTACTTAAGAATAAGAAAAATGAAAACTCTGGGGCAGGTCATCCACGGGTCGCCCCCTTTATGTTTTGCCTCTTCAGACTGGTCCACTAATGACGGGCAAAAACAAAACAAATCTGTCGACTGAAAGAAATAAGGGGCTTCTTTCAAACTCTTAAATATATAAATGATATCGATGAAGGATCACTGTCCAAAATTTCAAAGTTTGCCGATGATACAAAGTTATGCAGAATATAGACTCGGAGGATGATGCAAAAATTTTACAAGAAGATCTAAGGAAATTGTTTCAGTGGTCTGTAACAGAGATGCTTTTCAATATTGATAAATGTTCTGTAATGCATGTTGGGAAGTCTAATAATCAACGAATATTCTTTAGGGGAAGGTTCTAACCACAACAGAAACAGAAAGAGACTTGGGGATAATCACCCATGAAGATGAATCCATCTCACCAATGCATGGAGGCAGCAAAAGGGAAACCAAATGTTGGGAATGGTGAAAAGGACAATTGTGAGTCGTGACAAAGAGATAATCATTCCACTTTATAAGTCATTAGATCTCATCTGGATGGTGTTCAGGCTTGGCCATTCTTGAAAAAGATATAGAACTTTTAGAAAATCAAAGTCGACTGAAGATGGTCAATGGGTGCCATAATTTAAGCCGAAAAAGTGCAATATTGTGGACTCATTAGAAAGGAGATGGATCATCAGAGGGATTTGATAGAATCATACAAAATAATGACTGGGAAAGTAGATGTGCCATATGATCGATTCTTTACATTGGCACACTATAGCAGCACAAGAGGCCACAAGTGCAAAATGCAGAGGGTTGGTCAAGAAGAAAAACTTTTTTTTGGCAAGGGTTGTGGACAAATAGAACAGTTTGGACGAGGGATGACAGTTGAAACAGTGAACATTCAAAGGCTATCTAGATAAACTAGGTTATTGAATGCAGATGGTTACATCAGTGGTTTTCACACAGGCTTACTTAGCCTCCTAAACCACTTAAAATCACATTATTATTATTATAATCTCTCAGCCGTTCTTTTTCTGATGGATCATCAGCGTCAGCAAATCCAGCGCAATAATGCCTAGGTCTAATTGGCCTCCACGCCGTGGATCCCTCTAAGCTGCGCGCGTGCGCGCGCGCGCAGCAAGTTTAATCCTGCCGCGCACTGAAAATATTTTGCGCGCAGTGAAATAATTTTGGCAAAAGTAACATTATTTGCATGTATTAAAATTTTGAATTTAATCAGTAAGCTGCTGACATTTCATCGGTTGACATTTTACGATAAGGTCATTAAGACGGAGTTTCCATTTGGCAACGGTTGGATGCTTTTATATTTTACAATATCCGCCCTTTATCACACAGTATGGGGTTCCTCATTCATTATTTTGGGACGGCTCACGTATGGAAGCATTAGTGCGAGCCGGTCAGTGGGTGCATTCCCATTATACAGAGTTCAAACGCGACGGACCCGATGTTAATGACAAAATATCTTGAAGCCTCATGCCATTAAGCCGTGTCAGAGCGTATTAGGGCTTTCGAGTTTTCGAATCTGGTATTCATAATTTCAGTTTTATTTTTGCAGTTTCCAAAGAGAGAGTAGCAAGGCGTATCCAGATTTTTTATATTAAATTAAAAATTAAATTAAATCATGTCAAACAGTGGCGTCATTTAATGGGGGGCGAGAAATTTTTAAAATTTTCTTTTACAATTTTATAATTGAAATTTTCGACTATTCCAAAAATGCTCTTTTTTTTTTAGATCTTTTACTTTTCTTTTGCACATTAATACATTATAAATTTATTTTCATTTCCAATTGATTTCCGAATATTTTTTTTTATAATCATTAATATTGTAAATTAATATTTTTTCATTTTAGTTGAGGGGTTGAGTTTAGCCCCCAAATGACGCCTCTGTTGTCAAAGCGAAAAAAATCCGGTTGCTATAACACCTCGAAAAAGGCTGCACTTAGGCCCATTTAAATCGTTTGGGTTAAAGGAACTTATCGAAACAGAAACTGTTGACTATATTCTGGAATTGAAACATTTTTACTTATTCTGACAGAGAAGGAGTTATTTTAAGATCTGCTCTGATACTAAGTCTAACGTCGCGGCTATTCTGGGATCAATAAGATGGACGATCAATTACAATGCACAAACATTTGGGTTCAATTGCAAAATTGAACTGAGGTGTCGAACAGTATAAATAATTTGTTAACATTATCAACCATCGATCGAGAGATGAGGTCAGAAAATAGCGATCGTCAGCGTTCCAGGTGAGAAAGTGAAAATTCTAATTGACAATGTTTTGTTAGCAAGTTTTGAATGCATCAATTAGTAGTTCAGGGAACTTCAGGATATTAAACATTTATCCAAATATGTCACAATTCCTGACACACAGCAAAAATTATCATTTGAATTTGTTGCATGCATAAATGCACTGGAGCGAAATTCGTTAATCTGAATTTCACACGCTAATAGTCGATGAAAGTTGCGCGCAGGACATTTTTAGACCTGCTCAGTGCATGCTGTGCTGCGCGCACCTGCCTTGCCACCTTAGAGGGAACGTTGCAGTCCACGGATAAGACATCATAGGGCAGTTGACGGTATAATAATGACCGACTTCGAGCCGACGATTAAAGTCTACAACCATGTACGCGACGCGCATTGAAGAGTGTCGACCGAACGTTAGGTCCGTGACCCAAATACCAGTCTGTGAATTAGCCAGTGCATGGCCACTGACCAGGCCTGTGACTCACAGTCCTGGAATGTCGGGGTTCATTCTGCCTGTGAGCCCCGACATTCATGGTCTAAACAGACTAAGCTTTACACGGGGACCCGGCGTTCTGGGGGCCGGGCCCATGATGAAAACGTATAATTAACAATAATATGAATAATAACACTAAAGTAGAGGGGGCCCGGCGAGCTAAAGGGGACCCGGCGTGAAAAAGTTGACAAGCAAAAAAATTGATTCTGCGCAGGGGCCCGGAATTTGTCTCGGCGGGCCTGTAAGTAAGTATAAAGTTTTCCCATACTCAATTTTGAGCGTTGGGGTCGGCGCTGATCTCCGGTCTCTTAGGCATACAGCGACGCGGGTGACACACACCATTAACCTAGAGTAGGTTGCCAGTCAAACGTCTAGGCCCGCGCTTTACTTCGCAGCGAACGCTGCTCATCAATTTGATGTTATAACCGCCCACCAGCGAGTAAGGCTGAGTCGACCTTAGGGGCTCCTACGGGAGTTGAACCCGTTCCGTCAGCGTGCCTGCCCAGCGTGTAACCACTTCTGCCATCTTCCCGCAGTTGCAGCTGTGCATCAAAGAAATGCCAGTTGTTACGACCATGGGCACCAATGAGGAGAATGTTACATTTAATTGACAGAACTTATCTTTCTTTTTGATGCAGCAATTACATTAAATTTTACTTAATCGTGAGCTATTTGGACCAAACACCCAATTCACTGCTTATCTTAATTAAAATCTTAAATTCAGTTTGCAGAGTGGGTTACACGCTGGAGAGGTAGGCTGACCACATGAGCTTCAAGACCCCGTTAGCACTCCTAGTGGCTTTCACACAGGCAGTCAGTGACGTAACCAAAGAAGAGTTTTGGGGGTTAATACCCCCTTAGGCGCCGACGAAAATTTTTTTAACGTGTTTCCACGCATTTTTAATTCTCGGTTGTGGTTTTGAAGGTCAACCCCCAACTTGGGGCTGCTGACCAAAAATTTATAAGTGTTATAGGCGTGGTGACCTTTTTTGCTTGTCAGCATCTGGAAGGAAAAATTTTAAAGTTTCAGTATTTATAATTTTTGTAGATGAGGTAATACTGTTAACTTTGAACAAAAATGCATTTATTCAATTTACTTAATTTTCACCAGTGATAATGATGACAACAGTTATGATGAATACTATTGTATTTATAAAGATGATGAAGATGATGATTGACATGGTAGAAGCGATGACGATGATATTTATGACTACCGGTATACTGAGTCATATTATGACTGATGCTATAATTGAATTCGGTGCCGATAATATGAGGCTGTAATTTGCATAAATCAATATTTGACAGTGACATTGCTAATAGCAGACAGCAGGTACTTGTAAGAAGAAGTGTGACAAAAAGAGGTCTTAATTATGATCCAATTTTGGGTCGGGTGCATTGCAGGAAGAACAGGCTGAAAGCCTGATAACTGGATTGATGATTGCATGTTGTTTAATCTTGTTGGAAAAGAACAAGTGTATGGTGGCTTCATGCTATGCGGAGGGAAGTAATAGATGAAATATGAATAAACTCTGATTAAAGATGCATTGGGCTCAAGACAGGAAAAACTGTTGAGAAGACTACTGACTGACTGCCCAGAATGAGAATAGGATCATTATTGATTCCCAAAAACAGTAAAATACTATGTTTCTGTATTCATACAGTTGTAACATTAAGGTAACAGATGAGAGAATGCATGGCAATAAATATACTGTTGGAGAATTGCTTCATTAGTAAAGTTGATGCTCTTTGCATGACCTTTGTGTGTTTTGAAATTACATTGTAGAATAAAGAAAAGTCATATAACTTTGACGTTGAAAGCAAAGATGTATCTATCTTTCCTTTTCTATATTTTTTTATAACGCATCAATTCGATAATAAGTTTTAAAATACAATTGATAGCAATTGAATGTGATATGCAGAATGATGTTATTGAATGCCCCTAATTTCCTTGTGACGTCTTATCAATGCCATGCATTGTTATAAAATTACATTGCATGCTTTGTCATTGTGATAATGATACCGGTATCTGAGCTGCAGTATTATGATTTTTGATACCATAAAGTTTCCAAACCATCTGTCTTAATCAAGATCATTATAAGCTTATAGAAAACTTGACAGTGATTTTTAAAAAATTAGTGTTGTTATTTTATCAGTAATGACTGAATAGATAATAATTATAATCATACTTATTAAAAAATAGCGAACTGAATGCAGTTTAGTGTTTTGCCTAAATTAATTATCTTTAAGTACTGAGCATCTCATAGTAAAAATTTGCTGAAAAAACATCATTGTGGTAAAAAAATATAATAATATAATATAATTTGGATTACAATTGTGTTTATTGTCTTTTCAGAACTCAAAACATGGAAAAGGAAAAAGCTTTTTCAGCAGAAACAGGACTCTGATAGTTGTTCTAGTTATTATAGTAAGTGCCGGTTACATATATGCCTTGCATGGGCGTCCGGAAGGGGGTGCAAGGGGGTGCAATTGTACCTCCTGGAAAAATGTGGAGTTATGAAAAAAGTAAAATTACTTGTTTCTTTTGTCACAAAACCTTGTTTTGCAACCCCCTGGAAAATTTTTTCATTTCTTTCGTCACAAGACCCTGTTTTCCACCCCTATGGAAAAATTTCTGCGGACGCCCATGATGCCTTGAATTATTATGATAAGCAAATCAAGCAATATTACAAAACTGAATTTCCAGTTATGTTGGTCTAGGCAGGACTTTGAGCCACTGTACTAGTCTGTAGTGTCACTTGGAAAGCAAATTGTAAGATAAATGTCAGAGTTATGAACAATAAGAGTTCTTGAATTATGTAATATTATATATAATACAACAAGGTTATTTTTTCTGACATGACATCTTTATTTCTTTCTCCATAATTTCTCCACAACTTACATAAAATATAAACAAATTTAAAGTGGTTCAGCAGGGACTGCCCTGTGTGAGAAATATAATTATATAAATATTTTAGGAGAAAATATTAAAAATTGCAATGCTATAGTATTAATTAATTTTTATCCATTCGTAGAGTATTAATGTTAATTTCTTGTATGCTTAATCCTACGAGGTCATATAATCATTACCCACACCATAAACCAGACACTAAACACTAACCCTAAACGATACAGACGGCAGCCATAGCTGGGGCGGTCATAACTGGGGCGGTCATAGCTGGGGCGGATGTCACCTGGGGCGGTCATAACGGGGAGGGGGTCATAGCTGGGGCGGCTGTAATGTGATACCATGTCTCTGTCCTCCAGGAAGGGTGTGCAGGGCTAGGCCTCTCACTGAACTATCAAAAGTGCGAGGTAGTTTGCAAAGGCCAGGCTCCAATCGCCAACACAAGTCTTTGAACACTTTCAGAACATCCACCCACAGGAAGCCACCCTGCTAGGGGCACCCATTTCTACTGCAGAGGCTTTCGAGACCCTGATGTCATTACAAGAGGTTCATTTTGTTTGCTACTTTGAGTTTGATTCTTTGGACTTCTTGTTACTTTACTGTTCTACTCTGCTCGTCCTTCATGCAGGCAATAATAATTTATGGCTGGCTGTTCCTTTAAAGTGCAAAATGCAAAATTGTTTTACGCAGGCCGGCATCATTTCGAGTTATATTGGGGGGAGGGGGCGAGATAATAAAAAACTTTAAGATTGTTCAATCTGATAGAGTTGAGGAGCAAAAAATATTGCCAGTGAAACAGTGAATCAGACAAAAAGTGGGTAACACGTTAGTTTGTTTCTTCATTCCCTTGGGGGGGGGGGCGTGATCTCCCTGCCACCCAAATAACGCCCCTGGTTTTATGATATTTTTTGCTGCCAAATGGCAGCTGTGTTGTATTTTATAGACAGTATAGTTATCCGATGTAATGACAATTTTATTGGAAATTTGTATTTGAATCCAGGCAGTTGTGGCTCTTGGTCTTGGTCTTGGTCTTGGACTTGGTCTAAATTCTGACAGTCCCAGTGCAACTGGCTGCACTGTTGCCGAAAACTCTGTTGCAGATAATTCGGGGACTGATTGGAAGTTGGAGATTCCAGCTGAATGTCCACATCAGCCAAATTGTCCAGCTGGGTAGGTTATCACCTGACTATTTTGGTTTCAGCAGTTGGATAGCTTAATTGGACGAAGTTTCATGGCAAGTGGATAGCAAAGCACAAATATATGTGAGGATAGAATGAATGTGAACGTAAATTTTCTTGTAATTGCTTTCATGAAATTGTGTGGTGAGTGCGGTAACATGATAAGAAGTTTGGAGAATATTTTGATAGAATGGGAAGAATAAAATCTCTTTCCAATGTTTGGTAACTGACTCACACATTTGTAGTGCAGGCTTCTTAAAACACGAAGGTCGTCTAATGCAACCAATTACTCTATACCAGAGCAGTGGCGGCTCCACAGGAGGGGGCTGGGGGGCCCGTGCCCCCCTATTGAGTGTCTGCCCCTCCAGTGATCCCTCTGTTGGGACCCTAATAGTTAATACTACATACTTAACAACAAATGGTTGCCCCCCCATGATTAGAAGTTGCCACCTCAAGGCCCCCCCACTTGCCAAATCCTAGAGCCACCACTGTACCAGAGAACTGGCTTGTAACATTGAAACAAGATCAAATGACTGATTCCTGGCATTGATTCGATCATTTGAAAATGGTTTTGTGATACCACCAGTTGACATCTTTGGGTAATACAGTAGAATTGGTAATAATAATTGTAATATTAACACTAATACCAATTACCAGCAACAATAATAACTGGATTTTAAGTGGGTTTTTTAGCAGGAATCCTCCTGTTTTGAAAACCACTGTCACTCATACAACATTCACAATCAATGCATGTAATAGAAAGGCTTACATCGGTAATTGCATAGGATGAAATTGTGATTGCTCTCTGTGTTTCAGCTTTCAGTTGAGCAGCATTAGTAGAAATATACACCTGTATTTGGTTACTTAGTAACTTATGATGACAGATTTATCATCAACTGAAGTGACCAGCTTTGACGCACTAAGAATAAAATTGGCTAACTGCAGTATTTGCGTGAAAATAAAACTTGAAGCTGATAAATTGTGCATTGTGTTATTAATTAGCTCTTCAGAAAATTCAGGATGGCATTTTATTGTGTTTTAGGCGGAATCGTCCAACGTTGATTGTTCTGTCGCTTGATGGATTTCGGGCAGATTATTTACTTCGCAATATGACTCCAACATTGGACTACCTTATCAAGTGTGGAGTGCATGTTCCCTACATGCGTGCCGTATTTCCCACCAAAACATTTCCAAATCACTACACCATTGCAACAGTAAGACTTTTTGTATAAAATTTCTTAAACACCCTAGTGACCCTACTGCACATTTGGGGCAGATCAGTGGCGGCTCCAGGATTTGGCAGGTGGGGGTGGCAACTTCTAAGCATGGGAATCAACCACTTTTCATAAAAGTGGACTAGTCTAGTTGCTTAGAATGAGTGCAATAAAATGTGGGAGGGTTATGGGGGGCATTCAATGAGGGCACGTGGGGGGTCCCCCAAGCTCCTCTGTGGAGCCACCCCTAAGGCATATGCAAAACCCGATGCATTGTTCTCATTATAATTTCTAGTTATAATTTGGATTTATTCTAAAAAACGCATTTTATAATTGCAGAATGCTGTCTTACAATATATTTGACCGATGATGTAATTTCCTATAAAAAGTTTTTTTCATTTCATAAAGGCATTGGTTGCAGTTTGCTGCTACATTGTTTCAAAATGTTCTGATAGCAGTCGTATGAATTTGCTTTGTTGCAGGAAATTATAACCATATTATAGATGTACAGCAAACATAGGATTGAAGCAAACTAGGGTTATTGCTCTATGCTGTGTGATTGGGTGATAATTAAGTGTACAACATGTATGCATGCATAGTGAAAGAGTTGACAGTTGTCAGTTTCATGTACTGGGGAGGCTATCATTTGGGATGAGAGAGTACAAATAAATTAAAGAACGATTCCATTGTGCTGAGTCATGTTTAGGTCATGGAAAAGGCATGCTAAGGATATTGCTTGGTGTGACCAGCCTCAATCGTTAACCAATGAAGTAATATAATAGACCATAATTATTATTGACGTACTTTCAAGGCCTTATAGAAACATCTGCTCATGTTATATAAATCAGTAATTATAGTATTAATTCTTGTGATTATATTCAGTTGCTAGACAGGGCAGAGTATATACCCAAATGATGGCACCATTATATAAACACAGTGGTTCTCACACAATACAGCTCATACTGAACCACTCTAAACTCTGTAACTACTACTACTGCTGCTGCTGCTGCTGCTGCTGCTACTACTACTACTACTACTACTACTACTATTATTATTATTATTATTATTATTATTTGTTTATTTATTAAACTTCCTGTTGTAGAAATTTTGGGTTACTAGTGACCCTCTTTATGTTCAATGTCTCTGCAAAGTTCAATTTCAATAAATAGGAACTTATGCAGGAACAATGGAACTTTGTAGTGTTTTTAAAGTGACACCCATTTCTTTGTCTTCTTGGTATTATGTTTGTCAATCTATCATATTAAAATCGTTATTCTGTATGTCTGTTACCTTCAAGCGTTCTGATTGGTTGACTATTGGTAGACGGTTTAGTCCTTACGTCGTGATGCGTTCGAAGACGTTGCTATTGGTAACAATTGTTCGTAGTTTAGCACGGTTTAGTCGAGTCATTGCAGCGTCAGAGGGGTGGGCGTGCGACGACGTTGCTATTGGTAACAATTGTTCGTAGCTTGAGGAAGTTGCCCAATTTTAACGTACATTTTAACGTACACAAAAAATACGTGTACAGCGTCACAGTTGCGTGATTTTAACGTACATAGGCCTAATTATTACGTGGCGCAGAGCTTGGCTAGGTGGCGTCAGCATGAATTCAATGATTGGGTTTTAGTATTATCCTGCACTGCGAGCGAAGCGAGCGCGAGCGAAGCGAGCATCTTTCTAGTTGATGATTAAGGTATGATTATAATCATACCTTATACCATACCTTATAATTATCAACATGAAAAATGTCATTGTTGGGGAAAGAAAAGGCGTGAAAAGGAGGATTTAGGTGCAGAAATGCTTTTAGTTAGAGTGACTGAAGTTTCTGACATGTAATTAAATTTGAAGGCATCACTTTGTTAGTTGGAAAATCAACTTCAGAATCACTATGGCACAGGTTGGTTGCTCCAAGGACTGTCAGTCAAGAATCAAGTCTTAATTGAAAGTGTCATAAAATCATTTTAAGCTGTTAATATGATGTGATGGCTTGTCACTTGGACTCCATGGACTAGATTAATTGGTTTAATTTCGGAAACAGTCACAGTGATGATGAAGGCAGTGCATAATGAATTATGACTTTATCGGCCAATTTGGGCAATATTTAGAGAATCCTGAAAATCCAGTTTTTATTGCAGCGTGTATTATATTATGCAGAGCATCTATGACTTGTGCTAGGTCTATGTATGTAATCCAATCAGCAATTGGCATAGAGTGCCTGTGGTTTATATGGGCTTTACCGGGGATGGTACACAGAAGGCGTGTAGAAATTTTAAAAAACAATAATTTTATATACTTTTTGGGCTTTACCAGGGGCGCACAGAAGTGGGTGACAAATTTTAATAAAGACGTGATGAAGATTTTTTGCTTGTCAAGGCTTTTTTGGGAAAGTTCATTAGAAGGAGGCACAGTTTTCCTGTTTGTCCACAAAAACAATAATTATGGATGCAATGATTGCGATTGTTCCGATTTTGACAACCGATTGTTTGTCATTACGAATTCTCCAAATCTTTTTGATCATGGGTATTACCATAAAAGGGGCGTAAATGCACCTGCCCTCCGTATGCTGGTTCAATTCGAGGAGTGGGTCAATGCATAATGTGTGCTTGATCATTAATGAATAAATTTTTTCAATAAATTACGTCAAATTGAAGATTTTTTTGCTTGCAATTTATAAGATTGCAATTATTTTGGGAAAGTTCATTAGTAAGGACTGGCACCCGTTTACCTGTTTGTCCACACTATGCCCGCTGAATCGAATGATAGTTATCATTCAAATAATTGTTCACAAGTGAAAGTTTTATTGTAGGGTTTATACCCCGAATCTCATGGAATAATTGACAACAAATTTTATGATCCAGTTTACAAAGCAGTGTTTAACTATGGAGGATCGAATAATGACGATAATCGATGGTGGCATGGTGACCCGGTAAGTTATACATTATGTGATTGTCATTTTTTAAAATCATGAATTGTTTGGCAGTTAAAACAATAATTGCATTTGTTAATAATCTGAAAATTTTTGTTTCATCAATGAATCCAAAGCCTAACACGAATCACTTTACAAATCTGCAGTGGCAATTTATTGGTTTTCCACCCACTGTCTTAAGTTTCATCTTGTGGTTAACTTCAGTATTTGTTAGTACATCTGGAACAATCTGTTAGGTGTGGAATACTGCTAAAAGAGCAGGCAGAAAGGTAGCATCAATGATGTGGCCTGGAACTGACGTCAACATTGGCAGTGAGTAGAGATTTTCTATTATAAAAAAGATATAAAATAGTATTTAAAGTATTATTTTTCTCAACACAGAGAATTACACAAAGAATTAGCAAAAGATCCAACATTACGCTAAATGTTATTTAACCCCTTAACTGGGGATCGCAGATATATCCGTCCATTTTACATTGAGTTGCAGTTAAATACACAGTTAAGGGGTTAAAAGTTGAACTGCAAAATGCAGGAAATTGAAACGATTCACTTATCAGCCACAGAAATTTTGGATGCAATTGTGTCTGGGTGTAATTGTGAGCCTACAAATTATTGCAAAATTAAGAAACTTCAGTTACCAGTACTCAATAGCGTGCAGAGAGGGGTTGGCGGCAGTGGGATGGTGGCCTCCAGTATCCACAAAATGGGGGGGCATCAAAATTGGCTTGGTGACCTTTTTTTGCTCATTGGTGCTTTTTTATATGAAAATCCTTAAAATTTATTGGTTTTGCTCCGGGCATCTACCAGATGGGGCATCCAAATTGACTTGACAATCTTTTTTTTCTCGCAACACCAGACATACACCAGATGATGGGGCATCCAAATTCCAAATTGACTTGGCCCCGGGCATCCTCTACTCTCTGCATGCCCTGCCAGTACTTACAGACTTCTAGCATGGGAAACTGAGATCTTCATTTATCAGAAATGGCTAAGAACTGTGACTATCTAGGATTAAGTGCAACATCCTATGGCATAGCATAAATTATTTTCTAAAGTGCAAGTATGTTAAATTTCTTGAAAATGCTGTGGTTTGTAATCTGTCATTATACCTCCTTTTAAATTCCTAGATGACTGGTATTTAATTTTCATGTATATTTGTTTTCAGACATGAGACTTGATGTATGTTATAACTATAATCAGTAAGTATTATTTTTTAATTCAGGTGAAATTGTGCTTAATAATATGCCATTGACTATATATATTTTTTTCACATGGCCTCTGTTGAATATGAAAGTTTTCCTTTTGGGTACTACTTTGATAAAAGTTTCAACACACTTTTTTGTAAGATAAAATTTTGTTCAGATCTTCAAAATTTTCTTTGATTGCACGTACTTTTGAGCAGAAAAGATTGTGATTAGAGTTTACATGTTAGAGAATTGTGCCTCATTTATTATTAAGATCACAGCTGTGTGTGTGTGTGTGCGTGCATGTGTCTGGGAGTGAAACTCATTATATTTCTGCAGTTAACAATGTGTTTTTGAATGCACTAATGTGAATATCAGTGGCTCCTGGTGATTCATTTTCACCAACTGCATCTCTCACTTAATCATATACTTGTTTGGCCTGGTCCTATACCCCTTAGATTGCTCCCCTTCTGATCTGACTGCCCTTTCTGTCTTTAGCTGACCCTAATTCAGATTGGATACAGTAAACCATCAGTTGATGCCTTAGGAATTGCGATAGTGGTGCCATAGAAGTTGATTGATTGATTGATTGATTGGCTACATTATTAATCCAGTTCCTAGTACTAGCTGTTTTGGTAAAATCACAAAAGTATTAAAAACCAAATTTCAAAATGCCTCAATATTGTGACGGCAACTTGTAGTGACCAGGATCACTTGATGGGAGAGGAGAGGGGGTCTGGTGAATGGTTGCAATTTTTCAATAATGAAATTGATCATGTGATTGGCACTTGAGTATTATTCAAAAGCTAATGCAAAGACATGCACACAATATACCGGTATTTGACATGACAAAGACATGCACATAAGGCCCAAATAAGCAAAACAGTGAAGTGTCTATCTTCATTTCTTTATTAACAAGCCATTTATTGTGACTGCTTTAATTGAAAACAATAATGCCTATCAAATTGCTACAGTCTTTCATTGTCTTAACGCAGAATGCAGTACATACCATATTGCATGATTGCATCGTGGTGCTATATTTATGTTTGAGTATATAGTACATATTTATGTTTGAGTATATAGTACGTCTTTATGCTTTGCTGGCCTAAATAATAACGTGACTGATGATAATGTCATGATGCTATGTTTGATGAAAGACACTTTATATCTCTTTTTGTGCCCTTGCCTTAGTGATTACAAGCATGTTATGGACAATTACTTTTTGTTTATGTTGCTTTTTCTTATCATTATCATTTTGCTGTCTTCTGTTGATTCTATTGCATATTTCTGGTGTACAACCTTTTATTCCATTATGAGGAATAAGGCTGATCAATAGATCAGCCTTATTCCTCATAATGGAATAAAAGGTTGTACAATAGTAATAGCAATAATGGCAAAAATACGCATGTAACCATACAATCTGTAAGAGAACAAACTATCAGTAAGCTTAATGTTTATTAATCACACAAAGAACAGTTTAGAAGAGTGTATTTTAATCTTAGCATGAAACATATCTGACACATGAATTCAGCATGGTGGGCAACACATCAAACATGTTTTTGAATCATGACAAATACATTCAGTCCGAACACACGACTGACTCTTTTTCGATACAGCATGTAATATGTCACATTGGTGGAATTCTTTAGATCCCATATTTCAGAGAAGAAAGCTGCTACTCCATTATATTAAAGAATCTATTTCACACAAAAGAAAGCAAATAGAGTGAAACATGGTTCAACATTACATAGAGCCACCCGAGAGAGGGGGCAGGGGCAAATAACAAGGGCCTGGCGATCTGTTGGGGGCCCGAGTGGATTAGGTTAGGGTTAGAGTTAGGGTTTGGGCAAGGGTTAGGATTACTAACTCAGACAGAAGGCAAATGGGGGTCCATCAAAGGCATCTCTTGCTGAAGCCTACAAGCAAGAAACAAAACTCATCCTCGATTTTTGCTACTTGATTTACTCCTCCAAAGTTGTGAAAAATCTGAGAATCAAAAAAAGGTTGTCACCCATGTTTAAGCTTTCTAGGGGCAGTGACTACTCTGCCCAGGGACTCGGAATTTCTCTCCTTGGTCCTGACATTACATCAACAGATGATATCATCGAAGTTGTTGAACTGTCATGTAATCGAATGTTCTAAATCAATGTTCAAACTTCAGTACTCAATGGTCCTTTAAGTCATCTGAAAATTGCACTTGTTATAAATGTTAGATAAATATGCAATTGGCGCATGCAGTATAGAAAAATGTTGTTGGTACATAGACCAGCAAATACCAGTACATGTATAAATGCTAAGCGTTCAAATACTCGTCTAATAAAATGGCAATTTCTCAATCGTGCAACAGTGATGTCATGACATAAAACATGTAAATTCGTTATGTTTTATGGATTGTTTTCACCAGCTTGGAACATTTGCGTAGACGCAAAGGGTAGAATCTAGTTGCAACAGAGCAATGCATCAGATAGCAAGAGACTCAATTGTTGACGGATTGAACATAGATTAGTGTTGGATTGCCAGTCTTTGTCGACCTATAGATTAGCCATGGGTCATGTTTTGTCCAAAAAAGCTATAGTGATCAATAGACTTATTGGCTATTGGTATTTTTGCTCCATTTTTTTAAAGCATTCATGGGTAAAATATTTATTTGTTCAGGTGTTATTTGCTGCATGACTGCCATGTTCTAATATGACAAGTAAATGTAACCAAGCTTTGATTTCTCTGGGCGGGGGTGGGTTAATTACCTGGCTGGCTCAGCTTGACCCCAATGGGGTAAAAATTTTGTATTTTGCATGTCCTACCTCACTAGAGTTTGAAAAGTTTTGGGCAGAAAATTTCCTCTCTGCATATACTTAGGGATGTGATACATACATACATACATACATACATACATACATACATACATACATACATACATACATACATACATACATACATACATACATACATACATACATACATACATACATACATACATACATACATACATACATACATACATACATACACTAGCTATTTATATTTTGCCTGTTCAATTAATGCTAACAAGTATTTTACAATATCAATAATTATAAGCACAGTTAAAGAGATGGGGCTTCGACTGCTTGTGGAAAGCGAAAGGTGACTTTGCAGGTTCTTCTGTAGCACTGGTAGAAGGGCGTTCCAAGTATGTGGTCCAGCATACATGAGAAAGCTGAGAATGCTCATTGTCTCATAACTGTGATGTCTTCACCCAAATTATTTTGCTTTGTTTACATTAGCCTTGGACCATGTAAATAGAATTTAAAGACTTCTAACTCCGTTTCATCAATAGTTCCTTTTCCACAATATGATTAATACTGGCATTAACTGTAGTTATTACCAGTAGAATGAAAATTTAAAGCAATAATGTAGTGTAAAGCCTTGATATACCAGAAGATGTGGATTTGAATATTTGGATCCTTGCGTTTCCATATATCTGTCTAATTTTCTTTCTTTCTATCTCTCTCTCTCTCTCTCTCTCTCTCTCTCTCTCTCTCTCTCTCTCTGTGCTGCAAAGCATCTTGGCAGAGGACATTTTGAATAGGTTGAAAGGTTTGAAATTTTGTTGATGTTGGTTTTGTTGATTGTTGTTCTCAAGCACTTTGTCGAGTAAAAATCTGCGATCGCATTGTCCACGATGGTCAATCGTCAATTATTTGTTGCACATTATTTTTGCAGAGTTTTGAAATGGTAGAGTAGATGATTGCTTGAAGAAAATTGCCAATGAGCAAAAGAAAAAAGCTCCTAAGACCGGTTAATTATGTCTTTGGACTTAAGTCATCTGGATCTTGCTGGCATTTGCGTAAAACTGAACTGTGGGTCAGATGGCTCACTCAGTCTTACTACAGTGTAGGCTTGACTTAAAACACACTTGTTCGGACTCTCGTTCAGTACCATGTAAAGCGCTCTTGACCCTAACCTCATATGACAATAGCGCTATACAAGTTAGCCCATAACTAATTAACTAACTGTAGGGACCATGGCTCTGTGGGCCATATTGCTGTTGCACTACTGTTTCAGGACGTCCCTGTGAATAATATCTTGCAGAGCAATATGAATAATGCATTGATTTTTGTGAGTTTGTTGCATAGAGACAACAATTAAGAACTAATAGCTAGTTGAATCGACTGCATTAGATACTAGATTATGGACCATGATTAACGGGGAGGAAATAATACTCTTATAGACCATTTTGTAGACCTTGTGGTCATTCTGTTGCATAATAGCTTGCACGGTCACATGCTGAATCGCTGATAATTTCACTGCTAAAACTTTGAGACTGAGAGAAGTGAGACCCTTTATGCTCAAATGACCCGTGGCACTGGGCCACACGGGCCATATATTGCTGTTATGCCACTGCTTGCTGGCCTGTGACAAAGTGAAGAGAAGTGGGGATAACGTTCCAGAGCAGAGGTTGGCATGGAAATGGGTAGAGTCAACATTTTGAGAAGACTGATTCAGTGGACTTAAGACAAATGAAGAGATTGAGTGGATTAGTGGGTCTGGTGTGTGTGTGTGTGTGTGTGTGTGTGTGTGTATAATGCTGAATAACTAATATGATTTTAATAATATGTTCACATTCCAAATACTGACTGTGTGCACTGTGAATCTTTTAGTTTAGTATGCAGTTTTTGCTTAACTTCTTTAATACAGAACTGCCTGTGGTCTGCTTTAGGGGTTTCAACCTTGACGATAGAGTCAAAACTATTTTGTCTTGGTTTGATGGCGATCCGTCGACCTATCCTGACCTTGTGATGGCCTACTTTGAGCAGCCAGATTCTGCAGGTCATGCACAGGGACCGTTTGGAGATCAGGTCAGTCCTTCTGTGACCCTGTGGGTCCACCTACGTTTGCTGATGTGATCATGCCACATTTGATGACCTTTAGAAATGCCATTATCGAACAATTTAGATCTATGCATGTGTAGTAGATGAATAATTATAATGGTGCATTGAACTTATTGGCTGTATAGTAGTGCAAGAATGAAATGATGTGTGTATATATATATATATATATATACACACATAAATACATATATACATACATACATACACACATATCATTTCATTCTTGCATATATAGCTGCTGCATGATTATTTCCATGCTAGAATCATTAAAATTCTCTGAGACTCTCAAGGCTGATAATCTGAAGCATGTATTTTTCTTTAATTTGTTCCCAGTTTTTCACAATGAACTGTTTGCTCTTCTACACCTAAACAGGGTGGGTAAGTGTATATATAGAACTGACCGCTAGGGCTAAAAGTACTTGGTCAGTTGATCCGGGTCATCCTAATTCCTGCAAACAATTGTTACAGAATCATTTGCTGATTCCTAGGCATTTGATAGGTGTAGGTTGGTGGCAGTGGCGGCTCCACAGGGGGTGGGCCGGGGGCCCATGCCCCTACTGAGTGCCTGCCCCCCAGTGGGCCCCCTGTTGGGACCCTATACTTAATACTACATACCTAACAACAAATAGTTGGCCCCCATGATTAGAAGTTGCCACCCCAACAGCCCCTCACTTGCCAAGTCCTGGAGCCGCCACTGGTTGGTGGATTCTTGGGTCTAGAAAAATGCTCACGGTGTGAGAAAAGCAGAGGTAATGCTTATTCAATTGGAATAAGCCAAGATTGACCCATTAATCCAAGCCTAATCACTGCACCATAGAAATACCTGTGATGACAGAGCTAATAACACTACTGTAGAAAGCACAAGAATGCGTGACAGATAAAATATATTTTGATTAGATAACAGTACTATATTGAGCGGCTTTTCCATATCCATGCAGTCCAAAACAGAAAACAATGGAGGTCACTTGCCTGTTTGCACAGCTGGCCTCAACATAGTGACAATGACTTGTGACATGCCATGACATTATGATCCATTATGTTTACTATTATCTACGCCAGTGCATGTGCTGTATTTCTTAAATCTGTAATAACACAACTTGGCCGATGATCTCACATTTTATTTGTCTCACATTTTATTTAAAGCGATCTGGTTTTAAGTTTTTAATATGTTATGCCTTCTAGGTATTGAAATTCAAAAAAACGCAGCTTTTGTTTGTGTTAGGTCAGAGACAACTTGACATATGTTGATGGACTCGTGAATCAGTTAATGAATGGATTGAAAAAGAGTCAGGCTAAAGACTGCATTAACTATGTCATCCTTGCAGATCATGGTGAGATTTCATCAGTTTTATGTCCAATGAATCAGTCTTCTCAAAATGTTGACTCTCTCCTTTCCCGTGTATTTGTTTTCAAAATTTCTCATCATTCTCATCACATGGTTGACAGCCTATGATGCATAGAGCTTCATTTCTTGACTTCAGTGACTGTGTAGCAGTAAAACGTTTTGCTAATACATTTATTTTTATATGTCATAACTTGTGCCAAAATACAACCTGCAGTTTCTAGGCACTTCTTAGTCTAATTGAAACTTTGTCCTTTTTTTTCATTCGGCTCATTTTGATAACGGTGACACCGACTTTGATTTTCAAAGGTATGGGCCTGACAGATTGTGATAGAACCATTGACCTATCTGAATACATAGCAACTAATGAATACACGGTCTATACTGGAACACATGCAAAGATGACAAGTCAATATTTCTATGCATCAAGACAGAAGTCAACGGTTAATGACAATCCTGATCCAAGTAACTGCGTAGCAATTCTATATTTACTTCAGAATTTACAGTGTTTCATATAATGATGATGATGATGATGATGATGATGATGATGATGATGATGATGGTGGTGGTGATGATGATGATGATTGGATTTTAAGTGGTCTGATAGAATTTCTCTTGTATTGAAAACTACTATCACTCATACATCCCTTTATTTCAACATCCGTTTGTCCTAGAGCTGTTATCTTTAATTCTACAAAAAACACATTTTGTAGTATATACTGATAATGCCAAAAGAGCTCACATATTTCACAATTCTGTGCTATGATCACTATGTATAAATTAATCTAACACGGCCTTTCTTTAAATGCCTAATCTTAGCCTATATCCCATTGTATTTGCATTTTAAAAGTGCATTCACACGAATAGCTGACTCTGTCTTTTCATCTAATTCATTCCATCTGTCTACAACTCTGGCACTAAAGAAATGTTGCTTGTACCTCCCCCAACTCATTCCTTAAACAAAATTTTTGTCATGTCCTTGAGTACCAGTATAATGTGCTAGCCAAAGCTACGCAAACATTGGCAAACCAGGGTCTGGACTGCAGATCACGAAGGGTTCCTGAATGGACCACGCTGAGGTCCACAAATTTGTTTATAGAATTATTACTTATGAATTTCTTACAGCGCTCTGAAATTATTTTTTTGCAAATGCTGTAGAAAATATTCACCTTAGATAAAATTTCAGGTTGAAGCGGTAAAACTAATTAATATTTTATTGCTGCGTTCATAATTTACTTACTTACTACAGCATACATTATGACGAGGTCAATATATAAATTTTTTGACCATTTTGCCAATGTATTCACATCAATTAACTTTAACCTTTTGGTTCAGACACCAGTTATGTCTCAATCATGCTGACAAGAGAACCGGAAGTACATGCATAATCATTAGAAAGACTATGAATAACTAAGTAATTAGGAATTTATATAGTCAAGATGGCATGGACGTTAAGCAGCGGCAAGAAAAATATTTTAAAAATGGTCATTTAAAAAAATTCCAAATGGATTGAATTTTGTTCTAGCTTCTAAAATACCCTTGCGGGTCACATGTAGCCCATGCATGGGCTGTGTGTTCGAGCGAGACCCGGCCCCTGCCCCAAACAGTCATAACATTGTAATTGTACAACGATTTAATACTAAATGAGATCCTCTGCTATCGTTAGGCATTTGATGTTTTAATCTATTTAATAGTTCCAGTTGAAACGACACTTTCTAAGTTGGAATGTCAGCATTATAACACCAGCAAAGACTGGTACGTTAGGTTTCATAGGAAACAGGATTTGCCGAGACGTTATCACTACAGCAACAATCGCTGCATCGATGAAATTGTCATGGATTTAGAGGAGGACTACTATCTTGCCGAGTAAATATCCATAAAATTGAAGTACTGTTGATTGCACTAAACAACAATTTATTATTGGCATATATATATTTATATATTTATTTATATACACACATTTATTCTTTATTTACATTGCTTGCATATGTAAAAGTGTGAGTTGACAAGTGCAACTGCTTGAGGCTGTGACAGTGTGATGCACAAAGTGATAAGATTGACTTTTTACTCGGGCTGTTTTTCTGTGTGCATACTACTGTACATGTGTGTGATGAAATAATTGCAGCTTTCGTGGTGGCAAGTGTAATGTTCCTGTTGGATCCCATGGAGCAGATAATACCTATAAGAGCATGCATGTAAGCATATTATATCTGATATGTCATGCCTTTAAAAAAAGACCCAAAAAATATAATTACTGCTATTTACAAGAAGTAAACTTAAAAGAATATGCTTAGACACTTTGAGTTTTGCAGATTTTGTCATGTTCATTAAAGTTATCAGATGGATTCTTCTCATTCTCTTATCTTCTTAATGAGAGCTTTTGAATGAGCTAGTACATTGTGATTCACTTTCTAGTAGCAATACAGAAATACAGTTTGTTTTATTACTTACTTATTTATTTGCTTGCTTGCTGACAACTTATTTTTTAAAAAAGAGAATTTTTGTAGTCTAAATATGTTAAATTAAGTTATATCAGTATTGCTCTTCAATATTTCCACAACACTTCTTATTTTGTTTAATTACATTATTTTTTACTGTATTTATGTATTATAGAGTTGTGTGAAATATCTGATCTTGCACGAAGAGCATTTATTCATAAATGACTCCATCTGTGAATTTTATTGACTTGCAATTTTTGAGATTCACTAAATTTTAATGATATAATGTCAAGTGTTGGAATTGTAAAGGTTAAGGCTATACAGGCAAATGCAGCCTTTGATAATATAATTAATTTATTGGTTTAATTTGTACATCAGCTAATGCTCTCTAATATTGTTTCTAGGCTTTGTTTGTTGCAAGTGGACCTTCTTTCAAACCAGGATCCACAGCGGATAGTTTTGAGAACATTGAATTGTACAATTTCTTGTGTGGTATGCTCATCTATTAGTATTTATTAGTAAGTTCTTGCCTTATTGGTAGTTATTACAAGTCTGTTGATGTTAATGGAAATTTGGTGTTAAATTTTGAGCTGTGGTATTTTGAAAAGCTCACTTACTTTAGTTGCTCTTAAAGTTAAAGTTTTGTTGTAAAACATTTAATTGCAACTCTCTTACAAAAATCCTTACAGAAACTCTAGAAATTGAACCCTCTCCGAACAACGGAACAAACAATCTGCTCAGTCCTTTTCTGAAAGAATACAAATATCCGCAGTCCAAAGTTCAAGCATCCCTCGTTTCCGAACACTGTCCCTTTCCAGATGACTTTGCAGAAAGGGAGCGAATACGAAATGGATCAGATTGTGTTCCTTCTTCGTCATGTGTACGTACAAAGTCAATGCCGGTGTGGCATTTCATTCACTATCTTTTACTTGATAGCTGGAATGTCTTTTAAAAGTATATTCTCATATTGGCTGTCTGCTGTGGCAGTTAAGTAAGTAAGTAGAATCTCATGAATTTGTTTAATGCTTTCAAAAAGTAGTACTGCAGTAACATAACAAGGTTTAAAGTGGTTCAATAGGGACCAGTAGTGGGTTTTTTGGGGTTGTTCAAACAACCCCATTAAAAAATATGACCAACACAATTTCTGTAAATCCGTTGACTTTTGGTTGAAGGAGGGGTAGTGGGGGGGGGGTCGGCCGCGGCTTCAGTGTTCAGTTGCATAGTGCTTCCAGTTAACAACCCCACTTTGCATAAGCTGGCTATGCCACTGGTAGGGACTGCCATGTGTGAGAACCACTGTTTATTCTTAAATATTCTTAAATCTTGTGTGTGCTTAATATGTCTTTGAAGTGATTATACTGAGATGCCAATGGTCAACTGTATCAGTCTTTCACTCAAGTGCATCTAGCTTGCTTGAGGTCAATTGGCTTGCTGTTCAGATTGTTTTGTTTTGCCTAATTAGTCTTTAAGTCTTGAGAACAGAATGCCTTGTTCATTAGGACTTGGCTTTAATGTATTAGCTGCAGTCAACTTTTGCTGTTGATCACCACTTATAATATATCAAGAATACGTAGACGGCCACAAAATGTGTACATGCAGTTACAGTACAAAGATTTACTGCCATACTGTGGCAGGTTGTACAAGCAGAAGTTACACCTTTGTTCATTTAGCATTGCTTGCAGTATTTAGTTTTTCCAAAAAGCAGAGTATAGTGAGTCTGACTACTTCTTTTCCAAAATTTTAGATCTCTAGTGAGTGGTCAGACAGCTCAAAACATAAGTTTTGACCTCCCTGCGGTTGTCCTCAACCCGTAGGAGTCAAAACCCCCAGTCTGTTGGCAAATTGTAAATTGATTGTTGGGTATAATTTGCTCCATAATGTGATGTGATGTAAATCTTCAATGCTATTTCATTTTAAAAATAATTTAGAAGCTAGTTGCAACTTTTAGGTGAATCATATGCAGTCTCTGGGCACAGACCATCGCAACATTTAGACCTGAAGGTTCTTTGTAGTTCAGTTCTCATGAAAATTTGACCAAAAGCGTTATTGTATGTAATTCACAATCAGACAATGCTGTATTGTTTGTCTAAGCATAGTCATATGTGAATACCATTGAACACTTCTAAAGTGTTACAGTACCATGTTTGTTGATTATCCATAATCTTGATTTAATCTGGCATGATCATACACATTTATTTATAATGACTTGTAAGTGCCTGCAACCCTCTTAATGCACTTTGATATATTATGAATGGTGATTTATTCATAGGTAGACCTACTTTCTGGTTTAAGTAGTAAAAACCTCACACATGCAAAGCGTCATTCTGTCTTTGTGACTATGATCATAACACTGGACAACAAATTTTTCTGGACAACAAATTTTTACAAAAGTCATGTTACTTAAATGAAATTAGTAATCTCATATTAAATTTTATGTGCTGAACATGAATACGACAGCCAAATTGCAAAATTGACTCTAGTTTTTGTAATCTGCAATTATTGTTTATTACACTAATAGTAAAGTAAAGTCTTCCCATGCCCGGATCCGGTCTCTTAGGCGTACAGCATATGCCATTAACTAGGTTGCCAGCCAAGCATCTAGGCCCACACTTTACTTTGCAAGGAACGCTGCTCCTCAATTTTTGAGTTACAACCATCCTCTAGCCAATAAGGCTGAGTCAATCTTAGGGGCCCCTACAGGGCTTTCTGCCAGCATGCCTGCCCAGCCCGTAACCACTTCTGCCATCTTCCTGCCCCTAGGCTCAAGGCCCCTAGGGGGTGGGAATGTGGCAGCATTTAAGCACTTTAATGAACAGTATGGCTAAATAATAAATATATTGATATTTTCTTTTATCAGCTAAACTCGGTGTCTGTGGAAGAAGCTGACAGTCGACTGAATGATGCAAGCGACAATGTTGATGCAATTATTAAGAAGCTTCTTGCTTTTGGAGCACCAACTAGCAGTGATTCAGATATCTGCATTCTTGCTCATGAAGATTATGTGTCTGGCTATAACAAGAAGTATCACTTGCCTCTGTGGACGGCCTTTCTTATTTCACAAGTGAGGCAGCTTTCTTTTATTTCAAAATTGTTGATTTTGTATGACTTTGTATGACGTAGGTCTGCATTATGTGAGTGCATGCATGTCTTTTTCTATTTATTGTTGTGTCATGCCAATTATTTTTCTAGCCTTCCAGAAGATGCCTAGTATACAGACTGAATATTTAAATACTGTGAATCAGTGGCGTAGCGTGACTTTTGGGGGCCCGGGGGCATCTTTGCCATGGGGGCCTCAGAGTTTTTAAAAAAAACGTTATCGCCTCCTTTTTCATCCTGACGAGCAAAAAAAGGTTGTCAGCACATCATTTCTAGGGTTAAGTTAGGCAGTGGCGGCTCTAGGATTTGGCAAGTGGGGGGCCGTTGGGGTGGCAACTTCTAATCATGGGGGCCAACCATTTGTTGTTTAATGTATGTAGTATTAAGTATAGGGTCCCAACTGCCCAATGGGGGGCCAGGCTCTCAGTAGGGGGGCACGGGCCCCCCTGGCCCCCCGGTGGAGCCGCCACTGAAGTTAGGGTTAACCCTAACCTAACCCTAGCTTAGACTCCTCTTCGGGGGCCACCCTCGCCCGGGGCCTGGGGGGCTGTCAACAAAGTGCCCCCCGCCGCCCCCCACGTTATGCCACTGCTGTGAATATGCAATCTAATAAATTTGAGTAATGTTATGTGCAGATATGTATCGCTGCATATAATTTGTCTACATGTCTGTAGTGGTATATATATATATTTGAGAATATGTGATATTGTTTTTGGACTTTGTTTGTTGTCAAATAATTTGTTTTTTGTGTTTCTGTGGTTTTGGGTTTTGCTGATGACATACTTCTAAATCACGGAACATTTACAAATATCAAGTACCGGTATATGAATAATTTTCATTTTGAAAGCTTACAGTTGAAATATGATGAGTGAGGTAAAAGTCTTTTGTGCTGATTTTTGTGCAGTCGTCACCGTCTTCCATCTTAAATGGACAGTTCCGATCAGATACCGAATATATCAACTGTACCAGAGCTGATGTTAGACTATCAGGTGATATCGACTGCTCTGATTATCACAATGCAGCCATTCATATTGTTGGCAACCTGGCTTTTCCTCCAGGTAAATGGTCCGAACATGGCCAATTGTACTTATGAATTTAAAATATTTGTTGAGTGCGTTGGAACTGTATGAATTTTGAAATATGCTACAAGCAGAAGTTCATCTTGGCATTTTTTTACATTTGCCATTTGTGAAGTTCCTGTTTTAGTTGGCAAAATTGGAATGATTTAATTGAGCATAAGATCGTTTAAGATTCACAATTCAATAGCACTTGTGTAAATGTTATATGTAGAAAATGATTAGATAATATCAGTTCTAACCAATCAGCAGAGCCTTGCCGGCTCTTGATTGTAGTGAAAGTTTGAATTGATTTGATATACTTTAGGATTTGCTTCTTCAAATGACAGCATCGTTGATGGATTTTTATCATCAAATCTGGTCCCTATGTACGAAGGTTTCAAGACAGGTATGGACTCAGTGTTATACGTCATATTGCACTTTGCATTAGTAAGTTGCATGCAAATTGAGACTTTCTTAAAAGTTTTGACGACATGTAAGAGGTTTATGATGCCAGTGATCATAAAAAAATAAATTGAACCAAAATTGATAAGATAGCACACATGCAGATCTGCAACTTTGTGATCTGCCTATATTGAACAAAATTAACTACCAGTACAAGATTAATAAGTACAAAGCTGCTGTAAAAACACTTCTGTGCATTTTAAATTAAGGTGTGTGGAGGCGGATGTTGCATTCTTTGGAAGAATATGCAGCAAAGTATGGCACACTACAAGTTCTGTTTGGACCGATCTTTGATTACAATGCCGATGGAATGAATGACGCATACTCGAACCTTACACAGTGAGTAAAAAAATTCCGCGAAAGCTGTTTATCTATGAAATTTTCAAAAGTGTATTATACACGAGACACTACAAACCGTACAAAATTGTCATTAATTAAGGATTAGCCATTCTATTTTTCATTACATCAACCTGCCATTATGTTTCTCATATTTGGAGATAAGATAGGTGTTGTATGTGAAATAAGCAGATGGTTACATCAGTGGTTCCACAGGCTTACTTAGCCTCCTAAACCACTTACAATCACATTATTATTATTATTATTATTATTATTATTATTATTATTATTATTATTATTATTATTATTATTATTATTATTATTAAGCAATAAACTTCACTGGAAAGAATTCTTTAGTTTGCAATGAAAAACTGTTAGATGATATTCAAACTTCACAAGAAATGTGAAGGTTGAATAGAAAACTGATTGTATTGTTATAATTTGTTGCGAATGAGCTCAGTAATAATTTCGTTTAGGCAAATTGCAGATGTCGTTTTTCAGTTTTACAACAGACGACAAGACTGTGCCGATACCTTCGCATTATTTTGCCGTCGTATCAGTCTGCAACAGTACGGTGTTGGCACCGAAGGACTGTGCTAATTCAACGCGGGTTCTTTCTTTTATACTACCACACACTCAGTCTGACAACAATTGCAGAGTAAGTTTTAAAAGTCATTTAATCAATTATTAAGTGAAAATAATTTGTCTTATGCTCGAGTGTCTTTGGTGTTCTTTCATTTAAGTGTATAATTTAAAGTTGATTTGAATAACTAGATAGGACTTGTGAGTGAGTGATACTTCTTTTGCCTCAAAATCAACAGTGGGACCTCTGAAGCATGTTGCCATGGAATGCAGAAGATGCAGATGCACTCCTATCCAGGATATTCCAACATTTTATCAATGTACTATTCTTGAAGAGTGCAACTATACACACAGGGCTCTACTGTGCAAGCTGAGATTTTGGACTAACTGTATGACCTTGACATCAATTTTTGGTTTATGATCATTTATGATCATTTTAATGTAAAATGACTAATATAGTTCAAGAGACATATTCTCTCTGTAGCAGTGGTGTAGCCAAGAAGGGGTGTAACCAAGGGGGCGTTGGGGGGTTAACCCCCCCCCTTGGGCGCCAACGAAAAACATTTTCGGACGCGGTTTTGAGGGTCAAAATCTCCCTTGGTGCTGCTGACCAAACTTTTTAAAGCGTTATAGGCGTGACGACCTTTTTTGCTTGGCAGCATCTGAAAGGAAAAATTTTAGAAGGAAAGACATAGGATAGATACATAGGATGACTTTTTTGCTTGTCAAGATTTTTCGAAAGTTGGTTACAAAAAACCAAACCCCCCTTCCGGAACTCCTGGCTATGCCACTGCTCTGTAGGCTAATGAACAAACTAAAGTTGTCTGGATTATGATGGACTGACATCTAGAAAAACGTTTAAAAGCTGCATTCCGGGAAAAATTGCAGCTATAACCATGCCCTGGAATTATTAATGAAGTGATTTAATGGTGCTGCAATGCATTATGAAGTGATGCTGTATAATTTGATAATTGAATTGGATTTAAACGCATCAACACTCTCAGAAATAATAATGACTATGACATATTAAGGCGGGGGCTGAGGGGGCTGTAGTCCCATGGCCCATCATGAAATTAGGCGGCCCACCGATTTTCGAGATAACCTTTTTTTGCTTGTCAGCATGATTTGGAAAGGAGATAACCTTTTTTTCTTGTCAGAGATTTTCAGTATAGGCGACGACCTTTTTTTTTCTCAGCCCCAGGCCCACTCGGACCTTAATCCGGCCCTGTATGCACTTTATTGCACCAGTTCTTTTACAAGAAGGTATCAATCAATAATTCTCTAAATCTATGTACAGAAGATCAGGTTTCAGGCCCAAGATATTATTCAGAATGGGAACTTGGGATAAACTACGGAGGAAAAGTCAAATTGAAAGAGATGCATAGTGGTTCTAGAATTGAAATTTTATAGTGGATTGAAAGTTCAAGCAATTACTACTGAATTTTTGTGCAGGACCAGCTTCCTGTACCCGATGAGTATTTACGTCAAAACACCGCAAGGGTTCGAGACGTGGAATTGTTGACTGGATTTTCCTTATTTGGTGACATGAGCACTTATTACCGATTAAAGTTGCTGACATACCTGAATGAAGAAATATGGACAAAATTTTCATGGCTTGATACTGATAATGGCGACTGTCCTCCCCTCGATGCTGCTGTCTGTCCACCAAGGTCAGATGTGCTTCCGTTATGCTCAGTTGATTTGGCCTTTTTGTGTTTGTTGTTTCACAATTTAGTGGCATCATTAATAACTGCAGCTATCAATACATCTTATTGTATAGTATGCATATACATGGACACTGGTTATTAATTTTATTTTCAACATTTACTATGATCTGAATATGTCATAGAATGAAATACGTTAATAGAAGCAAGTTCTAGCATTGTTGTGCACTTGATATGACTTGTTAATAAATGAACAGCGCACTAACACGGGCAATTCGAGAGGTGTAGTGATAACACTGGAATGATGTCATTCTTGAGAAAATGATGTGGCAATGATATAAATACATGACATAATGTATTGTAGCAATGGTTTGTAGATCACCCATTATATAGAATATTCAGAGGAGGTGTAAGAGGTTCTCTGAGTGTATGTATGCATGAGTGCCAGTAAGCTGTCAACTTAGGTTTACCTGGTACTCACAAGGAATCCATATGTCCACTGATACATTAACATGGTCTGCATAATGCTTTAGGCTGATGACTAGTGCATTAATATCTAAACACTACATAAATTGAAGATTTAAATTTAACTATGAAAATATGCTTGTTATTTGTGCTGCTATCAGAGTATGCATTTGGTACTTGATTGTAAAACCAAGAGAAATATTGTAAAAGTGTAAAGTAAGAAACTTTATTCTAATTTTTAGTATGCAAAGATAATAAATCATTCTGAGTTGTGGTTATTGTATGAAAATGATTCGTGATAGCTATCAAACTCCGCCTCTCTTGCTGATCTCATTGGACGGATACCGTTCTGACTACCTTAAAAAGAAACTTTCTCCAGTTTTGGACCGACTCAACCGATGTGGTGTATCGACTCCATACATGAAGTCTATTTATCCTACTCTGACATTTCCAAACCATCACACAATTTCCACAGTATGTACTTATATAACTATTAAATTGGTGATTTCAAAATGCATGTTGTGTTAATGATACTGTTATTGATTGTGTATTTGCTGGTGTGGTTGCTGATTATGATGATGATGATGATGATGATGATGATGATATTCAACTTGAATTGGATGTTGTTTAGAATTGAGGTAGCTTTACTTTAGCCTAATGATGAATCATATGCGGGTAATGATGAATCATATGCAGGTAATGATGAATCATATGCGGGCACTATCTCCTTTCTTAATGCTTTAAACAACTATTCTTTTATTCAACGTGAATTCAGCAACAAAAGATCCTTGACAAACAAAATATCATGAGCAGGATGTGATGGACAAAGTGTCGCTGACACAATTGATTCAGAGATTGACTCATTTGTACATATATTACGTGTGTTTTGAGTTATGTGACATTTTAAACCTGGATTTCTATGATATGGGGAACAGTTAAACCAGTATGAGTTTTGTGATCCAGACAGCTATGAATTTTAAGTTAGTGATATTTTCCCTGCTTAATTTCATTGATCTCTTGAATACAATTTTGGACAACTCAATATCTTATTTAAACAACTTGGGCTATTTTTCCAACTTTTGCATATGACCTGGAGCTAGAAGTTTTAGTTAATCCTTGGGTTGATTGGAGAAAGAATGCTCATAGGATGCTAACATTTCATACACTCATTAATTTTGAACCAAGAACACTAGAAGATTAATGAGGTGACGTCATCACAGCAGCTGTCATTTGTGTTCTGAACTGCACTCAAAATATCACTAGTAGTTTTCAGTCTTTCAATGAATTATTTGCTCCAATGACGCCACTTTTCGTGATTTTTTAATGCTATTTGTAGTATTATGCTGTACATGTTAATAGTATTTTCTTCTGCCTGCTCCTTCATCCATTTGTGCATCATCCTTTTTAATTTTCATATGCATGAAAACACGGCTTAGAGTTTTCAAAGTGTGCACTATACTCGAGATTTTATGGTACAGGTGTTGTGCTTTTCAGGGCCTTTACCCAGAATCTCACGGGATCATTGATAACAGCATGTATGACCTGAAACTGAAACAGAGCTTTTATCTGGGCAGTCCAAATGCCATGAATCCTAAATGGTGGTTTGGTGAGCCGGTATGAAATTTAATAACAACTAAACTGCATTTAATAATAAACACAATAATAGTTCATACCAAATATAATATGCTTTACTGTGCCATATTTCACTAGAAGCTTTACAAAAAGTACTTTCAAAATATGATTAATTAGTGCATACATTTCTAGCTGCTCTCACATTTGGTTGTGTTGTGTTTTGAAGCAGCTATTGCAATAATACCAGTTATGTATGTATGTATATATATATATATATATATATATATATATATATATATATATATATACATATATATATATATATATGCAAATTTTATATCTTTTTAGTGTTGTCATGAATAGTTGATGTGCTACTGTATAATTATTTTTAATTTTAATTTGTGAAAGTGATATATAGATTGCATTTCTGAAGAGTCCAGAGGCATAGATGGTCATAGAAAATAGCAAATTAAAAAAATTTTAAATTACATCTTTTGTTGCTTCTGGCAATAATACTGTATAGCCTGTATGTTACGAATAATGGAATGTACTCCGTATTATGTTTATGGAAATTGCGGATGTTGTTTTACAGTTTTTATTCAGTTTCAAACATGGAATCTGACACTTACAGAAGTCTGCACTTGGCTTTAGGCTCTGTGCAGTCAATAGGGCTTGTAGAACATGTCTCACTAAATGGACTGCTAACTGGTGATGATTACAGACCGGGGATAAATTCTAAAGCCACAAGATTTCAAGACACACTTCCAAATTTTTCTCTCGTGTCAGTTTAGTTAGTTTCAGTTTTTGGGCTAATCCTTAGATGTTTTGAATCCTGCTCAATTTCCGATATTAATAATGCTTGAGCAGTGATTAAGTATTCTATTCATGTTTTTTAAAAGATGCTGACATTGCATTAGTTTGTCATTTAACATTGGACAGTGTCATTCCAGTGTCACTCATTTATTACTGCTTTTGTATCTGTTAGATATGGAATACTCTTGGAAAAAATTCAAAAGATGCAATGACCTTTTTCTGGCCAGGCAGTGATGTAGAAATTGGAGGTTTGGTTGTTTTCATGAAATAAAGCTGTAGCGTTTCGTTTCACTGATATAACACAGTTATCTCTTTTATTTTATAATGGTAGCATAATTTTTGATTCTGGCCTGCAGAGAGAGAGAGAGAGAGAGAGAGAGAGAGAGAGAGAGAGAGAGAGAGAGAGAGAGAGAGAGACAGAGACAGACAGAGACAGACAGAGAGAGTGGAATCTAGAATTTTACAGTTTCAAATGTTATTTAAGGTGGGAAACATAGCTATGCATATTGGTGTATTTAATACAGAAAAATTTGTTGTTCCTTAACTTCATAAACAAGGTGTTGATATTGGATCAACTGTTAGTATTGGGTAATTACACAAAATATAACAATCTAACACCAACATTTGCACTCATTCGGAATTGATCTAAATGGAGTCTGGGACATGAGACAGTCTTTCCAACTCTGCATAAATGTTTTACTCTATGCTGTGTATTTGAAAATAGAGTTTTGTTTTGCATTATTTGCAGGCAGGAGACCAACAGAATATGTTGTGTACGATGGGTAAGATTTTGCTTCTTTATAATGACATTTTGTTAACTGATATTATATTGTATTTGAATTAAATACAACATTATGAGATCAAATCTAGCTGACTACTTTTTAAAATCTCTGCAGCTTGTTCTGAATAGTTGTTCTATTTAGTTATCTCCTCACTGACACAAATATTTCTAGTCACCTTTCTTGAATTAAGCTTTATGCTGCCATCCTTATGCAAATGGGTACGCGGACTATTGACCACTGGACGATTGACCATAGGACGATTGACCACTGGAGCAGCGGACTTTTGACCACTGGACGTTTGACCACAGCGGACTTTTGACCACTGGACGATTGACCACAGCGGACTTTTGACCACTGGACGATTGACCACAGCGGACTTTTGACCACTGGACGATTGACCACAATCTGTTGTGAGTGTCAGGCTTAGCACGCTGTCTACTGCATGCGTGCATGCATGCATGCAAAAAAAGTAAACCAAATGTTGGGAATGATTAAAGGACATAGGCCTAGTAAAGATATATATATATGTGTTTTTGGCTTACTTAACGTTTGTGAACCCTCAACGCGCACACGGACAGTGACTGCGGTCACACAGTCGTTCATTATCCAACTTAAGACACGGTCACGCACCTCTTTAAAAAAAACTATCACGATTGCTCATGCAAAAGCGCTCTTGACTTTGGCTCCAGCTATGTTACTATATAAATCGTCGTATAGATTAGAATGGATATAGGATAGAATGGAACATAATATAATATCATCCACGGACGGACGTTTGACCACGGCACAATTGACCACCGTGGATCCCATTAGCATCGTTGCTCGTCTTTGCACCTTTTCTAAAAGCTCTATATCTTTTTCAAGAACGTATTCCATGCCTGAACACAGTATTCTAGATGAAGCCATACTAATAACTTATATAGTTTTTGATTGTCCTTTTCAAAAAATTTGGTTTCTTTTTTTGCATGCAGCATGCAGTAGACAGCGTGCTAAGCCTGACACTCATGGCTTGGTCAATCGTCCAGTGGTCAAAAGTCCGCTGTGGTCAATCGTCCAGTGGTCAAAAGTCCGCTGTGGTCAATCGTCCAGTGGTCAAAAAGTCCGCTGTGGTCAAACGTCCAGTGGTCAAAAGTCCGCTGTGGTCAAACGTCCAGTGGTCAATCGTCCTATGGTCAATCGTCCTATGGTCAATCGTCCAGTGGTCAATAGTCCTAGAACCTGCAAATGTATACTGTAGCATTCTAAGCACATAGATAAACCACTGGACATTGCCTTCAATCTGTTTCTCTGTTTCTGTGACACACACACACACACACACACACACACACACACACACACAGTACACAAACAGATAACTGGAACAAAACTGTCAATCATAATTATTTATTTGCAGTTTTTTGAGCAATTTTGATGCAGTAAAATAATTGCAATAAAAAGTATTGACTTTATTAACAAACTGGTAGTTGAATTACCTTGTAAAGCATTGTATTAGAATACATGTACAGTGAAATCCCATTAGCGCAAAATTCAGTGGCCTGGAAAAAAGCTTCCAGATGAACCAATTGAGTCTCTACCAGTTTAAAATTGGTCTTTGTTAACTGAGAGTCCATGTTATCCAAACCATGTTACCAAGGTTTTTCTGTCAAGCGTGCATCACTTTAGGATCACATTGGAAGTGTTATATTTGTAGATTACTGAGTCTTCTTGAGTTATACATGCCATTTAATTTTGTTTGCTGACATTTTTAACTACAGTTCAGTTCCGTACAGCGTGAGAGTAGACACGGTGTTGAAGTGGCTAAATGGATCTGCCAATGGCGTATATCCCGAGCTAGTTGTTTTATACTTGAGTAAAGTTGATGAAGCAGGCCATGAAGGAGGATCTGGGTCCTTTCAGGTAAGATGGATTGATATTAAGCAGAGATGACGTTATTTGATAGAGATTATAGGACAGTGTGTCCGGATGACATTATGAGGAGTGACGACATTAAGGTGACTGAGTCACTGACACTGAGAAGATTTGCAACATATGCTTCACAGTATTGATGTTGAATTAATACTGATGTCAGTGTTTTAAAACTGGTTACACTTGGTTTTAGTTTTATCAAGTTTCTTAGTTAATAGGCTAGGCAGAGCTACAAATAGAACTTCAAAGTCCTCGCTTTCTGCATAATATTTTGTTGTTTCTGTTTTATACTTTTCAGCTAAATGACTTGTTTCAACAATCCAGTTATGTTACTGATCATTGTGGTACACTGTATTTGCAGTTCATGTATTTTACTTTCAACAGGTTGATGAAGCAATTGAGGCAGTGGACAAAGCCTTGCAGCAGTTGATGGATGGAATATATCGGTTGAAGATGCATCAGTGCATCAACATGATTGTTGTTTCTGATCATGGTGAGTTTCCAGAATGATTACCAGTAATTCTGTCATAGTAATGTGTTCAGTTTGTCAAAAGAGTTGTACAATTTTTTTAAATCATGTTAAGTGTAGCACTGCTTAATAGCTTGGTCTACTCTATCTCTAGTACTTTACTCCTCCTAGTACTTTACAAGTTAAATGGTCTTGAATTGTTATGCTACACTGACTACTAAACCTGTACTACAGTAGACGTTAGCTGCCTTTGCATGATCTGCCATGTTTTTATTGACTATTCCAACATTCTTTAGTTCTTCTTTACTGGAGACACCAATAATTCTGTAGCTCATTGCCTATTTTAAGTGGAATCTTAATTAATTTTATTGTGGTATCCCTAATTTTCATACTGTGAGTTGAGTAAAAGATAATACTTATTCACTACCAACATCACTTCGCATAACTAATAACTTATCATCTTTCAGATCTGGCCTTAAAACACATCTGTTTGATTTGGCTTATCCACCTTAGATTACTCTCCCACTGTTTCGGACTGATCTTCTGGCTTGACCTGGCTCTAATGCTATTTAGATTTGGTGCACCATCGGCTGATGCCCTGGGCATTATGATAGTGGCGCTATAGAAGTTGATTGATTGATTGATTATCCACGACACCATAAACAGCTATTTGCAGCAACAGTTCACTTATGAAATTAATTATTAGCATTTGCAAGGTGTGTGATGCTATCACCTTTATTTGATTTTGCTTGTCACAATTCATTTTGGTTTTACTCTTTTCTTTTCTGTTAATTAACTAATTATAATTAATTCAACTGGTCTTGTTAGGAAAGTGGAAATTATGCAGATGAATGTGCTGGTTGTTTCAGGCATGTCTGATATTTCATGCAGTAGAAGTGTGGAGATTAAAGACTTTTTCTCAGAAGAAACAATGAGTAAAATGTATGTATATTCCGGGGCTGCTGGAAGAATCAGTAATGAATACGCTCGTCCTAACGACGATTACATCCACATTCCAAAGGCAGATCAAGGTAAATTGCATTGGTTTTTTTAGACAGTTAATATGTCTGCTCAACAGGTATTTAGATGAATAAGAAGTCTTGAATGACTGAAATTTTGGATAAATAATGCAGAAGATATATAACTTTTCAAGGATTATTTTGTAAGATAGGAAGCACCACAAGCATCAACAAAACAGAGAGAATGGATACAGCTCATGCATATTCATCATTAATGAGATAACTCATAAATGCATATTCATTTTAAGTAGAGACATCTCATGCATATTCATCATCCAACTTGGTAAAGAAGGAAGAGGCAAAGAGAGAAAGAGAAAAGCAAAGGCAGTGATAGATAACTGAGTCGGTATTCATACAAGTATTGGAACAGTAGTTTTGTGACCTAGCATGTTGATTGCATGCCTGACAGTGTTTCTGGCAATGTTGAATAGTTCTTGTATTTGCCTTTAGTTCCTCTCAATCACATTATTGATACACTGAAATGTGTGTCAAGTAACATGGTTGCATTGAACAAGTTGGATATGCCACGAAGGCATCACTACATCAACCAGGATAGAATTGATGATGTGCTTCTAGTGATGGCTGATACCTGGCTCATGAGCGGGTAGGTTTTACTTATAATTTTGAGTTTCCCTAAAGGGATGTTTAACCCTATCAGTCAATATTTTGCATTTCCCCAAAGGGATGTTTAACCCTATCAGTCAATATTTCGAGTTTCCCTGAAGGGATGTTTACGTAGCCAGGATTTCCGAAAGGGGGGAGGGGTTGGTTTTGACTTTTGACAGTAAGCAACTTTCCATCCAAAAATCTCTTCACAAAAAAGGTCATCCTGTCTTTTCTTCCTAAATTTTTCCTTTTAGAATTTTACAAGCAAAAAAACGTTGTCACCTTTGGCGCTTAAAATTTTCTTTTGGTCGGCAGTGCCAAGGGGGATTTTGATCCCCAAAACCACGTCCGAAAATAAAAATTGCATGGAAAACATTAATTTTTTTTCGTTGGCACCCAAGGGGGTTTAACCCCCACAATCTCCCCTTGGCTATGCCACTGGATGTTTAACTCTATCTGTCAATATTTTGAGTTTCCCTAAAGGGTCATTTAACCTTATCAACCATTGTGGATGAATCTCTCCTCATAATAACTAATCTTCTAATTTAGTGTGGGATAATCCCCTCCATTTTGCAATCTAGGACCAGATTCTAGCAACCAACCTCCTATTTGTGGATTTGTGAGCTAAATCTCTCACCCTTATCCATGATTTCACTGTTTCTATCTGCCTTTGGGGTACAAAGTTGGCAGAATTGGTTACATGCTCAACCCTGTAGGAACCCCTAAGGTCAACTCAGCCTTGCTCACCAGAGGGCGGTTGTAACATCAAAACATCACCAGAGGAGCAGCATTCACTGTGAAGTAAAGCACTAGCCTAGACGTTTGGCTAGCAACCTACTCTAGGTTAATGGTGCATGTAATGTAATGTAGCATTTATATAGCGCCTCTTATATTTATACTCAGAGGCTCTCCTGGCATTGTAGTTGTATGCCACCCATGTCATTGTATGCCTAAGAGACTGGAGATCAGCGCCGGCCCCAGCGCTCGAATCCAAGCATGAGAAAATTTTACTTTATCTGCCTTTGGTTTAACAAAGTAAAGCACTGAACCGAAACATTGGCCTCTATTACTAGAAGGTCACTTCTAGAAGGGACTGATGTATCTTTCTGATAATTGTATCCTTGAATTTGTACAGTATATAGTTTTTAATATATTAGAATCTGAATTGAGCAATAATAATTATTATTAAATATTGGAGTATTGTTTGGATGCTGGGCATGAAACAATTTGTGTCATCTGATAAGTATGGTATTTTTGCTTGGTGTAGTCAGCAGAGATGTAGTACTTGGTACTTGTACTTGAGTACAAATTTTCAGTACTTGTACTTGGAGGCCTGGTACTTGTACTTGTACTTGAAGTATTGTGTACTTGCTACATCTCTGGTAGTCAGTCGGGGCGATTAGTGTTTGTTTGAGGTTTATAAAAGCCATAAAACCAAGTAACTTTGAGGCTGAGAATTGTTTGACTGCAAGGTATTTTTATTCAGTAACTTCTGTACTTTTCTAGGACTTCTCCGTGGTGTCCAATTAAAGGACAGCATGGATGGGATCCAGAATATTACTCCATGCAGGTAACGTGTCATAGCTCAATTACGCATTTATTGTGCAATGATAAGGTGATCATCCATCCTGTTTTTTTCCAGAACAGTTCTGTTTTTCTTTCTGGTGTTTGTTCAGGATTTTTTTTACATAGAATGAGACACTGTTTGTCCTGTTTTTCATTGTCCATCCAGTTTTTGTACTGACTTTGTAACTTTGCAGGTGTAATTAAAATTGTGACAGAGTTTAGTTTATGTAAGACTGCGATTGACTTGCCAAATAAAATAAGAAATTGTCTTATTTAGCAAGTTGGTCTTGGTATTTCCAAATGACTTGTCCTGATTTTTTGCCTGTTAAGCAAGCAGTTGCTTGTGCTTACAATTATAGCGTGGCTATTATACACTCAAAAGAAGTGTTTAAGGCTGCATCTAAGAAGCCAGCTACATAACAGATTGCATGTGTTTCCAAACATTGTTGAGAACTGTCTGAATAATTTTTTTACATACTCCAATCAGTCTCTAAAATCTGTGCGCATGTGATATAATGTATGATTTATTCATTGAAAGCATCTACATGTACAGTAGTCATAATTGGAATAGGCAATCCCCATGTACTGATGATAAATGACGAGGTTGTTACGCACCTGATGAGACTTGGGAGGGTCGGGAAGTTTTTGTTCTCAGAAATAAGGGCACCTTATAAAGAGAATAATGGATGAGTCATGTTGTCAGAAATTTTGCAAAATTCAGGCTGTTATTTTTAACAATGCTATTACTCTTATATTCCTCTTTGTTTAATATTGCAAGATTTGGTTCATTGTATAAAATTCTAGGTATATTAATTAATTAATTAATTAATTAAATTTATGGAAGGAACAACCAGACAAAGTGTATTTAGTTCAGCTTTCTAGTCATACGTGGTATATTATCTTTATGTTTTCAAGGCATTGTTCATTGGCTATGGACCTTACTTTAAAGACAGAACTGAAGTTGAAACATTTGAAAATATTGAGTTGTACAACTTAATGGCGAGTGAGTAATTGCTCAGCAGTTTGTTATTTCTTCGAGAAATTTGACACTGTCATTTTCTTGCTGTGAATTATTTGACATTTAGTCAAACAGCAGTTTCCTGAAGTTTCTGGAGATACTTTTAGTGTGTCATAGTTTTTGGCACTGGAATAATGGCATTTTGCTAAATAGCCATTCACTGGTAGATCGGAAAAACTGTTCTATCTACATTTAACCTTCAAATTAGACATACTGACTATGCTCCATGACACCTGTAGGCATATATTTCAATGTCTCAGATGACTGAACTAATTGTAAACGGTTTTTTAGTTTGACAGAAATATATTTAAGTTTTTTTTATTTAGATAAACTTATATTCAGATAGCCAAGTTGTCTTTACTTATTAACGCTTTATGAAGGTAATCCAATTGGCATTTCCTCCGTAATCTGTTTGATTGTTTCCCACTGACAGACTTCTAGAATGACCTGGTCTTTTAGCAGATGGATTTCGAGTACCATTGATTAATACCTTTAGAGTTTAGAGTATTATAAATGGTGCTATAAAAGTGCATCATTCATCATCATCACCACCATCGTCATCATCATCATTCTCATTATTATTATTCTCATTTTATTAGCCTCATTTTTGTTGTTATTATTGAGCAGATGTTACATGTTATCATAAAAAAGTGAATTGAAAATTTTAAAAATTAATAGATTTTGACATTATACTTTTGGCACTAAACTTTAGGCGCTAATTTGACTCTCATTTTATCAATTTGGTTGCACTCAGTAATGAACATTTTTTACAAAGGGTTGATGCACTGTGAATAATGAATACCGGTACTTTGTAGACCTGACAGGTGTTCCACCAGCACCAAATAATGGAACAGAAGGAAGTCTGTATCATTTGCTGAGAAAGAATGTTGCGCCACCATCTCCAGAACCTGGTCTTGACTATATGACTTGTTCGTTTCCAGTGGATGACAATGATTACCAGCAAAGAGCAAATCTTACAATCACGGGATGCCAGTGCTCGGAGGTGAAAAATTTAGGAAACTCGTTATTTTATGCCACTATGTGACCAATCTGAATGTAACAAGATATTGGTATGCGACATTAATTTGTCCGCATTGGCTGTTTTGGTCAATCCCTCCATAGGAACTCATAAATTTGTTTTTGCCCTCCAAGGGCCCTGGAAATTTCCATGCTGCTATATGAGCCATAGGCCCCTGAAAGAAACCATAGATTAGGGGTATTCAAATGGCGGCCTGCGGGCCAGATCCAGTCCGCCAAGGAGTGTGAAATGGCCCGCAAAGATATGGAAACAATATATAACTCTTTTATAATACTTACAAAATATTTTTAATACTATGTTTTCAACTTATCTGTTTTCTAAGACTCGTGAGCTAAATTTTTGCAAAAACCTCTGGCACTCAGGCACCAGTCATAAAAAATTTGAACCTTCATAAAATTTAATTGAGTGCCCCTGCCACCAATGCCTGTAACAGTGAGGAAATTTATTAGTCAGCAACTGATTTGAATTTAAAGATTAAGAATAGATGTTTCATTATTTTTTAAATTTCAGTCCAGTTCTCAGATAAAGATATTTGACAGTCGACTGAATTTGACATCGTCTCAGGGAGACAATCTTGAAACTATTCATTTGTCGCATGGCATTCCAGCAAGGAATTACAACGACAGTGTCTGTGTTTTGCATCACTCTGACTTCGTTTCTGGTTTCAGTCATCAATTGAAAATGCCAGTCTGGTCCTCATTCAACCTTACTTCTGTTCAGGTACCTAACTTCTGACTTCTGATAGACATTCGTGCCTATCTAAAACCCGACATGTGCTTTTCCTGTAAACCGTTTTTGTATTAAACTTAGCATGACTTAAAACATAGCATGATTTAAAGTGGCTTAGGAGGCATTACTGCCTGTGTGAAAGCCACTAGGGGCACTAACGGGGCTTGAACCCTCTCCGTCAGCCTGACGCTCCAGCATGTAACTCACCCTGCCATATTCCGCCCCCAGTATTGATGCCAAACTTATTTATTTATTGTGATTCATACACTTTCTGTTAAACAAAACAGAATTTAACTTATTTTTAAAATTAAGTCAAATGCACTTGATGGTAGTAATATTATGTAACTCAAAATCTGTGGAAAAGGAATGAAGCTAATCTGTTTATAAGCATACTAGTTGATCTTGAATTTGTCAGTTTTGTCATTATTGAATTCTGTATTACATGCCCCAGTGGCATAGCCAGGATATTTGGAAGGGTGGGGGAGGTTATGATCTCCAACTTCGAAAAATATTAACAAGCAAAAAAGGTCATCTTTATCTTTGTTTGTGTGATATTCATCGCTTTGCTTTCCATCACCTGTGCTGACAAGCAAAAAGGTCATCACCTTACTTAATTGCGCTTGCTCTAAAATTTTGGGTTGGGCAGCCAAGGGAGTTTTAACCCCCAAAACTGCATCCAAAAATAAAATATGTGTGAAACACAATGAAAAAATTGTTCAGTTGGGCAGCCAAGGGCAGTTTTAATCCCCAACCCCCCTCCCCCCTTGGCTATGCCACTGACATGCCCGAAAGGCAATGGAGATTCCTGTAAGTTTCTTTCTGATGACAATAGATCTGGTATCATAGGTTTCCTCCAGCAAACCAACCAGCATTAACTGCACTCGCCCCGATGTTCGTCTGTCACTCGACGAACAGAATACTTGCGCCGATTATCAGAAGCTTTCTGAAAATGGAACTGTTCCAGTTTTTCTGTTTCCACCAGGTTGTTCATTCTCATTATACCTTCTATAGAACTAATATTGATAAAGCTGTTGGACAGTAATGAAATAGACTGAGCATGTGTGGGTGCAGGTGGAGGACAGTTTGAACATAGGATGTAAACATTTACCATTTCTGATGGTAAATTTTACCATATCTGAACTTTCAGTCTCGCCTTTTAAAAAATCTGCCGATAACTGGTTGTTTTGTTGAGTAAAATGTGCAGCATGTGCTTCATTTTTCAACTGCAATTACTGTATATTGCACTGTATGAAGAGTACCGGTATTTATAAAATATGCAAATTAAACCATATTTTCTAAGAGAAAATATTCTAGTGAACTGCAGTGATACCATTTTCAATAAAATTGGACTACATTTGATAAAGATATGGCCAAAATACAAAGAGTTTGAATTTAACGAAACACCGTGCATTTATTCAGAGTGGAGTTCAAGCAGTGATGCTGTCCCAGATACGATGTTGCTTTCCAATCAAGTTCCAATGCACGAATCGTTCATCACTGGTAAATAGCAAACAACTGTTATGAAAATAAAACAAAGATATGAAACTATTTTTTGGCATCGTAGAATTCTACTTCAATGGAAAATTTTGTTATCAATATTAATTGGATTTCTACTGAAATTTCTCATTTAATAAAATTTAATAATTTATTATCAATTTTCAAGTGTCAGACAAATTCTTAAGACTATTTTTGATTAATTGAATCAAATATTTATTTAGTCATCCATGCACAATTGTAAGTACAGCATTATTGTGCTCATCATGTAAGTTTTGGCAGCGCATCATATTTGACATTTTTTTATATCCTCGGTACTTTGTTCCCAAGGGGCTTAAGATAAAAATTGTCCGGTGACATATACCCGGTAGGAACTGTGTAGTTAACTCTCGTTCGAGGTGTGAGAAAGATATTCAGAAGGCGATTGCGTTGAAGCGTTGTAGCGTGACTGACAAATGCTGGTAAAGGAAACTGCTTTCCATTTTGTATCCAGATTGTTGGGCTATTTGTGGGTCCAGCTCACTTTTTTCAACATGGAGGGCATCTTGGTTGAAGGTGTATGTGGCTGCCAAACTTTGACATTTTCTAACAGTGGCGGCTTCTGCGGCGGCCCCTACAATGAGTGAAAGGTGGATAGATACCGGTATGTAAGGGCAACGGTGTCCAGACCAGGCTTTGGCCGGCTTGCCAAGGAATCAGGGTCATGTAGTCTGACCTATATATTTGTGTGTGTGTGTATATATATATATTTGTGTATATATATATATATATATGTCAAATACAGTATATATATTAGGGTGGTCCTCAAATGTACACAAAATTTTAAAAGTAGATTTTATTGAAGTGCTTTTTATTTAAACTGTTCATTTTCTAATAAAAATCATTGCTACCAAGTTTGGCATTCATAGACCCTTATTAACCACTGTCACACTTACATTGAAAATTACAAATAGGGTCATTCCATGACAACGCAGCCAGTATTTAGACAATTGTTCACCACACCATCTCAGATCTGCAAGAAATTTGCAGGGCTTGAAGTACAGCTCAAGTTGAATAAATCTTGAAATTTTCAGCTAGTTTTGTCAAAAACTCTCAGAGATATGATATTTTGAAGATACGAGGCTAATCATATAGTCGACTTATGTTAAGTTTTACGATTTTTGAAGTTTAATATCTTGAGAAAAACAGCAGCTATCAGGCTGAAATATACACTTTTCCCAGCTGAGTTGAATGGTGTATTAATCTTTATCATAGGTGCTATATATATGCTCTAAAAATGTCAAAACATCCCATAGCAGCCAGTTGTATATACTTGACCCTTTATTACCATGAATCAGCAAAACGTTAGACTATGTTTGTTGTGTCTTTATGTAACTACATATATGTACTCATCAACTGCAGACAGGATTTCTGTCAATGATGAGACCTTGTACCCACTATGTTCATACCAATATTTACACTAATAACAAATGTCCTTTAAAAGTAGTCCAATTATTTAGTACCAAAAAGGCATTAAACCAAAACTGTTGAACTTTATGCCACTGTAATCAAGACTATTGCAAAGTAATCATAATAATCAATGAGTTCTATGACGTGTCACTGGCATGCGGATAGGTGTCATCGACTAGATGCTGGCTTTTCTGAGCGTTGGGAAACTGCTCGAGGTGCCACTCAACAACTTGTAGCAAGTATTGGCGTTGTCGTTGTTGAGGCAGTTTCTATCTAGTGAAGACCGAGTCCTTGTTGTGGTTCTGAAAAAGGCTATTCCAGTCGAAACATTGATGGTAATCAATGGGATTTTTAGCACAAGGATGACGACAGATCGACCCGTTGCGGTCGGCCCAGGAAGTCAGCCACCAGAGATGAGAGAAAACTAATTCATTTAAGGCCTTGTCTAGAAACTGGGTTGTGTCAGTCATGAGAAAAAGTTTTCTTCAGTGATGAAAGCACATTTTGCAGTCTATGCAACCATGGCATGATTTTTATAAGAAGGTTTCATGAAGAATAGAAGCCGGAGTGCCTAAACATGTCAGTGTTAACGAAAGTTATGGTGTGGGGATGCATGGCAGCCAGTGGGGTTGGGAGACTTTATTGTTGACTGGATGGTGAATGCAGATAAATACATTGACATTCTAGAGATATTCTAGAGAAATGTATGCTGCCATCAGCTAAACAGCTGTTTCCTAGCAAGTATATGTTTCAGGACTACAATGCACCCTGTCTCAGAGCGAAAACTGTTTTAGGAAGAAGAATCATGGAGTTCAGTCCATTGATTTGCCGGCTCAGTCACTTGATCTTGACAAACTTGTATTTTAGTTTTGATTACCAAGAATCATAACATATCACGAACTCCCGCGAGTGACCATTTTAGTAAAGATTCGAGAAATCACACACATATTTCCTCATAAAAGTCTGGGAAAAGTGCATAATCAAGTGACATCACATACAGAAATGGAGGCAGAATTAAAATTGATACAAAACAATATATTCCAATTTACAAGAAAATCTGATAATAATATCAAAAATTTATTAAAATACTTCGGTTTTTGCAAGACTTTTCACACACTGTAAATATAGGGTCGTGTGACAGTACTAAATATGTTTAGATTCGATTGGAATTTTTCCCAATTTGTTTTTATCCCAAATGGAACGGGAAAATGCAAAAGCACTTTGAAAAAGTATAACTTTGCATTTGAGGACCACCCTAATATATATATATATATATATATATATATATATATATATATATATATATATATATATATATGTCAAATACAGATGTCTGGAGCTTGCTGATTAACTATTTTGCTAATCTAACGAAATCCTCTGGTCATCTTCAAGTAGTATTTGGTCCAATTTTTGATTATGATGGCAATGGATTACAGGATGACTTTGCAAGGTGAGATCTTTCTAATTTGTGTCTTCTAGATTCATGATTTTATGAATGGCATTATGCTTAAAATATAGGCCTTGATAGTTTTGGCAATTAAGATAATTTTGCATTTGCCTCTAAAGCCTAAATATTTTAGTTTTGTATAACAACGATCTACATGCTTCTATTTTCCATTGCCATTGGCTGGCTCGCTAGAGAGATTTTGTACACGAATGAAAACTCTGCTTGAGATGTGTAGTGCTAACAGTTCTGACCACAAATCCCCATACTTTTGAGGACACAATGGAGTATTGGTGTAAGATTCTTGCCACGCAACCGTAGGTCGCGGAGAGTAGCGGGTTCTAATCCAATTCTAGCCACTGCACAGCAAACTTGGACAAGTTTTTGACCCCTCACCCTTGACTTGTCCTGCACTTATGATTCTTCGCTTTTTGTCTTAACATGCATTAGCAACCATGTAATAATAATGATAATAATACTGTCTTTCAAACTATAATCGCCCATGCCATGAAACCCATCTTGATCTTTCTAATTAAACTATCACAGCCTATGATATAAGGATTGTAGGTCTCAGTGATTGAGTGCTCATAAATAGGGTAGTCTTCTTTACCAAGAATTTGAGTATTGTCAAAGAATCTTGTAGGCTTTAATGTTTATTATTTTTAGCTGGACAATTTATATAGCACAATAATCATGGCAAAATGGTCAAAGACAAGAGCACCTTACAATACTATGTATACTCTTGCCCTTACTATATATACAGCTGTACCCTACATTTATCCTTATACAATACTACATATACCGATACTCATATAGGCTTACTTAGAATTTTCACTTAATTCTATTTTATACTTTAATTTTCTAGTTTATTATTGATTGCCTCATAATTTTAAAGGAGACTTTACTAATGTTAATTAATTTCTAAACTGGTAGTTTGGTGACAAAGAATAAAGAAGACATATTTATACCCAGCCATTATTTTGCAATTGCACTGCGCTGCAGAAATGTCACTGGCGACTGCAGTGACATGAACTATGACCCGTTGACCTTCATCTTGCCTCATTGGGACAACTCTCGCTCAGAAAACTGCCTGGTAGGCAGCAGTTTTGTAATTTGCCACTAGGATTAATAATTTGTTGCTTTGACTCCTAAGATTTTAGCGAGGCCAAATCAAAGGTAGAGTAAGGCAAGACTTCCAGACTTGTAGAAATTTTGAACAATATTAAGGTGCATTTTCTTGTTCAGTCTATGGGGGAAGGTGTCAGCGAGGGAGAGTTGGTCCCAGGTGAACTCATCTTGTGTTGAGAAGAGGCCAAAGAATGTTTTAGGTGGATTTGGCTGTAGAAACTATGACGTCCAATCAAATTATCATCTGTGTAGTATGACCAAGATTAATAATTTTCCCAGAGTTCTCTAAGGGATTCATTTCAACTCTTAATTCAATTAAAAATAAACTATGGCTATAATCATGTTACTGATTAAAGATTTGAGTCTTACTGAATTTAACTGAAACGCTTTTCAATTTATTCATATGCAAATGCAATACATATTGTAGACTAATAAGCCAATGCCCTACTGTTTTCTTAATTGTTGAAGCTAATTATTTTGTGATCCGATTGTTGCAATGAATGCATGCTGACAAGCGATTGTTATGTTACTGTATTGCTTGCCTGCATTTCTTGCAGAGCATGGATCAGTTTCTTCGTCAAAATGTTGCTCGCATTCGTGACGTTGAACTGCTGAGCGGTTTTCGATTTCTAACTCAGAACCCAACCCAGATATCAATACAGAGGCGTGTCCAAACACCAGAAAAACTATGGTCATAATATGATTATATATTTTTTATACTTAATAATTGTTATTTGCTATTGACATGCAGAGGCTGACAGTTTTTATTGTTGAAATTGTATGTATGATAGGTAATTCTGTATGAGTTCTTAACAATGAAATTCCCTTTGATCGAGTTGAGAATTTTAAAAAACATCTCGATTGCCATTTATATGTACCGGTATTGTTTGACCATAGTATAAATTTGACTTGTAATTATAATTAATGAAATGTTGAACAAAAATTTAATGTTTCAAAACAATGTTTGACACCATTAAAGTGCTTGTCTGTACAGTGGTCCTGGTTTTACTGATGCAAGTGTATGAATCATTGAATTGCCGGTTATAAAGCAGTCAATTAATTATAAGCAATAATTCTACCTTGCAGATGTAACCAGAAGAGTATTGGGACCATAATTGCAGTCCGAGCAACAATAATTTTTAATAACTACATTACACAAAAATCAAAATAAATTGATTATGTCTTATCACAGTTTTCCTGAATCCAGTACCTGTTATGTAGTCTGTACAATTTTATTGAACATGAAGTTCATTAAAAAGTTGTCTAAAGTAGAAGTCTTCATCCGGCTTCTGTAATCTGTACGCTGTTTGATTTTGCATCGACCTGCTACTTCCATCAATAGTAATTAAGCAGTAGCTAAACTATAAATGGTGACAGAATGTTCATGGTGATTGGTGAGAATGAATTCATGAATAAATGAATTCATGCAGATGCGTGTAGGCCTAACATAGTCGAGCTTCAAACCTTTCTCTCTCTCCAAATACAGTCTTACCCCATTATCATATCTGTCCATTGTTCATTTTGGTGAGGGGCTTAGGGTGGCAACTTAACAAGGGCAAGTCAATCGAGTAGGTACTCTAACCGACATGTTTATGAGCAAGTGCCTTGGACAGTGAAGAGGACCAACAACTGCAGTGTTTTATCCAGACTCCAGGCCTTGGGGTGGGGAGAATTGAGGCTTTTCGGGGGGGTGAAAATCGACTTGGTTGGAGAGGAAAAGACACAGTTCAATGCAAAATTTGTGTAAGTGCTGGGATTTTTTGAGGGGGGAATTTTGAGTTGTTGTTTTTTTTTGGGGGGGGGGCGGAATCTCCCCTCCTAACAGGCCTGTATAAAACACTGCAACAAATGGATAATGAAAAATGCTGAATGTCATAAAATTCTATTGAATAGCACCAAAAGAAGGAAACTGACGTATTTTGGGCTCATGGTAAGAAAGCAAGGGGATTGTCTTGAGAAAGAGATTTTACAAGGTACAATCCCAGGAGGAAGAGATCAAGGAAGGTTGAGGATAACCTGGCTCGACAACATCTGAACCTGGACGGATCTTACTGCATACCAAGCCATGAGCGCAACTGACGGATATTTTTACACCCCTAACACTCCCAACACCCCACCCCGATTTGAGACCGACACCCCAGCACCCCCCCCCCCCCAATCTGAGTCTAAACCAGGGATGACCTTTTTTGCTTGTCAGAATTTGTTAGGAAGGTACAAGGGACAATCTGTTCTTTTTTTGCTTTTCATCAGGGACCAACCCCCAGAATATATCGACAACCTCCCCACAATTGATAATCTTAGAAATAACCCTGGCAACTGACAATAGGCAACAATGGAAAGGGATAGTCCAGAGTGCGACCAGCCCTTGGAGCAGGGGAAGGAAGGAAGAAGAAGAAGAAGAAGAAGAAGAAGAAGAAGAAGAAGAAGAAGAAGAAGAAGAAGAAGAAGAAGAAGAGATCTAACAGCATTTTTAATGTTTTTGAACTGCATTCGAGAACTGAGTCACTGACATGACTCACATAGGTCTCACCATACTCTGGCATCTGTTGCTGTAATATGTTACAGTATATACTTCTGTTTTAGTATTGCTTGTTCAGAGTGATAGGCCTACCTGTGAAATGAAGGCATTGGTCCTTTGGCATAATTATGAATGTTGAGCAGATTATTACGAAGTACTTCAAAGTATACTCTATTGCTCTACGATGTGATTGGTATTTGAAATAGGGGAAAAATTTAGGGTTGAAATAAACTATATAGTATTGATGATAAAAATATTTTAATTTTTTAGATTAGAATGCGTTTGCCGATAAGATTCTCAGGCTATATCTAAAATAACATTTTATGATATAAATTTCTGTTGCCATAAGACAAAATAAAATATATGTTATGGTTGAACAGTATGTCTTCACAATGATGATGAAGCTTTGCTATGATACTGTCTTTTTTTCTTATTCAGGTGCATCATCTATTTACTTCATTCTGAATATTCAATTTATTTTGATTTATTTAAATGAGTCTCTTTAGATATCATTGAGTTTAGGCTCTTAATATGTTGTTTTGAACAGTTAATATTCTATTTTTCTTTAACTGTGAGCAATGCTCAGGTGTCATCAATAGCTGCCTTTTCGCCCCACCTTCATAGTAATAGATAATATGGTCAGTGCAGCTGTTGCATGTAGCAGTTGCTGTCAAGTATTAATCAATAAAGTTTAGCTGTTTCACTTGGTGTGCAGTGCTGTGTTATAACGTTACGTTCAATGTATCGTAATTAGAGTCATTGAGGCCAGTTAGGCCACCTGCAAGTGTTCCATGTAGAGGACTTACTGGTAGGTCTCCTGGTGTGTGGAAAGAAGGAAACCTGGAAAGCTTCCCTTCCTTACTTTGGCTTAACCCTTTAACTGGGGATCCCGGATATATCCTTCCATTTTACATTGAGTTACAGTTAAATACACGGTTAAGGGGTTAATGAAGAATTGCTACAGAGAGCCAAATGAACATATTCTCCCACGAGCAAATGCACGTTAAGGTAAGTCTTTCATTATAAGGCTTAAGTATTTTCTACATGGAATGGCCATTGATCAACACGATTTTAGGACTGTAAGTATTGATTTCGAAAGGGCCATTTGACCATTTCTGTTCTTCAATCATTTGGTTCCTTTCCCTGAGTTTCTGTTGTCATATCAATGTAATAAATTCACATTATTTCTGTCTTGCATTTTGTCAACAACTTGGGGATAATTTAGGAAAAAGTGTACCGGTAGTTCAGAAAAGGGATTGGGGCAAATCTCCAGGACCCTTCAGACCTTTAGAGGATTTTCAGGTTTAAACTGCCTTGTTTTCAACTATTTAGATGAGAATGTCGAAAATGTAGAGAAGGACCCGGTAACAAAATTACATAGAGTGAACATGGACTCATAGTGAGACATTGCATGGTAATTCTTGAGGAGGTTGAGTAAAGGTTCAGTAAAAGCTAGGTGGATTTTCATTGAGTATGCAACGCTAAATCACAATTTTAAAAATGCATTATAGTAATGATGTAAACTAAACTCACCATATCATAAATATCACAGCAGGCCTCTGATGCATTTAACTAAATGAATTAGCAAGACACACAGAAACACACACAGTGTGAATGTGCCCACACACACACATACACACACACACACACACACACACACTGTATATACAAGTGCTCTTTTGTAAATTTAAACTGTTTTCTCTAATATAATAAATACCACACTGTTTGTTTCATCTTGTTATAAGCATGGATATCTGATTTGAAGTTATCGAAACAGTGAACTGGACTTCCATTGACTTTCGGTAAATCTACATCTGTGCTGTTTTTTGGGACATCAGTAGAAATGGCTGAAATGATAGCAAAGGGTTTGGTGGGCGATACAATGGACCAAGTGAGCGGTAAGAGAAAACAATCTGTTTCGTAAATATTCTGTTTTTTAGGTACATAGATATCTGGTGATAATTGGATCGACATTTTAAACAAATACTTGTCCAATTTAAATTTTGATACTCTATGCTCAATGTTGAAATCTGAATAATCTGATGTCTTTGAATACAGACTGTAGCACATGAAACTAATTGTATATAGTCACTACAGTACTGTATATGGCAGAGCTGTTCTCTGCAGTTAAAGAATAATTACTAATTAAATGCATTTACAGCATCAATTATAATACATAAATTAGGATGGGATTTTCATTTTAAAATTGATCCTGGTTTTGTGATCAAGTAAAACAAAAAATTTAGCTATACTGGTAAATACCTTCTTAACCTTTGATCCCAAATTAAATGATTTCCAATTTTTCTTGAAGGAGCATTTGGTGGAGGTGAAAAGAAGGATGGGGATGATGAAGTTGCTGCAGCAAGAAAGTTGGAAGAGGAGAAGAGAAAGGAGAAGCATAAAAAGATGGAAGAAGAGCGAGAAAAGGTTCGACAGCAAATCAGAGATAAGGTAGATATTTATTCACACCATCATCATCACCACCAACATAATCAACGATTGATCATTTTTCAGAGTCTCTGATTGTTATCTAATTTTCTGAACTGCCTGGTACATTTCATCAGTGTAAGTAGGTAAGTAAGACTAAATTTCTATAGCACTGCCCAGAAGCTTGGTGCATTGCGCCAGCTTCTTCACAAGTGCCCAACCTGGGTAAAATGTAGCTGTGAAAATCCATAGTCCGTAATCCGTAGTCCATGATGATGGTGGTCATCATCACTGACTTTTGGAACTTTGGAACTCAGTTCCAGTATCCCTCCGCTGTCTGCATAAGGGCCGGATAGTAAATTCTGCGTCACAGTTTTTCCCCTTGCAGCATCTCCTCGTGTTTTTCTTTCTTAACTCAAATCATTTCTCTTCAAAAAATCATTTCCTCCATAGCTGTAACGTCCTACCCACTCGCCCTTTTGATTAAATGACCCGGCATGAATGACCACACCTTTGGCTATAGCTACTTCATTTTGAGATTAAGCGCATAGGAATAAGGAGCTACTTCGGTGCTTCTTTGATAGCGCTATAGAAGTTAACGAGATTTTACTTACTCACTTAATTACTTGCTTTTTCATTGCACTCGTCCATTATTCTCTTAATAAGAATCGTGAAAGTTTCTATAATGCAGTAATTGCAAATTACTGCAAAAAGCTTATGGCAAGGCTGTATTGAAGAATTTAAACAATAGAAATTTCTTGCAAGATATAGTAATATTTTTGGGTTTGTTAATAACGTGAAATTATTCCGCTAGGACACACTTTACTCTTGTAGTATAACCTGAAGAAGAAGGATCCTGCAGATGAGGCGGCCAACAAGTACGCCCGCAAAGGCGCCGCTGCAAATAAGACTTCAGACAATCAAGATGGTGGCGAGCAAGATGAATCAGACCAGCCCCTAGAAATGCCTTCTTCGAAAGGTAAAAATGCCTGAAGTAACTTAGGTGTTCCAATTTGTGTGCATCACAGAATACAAGACAATGGGAGGACTAACTATATTGCAAGTTAAAAGAAACTATATGCTGATTTGGTGCATTCCAAATCTTGCAAGTATACAGTAGGTTCTGCTTAATTACTACTTGTATGTCCACATGGAAGAGACAGGTTGGGTTGACTTAGAACAATAATTGGTCATAATTATTAGCAGCTAAGTGGCATAGGAATAAAAAGAGGCCAGACTTGTTGTGAATACAATGGATTATGATTTTGTGACTTAATTGAATCAATTGGGACAGCCAAAATATTATCTTGACATTGGTCAAAACAAAATGTTTTAACAAATTTCAATGTTAAAATATTTCAGGTTCTAGTAAAAGCGGAAAGTGTCTCATCCACTAAGAACTTACTTCACGGCCAGCAAACAGTAAACGAGATTTTGTTTGTGTGTACCAGTATGTATACGTGTGCACATGTAAGCATTAATTGTGAGGAATTTTCGACAGACCGTGATTGTTTTATGAAAAGAACATTTTTACATAGATTGTGGCAACCATTATGAAAGCTTTAATTTGAATTTATTGTTAAATGTTCCATGCTTCTTTCAGAAGTATGAATGGCTTTGCTTAATCACTTCAAATGCCACCGATAGATCTAGTTAAAAACATTAACTGCCGAGATTCTAGCAACATAGAAAATCGATTCAAATGCCAGCCGTTATTGTGAAAGAAATCCCTGGTTTAAAAAGCCAACAACAAAAATATTATTAAACATTAGGATTTTTGGTGCACCATGGGCTGATGCTTCTAAACGTTATGAAGTGGCACTATAGAAGTTGATTTGATTATGACATGGAACACTCCATATGATCATTAGCAACCAATTAAAATAGTGTATGATTGTAAATATTGGTGATGTTTTTAATGGCTATTAGTAGTTGTGATGATATGTGCAAATTATGTTTAATATACTGAATTTCAGTGCCACGATTAGCCTTTGCACGATATTCACAAATTTATCATTGGTGGATTCAAACAATTAATCATATTGCTTCACAAGTTGACAAGAAGACCAAATGCGTAAAGTTGTGGAGATTTGTGTAATTGTATATTACTTGTCTAAAAGAGTACTTATAAATGCTTCAAACACTACACTTTAATATGTGCGTGTTTAATAATACGAGATAATGGGCTATAATCGTTTCCAGAACCAGTACAATGATCAGCTTTTGGCACCGCTTCATATTCCCCCACCAAAAATGGACTCCCCAACCTTGGTGTTGCTTACAATCAACAAATGTTGCTAAAACAAAACTATTAGCATTTATTTCACCAAACACAAAAATTATGCCAAAGCTACAATTGAGCATTTGTCTGTATACAATAAAGCAGTTCTAATAAGCTTCAATTTAATACAAGTATCGCAGATATTTTCATTTGTAACATCTATAGGCAGCACTGCAACACAAACATTAATTCTTCAAGATCAAATTCATCTTCACTATTTCTCCACAAAAATTTATCATTCATTATTTTCTTATCTTTTAAATGAAAAGAAACAAAGTTGTGTTTTTGAAAATCCTTTTGTGTTTATATTGCACTGTTCCTTTATATGTTTATTTTGCATACACCGTGAAATCCTCTGATACAAGCCCCAGCTACAATGAAAACAAATGACTTTAACCCTGGCTTGTATTAAAAGGATTTATGATAATCCATAATTGAAGAATATGAAGAATTATTAAGAAAAATTGCCCATTACTGATAAACAGTACAGCATTAAATAAGAGTGATAAATAACAATTTTGCAGCGATGAATCAAAATGACAGCGTCTTAGTAATTGCCAGATTCTATTTTAAAAACTTCACAATTGCATAAAAACAAGCCTCTTGAAAATTGATTCTTGGTGAAACAACCACAAAAAGTATATTTGAAGGCATAAATATATGGATATATAAAAAACCTACGTAACATTAGTCAACAATTATAACTGAAAAACATTCTCATCTGCAGATAAAATTAAAACTCAATTTCAACATTAGATTATACTCTAATCGAGTAATAAAGTAATTAATTAAAAGTAATATAATTAAAAGTAATCTCTTCAATTTTAATGTCGTGCGTATGAACAAATGAAACAAAGACAATGGAAATAGGCTGAATTTGCACACATATAACCTGCAAAGCATTTTTGCAAAGCGAATGTAGTCCTTATTGTGCTACACATTCTAAATACTTGTACATGTTATACTCCAGTGAATGTTGAACAAAAGTGCAACTGAAGCAAAAATACATTTACATAAAGCAGTGTAGTAAAGTGCTGTTGAACATAAATGGCATTTGAGGTAAAGATGAATGAAACTAAAGCAAGCATTATATATCACTGAAAATCATCCACTTCTGATTAAACTTCAGATCATCACTAATATCAATTACTGTGATACTAATCACAACGATATAAATTGGCTTGTCGTCCTTTATTTTACGTTTACAGAATCAAAGAGTGATTTCTTATTGAAACATTTAAGCAATAATTATGTACAAACGTGTTCTGAGCTGGAATTTACGTTTCCAAGCAGAACTTAGTGATTACACACAAACAAAATCATCCAGCAAACACATGAACTATAATATAATGAAACACAGTTACACAGATGAATACCAAGTTCTCTCATCATATAACTTATATAATATAAAGCATATATTTCAACACACAAATATTTATAAGAGCTGAGATTTTGCAAAAGCAGCATAAGCCACAAGACTACAGAAATAAGCATTAATGTGAAGAAAATCTGTTAAAAGTATCACATGAAGTCAGCATTTTGCAGAAATCAGTAATGAGTTATCCACTCGAATGCCTGCATGACGGGAGGGATCAACACAGAATTTGAGTCAAATTTTGTGACTGGTTCAGAATTATCATCAGAATTCAGATAATAAGAAGTGGTAACTGGTTCAGAATTACCCAAGGAACAGTGGAAACAGCAGGGGTCTCCAAATTAAAATATTGTCTATGCCTCATAAATTAGATCATTACTGTGGCTCATGCATGACTAACTACAAAACTTGACCCAATGTGAACAGAAAAATACTAAGAATTGCCAGGCTGCATATGGCCATGAATTAATATCAAAAGTAAATGATAACTTATAATAACTGATACAATATGGAACATCTTCAAAAGAAACATCAACCTTTTATGGAGATTGGACTGAGGAATCTGCTCCAGAAACTCTAAAATAGGTAAACATGTAATAATAGTAATCAGTAGTGAAGTTTAATATTGCAGCAGCAAATGCTTAATTATTCAAATGACATGCAAATTCAGTAACAGTACTACCTTGGATAGTAATAAGAGATAATAATAATAATAATAATAATAATAATAATAATAATAATAATAATAATATAATAATAATAATAATAATAATAATAATAGTGGTTTAAAGTGGTTTAGGAGGGTTTGCCCAGTGTGAGAACCACTGATGTACCCTTCCAATCTAGCATACTATATTATTGAGGTTTATTTAGAAAAAGTATAAAGATATATATCAGTGTGAACAAGAGATCACAAAGATGAAGGATAAATGACAACATTATTTGAAGTATAAGACACTCAAGCAAAAACATACCGGTTCAACTTGGCTTATCCCCCTTAGATTGCTCCCCCGTTGTTCTGACTGATCTTCCGGATTGACCTAGCTCTAAATTTATTTGGATTTGGTGTGCCATCAGCTGATGCCCTGGGAATTATGATAGTGGCGCCATAGAAGTTTATTGATTGATTGATTGATTGAAGCAAATGAAAGAGTAAGGCACCAAGATAACCGCCAAAATGCTACAAAACAAGGTAACATGCATGGCAACATGTCTTCATTAAATCATAGCATTAGTATGGAAGTCAGAGGAAGCATCAGAAGCATGGAGGTGTGCATTAATCATCCATATACACAAGATAAGGAGACAGGCTAGAATGCAATTATTCTCAAGGAATAGGCTTACTAAGCACACCAGCAAAGTATTCACTCGGATCATCCTACATTGAATAACAGAAAGTTGAGGAAGCCGGAGAGAAACCAGAGTGAATTTAGACAAGTAAGAGGATGCTCTAACAAGATATTCCTGACTTGACAGCTCGTTGAGAAATAGAACGAAGAATAAACTTTAAGAACCAAGCATGAGTTTTATTGATTTTGCACAGGCGTATGACTCAATATGGAGGTCAGGGGAGTAGGAGATCCTGAAGCTGCCTTACTTACTTATCCCATCCAATCCAATAACAGTTTATTATTTTCCAAATATGTGCAAAATAACATCATAATAGTAATTTCATGTTAACATCATAGTAGAAATAATAAAATCATGTTAACATCATAGTAGAAATAATAACAATTATAATAGTATTTTAACATCATAATAGTAATTTCAGTAAGACTGAGTTCATTATACATAAGAGAAAAAAATAACAATTAATGAAATAGAGTCATGTCTGTAATGAGCTGCTGGTCAACTTGTATGGGGTATATTTAAGAAACTGTAAGAGTAATTACTATCATTACTATATGTCATAAAGCTGTGGAGCAAAATATGAGGACTCAATGCATCAATTCACAGGTCCCATGCTTTAGAGATACAACTTACACTCCAAGCTGTGCATGCATTTCTTTCATGAGCTGATAGCATTGTGTATAATAATTCATTTCAGCCTCGGAGAAATTCTGAAGACATCGCAGATGATGAGTCTGCAAAACACCAAAAGCAGCACAATTAACATGAAATAATTATGCCACCATCTTAGGGTTCATCCATATAATACGTATGCAAAAAAGGCATATCTTCAACCCCTCCTCCTGTTGCACATAGCATACATAAGAAAAATCTCCATAATCTGACCCCCTCAGTGCATATGTACTATAAATCTCCAAAATCAGACCCCCTCCCCCCTCAGTGTGTACGTACTATATGGATGGACCTTTAAGTGTCAAGAGCATATCAAACAAAACTTATTTTAACACTACTACATTTCTCCAAGGCCGGGAGCACCTCTGAATTGAAATAGAAGAGGTGCTATACAAATGCTGCATTACATGGTTAGCAACATGCATGTTACCATACATGTCATGGCAAAAGTTCTTTTTACATCAAATGAACCAAAATGAAGGCAAAACTATTACAATTTAAATGCAAGACAGCAGGCACTCGTTGACGAGTGTTGTCTGACATCTTCAAGGTAAACTACTCGTTTTCACCTCACTTGTTTGCTCACGGGCAGTTTCCAGAATAAGGGAAAAAGTTAAATGCAAAAATTGTTCTATATTTTCACTGTAATGTGCACTAATAAATTCTGGAAAATATACAGCAAAATACAAAAGTAGTGAGTGCATGAAATGACCAAACAAGAGAACTGCATATGATCAAACTCTCTGTAACAAACCTTAGAAACTACACAACTAGGCAGTCACCATAGAACTGAAAAAAATCACTGAGATAAAGAGGGACTGAATGCCCAATCACTAAATTACTAATGTCTACTTTTTTGTCATCGGCAAACTGGCTGTAAAAGAAAAATTACAATTATTTCAAGCTCACATGAGTGCTGGAAATGGCCTCAAGAAGCAGTCTTGTTGTTTCATGTTGACGATCAAATTCCACCTGAACAAGTCTTAACTCATCCTCAACCTAACATACAACACATCAATCAAATCAATCAATAAACTTCTATGGCATCACTATTAACTATTATAATGTCCAGGGTATCAGCCCATGGTGCACCAAATTCAAATTGAATTAGAGCCAGGTCAAGCCGGAAATATCAGTCAGAAACAGCGTGGGAGTAATCTAAGAGGGATAAGCCAAGTCAAACAGGCATGTTTTAAGACCATATCTGAAAGATGATAAGCATTAGTTATATGAAGTGATATTGGTAGTGAATTCCAGAGCTTAGGGCCACACACCAAGAAGCAGCTAGTGTCAATGACTGTACGAGAATGAGGAACAGCAAATGAAAGTCCTGCTGAATACCTAGTTGAGCGATTAGTAAGCCGAGAGATAAGACGCATCTTAAGATAATTGAGTTAATTATATAACGTGGTTATGTATACTAAAAAGCTGATTTTATAATTAATTCTGTGTTTGATAGGAAGCCAATGTAGGGCCTGTCTAGCTTGGGATATATGTTCAAATCTGGGAGTTTTGGACATGACTCTAATTAAAGAATTTTGCACTATCTAGAGTTTCTGCATATATGAATATGTGATGCTGAAAAGCAAGAAGAAATTACACAGGTAAGAATACAACATTACCAATTTAACCATATTACTAAGAGAATAAGAATAAAAACACCGAACTGTGGAACTCACTACCGGACTATGTCACAAACTCTGACTCTCGTGGAATTTTCCTACGTAATCTTAAGACTCACCTATTCACCATCGGGTTTACTGTATGTAGTAATGTAAAGCGCTCTTGTCTTTGGCCATTTTTGCCATGCGTATTGTGCTATATAAATTGTCTAGCTAATAATAATAATAATAATAATAATAATAATAATAATAAGAAGAAGAAGAAGAAGAAGAAGAAGAAGAAGAAGAAGAAAAGAAGAAGAAGAAGAAGAAGAAGAAGAAGAAGAAGAAGAAGAAGAAGAAGAAGAAGAGTTCCAATGAACAAAGGCTGATACAAACAAATTTCAAACAAAAAACCTTCCAGTAAAGTTTGCTTTCTCCTGAGCTAATCCTAATAATACACTGTATTAAAATGAAGCTAGAAGACTTAACAGATAGTGCAATCTGACTTTGATTGAATAAAAATAAAATCAATTTGTAATGGTCATTGGAATTACTTCTCATCTATACTTGTACTTACAGCTGCCTTAGCTTCAGGGCGTGCCCTTTTCAGTTTATTCTTCACCACATCAAGATCTAATCTCTTTGTTTCCAGAAGTTTTCTTTCTTTCTGCAACAAGAAACAACCAATCAAAGATCAACTACCAAAATTCAACGCAGATAAGGTTTGGGAGGATTGTCTGGTCCACCACAAGTTTTTACCACTTGCTTCAACAGTCCTGAAAAATGTTTCTAAACATACTTTTTAAAAACAAATGTACAGATAAATTATATCAGATGATGATCATCAAATGGAGGCCATCAGCACACTCAGAATGTGCTATTTTACAAAAATAATCTATACTAGTTTTTGTCAGAAGATGAAAACTCATCATAACTGAACATCTTTGATCTCTTTCACCAAACTTGCATGTTCTGAAACAACTGTCTCAGTTTCCAGACAGAAGCCCATGACACTATAAAGACCATACTAGATTTAGCTTAATGTAATTAGCTGTTAATGACCATTTAACAGCCACTTCCAAAGCTTAGAATTAAATGCTGACAGTGTAGCATTTTTATTTACTAATTTCTTCAGATTTAGATCTGATAAAAATAAATTAAGATTATATCTGCAGCAATGGTCAATTTTCAAAAGGTAATGGACGGTTGGCACCACTCCAACCCAACTGCTTTGGCCTTTGTTGGGATCATTCATGACTAGGAGAAGGATTCAATATTCCAAGTGTTAGTCCAAAATAAGTAAAGCAGAACAAACTTGATTCAGTAAATTTATCTTATTTCCGATGATCAAGCATTCATAAATTTTTTTCCCAAAAAAATTAGCTCACCAAAATTGTTTTGAAATCATCATCAAGAAATGTCTTTAGGGGCTGAATGTAGTTCTTTGTCACCACATCGACAAACTGACGCTTTGTTTCTGCAAGTTTCTGCTGTGTCTGTCCACATTTCACCAATGCACTCCCTTCAAGTGATAGTCAAAAGAAACGGCTCTATGAAAGACTTGTAAAAATAAGAACTACTAACAAGAATTATCCATTAACTCTTAATGCCCTTGAAAAATTTGCATATTAACTAGGTATAACCTGGCGGAGGCTAATGAGTGATCTGTCCTGAGGCAAACCATTAGCACTATGCCAACTGAAGATGAGATCTGGATAAGTAAGTAAACTTTCTATTACTTTGCACATCAACCTTCCCATAGTTGCTATGTAGATCAAATGTAACAGTCATGAAATTCTTGGGACAGGATTTTCAACATTTCTCAAATTCTGTATAATTCAGAACCACATTCAGCCTAAGTCATCCTGCTTATGGTCCAAAGTAATTCACTGTTTGTCAGATCCTTCAATGAACTGAGTATTTTTAAAGCTAGACTAGAAAGACATCTCTTCCACTGTCAGATCTCTAGAATTGAATAGACTTTTAGGCCTATTAATAATAATAATAATAATAATAATAATAATAATAATATTATTATTATTATTATTATTAATATTATTATAAATCATCTAGAATTCATTCTTAATAAAGTTTATAATGAACTTTTTGCAATGTTAATAACAACAGTTTATCATAATAACAATTGGCTTATATATATGTATATATATATATATGTATATGTATATGCATATATATGCATATATATATATATACATATATATATATATATTATAATATATATATATATATTGAACATTTTCTTTTGAACTCTGTTAGCTGTACGTAAAAACTGATAACCCTGGCTCCCTGAGACCTAATAGACCCTCATCCTGCTATTGCAGGAATTACGGTTATATATATGGTCATCCTGCTATAGCAGTATCACAGTTTCAAAGGGTTAATACTCCAGCAGTATCAACAGATGATACTAAAAAAACCATTTGCAAAAGACCAAGTCATTCCATAGATATTATGCCAAAAATTAGCATCATCACAGTTTCAAAATTAAAAGTATCAACAGATGATACTAAAAAAACATCATGACCTGGTCATTTTATTATGCCAAAAATTAGCATCGGCAAAATAAAAGAAACATCATGCTGGCCATTTTATGTACGGTTTATTCAACAAATGGTAGATTATTTTACTAACCATAACCAGTTGTGGATCCAAAGTCATTCCCTGCACTTATCATCATAGCTCCAAGATGATCTGTTTCAAACTGACGTGATGGAGTGTAGGCCTGAACCTTTTCATGGATTGCTTGTTCTGCTCTAACTGCTGCAATGCAAAAATAAATCGGGAATCCAACAGATTATCTCTCAACAATAACAATTAATCAGTTTTCCATGTACTAATAACACAAAATGCTGGCAATTGTGTTGCACGAGCGCAGAATTGGAATGCACAAGATAGAATTCCTGTCGAGTCACAAGATAACCATCGAGGCAAAATTCTTCTGCTAGGAAGGAGTCCCCAACTACAGAAATTTATAGATTTGGATATATGATGCATCCTTGGAGGCAGTGGCATAGCCATGATATCCCAAATGGGGGTTTATGATTCCCATGATTCCCAACTTCGAAAAATCCTGACAAGCAAAAAAGGCTGTCAACTACCATAGTATTTTTGCTTAAGTGAGTTATATGGGTATGTGAGCATGTACAACTATATTTATATTTTTATTTGCTTCTTTTGTTTCTTTTTTGCTACCTTAAACCCGATTTTGGCGCCCCTCCACCCACAGAATAATAATACGCAATAAAAGAATTTTTGGTCGGGCAACCAAGGTGGCTTTTAACCCCCAAACCCCACTTGGCTGTGCCACTGCTTGGAGATACATTGTGGTCTTGAACACATAAAGGCTAGTACCAAAAGGCCAATTTGGTTGGTCTCAAGAATAGCATTCGGCTGTGGATTTAGCTTTGAAATATGCACCCGCTGATCCAAATGCAAATCTGAGCGGGATCAAGTACAATGTCTGTCAGTCAAATGCTGCGTATGCCAACAATGCATAAATACCATGTCTAGAGCTATAGGGGTGGCATTTGCATCAACTATACAAGAATTTCATCAGTATTTTAGGGTGAAGTATAATGTGATTATTCCTTCAAAAAATACTATTGCCAGCATCTAATAAAACTAAACAATGTGATCTTTATTTTATGATTTCATTCTTCTTTAATGGCTTACTGGTATATTAGAGTAGTTACATATTTAATTACACATAACAGGTGTAAGATTCTAAACTGCATAATTAACTATACTAAAAAAATTAACATAAGTTGTTAGTGAGGTAAAGATTTTTCAAAAATACAAATCATGATCATCAAAAAAACTATGAAAGCATGGAATATAATATACATATTCTTTAGCAAATAAAAATTGCAGAATTTCTGGAAAACGTTTTGTCAAAGAAATGTCTCCTTAAATATTCAGTGATTTTCAACAGAAAATTTAAAAAAACAACAGCAAACTTTCTCAAGATATCCTAAGTTCTTTGATAACAATTAAAATTATTTGAATACAAATTATACACATAATCCTACATATAAAATTTAAATTCTGACCACAATTAGAAACTGACAATCAAACTCTGCCTAAGCGTTATTGAATATAACAAGCTGAGGTATGACAATACTTGGGTTAGGCTGTAGTACTGCTTCCATCTGCTTGACCATTTTCTCAGTCCAATCTTTTGTCTTGTCTGCTCTTTGCACAAGACACTCATATTGTTCATCATATTCGGTCTTCTCTGCCTGTCCAAGTTTCTCTTCAGTAAACTAAACAGCATAAGTGATTAATTTATACAATAGGTACTTAACCTGCAAAGTGCTGAAGTACAATAACACAATTTATAAACCATGCAAGTACAAAATATTGATTCAGATGCACGTGATCAAAAAGCACAAATCACAACTGTGAACGAGTTCAAAATAAACCTTAGTAGTTTAGGCAGTGCTGAAAGACAGCCGGAATGCTCCGTAACTGAGTTCCGGCACCTTTTTGGACCATGAAAATTTTTTTCCATAATTTGTCAATATTTGTTCCAATATTGTACAAGCACCATGTACTTGTTACAAAACTATTAAGCTAAGATTTAAAAAGCGCTACAGAAATGTAAATGATGACTACCCATAGTTCGTTAGGGTTAGGGTTTAGGGTTGCGCCAAGAGAGTTCCTGCACCTTTTTTCACAGACTTTCAGCACTGAGTTTAGGATATTAGATTGGACGGGAACAACAGAGGTTCTCACACAGGGTAGTCCCTATTGAACCACTTTAAACCTTGTTATAATATAATATATTATTATATTATATATTGTCATATCATGTGTCACACAAAGCATTCTGGGCAATTCGTGAATTAAGAGCTCGCCTTGTAGACAATATTTGTTTACTGAACTCTAAGTAATTCTTATATTCGGCCGGACTTACATTTTTATAACTTGAGAGAGGTATAGAATATGCCCCTCCCCCGATATTGTGTTATTTACTTATGAACGTTTGAAATAGCTTAGTGGACGCTGTAGTCAGTGAAGAAGTGAATCGTAAAATGATGTCATACAGACAAACATTGTGTCACTGGTGGCCAGAGACCAAAAATGAAAATCCTGGGGCATTGGCGTGGATTAACCCCCAAACCCCATAAAATCGAAAACTTTTCAATCTGGTACTTGGTACTTATTAAGGTATAAATTTTCAATTTCACACTATGTCTGATTTTGCGAAAGCTCCCAAGTCCAGTGTGCATACGTGGCGCGACAAGTCGACAACTGTCAACATTTCACACGCACCGTCCTTACTTACCAACAGACCGTATCGAAATAATTCAGTAAACAAATCAGAACCTGAATTGCTCTGTTGAAAAACGCTCCGGCTTCGGAACTGAATTTCTTGAAATCCATTTCTGATCCGATGCGGAGATGAGTATCCAATGGAAGTCCGCCGATTAAAGTTTCGTGACTTTCGTCAACTTTTACGGAGAGTAAACTTCAGGTGCTAGGCCAGAGAACTGGGTCAAATCCAGGTCACGCGTTGCATCACGGGTAGCAGGTGCCCAGACTGGGTTGAAACAGCAACTGCCTCATAGGGGCTGGTCAAAATTGCGTAGGCGTAAGACCAAACCTGTGTCTGTGCACCAATGGTTGCATAACTAAGGGCTAGGGCGGTGTAGGCAGTACCGTAGGGCATAATTAAAACGATGTTTCTTGAGTCAGGCTAGTCAGTGCCAACGATCTAACATTGTTGATTCAGGCCTAAAGAACTTGGAGATTGCTCAGGTGTTTCGAGAAGAGCAACAGGTGAAACGGATTTCAACTGGTGGCTGATAAACAGCAAGCAATGCAATTTGAACTTAGTGATTTCCCATGACAGAATGACAGCAGTCCACGCGACCTTAGGCTTAATATAATATAACAAGGTTTAGTGGTTCAGTAGGGACTGCCCTGTGTGAGAACCACTGTTGTTCCCGTCCAATCTAATACCCTAGACTACTGAGGTTTATTTTGAACTCGTTTACAGTTGTCAAAAAGCCATTACTATCCCCTCATCCAGTTCATTCCATCTGTCCACCACTCTTAAACTAAAAAAATGCTGTTTATGTCTCCCAAGTGTTTCTTGAATAGTTTCATGTTGTGTCCTCTGGTTCTATCATACTGTTTCATTGTAAAAATCTTTCTCTTGGCATTTCCACTTTGTTTGTTAGTATTTTTGTATGTCTCGATCAAATTTTTCTCTCATTTTTTTTCCAGGGTTGTCAATGATTTGTTCCTCAAGGTTAGTACATGATATCCCCATGATCATTTTTGTTGTTCAAAACTTTTAAGGTCTCTATGTCTTTCTTCAGGAATGGACACCATGCTTGAACACAATACTCTAAATGTGGACGTACCAATGTCTTGTAAAGTCTTATTATTACATCCTCTCTGCTCACTATCGTTCTTTTGATCATACCTAGAATTTTGTTGGCCTTATTAGCTGCCTCTGCACATTGCCTAGATGGCTTTAAGCTGTTGTGCATGATGACCCTAGATCTTTCTCCTCGTTTGTAACTTTTAGTCCCTTCCCACATAACTTAAATTCATAATCTGTTCCCTTCTTCCCAATGTGCATCACCGAGCATTTATCTGTATTAAAAGCATTTGCCAATTCTCGACCACTGGGATAGTCTATTAAGGTCTTGTTGTAAAACTTCACTATCACTCTGTCCAACAGTTTTGTGTCATCAATATAATTTTGAAATTTTTGACATTATATCATCATCGATGTCGTTGATGTATATTAAAAACAATAGAGGTCCCAACACTGAATTGTGGCACCCATTATGACCTCAGCCCAATCTGAATACTTGCCTCTTATACCTACCTTCTGTCTTCTGCTCTGAAGCCAATTTTTATCCATCCAAGAACCGGACCTCTAATTCCACTGGCCTTTGACTGCCAGTCTTGAATGAGGTACTTTATCGAATGCTTTTGCAAAGTCCAGGTATATTACACAACTAGCTTTTTCCCTCGTCTAGCTTGTCATGAATCTCCTCTAAAAAGTCTAGTATGTTTGTTAAGCAAGATCTTCCTTTAATAAACCCATGCTGGCTGTCTTTAAAATCTTGTGTCTCATAAGATGGACCAATATATTTGCTTTTATTATTTTTTCCAGAACTTTGCCTATTATACAGGTCAGGCTCACTGGTCTATAATTTCCAGGCTCCCCACGGTTACCCTTTTTGAATATAGGAGTGACTACTGCATCCCTCCAGTCCCTAGGGACTATTCCCGATTCAAGTGCTCAATTGAATATTGTGGCTATTACCTCACTAACCTCATGTCTTACCTCATACAGAAATTTTGGATGTATATTGTCTATTCCAGGGCTTTTGTCAGTTTTCATTTGACTCAGAATTTCCAGGACACACTCTTTATTGCAATTTATATCTGATAATACCGTCCTCTTTTCCACAAAATAAATTAATGGGCTTTGGTATGTTGGTTGTATTTTCCTTAGTGAACACTGATCCAAAGTAATCGTTCAGAATTGTTGCTGTTTCCATGTCATCCGTCAATGTTTCTCCAGAATCAGCTACTAATGGTCCCACTTTGTCTTTTCGCTTCATCTTACTTCTTGCATATCCATAAAAACTCTTGCTGTTCGTTTGATGTCTTTTTGCTAATTTGTTCTCATAATGCTTTATTTGTAGCTGTTGATTTGTTCCTCTTTTGCGTAACTGGACTGTAACTGTTTTAATCTCACCTGTTCCAAACCTTCATTGCTTTGCATTTTTAGTCGGTGCTTTCTCAATTTCTTCACGCTTTGTTTTTGGCCCTTCTCTTCTTCTGTAGGTGCCCTAGTAACCCATGGAAGTTTTTTGTTAAGTGTCCGCTGTTTTGGTATTGTTGAGTCCATAACCCTTGACATGCAATTTTTAAATACCAAGCTTTCTTCTGCATTTTTATCCTTTATCATGCTTCCTATGTCCAAATCTTGATCATCTTCCTAGCCAGATCATAGTTTCCCCGAAATAGTTTTTTGTTTTTTTGGCTGTGTGTGCTCTCGATGTCTTCTGCTAAAATTACATCAAATGTCACTGTATGGTGGTCACTTGTGCCTAAATTTTTGTCCAACCATCATATTCTTCATAACTGATCATCTGAGGAAATTATTAAGTCCAGTGTGTTACCTCCTCTCGTTGGTTCAGTGACATGTTGTGTGAGAAATTGTCATCCATGCATACTTAAGAAATCTCTTGTCCTGGTCAACTGTCTGCCTCCATGCTTAAACAGTTAATATGATAGATGCAAGTCACCCATTATTAGTACATTTTCCTTGGCTACTATATCTACTATATCTAAAATCTTAAACAATCCAATATCTATCTAGGCTTAATTAATTAAATGCGAATGGCTATTAACGAGCCTAGAGATTTTCAATATGGGACTGTCCATTAATTATGTCAACAATTTTTGGGCAATTTTTGACCCCATCCCCTCACCCCCTTGTCAACTTTCACTTACCCCCATAATTACGTCAAAAAGCAGGGTATGTTGCCTTTTGACCCCCTCCAAGATCAATGACAGGCCCCAATAACAAAGGTTATTAAATTTTTTGTGGTGATGACCATTTTCCTTGTTTTGCTCATTGAGTGTCAAAATGTGGTGGTGATGGCTTTTTTGTCATGCTTTTTTCCATTGTAGTAAGTAGTATTCCATGAAGTTTCCTATTTTTTGATTATTTGTAAAAGTGAAATTGTTGACGTAAACTTCTTTTGACCCCCCCTCCCCTGTCAACAACTGTCAAACTTTTCAAATCCCCTCCCCCCTAAATTGTTGACATAATTAATGGACAGCTCCTATGAAACTCATTTAGGCCTATGTGCAAGGAAAGTTTTTGATTAAACTAAATGACCCTGGTTGAGAACAACCCACACGCTGAATGAAAGCTGAACAGTTTTGTTTTAGGCTGTCCAACCTCCCACCCAGGGACGTCATTGGGGGGAGTTGGGGGCAGGGGCCGTTGCAGTATTGGAATCAGCCTACTGAGCCTATGAAGCACTTCAGTATTGCTATTGCAATTTGAAGAAAACATCAGAAAGATGCCTACAGTTGAAATCAGCAATCTCCAAAATCACATATGTTTTATGTTTTCTGCAATGGCAAAGTGTTTGTAAGACTGTCTGTTAAATTTTACAGTAACAAATTAACAATAATTTGGTCCTTTGTTTCATCTGAAAGACCATTCCATGTCTGTACTTAAGTTCTAAACATCTGGCTCTCACTTGAAAATGAAATTTATGAGAGAAATCTTGGGAGCAGGGTAGATTGCCTCCCCCATAATTTGCATATCCCAAGATCCCTCAATACTTTCATTAAAGTAATTAATTAAAAATTTTCCAGAAATGCGATTGCACCTCATTTTCTGTCTTAGATTTAATTCATAAGAGTAGTAAAGTCAGCTTAAATTCTTAAAACATAAATAAGACAACCACATTATTTATTGCAAAATAAAAACACATAGAACTATTCAGTGAGATCGCATCACAAAACACAAATAATTTACATAAATACCAACTTTGATAAATCTCGCAACAATAAACCATAACATCACAACACATCTCCATAATCTGAATACAGACATTTCTTAACAGTTAAAACTAAAGCAAATACAAATACAATTTTTACCCAAATTAATTATTATGCAAAGCCAACACACATGCAATCATATTCACATGATTTCATTTAATAAATTCTATACAAACTATTTCAGTAAAAAGTTCTTAATTACATCAACTGTCAAATGAATCCAGAAAAGCCATAACTCCCTAAATCTCAGCCAATAAATCACAATATTCATTATAGCATAAAGTTTTCCTTCTGATTCGTTCTTTAATTAAGTGAAATAATAATTTAGTTTTATATACTTCATGCAACTGTCATTGAAAGAACTTATTTACAGAAACCCATGACCTCACAACTCGAGAAACAGTTTGTAAAGCTGATAGGTACAGAATTAAAGAGATTATACCCAGTATATTCAATCACGTTTAGTAACTTAAACAATCGCAGAGAATTGATTACGGTAATGTATTAAAGAGTTTTTATTATGCCTGTAATGTAAGTCGTTTGATTAGTGAAAAGAATGTTCTTCGTACAACCAGCGCACAGATAAATTCACATTTTAAACCTAGCGTACGGATCAAACTGGAAAGGAATGACATAGTCGCAATACAAGCTGACAAGTTCTGGGACTGAGTCATTCACAAGGCCACTCCACTTGGTTGGGTGGAGGTAAACCTTCTCGAAAAGTTGAGATCGAACAAAATACTTCCACGGCTGATCGCGATCCAAATCCCAAACTGATTTTCCATGAAGTGCGTGGATATCCTCAGGCAACTCCAAGCATCGAACGATTGTCGGAACAGCGATTTCCAAGAAAATCTTCTCCCGAAGAAACATCTGGGCAAGATCAGCAAAGTCTTCAGCCAGTCTTGAGGGAATATAATAGACGTCCGAGTATCCGCCGTTGGCTCGGAACTCCGCCCCGTTTAACCGCACCAACTCTGAGTAGCAGCGATGAACCACGGGAGAAGACCATTGCTCGTCTCTGAAAATCCTCAACAGCTTCAACATTTCGGCCACGTAGTCCTCCCACCAATGCCAGTGCGGATAAAAGTCGCACATATCGAGTCGGCATTCGCGAAGCGTCGTCAGATCGGCGATACGCAACTCGCTGCGAGGCAAGTGCCATACCACATTACGCGGAAAATGCACCAACTGATTAATCAATAGAAGTAGATCGTCAGCAATCACGAGATAACCATCCACTTGATATCGCATAAGTATTGCTTTTATCAGACATTCGTAGTTCAGAGAGCCGGGAATGTTGTCTCCGGTTCTTTGATCGTGAGTGACGAAAGAGAATCTGTAGCCTTCAAGAACTGGAAATACTTTCAGGTCGGGAATTGTTGGTCCACAGTACAGGATATTCGGGAAGAAACTTCGGTAAAGTATTTCAAGATAAGGAATGACATCATAGTGTGCAACGTTGAACACAATCAGTAGCAAAACGTCGTGAAACTGGTGCCACGGACGGGAGAAATCGACAGAGATCTCCCATGTGAAAGACTGTCGTGTCGGAAGAACAATTTGCCTTCTCCTGCCACAAGTTTCACTAAACAGCTTCTTTGAAATGTTCAGGTTAGCGACTGGCATGAAAAATTTCTGCGTACGACTGTTTAGCACAGACGGCAAAAAGAATTCAGCAGGATGGAACAGAACCGAAGTATCATTTGAGGAAGAAGAAGAAGAAGATATGGAATGTGAAGTCTTAGAATGTACAATATCTGGAAAGGAATAAGCACTTCTTTTTAGAGCAGTGAACCATTCCTCAAGTACGGGTTTCAAGTTAACTTTAGCAGAAAGTTTGGAAGCCACTGCAACTGCACAGGATTCAAATCCAGTGCTATAACACTCGCGAAGAGTTACGTCGTAGTCTGGTGTAATATTTACGTACTGATCAGTTACTGTCTTCCGAGAGACTCCATCCCAATGCACTCGGACCGATCTCCCAGTTTTCCACAGCAGCCACTGTACATAATAGCTCCAGTTTGTCTTGTCTGCTTCATCCTTCAAAACATCATTCATTGGGAGGGCCCAGAATGCATCGCGAGTGAACGTTGATCCCTCAAGATGCATGTCCACATAACTTCCCTCGGACACTGCCACAGGAGGTTCAAGAGTGGGACACTTTTCCATCAAAGATGATTCCATCACAGCGGGAGTATGAATTGCTGGAATGTAGTTTCTCGATAGTAAGTAAGACGATCCATTCCTCCACCGATCTGACTTACATCCAAAATGCAGTGCAGCATCAAAGCTGGCATTTGCGCTGAACACAAGTCCCCAGTAATTTCTACTCAAAAGTGGATTTGGAGGCTTTTGTAAAGAAGATAAGTCAGCATCAGGTGATGGTGTGTATATAATTTCAGCTCCATGCTTAAATAACAAATACATACAAAGCCATATCAAACATTTACCAATTAATTAAAAAAGATGAAAATGATAACTTTAGTTTGCTTATTTTTTTCCAGCTGCTTTCAACCAATGACTTGCTTACAAGCCATTAAACTTTAATAATAAGCAGAGCTATGTTGCTGAATACAATAATAGCAAGTACTATAATGGGCATAATTTGTACTTTAAAATACTGCATATTTTACTTAATTTATCTGTAAATGAACAACATTAGATTTCACTTAATAAAGTATTAGTGTGAATTGCTCAGGCTCTAAATAAAACAGAAGCCATCTTAAAACCAGTCTTTTGCAAAGAGATATGTTTAATTTGATAAGTGCGTAACTTATGCTTTTATGGTTATTTTTAACAGATATGTAGAATTTTATAAACCAAGAATTCTCACGTCAAGTTTTCATTAAAATAATCAAGTTAAACCAGTGAAAAATCAAACAGCCGGCTACTAAACCAAAAACTACCAGTCAACATAAAACACTACAAGCAAACAATAAGCTAATTATCGTATTTAGTGAACTTACTGAAATAGCATAAATGTAAGCAGCTGCAATTGGTTTGAGTGACTCAACAGAATAACGCTGACTCATCAAAGACAAATCATCATCAGAAAGGAAGATACATCTTGAATGACTACAATGTCAAAACCAATAGTACAGCAAACATCATTTTCAAAACTCGAAACATTCTGTCAAGGCCCTTAATGTAGATTTCAGAAGTATCCAGAATTTAATATGGAATACATCTACATTCTACTGTACATCTCAACAGAGTTTACTATTCTTGCCAATATATACAACAGCTGGTGAGAACATTAAAGTCTAGACTGTATTATTCAGTACTTGTACACAATTTTATATTTGTTAAAACTGATGACAATGTCCCATATATATATATATATATATATATATATATATATATATATATATATATATATATATATATATATATAATGTCTGCCATCTACTGGTAGTCTTTCTTGCTAGCCATCCCATCATCATAGTCTATCCAGACTAGATCAGATGAAGGTCGTTCTGGTCATCGCAAGGAGTTCTATCCAGTTCTCTGATTGGTTCTACAGCGATTGGTGACAGATTATTCTTTCACAGAAGACCGTCTCTCAGCAATGCACCATCTGATTTCACCATTCAAATGCGATCCTTCAACACCTTATCCTCTGCACTTCATTGACTTATCAATGCTGTGAAAGTTTTTCCTGCCAAAGACCACCTCCTCAAGGGTTCACTCTGCTAGATTTCATCGTGGCAGGAATTCCTTTGTACCACCTGAATGGATTCTCAAGACTGGCATCTTCCGTTCTGCACCCGTATGTCAACGCTGTAAACAGCACCTTTGACTCTGGCCTTCGTTATGCAATAGTGCTACAAATGGTGTCTAGGATAAAATTTAATTATACTGCAGTCCAATCAGTGCACAATTCTGTTTGTGGGAATAATGTGTAAATCTCACCCGTGTTTTGGCACCGTTTTGACTGACACAAGCAAAATAGTCCAGTGGAAGAATTCACTTGCCAAAGAACTACAAATATCACCATGGCTAATGCTGACAATAATCCAGTGGTTTACCAATGACGCTGGAGTAGGTGGAGACGGTAGAGATGGAACTGTTTTTGGAGTTGGATGAGAACTCTACAAGAGTCACCACTCAGAGAATAAATTCTGCCGTTCAACTTCAAAATAAAAATAAAATCATAACTGCATCCATTTAGAGACTGCCACAAGATCACGAACAGTTTTATACATTCAGATAATACAATTCATGAAGATCAGAATTTATAATTCATTTATACTACTGCATTAGAAGCCAACTACAAACCAGAGGGAAGAAGATCTAAAGGAAGACCGAAAAGACGATGGGTGGACGGATTTGAAGAGGATCTGCACATGGCAGGGCTGAATCTCAATGGAAAAACTGACGGAAGACACCGAATGACTTTGGAAGAAATAGCAAAGGACAGAGAACTTTGGAGAGATGTCATGGAGAAGTCAATAGCTGGACGCAGCTAGAGGACGAAGACCTGACCTGACCTGATTAGAAGCCAAAAATACAGTTTTAATCAAATTGGTCTCGAAATTCTTATGCAAAGCGTGTTTACCATACATGGTGGTACCTTACAAATCTAGTCCTTTATTACGTCTCTTCTCCAGTTGCTTGATTCAAACAGTTTGCAAACTATTTTACATGTCAATATTACTGCAATCTAGCTATAATTAATACAACTATGTTTTAAAATCTTACAATGCCTATTGCCTATATTCCATTGAAATGGGCTAATGACTTACCATTGAGTAGAACATAAAGAGCAAAATTGCCAGAACAATCAATGGAAGAAGTTTCCTAAGTCGACCAAGCAACCACGGCAATCTCATATTCACCTGCATATGTGGTGCCAACACAAAGCGAATCTGCAATAGAGGTAAGAAATTTATGCACACTTTCTATAACCATTCAGAAGACAAAAATATACATTCAAATGAACAGATGACAGTCATCACATGCATCAGAACAATGCATGGGTTTCCAACTGTGATGCTAACAAAGACTATGTCCACAAGGACCGGCACAAGGGCAAGGATTTAAATTTGGTTAAGTATCCTTAAGGAAAAGAATAAACCGTCAATGGTTTTCATTGTTTTAAAACATATCAAGCCACTAAAACTTCTTAGAGTCTGTCTTACTGTCTTCTGTCCTAAGGATTATGAGTCTCTGTCCCTATTGGTCTCTGACTCTCTGTCCCTTGAACTGGGTCTCCATCTCCTGGGTATTTTGTCTGACATTACTGGTAATTACAAACATTATTCTCTTAGTAGCGTAACAATGAACTGCAAATAAATGGCTGAAGCTTGCTTGGGAATCTTCTAATCTCTTCTCTCTTATTATTTATCTTCAATCATCTGCGATGACAATGAGTTTGAAACAAGATGACTCCAGGTCTTCCTGTCTCTTGTCATGTGTGTTGCTTCTTCTAAGTCCACATTTTGCTTTCCGACATCTTCATTTATATTATCTATCCATCTCTTAGTTTTTCTTCCCCTACTTCTATTTCTTATAATATGGCAATGAAAAGCTCTCAAAGGCAGTCTTTCTTCCCCATTCTTGTCATGTATCCAAACCTTCGGATTTTGTCAATTGCTGTGACCGTCACATTCGTTCTTTCTCTGGTTACTTCGTTCCTGATCTTATCTCTTCTTCTAATCTCTAACAAGCTCCCATGATTTATTCATAAACAATAGTGCTACAAAACCACTTGAAGGCCGTGTCCAGACAGTATGGTATTGAATTCAGCTGCACAATGACTTGCAGTCATATTGACAGTGCATTGATTTGCGTGATTTTTAAATCTCGATACATCAAGCATGAATAGCTACTATTTGTGCACTTGTGCATATAATGGCGCTACATAAATCTTGCCAAACGCATGAATAAGAAGACACTGTCGGCGCTTACACGCATCGAATTAGGCGACGAAAGGGCGCAGCAAAGTGAGAGGCAAACGCTCAGAAAGTTCAACGAAGACGAAACAAAGAGCGACCATCATTTCGATCTCAGTTGTCTAAATGCCTAGATCCAATACGATCTCTCTCGCTGAACGCTTAATTATGCAGCCATTGCATGCACTATGCCACTATCTGCTTAAATTTTCCATCAACACTTCGGAACAGAAGAGCCACTGGACGTTTTCAAAGCAATGATGATGATGATGATGATGATGATGATGATGATGATGATGATGATGATGATGATGATGATGATGATGATGATGATGATGATGATGATGACGACGACGACGATGACGACGACGATGACCAGTCATGGAATTTGCACAAAACCGATCAGAAATTTTGTTGTCTGAATAGGGTGGGTGTGGGTGGTCGTAGGGTAAGGCGACTAGACATTTTGAGTGAAAACCGGGACATTTTGGGTTAGGGTTATCTCAGAATTAGGGTTAGATCGGTTACCATAGATGTGCAGTCCATGGACCTAAAACTATTGTTGTCACCAGAAGTTGTCCAGATATTTAAAAACCGCAAAATTTCGCGCGGCAAAATATCGAGTTAGTTTTACCATAATTTGGGGGCAGCTGGGACTCGGCCCCAGGCCCCGGAGCAGGACCGGAATAAGGTCCGAGTGGGCCTGGGGCTTAGAAGTAAAAATGTCGTCGCTTCCATAATTTTATTTTCCCGCCTTCACTGAAAATCTCTGACAGGCAAAAAAGTCGTCGCTTGAAAAACAGTGGGCCTATTTTTTATGGTGGGCCTGCCGGCCTGGGGCTTCAGCCTCCTCAGCCCCCGCCTTAATATGGCCCTGCCCCGGAGAACTAATTAACCTGAAACCATTTTTCGGTGTGAATCGCGGAGGCCAATTAGGCCCATGTTCTCGTACAGTCTGAAAAATATGCACCAATCTCAAGATTTGAATCTACTATTACCCTAAAAATGTTCGGCTGTGGCTTCACCCCGTTCAGGAAGCTCACCACGCTCCCTCAAGCCAACAAGGTAGGAATCTAAATGTTGGTCTGTAGAAGTCTGTCATGTCATGTCATGAAGCCGTCGTCGGCTCGTCGCTATGCGAAGGTTCAGTATTTAGTCTAGGCCCTTTTTGGGGGGGGGGATTCCCCCCAATTTTGAAAATTCTCCCCACCCTACCCCCAAAAAATCTATATGTTGCTTTGGGGATGGAAATTTCCACCCCAGAAGTGTGACTTGAGGGTTTTTTTATTTTGGAGAGGGGAAAAAGAGAAGGATATGACCATATAGAAGAGCATTTGAAAGAAAAGGAAGGTTGTGATGACCTTTTTTGCTAGTCACCACATTCGAGATAAAAAATTATATCAGGATGACCTTTTTTGCTCGTAAAGGTTTTTGGGCAGACAAACCTTCTCCCCCCAAACATTTCAAATCCCCCCATGTCAAGGTGGCTAGAATATACACTGCGAAGGTTGGCTGCAACGTTGAACAATAATTCTCCACTGCTCCCTTTCTCTAGCTGTTTCCAATTAGAGGAGTTCCTTTCATGTTAGTCCATGTCATAATGTCATCTATCCAGCTGATTATCGTGATTATAGCCTATACGGTATGTAGGCCCTATTGTAGATCGTGCCACTCTACGCGCCTGAATGTTATCGTGATTTCCATGACAATTGACCTCTGAAGTTGGTCAACGCGTTATCAGTCTAGGTCTACGTCTTGTGAGATGAGAAGTTGTCACGTGACGATGATCGATAGAGGCGCTGACTGAAGTTGAGACGTCGTTTGAGTCAGTTGTTCTTAATTGAGGCGCGTCAGTGTCAAGGAGGAGTCGACGTCGGAGCAGAAGACCAGAAACGAGCAATGGCCGGTCACGACGAGCGAGTGTTGCGAGAGGCGTTCGAGGCGTTCGATGCCGACAAGAGCGGCAGCATCGACCTTGAAGAACTGAAGGGAGTCGTCAAACGATATTTCGAAATGGTCAAAGAGAAGGCAGATGACAAGAAAGTCGCTGACATCTCGACGGTCAGTTATAGTTCACTCGTGTGCAGACCGCGTGGCAAACAATGGCCGGCCGCATTCGTTAATTAATTAATTAACGGATGGGCGGCAGTTACTAGTTAGCAGTGGCGGTTCAACCATGTTGATGACTGGGGATGCATCCCCCCCAACCGGGGTTCCGGATGACCTTTTTTGCTTGTCAACCTATTTTCCGGTGAGTTTTAAAAAATTGAGTGAAAATTACTGCTTGTCGGCCTTTTTGGCAAGGTTTCTAAACATTTAGTTAGCCAAACACTTCTAATAATGACCTTTTTCTCTTTTTTTCTTGTTTTTCTTTTTCACTTTGCATCCCCCTCACCAACTTCCAAACCTTTTTTTCATTTCCAACCAAGAATTCCTGGAACCGCCACTGCTAGTTAGTCAACTTACTCCACACAAATTGGAAGTTCAGATAAATGTAGGCCTACGAGACAGAGGTTTTTTACGGAAAAGCTTGTCGGAAAAGAGATTTCTATAAGAACCTTTCATATTTATCACTAATTTGCAGAAAACTTAATATAGAATTAGGGGGCCTACTCTAGTCGTGATTTAAAGTGGCTTAGGAGGCAATACTGCCTGTGTGGAAGCCACTAGGGTCGTTAACTCGGCTTGAACCTAGCTCCGTCAGCTTACCGCTCCAGTCCTCTGCCATCTTCCGCCACCAACAATATTCGAGTTTCGTCTCAAAGAACCATAGCACTATCTAAACCTGGGCCTATGTCTCTAGACTTAGCTACATTTGCTCCTCACTATACTCTTATGCTCACCAGTCACCAATACATTCACGAACTTACTAACACCTTATGGGACAAAGAAGTTTGAATGGGCGAACAATCTACAGGCCCCTAATCGGGTACTATTTAAACTTTTCCCCCCAGAATGATGGCCTAAAGTCTATATGATAATACATCTATACAACTGAGAAAAATTGTCAGAAACAGTCCTACGAAAATTGAAATCAAGTTTGTCTTGCTATGGGGTGTCGTCCCAGGGAATGTGCGAAGGGTGCTGTCGCCCACTTTATTCCGAGGTCGTCACCAGTAGCAACGGACTCAGCTGTTGTATAGGCTTGTATATTCATCGGCTCGGGTGATCTCTGTCAGAGATATCTATGTAGATAGCCTATATAGCTCTGATCTCTGTGAAGTAATTGGCCGAGTTCTTGAAAGTCGTAGCAGCGCTGACGTCAATGGTTTATTTAGGTCGCAGATTTGTGACGACTTGTGTTTGCATTCTGGCGAAGCTTAATTAAGAAGTGGATCAGAGTGGAAGTTTAATGTGTACATATAGGACTAGGCCTATATATACAGTAAGTCGACTATCGTTTTTTGCTCATCGAGGGGCTCTTTAGACATAACTATAACAGTGGCTACGGGTCTTTGCTGAAGTTCGCTCGTCGGTTAGGCCTACGTGTTCGATCTCGCTCTGACAATTTCTAGGTCTAGCAGCATTTACGAGCTGAATAGCCTACTAGCGCTGAGTGCTTAAGTATTGGCTCGCCTAAAACCGGATTTAGATAGAAAGTGTTCATTGACTTGATATGTAAAAGACTGAAGCGTGACGTTGACGTCTGAAACCATGTCAAGAGTACGAAACGTGTTTTGCAGATACTGCTTTTTATAGCGCTAATAGATTTTAAGTCAAACGACAAAGACATTCGTCAAAATAATTAAGTGCAGGTACCGTATGGTGTAGGCCTACCTACCATTTCAAGCTTAGGCCTACACTTGCAGTACCAAATGCTCATTAATTAGCGTAAACTTGGATGAAAAAGTAGGGAGCCAAACCCGTATGCATTCACCATTCCCTAGGGTAGCCTCTCAAAAAGTGGGGGTTCTACCAATCTACCTTAGTGGCCTAGTTTCTAGAAGTCTGCGCCTATGCGAATGATGGTATGCTACCCACAGTCTCGATATATATTTTCAGAAACGCTAACAGAGCTGATTAAATTTTTTAAAACTGTCATCGAATATATTTAGTTAAATTGCTGAAAACATAGCTCTTGTTGAGAAAAAGTAGCGTGGTATTTGCAGGAGGATAGGGGGAAGATGGCAGAGTGAGTTACGCCCGGGAGCGGTAGACTGACGGGCGATGTTCAAGCTCCGTTAGCGCCCCTTGGTGGCTTTCACACGGGCAGTAAAGCCGCCTAGACCACTTTAAATCACGCTATAACAGACATGGGTCAATTACAATTATAATTGTAATTCAATTGTAATTAATTAAATTTTGCCAATGTAATTGTAATTGTAATTGATCTGTGGAAAGTTCAATTACATGTAATTGTAATTGTAATTGTCATGTGTGTAATTGTAATTGTAATTGAGGTATTGTAATTGATTTACCCAATTACAGGAATGTGAGTTTTATAAGTTCTAATAGCGTATTAGCATGTATGAGCCGAAGTCTTGTCAGTCTATGAATGTATGGCAGTGAATACATTGGATGGTTAGTGAATTGTCAAAGCACAACGGTTATTGGTAAATGGACTCACTGCTCTGGTCAGTTGCCATGCAAACATTTACTTACCGGCATTTACTTTTTACTGCCTTTCAAATTGGAAGGGAACCAGCTTATCATATGTCTACTTCCTGTGTTCTGCGGCTGCGCTTTTTTGTGAATAAAAGTTTAATGCCAGCTACCAGTAAAGATGAGCATAAATCAAGCAGGAGTAATATGGAATTATTTGAAAAGTCTGATGACTTTAATAATGCTGTTTCCAATGCAAATGTTAATTAAAGTCAAGTGCCGGTTGTGTGGTGAATTAGTGTCATGCTCGAAAAAGGCTACTTCGAATTTGTTGACTCATTTGCGGGTTTGTGAAACTTTGTGTTACGGTTTTTTAAATAGGCCGTAGCATATGAATTTGTTGAACTAATTTATGTTAATTATTTTAGACACTTAAGTTTTTTAAAAGAAGCAGAAAGAGGAATGAAAAGTAATTGTAATTGTAATTGTAATTGACACGTTTGTAATTGTAATTGTAATTGGTCCCAATGTAATTGGCTGTAATTGTAATTATAATTGTAAGTGACAAAAATCCGTATAATTGTAATGTAATTGTAATTGCTTAAAGCGTAATTGACCCATGTCTGCGCTATAAGGCCTAATAAGCCTAGCTCTTTTTATATCTGTACTGTAGGGGCTATATTCAAGATTTGTTAAAACTAATGTACCTTATTACTTGAATTACTATGCTTATGCTTAGCAAGTTCAATGATTTTTGAGTTGGAAATATGGATACGTTTATTTCAAGTTCAAATTCAAACACAAAATAAACACAGACACGATAAAAATTCACCATACTTCACTAAATCAAATACAGCAGAATAAATAAACTTCTTCTTCTTCTTCTAAAATGCATACATGTAGCCTGCTGTTTTTCTCATGAGCAGAAGATCATGAAAGCTTGCGACACAAGCGGCGACGGAAAGATCAGTTTGGACGAATTCATCAAAGCATTCAAATGAACTCGCATTTCTTCATCCTTCGTCTCACTAATTCGTTGTTCTTTGGAAGCGATCATGCCGAAATCTTCAGTTTATTTAGTTCTATGCAGTAGGGATATATATATATATATATATATATATATATATATATATATGGACATGTAATCCTTTCATAGGTTTTCTTTCATAATCGTTTGCATTTTGATAATTATTTTTTATTTGAAGACTCCTCTGACCAAAATATTTACCAGAGATGTAATTAAGTAATTTTATGTTAAAAAATTCTGCTAGATTTAACCTGTTGTGTCGAAATTGAAAGATGAAATCGATTTGCTGCCGCCGGTGGTACGTGGTACAGACAGAGACCCATGCACTGTGGATCTTGATCGTATTGACGTAGCCTACATAGGCCTACTAGTACTGCCAGATTGGCAGTCTAAATTGTTCATTTGTTAGTTTTTTAAAATTGTTTATAATTTCATAAATGTTTTCATAGATTTCGAATTACAAGTAGGCTAATAGGCCTATATTCATTATAAAAAGCGAATTATTGTGTGTAAGGAGCGTTTTATAATTTTATTATTATTGTCAGTGCTCGATTTTTAAATGGGTCAAATAGGCCTACTGTCCTACTTTCGCGAAATTTTATTCCGACAACCTTTTTTTCCTTCCTGTCATCAAAGCTATTGGCATGTCTGCACTTATTCCCGTTCGTTCAGAGTGCTGCTGACGATTCGAATACGCTCAATGTCATAGGCCTATATTTGGCGAACGCACTAAATTAGCAAGAAAATTTGGAAAATTTATGGAAGATAGAAACGTCTTGTAAAAAGTATGAATAGGGAATTCCGCTAATCTCTCCCCGGTAGAAGAACATACAGCGTATCCATGCATGCAGTTGGCTGACAGAGGCGTAGCGACAGAGGGGGTATATCGGTATATATATAACCTCCCCAAAAGCAGTAGATATATATATATATATATATATATATATATATATATATATATATATATATATATATGCAGTATATATATATAATACATTCTGGTTTGGGTGATAGCTAACACCACCACTGGGAAGAGGTGTAGGAGCAGGGTGTCTGTCACAAACCGTGGGGTATAACCCCCTGTTAAGTGTGGGAAAATATTTGCTGTTTCAGGTTCAAAAGGAATTATTATTACGCCATCTACAGCTGTAGTCCTCGACTGCCATTGTCAATAACAATTAAATGGCCATTAAATAGAATCAACATAAATGAAATAAAGTAGTAGGCATAAAGTTTGAATAGTATTTTCTTAGCGTTCGAATTCTATTATCCGAAAAAGCACTCCATAATCTAAATTTCATTGACATTCAGAAATATTCTTGACATCATAGCGCTCAAGAAAAACAACGAGGCAAATTGTCACTTATCAAGTTATCAGTGATCAACAATGTACAACTGTGCAAGTGCACAGTAAAAAAAGTCGATAGAGGTCACTTGCAGTGTTTGATCTAGGCCGTTTCCGGGAAGAATTGCCCTTTCCCCCTTCGGAAATTTAAAATTCGCCCGGGAAATTTTGGCATACTACATGGACTAACAGCAGCTCCCTAGCAGAATTCCCCCCGGCTTTGTCAATTTCCCTCAGCTTTTTCAGTTCCCCCGGAGTCCAGGAGTCTAGATTAAACACTGGTCACTTGTAGGCGAAGGTAGTATTTCGGAATCTTCATCATGGCTCAAGCTAGAGAGTTTTGTAGTATTCGAAAACTTTGAAGAGAGGATTTAGAGATGCCCGCAAAGCAGTGGCGGCTCTAGGATTTGGCAAGTAGGGGGGCCGTTGGGATGGCAACTTCTAATCACGGGGGCCGACCATTTGTTGTTTAATGTATGTAGCATTAAGCATAGGGTCCCAACAGGGGGCCACTGGGGGGCAGGCACTCAATAGGGGCACGGGCCCTCTGCCCCCGGTGGAGCCGCCACTGCCGCAAAGAAAGAGCTGCAGTAGTCCAGGCGACTGGATAGGCCTACTAGAGCATTGGATAATGGAATAAAGGAACGTTAGAGGAACAAGGTGCCGGATTTTGCGTACATGTAGATGATGTAGGTTACGAATGCGACAGTGCGCAGGTCTGTGTACAGCAGAGCTGTGCTTGTCGAACGATAGATTGAAGCTGAAGATAGCGTCAAGGTTTCTAGCGCACCCGGGTATTTTAAACATCTGGTAGAATAGACGCTTCTCTGCGAAGAAGTTCATAGTTACAGCGTATAGGCCAATTTATTTAGGCATTTTGAAAGAATCGACGCATAATCAGCTTAGTCGTACTAATCTAATCAGCTTATAGCATGCTAGGCCTATCTGCTGACTTCATCGTATCGGGACTGATAGTCTCGAGCTTAAGCTAACGTTTGGGTCAAACTCTAGCAGAGAGCCGTATAGGCCAACCTATAGCGCAATCAATCAAATTGATCACGTCTTCAGCATTCACATCTACTAAATCCGATCTACTGTCGGGTTTCCCACTGCACAATCGATCTATCGGACGAAGATTGGACCTGTCGTAATAACAAATTAGTATTCAGCTTCGATTTTAGCAGACAATTCAAGATGGCGGACGAGGCGATTTTGAGAGACGCTTTCAAGGCTTTTGACGCCGACGGCAGCGGTACAGTTGACCTGGCGGAACTGAAGGAGGTCGTAAAGGTCTATCTGGAACTCATGAACGAGAAGATCGACCTTCAAAAGGTCAACGACCTTGCCGAGGTCAGTGTCAAAATGCCTATCGTTCAGCTATAGAGGAGATGGATGGCTATGCGTGGGGGAGATGGGGCTTGCTTTCTCAAACGACCTCGTCTAAAGGAGGGCTAAATTCCAACCCCTACTGGTGAAGAACGACATAGGCGACAATCATCAGGATGTTGGGGGTGTCTAGACTCTCCCCACGTTTGAGCCAATAAGTGTCAAACAGCTGTTCATACCGCACTTCCAATTTGCCGGATGAAAAGTAAAAAAAGTTACTGCATAAAAAGTAGCCTATTAGTTATTACAGTAGGTCTAATTCGTTACTTTAGCTGATAGCTTTAGTAATAAGATACAGTAATATATTACCTTATAAAATAATAATTAACAAGTAGGCTAACTTATTAGTTAGCCTCTCAAGACGCGTACGCCTATGGATTTATATGACGCTGGTTTTGAAGTTCTTCTGTTTCTGTTTCAACAGAAAATCATGAAATCCGTCGACAGAGGAGGAGATGGAAAGATTACCCTAGAAGAATTCATCCAGGCTTTTAAATAACCGAGGCTGACCGTCCGGACGGACAGATCCTTAGCTGTAGTTTAGTTACTCTCCAAATAGTTCACCTCCTAGATCAAGGGATTCAGCAAAGGCGACGGCAGCCAGAGTGGGTGGGGGTGATTTTAAGCTTTTCGCGGCTGGGGCAGTCGTTATGTGCATTAGAATACGATCGACGATTGACGCAGTTGAATATATCTACGCAGGCTAAGCGTTTTCAGTGTTCCGTTGTGACTTTAATTAAATTATTACTATTACTGGTTCTATTGAAAATAATATTATACTGAAAAAATGAAGTTTTCGGTCTTATTCTGTGTGAATAGAACCAGCAATGACAAAGCTTTTTCTGATAAGCGTCTCAAACCACTACATGCCTCAGACAAAGACAGGTTATAATAAAGAGGGCGGAAGACGGCAGAATGGATTACGCGCTGAAACGATAAGCTTACGTAGCGAGATTCAATTAAGCCCCGTTAGCGCCTCTAGTCTGGTGGCTTTAGCCTTTCACACAAGCAGTAATGCCTCCAAAGCCACTTTAAATCACACTATTGTATAGTGATAATTAACTTAATCTGTGCATTTTCGCGATGCCCGGTTACAGATTGCAAATTCTTTCTGCTACTTCAATCGGTTACACGTACAGAATATTTTATTATTGGAAAACCAAATTCTATTACAATGTATATGCGGCGTTTACAGGTTGTCCATAAATTACGTCACACTCCGAGAGGAGGGGTATAAGCAAGTGTGACAGTTTTTTTTCAGAGAAAAGTGTGAAGATCACACGAAACGTCATGCTTTTAATAGATTAAGACCTGAAATATGCGGTGAATCCGGTTATATACTTTACTAAGTTTACTTTCTCTTCCGATGGATATACCGTATTCTAACAGAAGATGCTACTGGTGCATAGTATTAACATTGATGCATAGTAGGCCTAATTATATTAGGTTATTATGATAGGTACATGGGATTTTAGATTTCAATTAAATTCGTAGTCATTGCTGGAAGTTGAACGTTTCTATGTTTCGCTGCTGAAAATTAAACGATAAAATCGAGTTTATTAAATCATAGAATTTAACCTGAATGACGTCATTCGTGGACGACACCTTAAAGGTGGGTGGGTCTGAGATTTTTAACGTACCTTAAGCAGTGGCGTCATTTCACACTTTTCTGGGAGGCGAGAAATTTTGTAAAATTTTTCTTTTCAATTTTTTTTAATTTAATTTTTTAATTTTTTTAAATTTTTAACTTTTAAAAAAATTTTCGACTTGACGAGTTTCCAAAAAAGTTGACGACCTTTTTTTTGCTCGTCAGTCCTTTTTACGATTAGTTACTTCAGGTTACTCGACATCAAGCACTGCTTTAGGGGGCGCTGCTGACCTTTTTTGCCCCTCCCCCAAACGCAAATGACGTCCTGTTTTTGTTCTTGTTGCACATTAATACATTATAAATTAATATTTTCATTTCCTTGGGGGGGGCCGTGGCCCCCCCCCCCAGCCCCCCAAATGACGCCTCTGACCTTAAGGGGAGTTCTAGATTACGACAGATTGGGGCAAAGGGAGGGAGGTAAAACTGTAAAAAACCGCGTGACGTCAAGGATGGTCCCTAAGCGTTTAATTAATACGATCCACAGTCCAGTTCCACCTGAGACCACTTATGTCGGATGCACACTTTGACGATTTGCGCCGCTCGGTCAACAAACGGCTTCAATAAAGATCTTGCGACAAGAAAAATCTAATCAAATCCCGTTATAACCGTGACCACCAGTTGATCACTCGTGCACGCACGCACGCACGCGCAAACTCACCGACGTCCGTTCGCCTCCTCAACCTGGTCTCTAGTGATTAACCCCTTAACTGGGGATCCCGGATATATCCGTCCATTTTACATTGAGTTACAGTTAAATACACGGTTAAGGGGTTAATAAACACTTTGTGATGTGTGCGTGTTTGTTGATTTTATCCTCGAGACTCGCGCCGCTAATAATAAAGAGAAGTGGCTGTATAAAAGCGAGATAAGAGATTAGCCTAATTAATAACGCGCTCCTACGATAACGATAGGGCCATATAGGTTCAACGATAGGCCGGGGTCTAAGATCTAAGCCTTAAGATCTGGCAATAAAGCAATTTGTGGCTTCATCGCCGCTACATTAGGCCTACGGCATAATATATGAATCTTTATTTCATCATATAACCCTAATAGAAATAGGAAAATACAAGATATTAGGGTAACTGACATATTATAACGTATATTACAGACATTAACCCAACTTCATATTGATTGATTACCTACTATACTTATTTGATTGACCCTCTATTATTTCAATTCTTTTTTATTACATTGTAACAAATTCAACATTATAATTAATGTTATACCTAAGAAGTTTATAGTTTTCAATACAAATTCCACTTATTAATTGTTTATTATGCTGTTATTCATATATTTTTAGCTAATATTTAATATTATATTGATCTGATGAACTCATTTACTATGTTATCAATGAACTCTCATACTATGTGTTACATTGTTACATTGTAAATTAGGGTCATATTATGTTACTTATTTAGTTGTACTAGTTCTGCATATGTATATGTACTTGAGTTTGAGTTTGAAATAAATTATCTTCAATCAATCAATATGAAGTTGGGTTAATGTCTGTAATATGCAGTTCAAAATGAGTGTACAATTTTCCGAAAGGCGTTCTTCCTCCTCCCAAAATCTAGGCCTATACTGAAAACTTTCGTATCTGTGTATTTGCAGATTTCTGGCACCGACTGATAATTAATAGGCTATGATAAAGTTTATTCAACAGAAGGCCTTTAGTCGGGTCAAGGTGGAAAGATTGACACGCGACGAAATGTCTATGATGGGGAACCAATGATTTAATTATACAGGCCTGATTGGAAAAATCCTTCCCAAAGAAACCCCACAAAAATCCTCCCAAATCCCAGCACTGACACAAGCATGCATCTGCATTGAACTGTGCCTCTTGTCCTCCAGCCAAGTTAAACTCACCCCCCCCCCCAAGGCCTGGAGTCTGGATAATTGCCAATTTGCCAGGGAACTGTAGTCGGTTAGACACAGGGAACCCTATTGTTTATTCTTCTTATTCAGATATCAATGTCTGCCATCAGTGACGAAGGAGGTGCTGGATAGCGATTTGTTAAATTTTCAAAACGGAAATGCGCCGTCACGCAAACAATTTATCAATGAACTCGAGATGTCAGATGATGATCATACCAATCAACTGCACATTTAGACATAGGCCTATATAGCGCTCGTTTGTTTGCTATTTGTCGTTGTTCATGAAATTCGACCGTGAAAGAGAAACTCTGACCTGTCTATTCTGTTTAGTTTCAGGTGCATGTACAATGTACATTTAGATACTCTTCAGTCATCGGTTTCGCAAATCCTTTGATTTCGCGTTTTACCGATACTTGGATATTTAATAGGATAATTTACGAGCCCGCGTGATTTTAACAAATTAGCAGTCAGCCGTTTATGACTTCATTACGCTATCGTAAACTTATAACACACAGGCTTCAAATTTTTAATGGGAGTCAAGCGAATGGTCGATTTGCTTACCACAGGAATAATCCGGATCAGTTCGACCGGTTCTCGTGACGCTTGGTCAGGGCCATATTAAGGCGGGGCTGAAGCCCCAGGCCCACCATGAAAAATAGGCCCACCATTTTTAACGGCTGAAAGTCTAGAATATTCTCTGTCGAACACCAGACCACCACCAGATCTATGTCGATAACTAGACCACTGATCAGACAGCAGTCACAGAGGACCAGCGGTGTGTGTGTGTCCCCACTGCTCCGGGTTACAAATCGCACCCTGCCTGCAATCCTCCATACCAGTGTTTATACAAGGCCAACTCTGGGGGAATTCCTCCCAAAGTTTGAAATTCCCCCCACAAATTTTGACATTTTTGCAAGTAGTATGACCTCCCAATGTCTGTTCCCTCCCAAAAAACATTTTAAACTCCCCCAATGTCTAGGTAGCTAGAATAAACACTGCTCCACACACAGCTTATATTAAAATGATTAGTGTTTTATGAAACTTTTATCCAAATTCAGTTAAGTCTGCAGGGTCACTGCATGTTACAAAGCCGCTGACGTAAGTCGCACAGTTCCAAAACGTTTGGAAAACTCTGAACTATATACTACACTCACTTTATCGTATTGGGCGTATTAACGACCTATTGGTAGGCCTAGGCCTACTTGTGTGTCAGGAGATTTGTTTAGGATTCTGAAGTATAGACCTGTTTTATTACTTTAGTATAGCAATAATGCAATGAAACGAGTGACATCCTTTGCTTAATCAATATTTACACATAATAAGCTGAGAATATGGATTACATGGATGGACAAGTCTGTGGGACGTGCAGCTAAGGTCTAGGCTTACCGACTGAAGCAGGAGTAGCCTACTGTACGCTATATAAAGACCCGAGCGACCGCAAATGCGCTGGTATTTTTTGTTAATACAGAAGCGTTCATCTGTTAAGTTGACCAATCGCTTCTTATACACAGCATATAGTAGCTGCACTTAGAAGAGGCAAAAAGGAGGTTTGGTAGTTTTTGTTTTAATTGTCATTTTTTGCCAGAGTTATAATGTGTGACGAGAAATATCTCAGGGAAGCCTTTGAGGCGTTCGACACAGATCACAGCGGAACCATAGACGCGGCGGAGATGAAGCGTGTCGTGAAAGAATACTACGAACTTGTCAAAGAACCCGCCGATGACGCGAAAATCACAGCTCTTGCAGAGGTATAGGCCTATAAGTATTCAACTTAACACCCATGCAGTAAAATCAACAGATTGTCACTGAGATCGTTTTGATTAGGTTCTTAATTCTGTATGGTTTGATATTCAGACAAGGACGTAGGCTGGGTCTATAATTGTGAAGTTTTTCATTGATTGAGGTTTTATTATTTCCAAATGGGTAAATAGGCCTATAATCATATCATAATAGTAATTACAGAACGGTCGTAACACAGTGGCGGCTCCAGGATTTGGCAAGGGGGCGTTAGGGTGACAACTTCGAAGCATGCATGTCAACCAGCTATTTTTAATAAATCAACATATACAGGAAGAATATCACCCTCGACGGGGAGGGGTCACTGGGGGTCCATGCATTCAACAGGGGACACAGCGCCCCCTGTGGAGGATCCGCATCTGCGTAAGAGCGGCAGGACAAACATAACTTATGTGAGGTCATTTCCAGTGGCTTCGAGAGAGGGGTGCGGGGGGTGTGGACCGCACCGGGTGACACCATCTAGGGGGTGACACCAAACAAGGATGACCTTTTTTTGCTTGTCACGGTATTTGAGAAGAAAAAATAAGAAAGATTTAGAAGAGGTCCCAAGTCTAAATGGGTGACACCACGATTTTACCGCACTGGGTGACACCAACCTTAGCGACGCCACTGGTCATTTCAGAAGTCTTAACTTCTATGATTTTACTTCTTTCAACAGAGAATCATGAAGGCTGCGGATAAAGGAGGCGATGGGAAGATCAGTTGGGAAGAATTCTTGGCGGCGTTCAAATGATCGTCCGCACACTTTCCAGATATCTTCATTGGGAATCTAGTTTAGAGGTAAGAACGAGAAGTTTGACAATCAGGGATATTTTTACACCCCTAACACCCCGCCCCCTTCAAATTTGAGGTCGACACCCCAAAATTTGGTAATGTGACAATGGTATGCATACAAAATGCACACTAAATAGCTCCGGACACCCCACCCCCACATTTGAGGTCGACACCCCCAAATTCATAATCCTAGAAATATCCCTGTTGACAATATTGTCTGCTTAGTTCATTAGGCCTACATACAGTAAACATAGGTAAATATTTCTTAAGCGATTTTGATTTGGCGTGCCATCGGTTGACGTTTCTGTGCATCATTAAGGGGCGCTATGGAAGTTTAAGATTGGACAACTTTCTCTAGGCCTGCAGCATTGAATTCCAGAACAGAGATGACTTGTCAGAAATTGGTCAATTTGACAAGTTTTTCGGGTGACATGACAGGCAAATTTATCGACGAAAAATTAAATGAATGATATGTCGCTCCACGTAGGCCTACGTAGGCCTGCTTTTTAACATTTGAATTTAATTCTAACTTATGCCGCAGACCATGGAGGGCGTCACAAGCCAAATATTGGGTGGGCCAACATGGCCTGTTTGAAATTGGACAATGCAAGGACTAGTGCTACTTTAGGCTATAGATATGCAAAAATTCAGAAGAGTGATGAAACGAATTAAAACCACATATTCTTGTGTCCCCATCTTTGCTGTGTCAAACCGTACTAGACTTGTCAATATATTCTGTCTCAATTTTTTTCTAGAGCTTTCGAAATGCCACGAAAAATAATGAGCCATTTGAAACGAAATATACAAAGTCTTTCAGAAATATATTCTCTGTCAAATGTCTAAAAAATCAATTGAGAGATAAGATGGCGCTTAAGAGAGCTGGTTTCTTCTATTACAGGTTTTATAGACCACAGAATATTATAAAATTGATACCCTGTTTGAAATTGGACAATGCTAGTGCTACAGTAGGCTATAGATATGCAAAAATTCAGAAGAGTGATGAAACGAATTAAAACCATGGAGGGCGCCACAAGCCAAATATTGGGTGGGCCAACATGGCCAATATTTCAGTCAAGACAGCGCAGCGAGAAATTCTTGCCGTTACGATCAATATCGATCATTGAAAAAAAACAGTTGCATGGTTATATAAATATAATAATTTTGAATGGTCTTCTACATCTGTGACATCTCAATTATATATAGCAATATTATGCCAATATATTGGTGATTTGGGGTTATTAGTTCCACAAAACATTATAATTTGCCAATTGAAATTGGGTGGGCCAAACGCATTGTGGCCCATTGGGCCTAAATATTGGGTGGGCCATGGCCCACCCGGCCCACCCTGTTGCGCCCCCATGCCGCAGACATAGGCGTAAATTTCTATTAGCTCGAGCCTCATCTCCACTTTTTGAGATTCTACCATAGGGCAAGGGTAAGGTACAGTAGGCCCCCTATATGGGTTGAGCCCACAGTTTTGGAGCTGTGAAATTTGAGCTGGGGGGGCTTGAGGGCTGAAATTCAATGAATGACAGATACTACATGTCAGATAGACAGATACATGTACCCAATATGCGATTTTTGGGAGGGTTGAAAAGTTATCGGGGTCAACCCCCAACCCCGGCAACTCCAACACTGGGGCCCCATTTTTTTCATGCACATGACTTCTGCGTCGATTTTTTGATCGGTGTTTTTCTGTTTGTATTTGCAGTAACAATGTTCCGGCGATATTCCAGAGAACGATCTAATCGCGTTTTACACGTCCTGACTGACTAAGAAAACTATTTGTTTTAACTATTCTAGCGTGTGATTATTTGTCCGATGCTACAGATTTGATAATTTAACTGTAAATTTAAAAAAAAGTATTAATTGCTTTTTCAACTAACAACAGCTTCATCATCATCATCTTCACTTTCTGCCTGCATGACGACATTAGTTAGACCTAGATATGAAACATTTCCTCTTTGCTCTATCTTGCGTCAGTCTACATTCTTCAACAATAATTGTCACGTTCTTTGTTTTTAGATCTTCCTAATTGATGTTATCCACCCATCTTTTTCTTGGTCTTCCTCGCTTTCTGTTTCCTTCACCTTTATGTGTATGCAGTGCTTTGTAGGCCCATCTATTGTTATCCAATTTAATAACAGTTCAACTCAATCCATTTGCAGTAATATTAATTCTGCTCTATTCGGGGTTTAGTCTACAGTAGACTGCTACTGATCCTATATGCAATTAGGATTTGGTGTGCCATCGGCTGATGCTTCTATGCATTGTAAAGTAGCGCTATAGAAGTTGGTGATAAGACTAGATTACATGATCTGAACAATATTTATTGTATGAGTACTTGTTTTACTTTGTTTTAAAAAAACATTTTTACTTTTAACTGTTTTAGTCGTGGCTAAAATTCATTTGTTAAAAAAGCAACCGAATCCGTTCGCACAACTGGTCTGAATTGACATTATAGTCAAACAATGTTCTACAGTGTACCATAAATTTTGACCATGATTTTTGTTAGCGATTTCTATATTTACAGTTCTTAGCACAACTAGGCCCTATGACAATATCAGTGACGATTCATGCAATTTTACGTATCAGAAAAGTCTTCAAACGCTGATACTGTATTTTAAATGCGTCGATCTTTAGTTAGACTATTACATTTTATATGTCGGTAATTCGGTGCAAGGAAGCCGTCTTAGCAACGCTTTACGCACCTGTACAAGATCTCAAAGAAATGCGCGTAACGTAGCAAAGGAATTCTTCCGAAAAAGAGAAGACTTTTGTAGAAAGAAGATTTAGATCAGCGGCCCAACTGGAGAAATTTAATCGAGAATGTAGGCCTATCAAAGGAGATCAAAGAGGAAAGTATAGAAGCCCGTAATTTAAAAAATATTGGGAAATATTAGGATGGTGGGGGCTGGGGGCATACTTAGCCTCCCCAATATCGTTCAGGCTCCGAAAAGAGAAAACTTTGCATCTCAAGAACTCAGCACAACACGTAAAAAGTTGTCGTTAGGTCGTTGAGAATTGTCCCTCTTCAGGGATATTTCTACACCCCCTAAAACCCACAACATCCCCCAATTTGGGACCGACACTCCCCAGTGTTTAATCTAGACCTTCTCTGGGGGATTCCCCCAAGTCTTAAAATTCCCATTACATTTTTAATATGTTGCATGGAGGATGGAAATTTTCCCCTAAAAGTGTGACGACGGGGCTTTTTTGGAGAGGGGAAAATGTAAGGATGACAATTTTCTGTTTGCCAGGGCATTTGAGAAGGGTTTAAAATATTAGGAAGGATGACCATTTTTTGCTTGTCATCACATTTCAGAAAGAAGATAACCTTTTTTTGCTTGTCAAGGATTTTCGAGACTCGGACCTTGTCCTTCTCCAAACATTTCAAAATCCCCCCAATGTCAAGGTGGCTAGAATAAACACTGGACACTCCCCCGACACCCCCATCAGAGAAATAACCCTGCCCCTCTCCCATTTATAGATTCCTGGCTCAGCCACCGTTTAAACCAAGGTTCTAGCATTAAGACACGCCTACGATTTAGACTTGCATGCATTACCGGTATAATAACTTTAAATAGGATTGCATAGTTACAGTACTTTTTCTAGGAAAAAAAGTTTTGGGAACTCATTTCACATTTACTTTGTCGTAGAAAGCATGCCGTAGATATTAGTAGAATAACAGCTAGTAGGCCTACCTGGAATATTTATATACAATATTTAGTAATATATCATATACAGTAATATACAATACCAGTGTTTAATCTAGACTCCTGGACTCCGAGAGGAAACCGAAAAAGCCGGGGGGAACTGACAAAGCCGGGGGGGGGGGCATTCTGCTAGGGGCCGCTGTTAGTCCATGTAATATTCCAACATTTCCGGGGAATTTGAAATTTCCGGGGGGAAGGGCAATTTCCCCCCGGAAACGGCCTAGATTAAACACTGTACAATACAATTATATACAATACAATTATATACAATGTACCTCGCTGTTTTAAACTGCAATTACGCTGTTCAACTGCTATTACGCTGTTCTCATGCGTTCCCACTGAAAAAAAGAACTGATTGTAAGTAGAACACAAATATTATTGCATATCGATATAAACGAATCTGGCAAAAAAGGTTTGGAACGTCGTTCCCGTGCGTCCCCACTGAAAAATGCAACGGTCTGTGGATCTTATTGATACATTTTCAAGCTAGCAATGCGAAGTAGGCCACAGTGTACACTGTACTGTACGTGTATACGTGTGCAGTCAAAAAGATCAACTCTTAATACGACAGACACTATTTGCCAGCAAAGCAGTTCAAACTACAAGTAGATTGTAACTGTCTGTCGGCAAGAACAATATTTACTTCTCAAACTACACGCCCGCGTAGGCCTATCTCAATACAACTCCTAGAGAACAAATATGCAGGTACTGTAATCCTGTCTCTAGTGGCGGCTTCAGGATTTGGCAAGTAGGAGGCGGTGGGGTGGTAACTTATTAGCGTGGAGGTCAACCATAGGTATGTAGTAGTAAGGATAGGTATGTAGTAGGCCTAGTAAGTGTAGGGTCCCAACAGGGAAGTACGGGGGGCAGGCATTCAATAGGGAGAAGGGCTCCCCCCAGGTGGAGCCGCCACTGTCTGTCTCTAACCTATTTAGGCAAAGTTTGTGGCCAATGCTGATTACAGTACTTCATGACTTAATTCCTGCAAACAAATGGCTCCAACAAACTGATAGGATCAAGTGTCATTTACTTGACTGGACATACATGTATATGCACAGTGACTTCTCAATTCTTGCGCTCGAGATAGTCTAAAGTTCGCAGCTCAACACTTATTTGCAATTTCTTTAGAGACTCTACTAACAGTATTGGGATTTGTGCCCAACCGACGAGAATTTTTAGGAGTTGGGCGGGGGAGGGGGTCTGGTAGGACAATTGTCAACATAATCAATGTAATCATTTGTAGTACAAATTTTGGTCACCTAGAAACATATCATAATTAAAGTCTTCAAATATGCAACAGAACTCACCAGCTAATATTATTTTAATACTGTAGGAGGCGTAAAGCTTTCTGCGACTGGGCTACGCCCCCAAAAGGCCCGTTGAGTAGGGTAGCTAATCACTATTAGCGTAGCCGTAGAGAGAGATCTCTCTTTCTGGTCCTAGACAGAGACGTCATTATCATTTCACTATTTTTCAGGGGGGAGGGCAAAACACTTTCGACCTTCGACCTGACAAGTTACAAGTTTGCGAAAAAGTTGACGACCTTTTTTTACTTGTCAGTCATTTTTACGATTAGTTACTTCAGAGATTGCTCGATATCAATCAAGATATCAAGCAAGCACTCCTTACTCCTTTAGGGCATATAAAAACTAAATATATACCTCAAACATTGGCGAACAATTGTTTTCCCTAAAAATCAGGGGGGAATGCCCCCCCCCAAATGACGTCCCTGGTCCTAGACTGTAATCGGATTCGAGCAAAAACGATGAAGAAAGTATACTGGAAAGGCCTAATGATTGCCGGTATGTTGTCATCTATAGTCTGAAAATATGCCAAAAAAATCAAAATTTTAATTAAATGTTACCCCGAATCGTTCGGTTGGAGCTGTGCTGCACTGCAGCGCAGTGTTGCATAGAGGTCTGATGGGAGACATTCCCCTGCAACATTTTAGAATTTTAAAAAAATTGCAATAGGCCTAACTAAGGAGCGAAGGTCATTTCTCATAAAACCTCCCCCCCCCGCCGAACTGCCGTAAATCCTTCATGGCAGAGGATAGCGTAGGCCCCAATGCAACGCTTGGGCTGTCACGCTGTCAAAGCCTTTTGCCCCTAGTCTGAAACCCTGGCTAAGCAACTGGTCAGGATAAGCCCTGTGCCAAGCGAGTGGCCTGCCGTTTTTACACAAAACTACAATATGATTCTCATTTGGGTCGGGTGAATCCAGAGGCGCCCACAGAAAGGGGGAAAAGGAAGCAAATGCTTCCTAAAAAAGCTAGGGGAGGAAATTCCCCCTGAGTTTTGGTATCACGTTAGAGTAGCATATTAATTCGATAAATGCCTGTGAAATTACTGCAGTGCAAAGGCATTCATACAATTTTATTATTATTGTCACTTTCGTACAGTCATTCTAATGATGCAGAATGTAAACTTCCTGTGAAATATAAATAATTTGTAACAAACCAATAGGCTTACGTGAAGTTTACATTCCAAATTAGACTACTGCAACTCCCTCCACTATAGCCTTCCAAATACCTCCATCAACAAATTACAATCCATTCAAAACTGTGATATGGTGCAATTAGATAGTTAATAATTTGCTAGTTTCAGTCCGTTGCCTTAACCCTAGAGCGCATGAGCTTTTTACAAACGTTAACGCATGACGGGGTCAAAATGACCCCAAACAGCAGCCACGTATAACAAAGTTATAAAACTATTTGTTTATTACATTATTATAAAACTATTTACTTATGGCATCTTAAATGCAAACAATTATGCGTGGTCATAGCAGTGGCGGCTCCAGAATTTGGCAAGTGGGGGGCATTGGGATGGCAACTTCTACGCATGGGGACCAACTATTTGTTGCTAGGTATGTAGTTTTAAGTATAGGGTCCCAACAGAGATTTGTTTTGCAAACCATCGCCTTCTTTGCCAATGTTGGCCAGGCTAGGCCTACCGTTTTACCGTTTCGCATTGTACACATACAGGTGATAGAGCTCCGAGTCAGCTAGCAACCATACTTTCATACCATATTTGTCTGGTTTGGTTGGTAAGTATTTTTGAAATGGGTATCGCCCACGAAATGGCATGAGCTGCTAATCTACTGTAAGTAATGTCACGTGTGGTGACACAACATAGTTTTCCAAACAGTTGGCAATGAAGGCAGTACACATGTCATGAAATGGAGCAAATGTGTCTGACTGGCGGCGAACTCCACGCGTTTCACGATCATCGAATTGCATGTGGGAAAGAAATGCTTCGAAACGATTTATTGACGTGGTAACGGTAAACTTGGGTCGTCCGAGTGATCCAGAACTCCATAGTTGTCTCGTTGACTCGTGTTGTCCCTTGCAGACACCATATGCATCAAATACAGCAAACCTATAACGACTTTCAGCTCCAGAAGTGTAACTGAAATGCAACTCAGTGGATCTTTCCCTTCCGACTGCAGAGCATATTTCTTGTTATACTTCAGTATGTCATTCAGCATTGAATCTGATGCAAACAAAGAACATACATCAGTCATTGTCCCTATTTTCCTTGCAGCATCCGCAGCCCAGGCCTTTTCCGTAATTATATAGACTTGAACTGTCTGTGACTTGATGGGAGGAACAGAGTCCCAAGTTCGTCCTGACGCTGCTACATATAATCTCTGGTTTTGTGTACTAACTGTCTCAACAGTTTGGTCACTGATATCATTAGCAACTGCAAAACTTTCATCAGTGACAAGGAATAATTGCATCCCTTATCAGCATTGGACTGACTCATCTCCTGTGTAGGAATGGCCGGATGGTCCAATTTGTCTTCGTCATGTGATGTCACATCCGCATCCGAACTATCGCTAGTATTGTCGTTTAGCCAACCACTAATTCTATTCAGAGCTTCTGATTTACAAAATCTTTTTGCTCACTTTTAGTTGAATTTACAACAATTTACAGCTAATTCTCTGTGACAACTGATAATCTCTACTTCACATGTAATAACACCACAGGAAACGCTTCAGATATCATTGTATATTATTATTATTATTATTATTATTATTATTATTATTATTATTATTATTATTATTATTATTATTATTATTAGATAAAATAAGTGGGACCATATAATGATGATGGATTCTATCTAAAGAATTGTCCAGATTCCCCTAGAATGTATTAGTACCATTCCGGGGTCAAAATGACCCCGTCATGCACATCCTACCACTACTTACATAAACATCTGTAGTTAGGCTTGGATGTTCAAAATTTACAAATATATATAATCTATGTGTAACTTGTAAACTTTTGAAAGATGTCACCAAGGCTCGCCGCAAAATCTTTTTTGGGGAGAAAGTTATTCTACAAAAATACTTGCTTCGGGGTCAAAATGACCCCGTCATGCGTTCTAGGGTTAAGTCTAGTTACCCATCTTGCAGTTGTTGCAACGTTAATGCGGCAATAATGTCTCTATCTATGTAAAATAATGTAGGTATGGTTGTTGGAGAAATCTAATTGTTAAAATAAATACTAAAAGTACATTTTGTTTTATTGGTATTTGGATGTGGTTATATTGTCAATAGTTTGCAGGTAATTTTGAATAGTTTGCCAGCGCAATTACTGCAATATTTCTCTTTAGTTTCAACTTAGCCTATAGGCTATTTAGTAGTGCTTTCTGGCTGTTGGGATTGTCCAGAAATTAAGAATTAGAACTTAGAAGTTACTGGCATGAAACCTCTCCTGGTGCACCAAAGTGTGCGATTTGATGTCCAAAATGGACTGAAACTCACCTACGAGCATCTATCGATTTCAAAAACGGACCCCCGTTTAGGGGTAGGAGAGGGGAGGACAGGGAAGAGGAAGCTGCTTCCAGCAGTCAGAGGGATGGGCGCCTATGGGTGAATTTATTGTAGTTTCCTTTTTTCTTTGCGCCAATCTGGCTTAATATTGCACTTTAAATTATACATTTCATAAATTTACTCGCATTTACTGCAGCAAACAGAAATGTCTGGTCTAAAAGACAAAGAGAAAGCAACACGATGAGAACAGAACTATTACTGTATCTACCAAAACATAAAAATAATAAACTATCAATAAAGAACTATAATTAGCTGCAGCGCAGCAGTGGTCCCTGTCTACGACAAGAACGCACAGACAACGAAATTCTGATCGACCTTTGTCGATAACGGTTTAGATCCCACGATCTTTAGGGCTATAATCAGTGGCGTAGCGAGGCAAAGTGCCGCCCTGGGCGAGAAAAAAAGTGCGGCCCCAATTCTCCGAAAAACGTCTGACAAGCAAAAAACGTTATCAACTCTCCAAAAAAGTCTCTGACAAGCAAAAATCTAAGAAATCTAGAAAGTGCCGCCCCTAGAGCAAGTGCCGCCTGGGGCGCTTCGCCCCTCTGCCCCTCGCTACGCCACTGACTATAATTATTATGCAGTGGCATAACCATAGTGACAAAATAGGAGAGGAAATTGAACATAGTCTTATACAGGCGAACTTGGTTTCAGTGGCGGCTCTAGGATTTGGCAAGTGGGGGGCCGTTGGGGGCAACTTCTAATCATGGGGGCCAACCATTTGTTGTTTAATGTATGTAGCATTAAGTATAGGGTCCCAACTGGTGGGCCAATGGGGGCCAGGCTCTCAATAGGGGGCACGGGCCCCTGGCCCTGGTGGAGCCGCCACTGCTTGGTTTGTGAGCTATCTCAGCATGCAATTCATAATAATAATAATAATAATAATAATAATAATAATAATAATAATAATAATAATAATAATAATAATAATATTTAAAGTGGTCTAGGAGGCTAAGTAAGCCTGTGTGAAAACCACTGTAGTAACTCTTTATATTAAACATTACTGTAGCCTATATAGGGCCAGTGCTTCCCAACCCCTTTCTAGCCAAGACACACTAGCCAGAAATCAAACAGTAAACGGCACACCGGATATACTGTAAATGCACTGTTAATTTACATTGATTAATATACTAATTAATATTAAATAATTAATTTATTAATAGCCTATATTTGCCCTACTGGGCCTTTAGGGTAGACCTGCGTGGCACAAGACAAATTAGTCAATTTGAATTTTAAAACGTTAAAAACGTAAAAATTCGCGAAAATTTTCTCCCTAGAAATCAGGGGCAACGGCCCCAGGCTCCAAATGACGTCCCTGGAAGGGGATGGCAAGGGGTCACCCTTCACCTTTGTATCAACGTTTACGCCTATTCATGACCAGTAATATCGAAACATTCCCCTTAACTCAAGCAGGCCCTCCGAGAGAAATTCCGGGCCCCTGTGCAGAATGGCCGACTGGCCCTTTTCGTCATGATTTCTTGACGACCTTTTTTTTCTTGCTTGTCGGCCATTTAGCACTGTTTCCCGGGCCCCCTTGTGCTCGCCGGGCCCCTCTGCTGAACTGACATTTTAACCATTCTTTAGTGTTATTATTCATTTTATTGTTAATTATACATATTCATCATCGGCCCGGGCCCCCTCCAGACCGCCGGGCCCCTGTGCAGTTGCCCCCCTGCCCCCCTCTCGGAGGGCCTGAACTCAAGAGAAGTGCTTGTTTTAACACAGTGCTGACCAACCGAATTCACTCACTTCCTAGTGATTTTTAAATCTGTTATGCTCACATTCGAGCAGGGGCGCCCATCCCCCCTGACTGCTGGAAGCAGCTTCCCCCTTTCCTTCCCTCTCCTACACCTAAACGGTTATCCGGCATGGATTTATCTACATCACATTAATAATAATAATAATAATAATAATAATAATAATAATAATAATAATAATAATAATAATAATAATAATATTATTATTATTATTATTATTATTATTATTATTATTATTATTATTATTATATACGAAAAACTAGCAGTATAACACTGGACACTGGCATCCCACCGCAAATTTATGGAAAAAAGTCTGGGGTCCGGGGTATAACCCCGGAAAATTTTTGAAATCAATAGATGCTCGTAGTGAGTTTTAGTGCATTTTGGACATTACATTGCACACTTTGGTGCTCCAGGATAGGTCTCATACCACTAACTCCTAATTCTCAATTTCTGGAAAATTCCAACAGCCACAAAGCACTAATAGATGTAAGTTGAAACTAAAGAGAGATATCGCAGTAATTGCGCTGGCAAACTATTCAAAATTGCATGCAAATTGTCTATTTTTTTAGTATTTAGTTTAAAAATTAGATTTCTCCAACAACCACACCTAGGCCTACATCATTTTTTAAAGGCATTAAAGCTGCAACAACTGCAAAAGGGATAACTAGACTTAAGGCAGCTGACTGAAACAAGTTATTAACAATATCTAATTGCACTGTTTCACAGTCTTGAATGGATTGTAATCTGTTGATGGAGGTCTTTGGAAGGCTATAGTGGAGGAATTTGAAGTAGTCTAATTTGGAATGTAAACTTCATCTGAGTCTATTGGTTTGTTATAAGTTATTTATATTTCACATGAAGTTTATATTCTGCATCATTAGAATGACTGTGCGTAAAAGTGACAATAAAAATAAACTTTTCTGAATGCCTGATAATAATGAACTTGAATTGAGTACCGGTAAGCTTATATGAAGCTACGAAATTGCACTGTAGTAAAACCAGTAATTTACTTGCACAGGCATTTAGGGGCTTATCGAATTAATATGCTACTCTAACGCAGGGATGGGCAAAGTGCGGCCCGCGGGCCACATGCGGCCCTCGAGGTTCTTTTGTGCGGCCCCCGACATCGAGAGATACTACATTAGCATGCGGCCCTCTAAAACACATGAAACACTTGACAACCATAGGCGGATTTTATTAAAGGGTAGGGCAGGCTTAAGCCTACCCAACTAATCCCACCAAAACAAAAAAAAATGTTTTTTCCTTCAACACCAGGTCTGTCGCGTGCTGGATGGCACGCGTGCTGGACGGCACCCGTGCTGGATGTCACCCGTGCTGGATGGCACCCGTGCTGGATGGCACCCGTGCTGGATGGCACGCGTGCTGGATGGCACCCGTGCTGGACGGCACCCGTGCTGGACGGCACCCGTGCTGGATGTCACCCGTGCTGGATGTCACCCGTGCTGGATGGCACCCGTGCTAGATGTCACCCGTGCTGGATGGCACCCGTGCTGGATGGCACCCGTGCTGGACGGCACCCGTGCTGGATGTCACCCGTGCTGGATGGCACCCGTGCTGGACGGCACCCGTGCTGGACGGCACCCGTGCTGGACGGCACCCGTGCTGGATGTCACCCGTGCTGGATGGCACCCGTGCTGGATGGCACCCGTGCTGGATGGCACCCGTGCTGGATGGCACGCGTGCTGGATGGCACTCCTAGACCCCCATACTAGCCTAGCCAAATATTAAACTCTAAATCCGCCTGTGTTGACAACACCTCAATGGAAAATTCAGCATTCAAAATTGGATTTACACTTTGGCACTTGATCGTTACCTAGAAATAATGTTTTTAATATTTACTAACTTTTCTTCGACTTGACAGTCTTGGCTTATTAATACTTACTTAAACTGTGCAGTATATAATACGTTATGTTAAAGTCGTTTTGGAAACTACTTAAAAAATTAATTTTAAATGCCCAAAAAATGTGCGGCCCTCGGCTTTCATCGCAGACACTTTTGCGGCCCTCGGATAAAAATTTGTGCCCATCACTGCTCTAACGTAATACCAAAACTCAGGGGGGGGGAGAATTTCCTCCCCCCTAAGTTTTCTAGGAAGCATTTGCTTCCTTTCCTCCCTTGTGTGTGCGCCCCTGCATTCGAGATCTGCGTCTGGCACACCACCTACCGCCCCTCCCTTGATATTAAGCGTGCTTCCGCTAGCGCCACTTCAATACTAGTTCACTCTAAATTAGACTAGGGCCTGCTGCAACTCACTGTTCCACAATCTTCCAAAAGCTTCCGTATGTAAGCTCCAATCAATTCAAATGCTTTAACTCGCGCAGTTAACCAAATCAACAAAACTCTACCAAATTACACCGTAGTACTGTAAGTTACAGTAAGTCGCTGCTTAGTCTTATGCGCCTAATCTTTCTTGATATAGCTATACTAAGATGAAATAGTTATACTAAGATTAAGCGCTTAGGAACAAAGTGCTACTGCGCTGCTGCTGTGAAAGCGCTATAGAAACTAACTGATTTTATTTACTTACTTACTTACTTACTTAGTAGTAGAATAGTAGGCTAGAGCTAGATAAATGGATGGCTACTTAAGTACTTATTATAGAAGAGAGCGCTGCTAGCCTAATACCTGGTCGTTGAGTGTGACTGAGAAGAGCGGCGGTGTCAATTGTTTGCCTGTTACTTCCCGATTGATCGTCGTTTGTTTTCTGTCTTTTTGTGTTCGTCAAAGTTCTTCCGATGAAAGCGAATCGAAGTAGCTAAGTCAGTCGACTTCGGTCTTTGTGTTATTTCGTCGATAGAAACGACTATCTCTCTGTGTTTTCGTATTTTGTCGGATCTGCAGTGGACCGCGGGTCCCCCGGTGTAAATAAGACTGTGTTGTCAGTGAGTTTTGTGGTCGATTTGGTACTTTCCCGTTATCCGGACCCCAGTGAAGTGTAATGGCTTTTCGGTCGTGAACCTGACCCTAACACTAACTCTAACCATAACCCTGACTTAACCCTAACCTAACCCTAACCCTGACGCCAACTACACCATCCCTCTACTGGGGTCCGGATAACGGGAAAGAACCGTCGATTTTTTGTCAGATGTGCGCAGTATCTATTTAAACCGAAATAATGATAATTAAGACTCAGGCCCTCGTAATTCTAGATTGTCGTTGTTGTTGAAGGTGTCGAGAGGCGTTATATAAATGCCTTGTTTCATTGCATGACACACTGCTGTCATCGGCCTTTTTGACGACCGGGGATCTTGACTGCTGAAGAGAGAGGAACCAAGCACATTTTGTAGCGCAGAGCTCTGTATTTTGGACAGTTTCAGCATTATTATGCTGTTACGTTTTTGAGGAGAAGGACTGCATTTGACTTTGAGTTTGTGATGTAATGTAGCATTTGTAAAGTGCCTCTTATATTTCTACTCAGAGGTGCTCTTGGCATTGGAGTTGCATGATAAAGCAGTGAGATTTTAGCTTTCGCATTAAACAGAGCGAGGGAGGAAGAAGTGAGGCCCAAATGGATTGGGTTCAATGCATTCGAAAGGGAGGGTCCAGTCGCTGCAGAGTGCTTGACATTGAGTAAGAGCAGTGTGTGATCTGGGAACATAAACATTCTTCCGATCAGTGGAGTGGAGGAGGCGATGCGCAGTGGAAGAGTGTGTTTTAAAAGCTCAGTAATGAGAGACAGGGCCTGACCTCGAAAGTGCTGCAGAAACAATAATTACTTGTTTGAATTTAATGCTGTCGGAAATTGGAAGCCAATGTAGGGTGTTAAACATAAAATCAGCGATGCTAGAATAGCTAGGAGCTTTAGCCACAAGACGAGCTACTGCATTTAGGACATATTGGAGAGTTGAGAGTAGACTTTTGGGCAGACCAAGATACAGATAATTGCAGTAGTTTATAGCAGCAAAAGCATGAACCAGAGATTTGGCTGCAGAGAAAGAAAGTGAAGAACAAATAACCCTAATTTGCCTAAGTCGGTAAAAGCAGTATCGAGAGAGTCTATCAAAATACTATTTGAAGGTCAAGTTACTGTCAAAGTAAATACCAAGGTTCTTGATGCAAATTGAGAAAGATTGATTAGGAAATAGAGAATTCAATTAGTAGTAATCAATTTTAGTGTGCAGATGTTTAGTGCCAAGCCAGATAAGTTGAGTTTTGTAAGGGTTCAGTCAAAGACTATTGGAGAACATCCAATCCCAAAGCATTGGAATTACATTGGCTACTGATACTGGAAAGATATTGGCTATTTGCACTTAATTTTAGGATTATGTTTTATGATTATCTTTTTTAATATGGCTTTGCATAGTGGTAGATGGGATTTTAACTGGTCTCAGTGACAACATGTGCAGGTTCACACCAGTTGAGCTTATAAGCTTTGTGTTTAGCTTTTCAAAATTTGAGAGTAAAGAGATTTTGTGGACAAGTGAGAAATGATATGTTCATTAGCCAGTTTCTTTGGTTGCATTGATATTGAATATTGATCTAGTAGATCATCTCCCAATCTACAAGATCATCTGCAGAGTGCATGGATTTTCTTTGGCTTTGCCATTCAGTTCTGTTCTGTGCTGTTTCCTTGAGCCACTCAAACCCCTTATGACTGCTGCAGCCATTCATCATTATGAGCAAGCAGACTCTCAGTTTGTTGTCTGTTTGAAGCCAAATCTATCATTATCATCAGCATTGAGCTGTTTTTTTTGTGACTGAGATTCTATTATAGTTTGCTTTTTGTTCCCAGAGCATTCAACTCTCCTTTTGGTTTTTTCGCCAATACTTCCTCATTCATGATGTGTGCTTTCCAGCAGAATTTTTCAACCTTTCTTCATATTTATATTTCAGATTCTTCAAGATTCCTGATTCTTAATTACCATATTATTTTGCATATAAGATGCACTTTTTTCCCTTAAAATATTGGTACAAGGTGTGGGTGCGTATTATACATAAGAATAAATTTTATATACATACAATTTTATGTACATAACATACATAATTTTAATTTAGCCATATTTTTACGCTTATAACACGCGCATTATACGAGTTTACCTATGTGGTCGGTGGTGGAGAAAAACGTTGTTTTCACATCAATTTTAAAAAAGAATTTGCCAGAAAATTGTGATTGTCTAGGTTACTCAATAAACATTCTGTCTTTGATAGCTAAAAATGATGTAGACTTTGTTTTATGGCTTCATGGCAGCTGCCGGTAGGGGGGGAACTGTCTACTCTTCCAATTTTAAGCAGAATTTGAAAGACAATTGTGATTATCCAGGTAATTTATAGAGATTCTCAAAATTTTTGGTGCATATTATACATAGGTATTAATATTTTTACATTAATATTTTTACATTATGATAACTCTAGGAACTTAGGGTGCGTATTATACCCAAGATAATACGGTATCGATATTTCTGCTCCCTATAGTACCACGTTCCATATCAACACCTTTGTCATTCTTTATTTTCAAAATCTCTGATGAAGATGTGGTCTTCGTTTCCATCTTTCAATGTCATTCAAGTTTGATGTGTTTTCAAAAGCATTTCCCCCTTATTTTATCAGTTATTCCTGTTCCAGTCTTCCTTTTTCCTTTATTTGCGATTCTGTTTAGTATTTTCACTTCAGACTCTGATTGATTGTCTGTAGCATTTTCTGTTTAATCTGCTGTTCCTTTTATTTCTGTCTGGCCTTCCTGTGTATTCTACCACTTTTGATTTTTCCTGTAAGATATGTTTATTATTATTCTGACATTTCCTTTGCCATCTTGTTTGGTATGTGGTCAGCATTTTATAGTGATTGAAATTGTGAAGTTCGAATTTGGAGAATTTGGTGAGCATCATCTTTGTTTAATATTTTGTCAAAACTCCTGCAAAACTTAAACTTTGATTTTGCTGCAAGAGAAATTTTGTGGCATCAGAATAGTCTGTACCATGCATATTCTGGCTCAGAAAAGCACTTGATAGAGTGCTAAGAGAATTTGTAATGTAGGTTATTATATGGAAGGGTTGATTTAAGGTATGGTAGGTCCAGATAACAACTGACAATGTACAACTATTCATTGATTACAGGCTGCACTGAGAATTGATTGATGATCCTGGTGGGATTAAACTTAGATTCTGTATGAAGTCCTGTCATGTTCACGAGATTTTGATGAAAGTATAGAAACACAAGAGCCTACCATGAGATCAATTAGATGATCATGTTTTGCCACTGTCAGAGTTGAACACGGAACTGAAAGCAAAGGTGATATAATGCATAGATGTAAAAAACGTTGAAAAAATAATAAAAAACATTTAAAAATGTAAAAAAACATTTAAAAAATAAAGAAATTTTGAATAAAAAATGTTATCGACATATATCTGAGCGAGATTAGAGAATGTGCCTTACCCACCCACGGGGAATAAACAATCAAGTCACACTAAGCAAAGCGACTGTGAAATGAAATAAACAGCAATAATACTGGCATAAATTGCTTACTCTACGTTGTAAGTAAGTAAAGCTGCATGACCTGTTAATAAGCAGTCGACTATACTCTATAGTTAAACAGGTGAAAGCTAAATTAATTAGCTAGTTGTAGCTGGTTTCAGAAAATCTGTGCTTTATTTTGCCAACGTTTTTTATAATAAAAAACGTCAAAAAACGTTAAACGTAAAAAATGTTGAAAAATAAAAAACGTAAAAAACGTTTATTACATCTGTGATATAATGGAAAACCCCAGCTGAAATAATTAGGGTTAAACATAAATCCTAGTGAGTTAAGTGATGTTAATTTTTCAATTTATGGAAACAGCGAATTGAAGAGAAAATGCAACATCCTTGTATGGTGTGTTATAAAGGGGTTGGTGTTTACTCTTTTTGCGCACATTGTTAACCCCTTAACTGGGATTCCCGGATACATCCATCCATTTTACATTGAGTTACAGTTAAATACACGGTTAAGGGGTTAACGAACACACCAAAATGTGTATTGACATAAAGAGAAACTATGCTAGATTTTACCCAGGCAGCCTACAACTAGCCGTGCAGATTGGAATAATGCTAGGAGTGCACAGCTTCTGTTTCGTGTAGATATTTTGTGTGATGAGGGGTGGTACTGAACTGGTTGAGTTGTATAAACATTGTATGATTGAAATAAAGACTATTGATATTCCTCTATGTGCCATGTATATCAACATGAGAGTAAAATTTCAAGTTTATGAGGCTTGTGTGTAAAAAGATCTAGCAAACATGGACATTAACTATAAATGTTAAAAGAAAATTATGCTGATTGCCTTAGTGCTGTATTGTTTACTTTGGACTGCAGAATACAATGAAAAGCAGAAGACAATATTGACCTCTGAGCTCTGACTATGAGGAAATATAACATTGAATTTGCAGGCCTGAATTTTAGATAATTGTTTGACCATATTCTCATTTTGAAACTTTAGAAAAATGTAAAACATTTGAGCAAATGCTTAAAATAATGCAGAATGATCAGAATTCACAAAACTCTCATGATTACGAACAGTAAATTTGATTGATTAATATGTATGTACTACCATCATATGAAATTTAATTTAAATTTCGACATCCTCAGCAATTGTGACTTATGTTATCTATATTCCTATATAGGACATTTTTACTTCTAATGTTGAAAGGATTTCTCAGAAATGGTAACTGAAACCACTGCTCTATTTTGATGAATGTTGACCTTTTCATTAATAATTATATATTCTTGGATTGTAGAACGGAAATTGTTATGACTTATATAGCACCAGTTGTGCAGTTGTATTCTTGTGATTCCTATTTTTAGTGTGACTATGAATGATGTTGTATGGGTGCTGTCTCAATGCTTTTGTCTTATCAGCTTGTTGTGTATGCATATCTGACATTTGCCTGGTTGTCTTTTGACTTTGTAGTTTTAAAGACCATGGGAGGAAAACTGATCATTACTGTTTACTTGCTCAGGGTAATACAAGTTTGAACCACTACAGATAAAATTTTAATGCTGCAAGCTGTTGAGAGAAATTATGTTTTAAGATAAGTTGTAAACGATTGGATGCATAGAAGTATATAATTATGTTATTGATTTCACACATGGCAAGTAAGATGATTTTGTCCATAGTTAAAAGTTACTGGATAACTACCGATACTTGGTATGAAGAGAATGAGCTTCATAAACCTCTTATGTATCATTTAATGTTGATCATGGTTTCATAATGATGACAGGAAACAGGCTTTACAAAAAAACTTAGTTTATATCAATAAAGTTATACATATTTTAAAATAAATTAAAGGCATTTTGTATATGATTATTTGCTCTCAAGTATGTTTTGAACATTTTGCTGTCATTTTTGTTTTACCTACTTTATTTACTACGTACTTTGCCTGAGTGATAGTTACTAAGTTATATTTTTAATAATTCATATTTGACAAATTTGACTCAATTTCTATCCTTCTGTAATTCTGCATACCCTCTTGGCTTGAACTTTCTTTAAAAAAATTATAGATGTCTTTACCTTAAAATCTCGAGTATAGTGCACACGTTTTAATTCAGAATTTTGCATAAAGTTGAGGGTGTGTATTTTATTCAATTCATCTAATACCACAATTATGTAAAATTTTCCTCATTTTCTCCAAAGACTTAATTTTGTTGGCACTTTCATTAGAGTTTACTGTATCATTTGAACAGCAAAGCAAGTGGCATTGATGAGGGAGAATGAGACGGATTGAAATGGAGAGGGACAATTTGTAAAGAGAGTGGAGGGAGAGAAGACTACATGGAACCGGTATTGATGACTTTATTGACAACTTAGCCTATTGTTGGTACAATGCCAGAACAGTGAAATGACAAAGTGTCTGCTGTCCGAGGGAGATGGAGAGAGACAATTTACAAGAATAATGAGAGGGGAGGGAAAGGCTGACTTGGAACCACAATGTGGGAGGTATTACCGGTAATGACTTTATTGCTGGCTACTAGCTCAGTTAAACAAGGTCTGGTTTCACTGCAGGGGACTCTGTAAATAATTAAAGACAGTCTAACTGCTAACTGTGAAATTTCTGCTTAATATGATGCCATGGCACACATTCTTCCATTCATTATATTACAGTAAACACAGGCTCAGAGACTTTTACCAGTGAAATTATAGACATTTACAACATTCACAGTTGTCAGCAATAATTAAGCTTACCAGTGGTAAAGTAAAATGCTACTAATTTTCTTTAATATTTATGATATATCATTGGGGGGTAGAGTTACCCCCCACCCCTTACAAAAAAGGCGCCAAAAAAACTTCCACACCCTACGAGGATTAAGGGTGCGCATTATATTCATGAAAACTATGAAATTCGATTTTACCTTTTGATATGCACCCCAGAAAGCTGCGTGCATTACATTCCCATCATAAATGCAATGGAAGGCGGCAAGGTCACCGCATTAATACTTCTTGATCTATCAGCAGCTTTTAATACTGTGGATCATTCCATCTTCTTATGCTGTCTCCAGCATTGGTTTGGCATATCTGATTCAGTGCTGCATTGGTTCACTACTTACACTGTACTTGAGCTCTCGCACTCAGTCTGTCTGCACAAATGGTACTTTTTCATCATCGGCCTATTTAAATTGTGGGGTCCCCCAGGGCTCGGTTCTTGGTCCTCTCTTGTTCACTTTATACACGATTCCTCTTGGTTCATTACTGTCAGATCATCACCTAGATTACCACCTATATGCAGATGATACTCAGATTCTTATTTCATTTGATAAGTCTTCAGCAGAAGCTTCATTGGAAACTATTTCTTAAGCATTCTCTCATATTCAGTCCTGGATGGATTCAAATAAATTGCTTTTAAACCTGGCTAAAACTGAATTTCTACTTTTAAGCACAAAGCCCCAGCTCGAGAAATTTGACTCTATAAACTCTGTTAAGTTTGGGGATTCGACTAGTCCTGTAAGCACTTCTGCATGGGATCTGGGAGTTAATTTTGATTCCACACTTTCTTTCACAAATCATACAAATAGCATCTGTAAAGTAGTTCACTACCATCTTCGTGATTGGTACCGTATTAGGAAATTTCTAAATAAATCTGCATTAATGCACTTGGCAAATGCTTTAGTGTCTAGCCGTCTTGATTACTGCAACTCCCTTCTTTTTGGCACTCAAAATCCAACCTGGCTAAACTCCAATGAGTTCAAAATTCACTGGCTCGGGTGGTTTCAAAAACCCCAAAACGTGAGCATATAACCCCAGTTCGTAGGGGTCTTCATTGGCTTCCAATTAAAGAAAGGATAGACTTTAAAATCTGTCTTTGGGTATACAAAACACTTTATTACAAGTTACCTTCTTTCTAAACTCTCTGTGCAAACAAGTAAATACTCGACCAGATCCTCGTCTGCAATTGTTCTCTCCCTCTCCCATACTCGGACAGTTCTTGGTTCTCATGCCTTTTCAGTGGCTGCCCCCAAACTCTGGAACTCATTGCCTCAACATGTGCACATTGCAAATTCATTACAGATTTTTAGAAAAAGATTAAAAACCCATCTTTTTGACCTGGCCTATCCACCATAGACTGTAACCCGTTTGCCTGGCCAGATACCCTGGATTTGACCTGAATCTTTAATTATTTGGATTTGGTGTGCCATCCGTTGATGCTCCTGTGCATTATGAAGTGGCACTATAGAAGTTTAAGATTAGATTAGATTAGACTCCTGTGCACCTTATATTCAAGATTTTATGGTATTTTCTTTTTTCCTGTGTGCCTCCAATTTCTTAACATGTCTGTGTCACATGTCTGTTTTGTTTCAGGTTCTGACAATATTGATTATCTGTAATAATATGACTGTGTCAGGTAAGCATTTGCTTTACAGCTTATTTAGAAGTTTTCTTCAATGGTACTGCTTCTGAACCTTAACTTAATATATATGACATTCGAATGCTATAGAACCCGAACTGAATGAAATTTGTGATAGAAAGGGATTGAGTGTCATAATATTTTTAATGATAGGCAGTACTGTACAGTGTTTGTTATATACTTCCTGTTCAGTTTTGTTGTTTTATGACTGTGAAATAAGATCGTGCATTGATAATTACTGAATGCTGGCTAATGCTTATAGCATGATGTTTTTACTAGTGTTATTATTAGTCTAAGGGCCATCAGGCTTTCTATAACGTTTAAAGCTACATCCTTGTTCATAGGACGTTTGAATTTTATCGCTGCAGATATGATTATGAAGCAGGCTTGAGCAAATCAGAAGCTTTGGTTAAAGTGAGGAGATAAAATCTGACCAGAATTCCCATTTGGTCTATCTTTGAGTTACTGATTTGAATGTTTAGAAGATATCAAAAACAGTTGACATACTGTCCCAGGCAACTGATTAGCGGCCTGTGATTTATGCCTTTGACATAAATACTAGAGCCTCTTACCTTTGCCCGCCGACAAACCACCTTGCCTATAGCTATTTCAAGAAAGATTAAGCGCATAAGAATAAGCAGCTACTGCCGTACTGCTTTCCGGGGCGCTGTATAAGTTTATGAGATTTTACTTACTTACTTACCTAAACTGAATATAATCAATGATCCCAACTGAAGGCAGTGTTGTGATAATGCCACTTGAAATTTGGATTAGTAATTAATGAGGAATTTTTGTGAGGCCAAGGCATGTCAAAGGTTTTTTCTTGTCTCTAACTAGGAAGTTCCTGCTATATAGACCTCTATGATTTATATCATTTGAAAAAGCTTAATTGATATTTTGATAATTTAATTGTTTGGCTATTGCACTTGTTTAGCACTTTCCTGGTCCTTTTAACCCTGCAATACTTTTTTAGCTGTACACTTTTAGCCATCAGTTTGGTGTCTATCTGTTACAGTCTATGGTATATTCATAATGTGTGAGAAAAGTTGATTGGCAAAAACAGTTATTTTGGTAAATTATTGCAAATAAACATGCTTTAAATGCACTTACCACCATCCTTGCTCATTATCATTCATTATCGCTTTTTAATTTTACCACTTTTTTAGTTAAAAACAATAGACATTTTTCCAGGACGGTTGATGCTTATCATTCCAACATTCAAAGACCATGACATTCTGTGCTTCTGTGTGATCCTTTGATTTTTGATCTTTCTGTGTTGTATAGTGTACCTATATGCCCTACATTGACCTGTTGGAAATGAAGTCAGTCAACAAACATAACTAACAAAACCAACTTAGTCAAAGAAGAACTCTATCAGATCCTGTGTTTGTGTTAAGCTAAGGCTGGAATGTCCAGTCATTTTGGGCAAATTTAGAAATAGACGACTCTCTCTGGGACTGCAAGTTATTTATAACTAACAAATTGCCTGTAGAGAATGACTATTTTCAGTAACTAATTATCATTGGATAATTCAATTATCACAGTTGACAGAAACAGTTGCACTTTTCAGAAAGTTCATGATTGATTTGAGTTTTAGGCATCCCATTATTGGTAATCTAATTTATAATTGCTCTGGCTTTCTGCCTGAAACCACCTGCAGTCAGTAAATGCATCAGGAACCTTGTCCATGCTGGGCTGTTTCAGAATTGAGAAATGACTTTTGCATCTATAAAAATTTGATCTTGAATGATTTTTAGAGATTGATAATAAAAATTGTAAGCTTGCACGGGTAAATTTTATTGAAGCTAGGAAAATGCCATATTTTGAGTTGCCATGTTGATGCTTGTAAATCTGTTTTGAGGTAAAATGTTTGAAGAAGATTAGAATGTTTTTATTTTGTTAAACATAGACCTTAAATCATCATAAAATTCTATGTCTTCAAACTGAAGTTATTCACAAAGTAATATCTAATCTGCTGAAGTTGAGTAAGGAAATGCCAAATGTGCTTTTAACTTATAAAAATATTTGAATCCAGAATTTGAGGTCATGATTGGAATGTCAGTTTCGTTAAATTTTTTCCCAAGTTGATTCAGTAGCCACAAGCTATTGAGGAAACACAGAAATTTGCTAAAAGTAAAGTAAGTAAAGTAAAATCTCGTGGATTTCTATAGCGCCTTGGAAAGCAGCACAACAGTAGCTGCTTATTCTTAGGCGCTCAGCCTCTCTTAAAATAGCCATAGGAAAGGTGTGGGATCAGCCAGGCAATAGTCAATATCTGAAGGGCAGTGAGGCTAGGTTGGTACAGCTATGGCGGAAATGATTTAAGAAACAGGAAGGATTTAAGCTTAGACCTGAAAACTTGAGGAGATAGTGCAGGAATTATAGGAAATGGGCACTCAGATTTTATTGTTTGAAAGTGTCCAAGTGTGCGAAGGGAAGCTGGGATCGAGTTCCAGAGTTCAGGTGCAGCGTATGAGAAGGCACGGTTGCAAATTTTCAGGGATGACTGATTTAGCGGGCGTGACAGAGTGAGATGAGATGACTAACGTGTGGGTCGAGGAGGCTGAGGGGTTAATAGTGATCTAAGGTAGACAGGTTTTGATGACTGAAGTGAGCTATGTGTAAGTGTTATTATCTTATATTGGATACATTCTGTTATTTTAAGCCAATGTAATGATTTTAGTATGGGTGAAATATTGCTAGTACTAGTGTGCTAATTGCATGAGGAACTGTTAGCTTATTGTACATCAGGGCCATAATATAATCATTGTTAGGTTTTAATTAATGTAGTTATCTTGTAATTGGATTTTTATCAAGAACACATTTTTCTGCCTGTTTCACTCTTAGATTTGCGGAAACTGTTTTATAATAGTGACTTTTTTCTTATTTTGTAATCCAGGCTCGTCCAGTTCAACTGCCTTACCGTTGTCAACTAGTGCTATTTCTACTGGTGCACCAAGTATGCCACAGATCTGCACATTAACTTAAAAACAAGATAAATAAGTGAAATAATTCCAATTAATTATAAAGATTATTTTAATAATCGTTCTTAGTTATAACCTAGCATAGATAATTTATCACTCATTGATGTTATGTTAGTCTGAATTAGATGTTTTAAAACAAAGCAGTTTTGCTCTGTGTAAGTTTAGTATTAATTTTGGTTTCTTTTGAAAACTTTAATGATGATGTTTCAAGGGCTGTTGCAGGCCCGTCTTTATGTGTTAGAAATTGGGCACTGTGCCCGGGGCTTTGCACATCTTAGGGGCCCCGCGCGCTCCAGCCTTTTTATGTTTTGACCTTTTTTGCTTATCAACTCTGGAGGATAAACTAATTGAAAGATCAAGCACCAAAAAACGTGATGACCTTTTTTTGCTCGTCAACTTTTTCGAGCATCAGAAAAACGTGTTTTCACCGCTGCTGTGGCCCCTCATATATCGTGTGGTCCTAGGCACGTGCCTACCTTGCCTATGCCTTAAGACGGCCCTGACTCCAACCCATTCAGGGCCCCGCAGGCTGCCAGAGGCCTCACACTGGCAAAAGATGGGCCTGGGCCGTTGCATCTGTGCCTAAACCCTTTGAACTTCTTTATTTATGGTGTGCTCTATCCTTACTGCCAAGCATCTACATGTAGGAATAATCAGGAGATTCTTAATTGTAAACCCTGTTTTTGAGGAGATAAAGTTTTCTAATTGAAATAATGCAATAAGTCCTGAACTTGATAATATTATTACCCAACCATCCCACAATTATTAATACTTAGACCCTGAGACCATATTTATTATTGCCATGTCAAAGCACTTTCATTTCAGTTAAATTCAGTAAATGTTGTTTGAATATTCTCTGTGATAGGTCACCACAGGTTAAATTAAAATATTGTACAGTCCTTAACCCTTTGATCCTGTTGATCAGTATAACATTATATATATATCATATACCATATATCCGTTATGAAGCCGAAATACCGGCCATTGCTAAAGAGTCGAACCTCGTACTGTCTCTAGCCTCTATGTCCTAGTGCTTTTATTCAGGCATAGCTTTAGCCATTGTGATCAGGCACTGTTTTATTACCAAAATTTGTATGCACCCTACATCTATATATTACATGAGATCATTTTCAGAGATATTGCATTCAATGTATTGATATAATAATAATAATAATAATAATAATAATAATAATAATAATATTGTTATTGTTATTGTTGTTATTATTATTAAACTGACAATTTCTTGTGCACCATATTGCCAAATGTCAGGAGCAAGGGCACATTACAGAGACCAGCTACAGACAGGCCTACAAATAAAATTATCTAACAGTAATCATATGAATAGAAGGTTGTTGTGGATAAAAGTTAATATTTGTTGGTTCTAACTAAGCCCCAAATGTTTAGTGTGATTGTTTCTACTGTACTTGTAACTTGTGTTTCAGATACCACTGCTTCTGCCTCATCAACCACCATTTCTATTGATCCTGGTCCTTTGCCACCAGGTACACCTCATATCTACACAACAAGATATCTGAGTGATATCATTCAGATTTAAAATAAAGATTATTTTGGTTTGCTTTCATGGTATTAATATTGGCTAGATGTAACATACTGTTATTTGTGTTATTTTAGTTTAGGAATATTCTTTAATGTCATATTAATATAGGACTTACGTGTTGTGATCTGGAAATTTGATTTTAATTTTGGCTTGCATTTGAGAACATTAATTAAGCCATTGCCAAGGCCATTATGTCAATTCTTGAAAGTTTTGATTGCAACTTTGTATTTATGGTATCCTCAACCCCTAGCATGAAGATGATAAGAAATGGTGAGAAACTTTGATCATAGAACAATCAGTTCAGGGAGAATCTGTTTTACCTTAAGAAAATGCACAAACCAAAAATTCTTGTGGCATGCTTTGTCTCCAGAATCCAGAAATACCATACAGATTCATATAAATTTGATGTTGGAGATCTTCCATATCTTGCTTTTCTTATCTGCTCGCAGGCATTAAAACAAAGAAAATAGTGGAAATTTTTTTTAAAGTTGAAAATTTTTCAATATTTACAATTGATTTGGAACCAGAATATTAGTACATTCTACATTGCAGAGAATTGCTTCTTACTAATTTCATCACCCTGATTAACATACATGGTGTCTTTGCACAGTTAAACATATGTGTTGTGTTTTAGTATGATATTGTTGATTATAATATTCTTATAATATACAGCACTGTTTGAGCTACCTGTCTAGTGGTTTTTGAAATTCAAAGTCATGCCTATTTCATGTTTACTTCAATTCTGTAAATGATTGAAATCAAGTTATTCCATGCATTATGTTCACAGACTTAAGTGGTTTTAATTTTTTTCTGTTTTCCAGGTCCAACAGTCGTTTTGGTGGAGCCATCGTTGCCTTTACAGCTCAAAGTCAGTTGGTTTATGCCTGATGGTCACAACTCGACCTCTTACAACATCACTCTAAATGAGACTGTTTTGGTTTCAGTGAACGCACCTGAAACAAACTATGTTATTGGTGAAACTTTTCTTCATTATGGAGCATTCTATTCTGTTCATGTGCAAGCCTGTGAAAATGCCCGATGTAGCAATAAAACAACTAATACCAGTGCAACACGTAAGGTTTTTTCTTATATCTTTCTTCCAGCAGTGAGTACTCTGCAATATTTACTGTCTAGAAGCATGTTGGTGAATCACAGTGTATGTGATTTGTCATTTGCAAATGGTTTAGCAGTTTCTTTTTAGTATTATTTAAACTAAAATCAAGGTCTCTAATCAAAATGTCTTTTCTTCTGAGACATACTGTTGTCTCATATAGAAATTATTCAAATATTTGTTCTTCCACAAAATCAATGTGTAACATAAACATAACGCATCTTCAATCAATTTTGATTTGCAAGACACTCATTTATATAGTGTATTTGTAGCAAAATTCAATTCTCTTTATGCTTTACTCTTGTAGGTTCCTCAAAAATTTTGACGAGGTCATGGTAGAAATAGGACTATATAATAACCTCAAGAGGATGCTAGTCCCATGATACCATGTATATTACTAAAATGGCGTTATAGAAGTTCTTTAGTTAGATGCTAATTGCAGGTGTCCTGATGACCTTTTGCCATTTAATTATGTTTCAAAAGCATTGGTATTTGAAGAAACTGTAGTAATTTTTAAAGAAAGTGGCAAGGTTGTTTTTCAAATCAAGTCTTTAGTAGCTGATTTAGGCTATTCCCTTTAGTAGCTGCTGATTTAGTCTATTCTCTTTAGTAGCTGATTTAGTCTATTCTCTTTAGTAGCTGATTTAGTCTATTCTCTTTAGTAGCTGATTTAGGCTATTCTCTTTAGTAGCTGATTTAGGCTATTCTCTTTAGTGGCTGATTTAAGCTATTCTCTTTAGTAGCTGATTTAGGCTATTCTCTTTAGTGGCTGATTTAAGCTATTCAATGCTGAGGACATTGAACTCTGACCAAGACAATTATCAAGCCATACTTTGTGTTGTGCGAGTTTCAAAGTCTATAACTTACTTTCAGATAATTTAATGTCTTCTATTGTAAGTTTCAATTGTGCAAACAAAATTTGCAATTATAAATGATCAGGCATTCCATGAGGGATATTTGCTAATATCACTGTGTAGCCTATACAGTGTAGGCAAGTTGGCTGTAGACGAATTGCCATGTAAGCGAGGTGTCTAGGTACCATCTAGAACATGGTTTCCCAACCTATGGGTCATGATCCAAATTGGGTCACCAAAAGTTTTCTCTTGGGTCATGGTACGACCTTGGAAATCTAAGAATGTCTTGTGTAACAATTGACACAAACTAGTTGAAAAGACAGATTATTTACATATTTATTTATGTGTTAGACATTAAATATTTTTCAGTAATTAAATAAATATTCAGTGTCTAATATATAATTTACTGTTTACTATACTTCATAGTTCTTTTTATAATGAAACTTGGGTAACACAATTTCCCCACTTAGCCGACATTTTAGACCAAAAATTAAGTAATTAGTGTTTCTGTACCAAAATGACATTTGATTCAAATGTGACCTAGACCACGTGTGTCTTCTTCATCAAAAAATTGGGTCACAACTTAAAAAACTTTGGGAACCCCTGGTCTAGAAGTAAGCTACATTGGTACAGAAAATCTCATGCAACCTTTAGGCACTAGTTATATACAAATGTTTGGAAGTTTTTTGTTTATACTTGTTAGGGGTGGAATTTTTGGATTATAATTGATCAAACTATAGTTCTGTGGAGTACATTATGGTGCTTTTTTGTCATGTTTTTATTTGCCTCTGTGTCAGGCACGCTGTAAAATTATCAGTGCACCACCTCTTTTTTTGTTTAATCTGTTCATGGATGGAAGGCAAGCCCAGGTTGTAACAAAATTCTTTGTTATAAATTCTAGGAACGTGTTACAGGCTTTTCTTTGACTTTAAATACAACAAATGTGACGGTTTAGATTTCAAGTTTCTTTCTATTTGATAGGATTTTAAATTTTTTTTCTATCCATTTGCAGCACTCTGGATGAAATCCGTAACATGTTTATATGGTCACTTCTTCAGATTTAGTCAAATTATGCTTCTTTCGTCTAAGGGGCAAAGATGGCAGACTGGGTTATGTGCTGGAGCGGCTGGCTGACAAGTGGGTTCAAGCCCCTTTAGCGCCCCAGTGGCTTTCACACAGGCAGTGATGCCTCCTAAGCCACTTTAAACTAAGGTTGTTAGCAGTTGACCGGTTAACTGGTCCTAAGAGCAAGGACCGGTCCTTTTAATCTTTACTGGTTAACCGTAATTTCAATTTGAAAACATCAAAATGCTTTGATGTAGGCCGCAGGGCGCCTGCATAGGCGCCGGTAACATCAAAGCACTTGATGTAGCTGCGCATGATGCTGGCATAGGCGTTGGCAACATAAAAGCGCTTTGATGTTGCCACGCAGGACGCCAGCCTGGCAGCTTCAAAGCGCTTTGAAGTAGCCACGTATGCCAGCCCCAGTGCTGGCAACATCAATGCGCTTTGATGTAGGCACAAGACCAGGCTGCTGCTAATGACCGGTTAACTGGTATTTTTTGAACGGTTAACTGATCCTTGTATGGAGCAGAGACATGGACTATATCCAAGGCCATGGAGAAGAAATTGGAAGCCACAGAAATGTGGTTTCTGAGAAGGATGCTGAAGATTTCATGGACGGAAAAGAAAACCAATGAAGAGATTTTGAATGAAATTGGAATAGAAAGAAGTCTGATGACAACCATCAAAAAGAGGCAGCTTTTCTTCTTCGGACATGTAATGAGGAAGGAAGGACTGGAGCAGTTGGCAATAACCGGAAAAGTGGAGGGAAAAAGAGCCAGAGGAAGGCAGAGAAACACATATGTAGACTGCCTACGAGAAGGAATTGAGGGAATTATGAATAACATCGAATTAATAAGAGGATGTCAAGATAGAAAAAAGTGGAAATTCATGGTCGCTAATGTAGAAATACACAGCACCTAAAGAAGAAGAAGAAGAACCGATCCTTTAAAACCAGCGGTTTTAACAACCTTACTTTAAACTATGCTAAGTTTTTTTACCTCTGATATTCTGATTCATCTTATGTTGAATAATGAATATTCGTTGACCATTAGCAGTTTTTATGTTTTCTCTATTTCTCTATGTGCTGGATGCTGTGTAGTATTACGGATGTAGTTGTGTGTTGAATCTTGATGCATTAAGTGATATAGAAAGTTAAGTGACATAGCAATTACAATTATAAGCCTAATGTTGCATGTGTTTCTGAGATCTCTCATAAGTTGCTCAACTTCTGTATGGGAAGAGAATGTAAGAAATAATGCAGTTACAACTATCGATGTTGTTGATTATTTGCCAAATTTTCAGATCCAGCTAAACCAGTAAATCTGCAGTCAATAGATCCTGGCGAGAATCATCTTCATTTGCAATGGGATCAGCTGGGCGGCTATGAGTCAATAAACTATGTGGTGAATTATAACAACTGTTCAAATGTTACTCACGGAAGTTGCGTCTCACCAGAGTCAGCTTCTCACAATGAAAACAGTACCATTAACTGTAACATCACTGATTTACCAACAGCAGGAGGGCAGTATGCTGTTGTCATTGATATAGTATTTATGGAATTGAATAACACCGGTCAAATAACTGCCTACACGCGTAAGTTTTTACCTTAGAATGTTGCTGTCTTGGTTGATTTCCTGTCTATTTTTTGTCCAGCACTGAATGAAATTCTTAGTGTTGATTGGTGTAAAATAAAATTGAAAACTTATAGGTGAGAGAATTTCATATTCTCGATAGGGCTGTACCAGATTTGAATTTAGGCTGTAGCCGTATTTACAAAGTGACATCCGGCCAGAGTTGGGGTTTACAAATAAATGGTGCTGAACTGCAAAACTTGACTGGTATTGTAGCGGTTCATAGCTAGATTGACTGTTCAACTGAGCACTAATTCAACTAATAGATTATTGTATTTGTTAGATTTATTTTAATCAAAACAATTTTTCATTGCTTATTAATTAATAATTACATGTTAGAATGCATAACTACACTTAGTACTTAGGGTGAAACTGTAAAGAAAATTCCTTTGTGTAGGAGGCAGTAGAAATCCGGCCAGAATTTGGCCAGAGCCAGAGCCGGATTTGTAAAATTGGCCGGAATTCGGCTTTGCCAGACCTGGAGTCAAAATTTGGTAGAGCCCTAATTTTCATACAAACCAATCCAAACTCGCATTCTATATCTAACTCTTGCCACAGTAACTTCCATTTGCTTAGATGTGTATGAAGCATATTAAGCTATGTTTTGTGCTCATTCTCAGAACTCATATCTGTTCAACAGTTATTTAGACTTATATGTTTTTGCCATAATGTTTGGTTTTTATAACAGTGATATGATATTTAATTTATGCAGTCACCTTGTTTGTACAAGTGTAATCAATGTGATCATGCATTTTTATTTCTACAGTGGCATTGTGTTTTAAATTTATATTATACTACAGTATGTAATGAATTACATAGCAACACTGTTTTTATAATTTGTGTAGCACCTCTATAGTTTTAAATTTATATGGAGGTAATATATTTCAGTGGGAGAATTGAGCAGTTTCAAAGCTTGAATTGAGTTTGGAGGATGGGTCACATGATGCTGGATGATGTGGATCATATGGATCACAACATTCTATTTTAAGTGTGTGTGTGTTTGTTTGTATATATATATATATATATATATATATATATATATATATATATATATATATATATATATATATATATATATATATATATATATATATATATATATATGTGTGTGTGTGTGTGTGTGTGTGTGTGTGTGTGTGTGTCTGTGTGTGTACATATATACATGTACCACGTGCAATGCACATCGTGCATCTTACCATACTTTGTAATAAGGTATGTATTATTGACCATTTTTTGCTAAATTTTCCTTTCTGTAAATGTTTTGTTTTAGAGCCTGCGATGCCTGGTGAAATATCACTTGTTAATCAGACGACATCTGAAATTTGTGTCAGTTGGATCCAATCTGGAGACGCATTTAATTTCAATGTCACAGTTAATGAGACCATTTCATCGAATGACAGCATTGTGACCGAGCCTTCTTTAAGCACTGAGAACGAGAACTGTTCTGAATGTTACAGCTGTAGCCGGAAAGTTGATACATGCATCAGGGGCCTTGACATTGCTGGTGAAATGTATAAAATTAATGTTGCTGCGAAAGCAGGAAACCTTTCCAGTGACTCACGAACATCACATCAAGCAACTGGTAATATTACTGTTGTACTCTGATCTCAAAATAAATCTTTAATTTGTTGATAAGTTTATCACAGTCTACGCATTATAGATCTTGTGACATTTATGTAAAGTCATATTGGATGGGTTTGAATTCCAACACATCATTAAATAATTAATCAGATATGAATATTTACTCTGATTTTCTTCATTATCACAGCAGCATAATTCTGGTCATTTATAATCCATTGAGAAACCTGGACTTTACAGAAAAAGGATATACTAAATGATCGGACATGTGATGGTGAAATGAAATGAAAAGGAGAATCATTGTTTAGAACAAACAGTAATGGAGAGAAGTATGCCAGGAAAAAAGATGAAAGGAGGAAAAAATGATGAAAGGAGGACCAAAGAGGATGCTATTTGACTGGATGGTGAAAGCAGATGCACAGCTGCACAATATATACACCAAGGCAGGGCATTGAGAAGAATGGAAACTATGGAGCCCTGAACCTGTCTCAAGACAGAGAACTTGATGGTGATAATAATAATAAATAAATAAATAAATAAATTAATAAATTAATTAATTGAATTTTGTTTTAAGTAATGTTGATATCAGCATAATTAATTTAAATTATTGTTATTGATATTTCTGTCTTAAGCTCCTTTTCCTCCAAGTAATATCAGTTGCTTTAATCAGTCCAATTCTTCTCTTACCATTTGGATTGAACCACCAGCTGGAAAATACGATGATTTTGTCATTACATACGACTCACAAATATCAAGTTTCCCAGTCAATGGAAATACAACAGCTACAATTAATGAGACTGTTATAAGTAACCTTACTGCGGGATTGATGTACTTGTTTAAAGTCAGAGCTCAAAGCTTCTCTGTTTCTGGAGAATCAAAGGAACTGAACTGCGCGACAGGTAAGTAATTTGAACTAATAAATATAACCAGTGTCTGAATTGTGGGGAGCTAATTGACCTCTGAGAAGTTTTTGTAGCTCCCAAACATTTTTGAAATTTATTTTTATTAGCATACAACTCATTTATTCATCACTAATATTTGAGTTGATAAGTGTATGGCTGATCTTTAAACTTGACCTTGCCCAGCCAATGGCATAGCATTGGGGGGCCAGGGCCAGCTGCCCCGATGCAAAATTTTGGGAGCGCAAAATTACTGGGAAGGCGCAAAATTTGGGGAGCACAAAATAAAAAATAATTGACTGTAAATAAAGAGGGAAAAATAAAGATATAAAAATTATATTATATAAGAAATAAAAATAAAACAGTAACTACACTAAATAACTGGTGACCTTTTTTCTTGTTTTGCTCGTCAGGCTTTTTCAGAATTTTCAGAAGTTTAAGGTGCATATACCAGTTTTGCCCCGGGCGCTACCAACCCATGCTACGAAATTGTTTCCAGCTGGCCGCTAACTTTGGCTATATCTATTTCAACAGTATATGATGCACCTAGGAATAAGCAGCTACTATGGTACATAATTTCGAAAGGACTATAGAAATTCACAAGATTTTACTTACTTACTTATATGATATGCTGGAAGAACCCTTGCAAAGGACCAACAGACTAAATCATAGAGAAGGTGGACTGGAATTCAGTCGAATTAATTCTTCTTAATTCAGTAGAATTAAGTAGGCAAAGATTGCCTTATTTATAGTAGACTTTGTCAAAAACAAGAGTTGGTGATCACAGATATTTGTCAACTGGAGTAAAGTTGAAGAAATATGCGAGGAATCCCAGAATATTGAGAGAAATGTCAACTGGGAACTGTTATGGTTATAGACATTAGGGAATGGTGTGAACCCTGATGTTAATGTCGACACAGATCCCCTCTGTTTGTAGCATAGATGAAACTGAAATCAAAATGTGTCAGTAGGAAAAAAGAAATGTAAAACTAAATGGAACAAGGATGTTATTAGACTCAGAGAGAAGACTTGTAATCAAGATTGATGGTAAAGGAAGAAAGTTTGTATTTGAGACTGCAGTTGAATACTAAACACAATAAACAATGGAAGTTGTTGGTGTCAGGAACAATAATGTAGGTAAATTATAGGACCACTACACTACTATTTTTTATCTTAATCAATGATTTATTCCAGATTTCTTACTTTTTCAATTATCTACTTTTTGCAAATGATACCAATGTCATAGCCTGTCATAAAAATCTAGATAAACTACATACTAAGTTGTACAAATGAGAAATTAAATAAAATTGTCAATTGGTTCCAAGCCAATAGATTAGTTATACACTTTGAAAAAAAACTAGATTCTGTTCTACCCAAAACGAAGATCTCTCCCTCAAAATATTCCCAAACTAAAAATAAATGACATTGGAATTACTCAAAAATTCTTAACTAAGTGTTTAGTTATTATTATTATCAGGACTTAGATTGGAAAAAGCCAATGGAACACGACCCCAAAATTATCAAAAAATATCAACATAATAAGACATACACAAAAGTTTTTAAATGACCAAGCAATATATGAACTTTACTATACAATGATGCACCCATATATTTCCTATTGTAACATTGTCTGGGGCTTAAACTATAGATGTAATACAAATCTTATTCAGACTTTCCAAAGCAAAGCATTAAAATTGATTTTAAAAAACCAGGATGAGGTAAAAACTAATGACCTATATAAATATTATAAGATTTTAAAAAGTAACTGATATACATACATATTTTCAGTCCAAGATATCTTGGACTGAAGAGAAAACGAATGAATTAGTACTTGAAATGGCAGACACACAAAGAAAATTGCTATCTACAATACATAAAAGACAACTTCAATTTTTTGGACATATAGTGAGGAAGAATGAAATAGCAAACCTGGTAACTACTGGAAATGTTGAAGGCAGAAGAGCAAGTGGAAGACAAAGAATGACATATATCAGTAGTTTATTGACTGATGTAAAGGGGTAACTACAGAATTATAACTCATACAAGTAATGAGCAACAGAGAGACATTGAAGTCCATAGTCATCAACGTAGAAATACACGACACCTGAAGAAGAAGAAGAAGAAGAAGAAGAAGAAGAAGAAGAAGAAGAAGAAGGCGGCTGCGGCGGCGGCGACGACGACGACGACGATGATGATATACATAAACATCAAACTACTCTATTTGTATATAAATTTCTTCACACGTTATTACCCGTATTTTAAAACAATGGCTGATTTAAAAAGGGGGAGTAAATGTATGTTACAAAGATTTTGACCAAAAGGGAAAAATCGATTTGAATTGATTTAAATCAAAAAATCTGATTTAAAATTTTAAAAAATCATGATTTTTATCAGCCCTGAAATTTAGTAAATTAATTTTACTTTTTAGTTTTTTGCAAACTATTAAAACTACAGTAAGGCCCTGTTAACTAAACTTACACTTTGGGTGACAATAAAAGGGCCCATGTGAACCAAAATTCTGTTATATTGGTTCTCATTACTGAAGATCCATATTATTTGAGTTCATGTTAACAGGGTTTCACTGTACAAGATTGTCTGTCCATAACAGTATGCATTCTTTGTCAGCAGATGATTCGGCCAAATTCCATTTGATAACTGAGTTGTTCAATAAGCTGATGTGACAATGCTGACATCTAATGATGGTTATTATTTGTTTTTCACACATTATTGTAGAAATTTTTGTTTTTGACAGTTCCTAATGCTCCAAAGGATTTCTCAAGCCCCACATTATCTGAGAACAAAATCAAATTAGAATGGGCAAAGCCAGACGGATATGCTCAAGAATACGAAATTGTTTACACAAATGGTTCAACTTTTACTGAGCATGTCAATGTCAATGGTTCAATTTTAACTGAGACTTTGACGTCTTTATTAAGTGACTGCCAATATCACATGACAATCTTCACAGTAAATTTCAACATCTCTTCTTCGTCTAATGAAACTTCATCCAACTATACTTGTTAGTGTTTGTTGGCTTATTATATTTTCTGTTTACATTCTATTCTGTTTGGAAAATTCTTGTTGTGTGGCATTATTATTTGAGTTTTCAAAGCAAACCAGAAAATGTGGAATTTAAAGCATGACTGGATGCTGTTTGCAATATTGGTGGTGGGGGTGATGATGATGATGATGATTATTATTATTATTATTAATTCTGACAATTTCATATAGGGCAATACGTATAGCGAAGGCTAAAGTCAAGAGCGCTTTACAAGTGTCCCTAATAAGAGATGTTAAATAAATATGTTTTAAGGTTCCTAGTGAACAGTTCAGAAGATGTCGCCCTAGTCACGTCTGCCGACAGCGAGTTCCAAAACAAAGGGTTGCCCCTCAAAACAGACCGATCCCCAAATTTCGCTGTCATAGACGGGAGTGGAACCACCAATTGAGAACGGCTGCTTGATCGAAGCTGCGAGCGCCGATCAGACGACTTGGGCTTACAGACAAGAGCCCTTAAGTAATCAGGGCAGAAAGGGCCATTTAACGTCCTAAATGTAAACCAGAAACGTTTATAGGCTATACGCTTCGAAATCCGGTGATGATGGTGGAAGTCATTATGTAATAAATATATAACTAGCACACTGCTGACTGTTGAGGTAAATTGTTTTAACTAAATTATTTGGAGTGTATTGTTTGAATGTTAGATTCTCTACTGAGGCACTTAGTATGTATGTCCGTATTTTATGTGTCTACATATATAGACATGTAATAATATATCTGATATTTGTTAGTTTGCTAATTTTTACTATTTGCTAATTTTGCAAATCTTTCACTTTTGTAGTTCCAGCTGTTGTGGAAAATATAAATTGTGAAGATGTGAAAGAAACTGAAGTGGTTGTGTCCTGGAATCCACCAGATAGACATGATAATGTTGGTATCTATGAATTGATAGTTTCAGGTAGATCTGGAAGTTGTCCGACAACCTACAACCTTAATTGTTCTGATAAGGTAATTAGACAGGTGTTGTTATTAGTGGACGCTGCATATTTATTAAGGCATCTTATGTGTTACTCTTAATAGAAATGTTTGAAAATTAGTAATAACTGAATCAAACTGTAACTAGGGCTGGCGGTTATGCAATTAACCCCTTAAAGGTTTAATAAAATTTTAAAAGACGTCACCATTCGGCTAAATAAATTTGGGAAAAGCGTTCATATGAACTGTGAACATATATGTTGCAAATTTACTACACCTCAGGCTATATAGAAGCTAAAAAAATGCGATTTGCACCGTTGTTTAACATTTTTATTGGTCTTTTGAACCATCAGTGGAAAAAAAATTTTGGGGTAGGGTCCACTCTACAGCCTAAAATAGGTCCCCTCCCCAAAATTTTGTTCAAAGCTCAATAGCACAAAATTTTCAGTAGTGACCAGGGTGCGATTTGTAGGGGAAGGGGGGAATCTTCCCCCCCACTGCCCAACTGCATCCCTCTACTGCTACATCTCCCACCACTACATCCCCCCACTGCTACATTTCCCGACAACTACATCCCCCCAAGCTCGACATATTCCCCCCACTGCTCCAGGTTGCAAATCACACCCTGGCGGTGACCCCCTTATGTGAGCGGCAGATTTGTAGAGGGGTGTAATTGGAACAGAATAGTGAAAAACTGTTGAAGATCGACCCAAATGGGGGTAGTTATCACTTTTGGAACCCTAGAACTCATTGCTCAGAGAAGAAAAAAATTTTGCAAATTATGCAAGCTGAAAAAATTGCATTTCAGTATATTTTGGACTATATAGAAGGTAAAGAAAAGAGGTTTGCACCGTTGTTTAACATTTTTATTGTTCTTTCTAACCATTCATGCCAAAAAATTAATTTTGGGGTAGGGTTCACTTTACAGCCTAAAATCGGACCCCTCCCAAAAATTTTTTTCAAAGCTCAATAGCACAAAATTTTCAGGGGTGACCCCCGTATGTGAGTGGCAAATTTGTAGAGGGGTGTAATTGGAACAGAATAGTGACAAAATTTTGAAGATCGGACCATATTTGGGGTAGTTAGGATTTTGCGTACCCTAGAATGACACTTTTGCAAAGCCATAATTCGACCCCCTATCGATTAAAATCTATTTTCATAGCTTATAGTGATCACAATCGCTGAAAAAGAGCTACCATCTACTGAATGGATTACAACTATATCGAATTATTACATTAGAAAGTTTATATACGCGAATCTCGTCACGGAACAGGCGCTGAAGTTGGCGAACGTTTGACGCATGCCGTTTATAGACGGCGCTATCCTTTAAACTTAAAGGATTAATTATGGGATCACATGTGCGAACACATATTTAAATTTTTTTAAATGCACTACATTTTCTTATGTTTTTATCTCATACACGACTTCTGCATAAATATGGTATATATTAAATATGAATATTTTAGTATAAATATAAATGCAAAAAAGATGAAACTTGCATAGAGGCTTTCAAGATGAAAGGATTAAAAACAATAGCTTGGATAGCAAAGAGGACCAACGAATGGGTAATGAAAAAGGCTGAATATCAGAAAATTCTATTGAAGAAAACTGACATTTTGGGAACATGTAAGGAAGGAAGGGGATTGTCTTGAAAAAGAGATCATAATGTAATGAAATTCCCTTTTTTGACTCCTATGGCAAGGATTAAACCTGAGGACAGGGGTCCAACCACTTCTTCCAACCCACTCCTGCGGATGATCGTAATGAATTTCCTCTAAGGTTAATGGCCGTAATTCATGAAGAATGGATAAGGGAAGCGTATTTGAAATTCCTAGGACATTTCTGCAGTTTCCCACATATTTAGGACCTCTGAGTCCAGCACTCCAGCATATTTCCCCAAAAATCGCTGCATTAAACCGCCAGCCCTATGAAAATTAAAGTATCAGAACTCCTACTTGGTACAGGGGTTGATGTACCTTGGCATATTTGATCACTGTAACCTCTACAGTGTACTTTGTTTTATTTCTGTTAATTGTTATAATGGTTTAAACAAACTAATGCCTCCTAAACCAGTCGAAAATCACATTATATATATGTATACATTATATATATACATTATATATATATATATATATATATATATATATATATATATATATATATATATATATAATGTTGGCCCCTGTTATGGACCCAAATGGGTCCACAACAGGGGGACTCTCCTCTTCTGCCTCCCAATGCAACCTGTCCTCCAAGTAAAAGCAACCCTTACACTGGGGTACCTGGATGACATAACATTGGGTGGGGAGGCAAAAGCCGTGGCAGGAGATGTATCTGTTCTCGAGGATGGGTGCGTAGAGCTAGGCCTCTCACTGAACTATCAGACGTGCTTAGTAGTTTGCAAAGGCCCGGTTCCAATCGCCAACACCGTCCTTGACCACTTTCAGATTATCCATCCACAGGAAGACACCCTGCTAGGGGCACCCCTTCTACTGAGGAGGCCTTCGAGACCCTGATGTCATGGCGAGTGACCAAACTGCACACTGAACTGAACCGCTTGCCATTGATACACACACAGGATGCCCTAATCCTTCTTAAACTGTCCCTTACCCACACAAAACTGTTGCACATGTTGCATTGCACTCCTTGCACAGGCCATCCACTACTGGAAAGTTTCGATGACACAATGCACCAGGGACTGAGTAAGATCCTAAATATGGGCCTCTCAGACCACCAATGGGTTAAGGCCACGCTGCCTATTAGAGATGGTGGACTAGGCATTTGTCGGGTGTCTTTGCTTGCATCTTCTGCCTTTTTGGCTTCAGCTGCGAGCACCAGAGGACTCCAGTCATCCATTCTCCTGAAGGTTTGGCTGGCCACTGACCCACTTGAGGCTGCATTTATTACCAAATTGATCCTAGAGAGCCAGGTCCCCATTCCATCATCAGGCTCACTCAATAGGCAGGCTACGTGGGACTGCCCAATAATTCTCAGGGAGATAACCACCTTGTTTAGCTCCGACCTTAGGCAGTACCATCAGGCTCGCATAAGAGCAGTGACAGCGGAAAGTGCCAGCGGCTGGCTTCATGTGCTGCCCATCAGCTCTTGTGGTCTGTGCTTAGATGACGAGACAACTAGAGTTGCAGTGGGTCTCCGTCTTGGCACTTTCACCTTCGAGTGGCATCTCTGTCCCTGTGGTGAGCAGGTCCAGGAGAATGGTTCCCACGGACCCTCCTGCAAACTCGGACCAGGTCGCCTCACACGTCATTTCATGCTCAATGATGTGTTCTACTGGGCCCTGGTACGAGCTGGCATACCATCAGTCAAGGAGCCACCCGGTCTTCTCAGATCCGATGGAAAGAGACCGGATGGCATGACCATGATTCCGTGGAAGCCGGCCGCTGCCTGGTGTGGGATGTCACTGTGGTAGACACAGTCGCTGCCACTCATCTGCCATTGACATCTCTCTCTCTGTCCAGGAGCTGATGCTGAAGCAGCATCAGTCAGAAAAATCGTCAAGTACACTGACTTGTTGGCCGACCATTTATTCTTGCCATTGGCCTTCGAGACTCTTGGTCCAATCAGTCACGACGCACTTGCTTTCATAAAAGAGTTGGGTCGTCATCTTTCCATTATTTCCGGAGACACAAGAGAGAGAAGTTTTTTGCTCCAGAGTATTTCGATGACTTTACAAAACATCTCAATGCGATAGCCTTCCAAGGGACTTTCCCTGATTCTGATTCGGATCCAGATGAGAGCTGAAAAGTATATATTTATATATATTTATCTGTCTCTGGCAACTTTTTTGTAATAAGTCCTTCGGGAACTAGTACCGAGGGCATTATTTTTATATATATATATATATATATATATATATATATATATATTGTTATTATATTGTCTTTGCATGGCCTCTGTGCATCTAAGACCTTGAAGAAAAAGCTTTTTGATGAAGATAGGAAGATAGGGTCATTGTTAGCTTGATGTTTTCATTCATTGTACAAAAACAGCCTACTAAAAGAAATTTAACTTCATGACGAGAAGTCAAGAAATTCAACTACACAATCACATATTAATGCTTAATCATTACTCCTTTACTAAAGAGTAATTGAAGCCACACCAAATCCCAATGAGTGTTTCTTTTTGTTACTATATCTGCATGCCGTGTTTATTTTGAATATTCTCTTATTTGTCATTGCTTACCACATGATTTGCATTGTTGTTCTTTGTGTTAATTTCAGAACCTTCAAGTACATCCAAAGTTTACGGAAAATTGTCCTGTTTCAAATGATTCGATTGGTTGTGACGTAGATAAAATCACTTATCATGTCACGGGTCTTAGTCATTCAACTGACTACAATATATCTGTTGCTGCATGGAACCCAGGAGGGAAAGGAATTCCCAGGGACATATGGTGTACAACTCCTAAACCATGTGATTATAAGACCTGGCTGTAAACATTTATAGGACTAAAAGCAGCAGTGGCTGTACTATTTTTTTATTCTTTGAATCTTGATTTTAATAGTTGTTTCAAATGAAACATTTAAGACAATTTGTCATAATCTTACTGCCATAATTACAATTAATTGGGGCAACTGCTATATATAAAATGAACATGTCTATGTTGAAATTCTCTCCTTTTCTCTCTCTCTTTCTGTTTCTGTCTGTCTGTTTCTATCTATCTGTCTGTTTCTGTCTGTCTGTATGTCTGTCTTTCTTTCTCTTGCTCTCTCTCTCTCACTCTCTCTCTCTCCATTGACCCCCTAGAATCTCTTGTACAATTTCTTGAATTGCGTGGTTGTGTATTTTATTTTACAGCAAACATTGATTGGATTATTGGCGTTGTCTTTGGCGTTATTATTGGCATTCTGTTGGTACTTTTGGTCTTTTTTTTATTTCACCGTTGGAGACACGATAAGTCACCGTATGTTACTCAATTGTTTCTTTAGTATGTTTCTGTTAATTGTTATGTTAAATTCTTTGCTACAAATGTAGCAGGGGGATTTGAATTCACCTTAAAATACTCCTCTGACTCTTTTATCGCCATTTCTGGTAACTTGATAAAATTTTCAATTTTTATGTCATGTGATAATGTCTTGCAATTAATCAGAATCTAAAGCAATTAACTGATAATGTCATTACTGTAAGAAACCAGGAATTTTTTAAAATGTTCCACTGTTCTTTTCTATGCTTTGATGTTGAATGATAACCAATTTATTTGTGACAATGTTTTTTAATTTTATAATTCTGTTTATTTGTAAATTTTATATCTTACATATTTCAGCTTTGAAAAGCGGCGAGGTGAACCATCATCACCTGTTGGTGGTAGAGAAAATCCAATGGTTTATGATGAGTAAGAATGTGACTTGATTAATATCTTTAATATCTGTTCAGAAAATATCTGCTACCGGTAATTGCGATAATTGCAGTGTAACTTTTCTGTAACGTTTTTTATAAATTTAAGCAATCATTGCTATTCAAACCTTGAATAAATTACTTTTCGAATATATATCAGCAACTTTTATGTAATTCAGAATGCCATTTACTGATGAATATATTTGTTTAAAATATTGAACAAAGACTGGCGATACAGTTTTCATCAAGTGCTGAAAAATGTCGAAATTGACCAGTGGTGGTCAATCACGATTAACGTTTAGCCACTCAAAATGACTCAAAATGGGTTGCGGTCGCAGTTATTGCTTTTGATTCTTTTCTTGCTACTTTATGTAAAGGTCAATGACAAGTATAGTCTGGACTCTAGAAATTAGAAATGTTACTACAAAAGTCTGTAATTATTATATTGTTTTAAAAATCCTCTTTCATATTTCTGGGTAGAATGGCAGTGATACAGCTTTTATTAAATGAATGCAGTAAAATTTTGTTTGGTCAGGTAGGTTTGATGGATGTGTGAGCCGTAATTTTACTATTACGCTGTTTTGTTATTTTGATTTTCAGTGAACCGGACCCAATTTTAATCAATAATTTTGCGGATCATGTGAGCAAAATGAATCAGGATTCTAATTATCTTTTTGCCTGCGAATATATAGTAGGTTTTACTTATTTGTCTTGTATAGTTTTTTAATTAATTTAATTAATTATGTTTTGCATTGGTTTTCTTATCCAACACCTGCACAAATCCACATCTTGTGAACAATGGCACTATGTTTGAATGCGGGAGGCTCTATATTTCCTCTCTGAGCTACTCCATCCACTCAGCTCTGTCACTGGTCGACCTTTAGTGTTTATGCTCTACTTCTCAGGGCTACTTCAAGCGCATGCACTTCAATATTCCAACTCTGCGGCTTTGTATCATTCAATCATTCAGTCCTATCTCACGGAATGAGCTTGATGCTAGCATATGCAGGCTTGCAGGCAAACATTTTGTGAAGCTATTCCTCAATGGCTGGAAACCTACAATATTCCAGTTGAAAGTAATTCTAGTGGGAGCACTTCTGAGTGCTTGCCCAGAAGAGGTGTTATATAAATGAGTTGTTAAATTACAATTGTGACTGAAGTTGAATTTCTTAGCATCTCGTCATGATGTTAAATTTCTTTTATTTGATTATTTCTACAATAAATGAAAACATCAAGCTAGCAATATTTGGTGCAACAATTTACACATTGAGCATACCTGTTTATTCACTTTTTGTGTATTTCAACTCTCGGTGACTTCTTGCACTTTCTACCTTCAATATTTTTACTTCAGATATCTGCTTATGCTCCATATTTGTACTGAGGTAGAATAACGTATAAGCACATTTTTGATTTTCTAAGCTAAAGTTTCTAATTTTAAAATGTATTTAGTAATTATTATTCTATAATAGACTTTTAGAAGAGTTGAAGTTTTGACTATGAAATCGTAAAGACATGGACAGTTAGTTATTCATGAAAAGCATAAAATATAGTAGTTGGACAACTTTTCTTTGCCTATTCTATGAATGTGTAATATCAGTTTTAAAATTAATTAAAGATGCATGTATGATAAGTGATTACAAGTTCAAATATCTATTTTGTTTAGTTATGTTTAATTTTATTATTATTGGGTATTTTGTGGTGTGAACATAGTCTGATTAATTTCATATGCAATTTTTGCAGCTATTAGGAAATCTTAGTCCTAGGAATCCAACAACTGCTTCTGAACTGCCAGAAAACAGGACCAAAAACCGTTATACAGATGTTTTGCCATGTGAGATACATTTTACATCACTTGAGTATATCATCCCTTTTACAATTTAAGCACAATTATATAGAACTAACTGTACCAGGCCACACATTGCTGTGGCCGAGTCTGATCTGCAAGCGGCGGCCTCTCCCTCCCCTACCTCTCCTATTCCTTTTCTCTCTCCTCCCTCTCCCCTTTTGAGCCTTCACATTTTCATCATTATTACATAAAATGGGCTTATTTCACTTAGTTCTTAAATAAAAGCATTTATAGGTTCCAACAATGTAGTCTGAGTCAGTTTCATCATCTTTGTGGTTAGTCTTACTGCATCCCTTATAATTTATCTCCCCCTTATCCTCTGTTCTAAAAATAAAGAAAAATTCTTACTGACTCGTATAATCACGTGACAACTACGTGTGACTATGAAAAACGCCTACCAATGGGTATATCATACGTGTTGCCATAATATTTAATGCTCGCATCTAAACATTCAGAACTATACAATACTTATTCAGAGATCTCCCTCTCCCAATTTTTTTATGTATTATGTAAACAGAGACCCAGACCCTCGGGCATCAACCTGGACCACACAACTGCGCAAATGGGAGACCTGAGGTGGAGCTTAAGCGATGTAAACACTGTGTACTGTGGGCAGGCAGCTCCTTTAGAATCATAGAATCGAAACTACTACGCACAACCTGGCGTATGAATCATTCACACGATGAGCCAGCAGTTATGTGGTGCTAAATAGTGCGGTTCAAATAACTGATTTTCTCCACTAAATCTGCTATGTTTAATCGATAAATTATAAAATTATTACAGAGTTATATAATATATATATCGTGAATTTATTCGAGAATGTATACTTATATGACTTTAGAAACCTAAAAATCTGCCCACCAAGCTGTCAATCGACACAGCTTAATTCGACCAGCAATCAACAGATGGCGCTGTTTTTAAAAATAACACACTTTTAAAAACAGTTTTCCCTCAAAAAAAATTTGGAACATAAAAACATGTGTGTGTTTGAATGGAAGGTTGTTTAAAAATTTCAAAGCAATCTGTGAAGAACTTTTGTAGATTTAAAGTCAGGAACAAACAAATATGTACATTATTTTTTATTTATATAGATGTAATATCATTACAACTAATGCCCTTTTAGTCATTTCTAGCATAGGCAAGATAGCATTATGTAAGGCAAACCTGTAGATAACTGAAATTTCGATGCACACGGTTGCGACTTGCTTTTGTGCTGTAAATTCAGTTGTAAAGTAAACTTTGTGTTCACGTCAGAATGTGAAGGACTGTGCTTTGCTGCTCTACTGCATATTGCTTCCAGTTGTAAATACTTTTGTATTTCTTTTGAAATATTTCACACGTAGGCAAAATTTTTGGGTTTTTGTTGTTTCCTTTAAAATATTTGTATGATTGATTGGATTCTTTTGTAAAAATGTGTTTTAACAGTTGATGATTCGCGTGTGAAGCTGATTCCTCATGATGACATAGGCGAAGGAAACTCATCTGATTACATAAATGCCAGCTATTTACCAGTAAAGTTTATGTCTTGACTCTTAACCCTCTGACCCCAGCAATTCATGTATAACCAATAGGTTATGAAGCCGAAATATCGGCCTTACGGGGTGCAAAAGGGTTAATATTGTTAGAAAAATGGCCTTTGCATTTACATAGGTGCTTATGTAATTGAATTTATTACATTTTGGGTACATATGCCATACTGCTTTCCATTTGGATATTGAACACTTTTCTGTTTTTCGCTAGGCAGAAACTTCTATGTAAGTGTTGATTCTACTGTTAAGTCTATGCTGCTGTGTCTTGTCTTTAAGGGTTTCAATTCCAGACGTGAGTACATCGCAGCTCAGGGTCCGATGAGGAGTACCGTCGATGACTTTTGGCTCATGATTTGGCAGCAAAGAGTTGCTACGGTTGTCATGGTTACGAACCTCTGTGAGCGTGGGCGTGTCAGTAATGTTTATTTTATCAGCAATTGTGAATTAAATACAAGTGCATTCATGATATATAACATGCTTTGAAAATTCGGGTATCTGATCATGCATAAATAAAACTAAATTTTAGCTTTTGCTTTGAAATATTTTTTCAGGTTACGTGTGTATGTTTGTGTGTGTAAATAGCTTTTTTTATTTTTATGTCAAATTTTATGCCAAACTGTTAAATTTTCTATATGGTGGTATATTATTAGCAGTTCAATATCTTCTGTTTGCTTGCTTTAGGGTGTCAAGTGATAATATTGAAAGCAGTGTGACATGTTTCTTTGAAGCTGACAACTTTTGGATTATATAAACAGTGTGAACTGCTGTTGTATTTTGTTTAGTTATTAGTTTATTGATGGATGAACTTGTTTTTGTTCATTTAGGAGAAATGTGAACAGTACTGGCCAAGTGATAGTGAACCTACATGTTACGGTGACGTATCTGTTGAACTAAAGTCTGAGTCCACACTTGACTTCTACACTCTTCGAGTCATGGAGATATCTGTTGTGAGTTGTTGTTGTTATAATCCTAAAGAAGATCAAATTTAAATGGTGAAATTCAACATTACAACCGTTCAGTGTTGTAAAGTATTTAAATACTTTAGTATTTAAATACTATTTAAATACTTTGTCCAGTATTTAAGAAAGTATTGAAATACCCATTCAAAATTAAGAAATTTAAATACTTTTGATTAATTGCAATGTTCATTTTTGCATTTTCTTTACCGATGGTTTAGACAGTGGAACATTAAGCAGGCCTACATTGACATTGTTAGAAATAATTTTAACTAACATTTCTTTACACAAAAATACGGTTGTGGCGAATCATGTGTCAAATACATTATCAAGTATTTAAAAAAGTATATAAAACTTATTTGCCAGTATTTAAAGACTTACCCTAGTATTTGGGTATTTAAATACTATTTAAATACTACCTGAGAACCAAGTATTTATGAAAGTATTTCAATACTTCAGTGAAGTATTTATTACAACTCTGCAACCGTTACTGGAAATTATTTGTTCAAATGCATGCAAGCTGTGTTTTCTATGAAAACTGGTTCATTGTATATGGAAATGCAAATGCAGTCAGTTTGTGCCTACATAGTCATACACAATCATGTTGAATTGTAGCTTTGCAGATAACTAATGCACATTTGTCTGGTGACTTTATTCTGTGATTTATTTATCATGGTTGCTGTAATTTTTATTCATCTGTGTATTTTTTTCTACCTCTTCCTCTTTAGCTAATCAGTAGTTTCTTATAGTGCTGTCACTAGTGATGTTTCACCCAAGGCATATAAGAAAGTATTCTACAAAGTTGCATGTTTTAAACTGCTTTTATGTGATATTTCAGGCTATGAATGTGCTGTCTATAAAAGGTGGCATGCTATGGAGTTTTTAGTTGAATTTTCACCAATTCAGAGGAATATGATCTTTGGCCTACCTAAAGAGGAAGATAGCTACTATAATTAAGAATTAAATTAGAATAGTTGTGGATTAAATCAGCATCGGCCAATAATTGGTTCACCTCTAATATTTAGATTTGATTATGACCTTCTTTGCTATATCAGTTTTATTTGTTGTTTTGATTTAAAGAACTCTGAGAAGCGCTCGCTGATCCAGTATCACTTTCTTACATGGCCAGATTTTGGAGTTCCAGAAGAAGTTGAACATATACTAGACTTTGTAACTGAGGTTAGAAAACGCTTCAGAGGAACTGCTCCAATGTTGGTTCACTGCAGGTCAGACACAAGTGTTTGCTAATATATGAATATATACACATATAACTAAATATCTGAATCCAAATGTTGTCTGTTTGAGTGCAGGATAACTGGACAGGTCAGATGTAATATAAAACCATCCATCCACTCAAAGTACCCTCAGAACTGTCAAGAATAAAAAACATGAAGATCATTATTCTATGCTTATTTGCATACTCACTTTTAAGTCTATGTTAAATAATTATATAAAACATGAAGATGCAGACAATAAGTGAATAGGTAAGCATATAAGTAAGAAATGGAAAATGGCTGCAGCTGTTTTTATGATAAAGACTATGAGACGATGACCGGTAGCAGAAACTAACTGGGCAAAGAAATTTTAGTCATAAAACCAAACATATATAAGTGAGTATGTGATGCGTAGAAGAGAACTGTGAATGAAGTCTTGACAGGCGACTAAACTGAAAACAATAGAAGTGATTCAAACTTGATTTTGAATTCTATCACCTGACTTAAGTAAGTAAGTAAGTAAAATCCTGTTGATTTCTATAGCGCTTTCAATAGCAGCACTGAAGTAGTTCCTTATTCCTGTGTTTAATCATCATCATCATCATCATCATCATCATCATCATCATCATCATCATCATCATCTCCTTGTTCCTTCATGAACTGAAGTTGAGGTGGCAGCATGAATTTCTTTTCCCCAGCAATGTCTATCCTGTGTTTCCTGACTGCTGCTGACATTTGCAGTACTTTCCACTCTTCCACGTCATCTGCCCATCGTCTCCTTGGTTGCCCCCTCTTTGTCTTGTTCCTGGCTTCATTCTCTGCCATCAGTCTCTGCTGGATTGTCCTCTCCAGTGTTAATTTAGCGTCACATTTCTGCAGTATGTGCCCGAAGTATTGCAGCTTCCTTCTTTTGCACGTGTTGATGAACCGCCTTTCTCTATCTGACAGTTGCAAAACCTCTTCATTGTTTTCCCTCTTTCTCCAACTTATGCATTCCATAGTATGTAGTGAATACATTTCAAAAGCCTCTATTCTTTTCTATATTTTTTTTCTTCAAAGTCCAGCTTTCACTTCCATATGATGCTATATACTCCGTGTAACACTTTCTATTATTCTCGTCTTTGTTCTAATGCTGATATTATTATCTTTCCATATGTTTTTCTTTTTTTAATGACAACTCTTTCTTTTATCAGTCTGGAATTTATTTCCTCTTCTAGGGAATGCACCAATTATATAACTAACCCTGATATCACACTTTTTGATAAAACATTGCTACAAGTCATTCTGGAAAAGATAGACAATAAAATGGAGGAAGAGTTTATGACAATAAGACAAGCGGGCTTCAGAAAAGGATGTGGCACAAAGGGATCACATAACAAACTTAAGATTAATAATGGAAAAGCAACAAAATTTCAACAGCCACTATACATCTGCTTTGCAGACTATACAAAGCATTTGACTGCGTGCCTCATGAAAAAAGTCTTGTATATACTATGTCTATATTAAATACTTTGTTTAGCCTGAATGTTCTGTGGTCTGTAGTGCTGGTGTGGGACGTACTGGTACTTTCATTGTGGTTGATCATCTTCTGCAATCGATCCGAAAGGAAGAGTATATTGACCTTTTCCACATTGTCCTTAATTTACGACAGCATCGACCGAAAATGATTCAGGCAGAGGTGTAATAGACATAATTTCTTCCCTTTTTCTTGCGTGTTCTTATTTTAGTGATGGAAAATGTGAATGATTTCGTGCCATGTCACTGGTATCTGACTGTGGTGCTGGCATAATGTGTCACAGCACAGATGATACACATACACAAATACATAATTTGTTATACACAGAGATGCAAATGCACGTATTGTGACAATACTTTTGATTTTATTAACTTATGTATTTCCTGTTGTTGTTCACGTATGTGACCATTATCTGTGGTATCATAAAAAATTGTATCGTCCAAGTGATTTTCTTTATTGTATCTCTGGCTATATTTTTATGTTACTGTTGTTGCATTGATGCTCAGTGATAGTGATAGTGTGCATAAATGTTCCTGCAGGATCTATGTCACTGAAAAGCATGTTGAGGATTTGTATACCCAGACTGCCTATACCTGAGCACTGAAAATGATAAGGGGGAATTTAGCACAACGGAACAATATAAAATTGTTGCACAGCTTCTGTTATCTTGACGATATCTTGCCTTGCCAAGCCTAACAGTGTTGACTTTAAGGAAATTTATGTAATTGGAATTTAGAGAATTGGTACCTTTGATGTGCTAGGAAGGTATTACAATGTGAGTAAAATGTCAAGGTTATTAGTTTGTTTGCAGTTTGTGCAAGCTGTTCTATAATCCAATGTAGTGAAACATGAGCACTGATGGTCTAGGTTAGAAGAAAATTAGCTGGGCAGAAGTGAGAATGATAAGACTTGTTTGATATGAAATTGAAAGATAGGATATCAACGATCTGACTGCTTGGAATCAAAGATTTAATTCATATAGTGGGAAGCAACAGACTAAGGTGATTAAGTGTAAAAGAGTGTTGACGATTCTTAACAATATCATGTATTGGATTCAATCCAAGTATTCGTGAAATGCTTGGATTGAATCCAATACATGATATTGTTAAGAAACGTCAGCACTCTGTTAAATTTTGGCTCTCTAAGAAAACACTTTGTTTTGTTATTTGCATAATAACAGAATGTGTAAATGTTAGTGAAGAATGTTTATCTCATGTTATCTGCATTTACGAATAATGATTTCTACTAAGATATAGCAAGCACAAAGAATTGGGCATTTGGGTCAAGTAAGAGTTGTATTTCATTGGATTTACAAGAAATATGATCAAGATAAGGAGTGGTGAGAGACAGTATATAAGGATGTGGAAAAACTTAATGTTTGGCTGGTGTCCTGATTTGAGTATATAATTGTAATAGGACCAGTGATGTTTTTGTTGTTCTATAAAGGCAGTAAGATTACCCGGTATGTACATTTGTGTGTATAGTGTATACTTTCAGTAATATTTGTTAAAAGTTGGATTTGTCTGGCTTATTTGGATATTTGTGCTTAAGGCTGTGATAACAGTATTTCCAGTCCTGTTGTTTGGTTCTTTACAGTCACAGTACATCTTTGCTCACGAGTGTATCAAAATGGCCATCAGTAGAGGCTATCATAAGAGAAACACGTTTTACATGGCTGAGAGTGATCCAGGTATACCCGTTATTATTTTGCTTTAAAATATTTTATAGTCTAATAATAGTCCTAGGATATCTATAATAACTGCATAGGTAAACATGATTAGGATGTTGCAAAATAAAATTTGATTAATCTCTCAACCACCAATATGAATATCAGTAAAACCTGTGCACTTATGTATTCTATGTGTAATTGCAATATTATTTGAGTTGTACATTGCATGAATCAGGGTGAATTTTTAGGGGTTGGAAATGTTAGTTTTCAGATGCTGAATGACAGGTTTCTGTGGTTTTCATAACAATTTTGTTATGAATAATATAATGATTTAGTTATGTAATTATTTTAAATGTTTCAACGAATGAGCTACTGTATGCAGAATGTTAATTTATTTAATCATTTATAATGTTTCCATAACTTTTCTGTAATTTTTGGTTTTTGTAGTTGGAGAGAATGGAAACTGTATCTATGTGAATGCCTCAGATATAAGTTTTGATGATCCTCCTCTGTATGCAAATGCTGGTTAGTTTTCTTACTTTTTAGTACAATATTAAACATGCAGGTATCTGTTTGCTTTGTTGTATGTACACCTTTCTGAATAGTCTCCGTTTTTATTTGCGAAGTTTCATTACGATGTTTATGATTATTTCCGATTGAAGCTAGCCTAGCATGCACGTAGTTTGCTGCTTAGATTTAACTTGGAGTTTTGTTCTGATATGTTTACAATTTATCCAAACATTTTGTGGCAAGGCTTGAAAATTTTGCGGGTGGTGTATGTGCAGGTTTTTTGTGTTTCTATGGTCTCCCACAGTTGCTGCTGATGTCATTTTATGTGTTTCATTTCAGTTGAGAGCTTTCTATGTTGTTGCACTGAGTACAGTAGTTTTTGATTAACCCCTTTACGGCATGACCCGAGAGAACTCGGGCAGCGGACACCAAGCGCTAAGGACGGGACCTGAGGTAACTCGGGAAAGCCCCTGTTTATGTCCAATAAATTATTTTCAGTTTCCAATCACATATCGTGGATCCCGAGATATGCCGGGCTAATAGTCAATGACTAAGCAACTCAGTGAAACTAGGTCACACAAAAATAGCCCGATAGAACAACATAACACAACACAAGCTTTAGCCCAAAAATTTTTCCTCTGACAATTCCGCGTCTGTGGGGAGTTTTCGAAAAATCAATTACGTTGTAAAGGGGTTAGTTAATGACTGTTGACTCTTTGCCTTGTATGTGCACTGGCTTTCTCTGTATCCTCATGCTAATCAGATTCAAGGAAGGCATTAAATATTATCTCAATAAAATGCTATTTTGGTAATCAGTGGCGTCGCACGGCAATTTTGGGGAGATGCCCATTCCCGACGGACAGATATAAATTTTACTGATATATAACAATTTGGTCTCAGAGTGTCTTTTAACACTTTAAAAAGTGAGTCTGTTTTTCAAAGTAATTAAGTTAGAACATTTTAAGACTACTATTATAGTTTTATCATTAACCAAAGTAATTGTCACGGCCAGATTTTTGGGGATGCCTGGGCAATGGGCAGCCCCAGGCTTCCATTATGCGACGCCTTTGTTGGTAATGTTGATCTCACTTCTATAATTATTGTCCAGCTATTTATAATGTTTTCTGCAGTTTTTTGTTTTTCATCATGAGCTAAATAAAAGCTCCAAAATTCTTGATTGTTTTAAAGGTGAAATTCATGAACATCCTGTGTAGTGTCTCTGATTCACATCAGGTCTGTGATTGTTCATTGTTTTAAAAAAACTTTAAAAGGTAAATTATGCGGCTTGCGTGTAATTTTAGTAACTTGAGGAGCATGGTGAAGAAGCTTTACGTAGACAGTTTGAATGTGCCTTGCATGATTTGCTTGACTGAAATTTGCCCATTTAACTAGTTAGACACCGTAATTTGATTAACAGGGTGAACAGTTGCCCTTAAAGAAACCTCAAAAGTCATTGGTTGCTTTGGACGGTGCAATATTTGAGTCAGAAATTTATTGTAAGACGTTTTTCTGTCTTCTGAAAGGGCTTACATTTTGGTAATTTGTATCTGAAGGCACTGTTTTGCAACAAAATTGTTACATAAACATGCCTTGCCAGAAGTTTAATGTTGCTGACGAAGACTGAAAGTTTTGTTTTAAGATTTTCCTATGAAGTTTCATAATTTATCGTATTCTTTTTTTTACAGATATGTCCTATTTTTCTGCTTCTTACTCCCTCACTCATTTCAATGCAAACGCTAAGATCTCACTTTTTTCATTGCAACTCCAAAACCGTGAGCACGTCTGAGTAGAAACAGAAGTGGTGCTATAGAAATGCTACACTGCATAATTATAATGAGACATTTTTGCTAACATTGCATAAGCATGCCATCAGAATAGCATATTTCTGTTAGTTTATGCAGTCTAGATTGCCTGCGAATATTTAGTCCATTATCATTTCGTAGCTGTTGTCTTTCAGATTTTAGCTCTGTATTACCGTCTGTTATTGATTTTGTATTACAGTGTAAATGTAATATATAATCTTACATGTAAACTCTTATTACATCATTTTATGACAGAACGCTGTTTATTGTTGTGCGTGCTGCACATTGGTCCATATTTTGTCTGCACGGATTTTTTCTCTTTGGTTGTGTTGCATTGTTGCATTGTTTTAAATGATATGTGATTAATTGAATAACATGGAAAAATAGTGAAATTGAGGTAGAAGGCAGTGTGTGTTTGTTTGTGTGTGTGTGTGTGTGTGTGTGTGTGTGTGTGTATAATACTATATATATAGCAGAGCGGTAACAACGTTAGACGATAGAGCAGGAGGTCACGGGTTCGAGTCCCGCAGGAGCCCTAAAGGTCGACTCAGCCTTTTTCGCGGTGGTAAAATGAGGAGCAGTGGTAAAAATCTCTGCGATAAGTCAAACAGGTACGCTAAGCGATACACTAGCCCCGTATCCGTGGCATTGCACACCTGGCTGAGGGCTATAGAAACGGAGATCAGCGCCGCCTTAGGAGCCCGTGAGGCTCGGGGAAAGACTTTGACTTTTACTTTGATATGTGTATATATATATATATGTATATTTATTTGATATCTAAGCATGTATGCCTAGATAAGAAGAGGATGACAACGATGATGATGACAATTGTATCTGTGCCCTAAATCATTTTCATTTGACTTCAGGTCACCACCCAAGTTTCATATATGAGAGATTTGGTTTTCATATTATTTTCCTCCCTGACAAGGCTAGCAATAAGGCCAAGTGTACTAAGTGTTGACTGAGAGCAGGTTCACGCCTGTGTCCTCTGGTTGCTAGCACTTACCCCTATTACTTCAGGAGGACCTCTCATTCTCATTAGGTAGGTTGGTTGCTTATATAACCCTGTTGATATTTTCTTTTTATTCGATTATATTTTTATTGTAGACAATATTCCAATTCTGCAAAATCCGCAATGACATATCGCAGCTGACAGGAGACTGGTGTCAACGTTAATACCAAACATTTCTTTGTGTGATTCTTATTGTAGCCATTGGGTAATTTACTGCACTGGTACATTAAAAGCCATGCATTCTCATGACATTGGGCACTGTGTCACATAATAAACTGTCAGTCTAATAACAAATAATGCATCTCTCTTAACATTCTGTCTTATTTATATTTCCATTCTTGGTCATTTATATATGTTTATTCTTGGCCTGTTCTCTCATTTCCTAGTTATATTGTTATGTACTTAAGTTACACTTCATGTGCCAAAATCATGTTATTTGCACCCAGTGCACTGTGTGACCCCGCTTTATTTGTTGCTCTGTCAGTCCAGGAGATTACCAGTGTGGTTCTCTTTCCAGTCTGTTCCTGCATTGGCTGGGAATATGTATATATTCCATTTTTGTGTTTGGTTGAAGTTTAGTTTATTTAAGCAGCTGACTTTTCAGTATTTTGATACTGTTGTTGAAAATTTAATTTCCATGAAATCTGCCATTTTCCAAAAATTTTTGTAGCACTCTTGAAACTAAGATTGGATTTTACAGGCCTGAGTTGGTATTATGAAGTCAATATCATTGTGATATATAGTCACAGGAAGTAACCTAAAATGGCAGAATGAGTCATAATTTCAATTGTTTTATCTTTATGCATATATATATATATATATATATATATATATATATATATATATATATATATATATATATATATATATATACTTTTATATTGTATTCCATTGTTTCTAAGGTTTGTTATAGTATTGTAGTAACCATGACTTGGTTGTATTTTATTCTTATGACAAATGAAGATAATTTTGTACAGACAGTACATTCTATCTGAGCTTTAATGAAGTGTTGTGATGAACTTAACTAAAATTCTAGTATATGCAAATTCCGAAGCTAATTACTGTTCTATAAATAGCTTCAGAGGTCGTATAATATTTATCGTGAACCAGTTATTTTGCTTTAATTTGATTTAGAAATTACTAGATAAGAATATTGAATTATCTTTGAACACCTTTTATTCTAAAATAAGTATGAAACAAACCATTAGAGCTTGAATGTTGCTCATTGTTATGTGGATGTAAAGTGCAGATATCGGCATGTTATGACCAATATATCATGTTGCTCATTTCATTGTCGTGTAATATAATTAGGTGCAGTCATTATAATGCTGAAAGCAACCTTTCAGTACAAGGATAATTAATTCAATTTCAACTAACCTGATTGATAAGTGTTTTGGCTGTTTAAATAAATAAAGTTATGTTAAATGGAATTTTGAGAGTTCCACTAGGATATACTTCGATTGAAACTCTATCTCACATAGATTTGCCATAAATGCAGAAATATTCAAGAATCTTTTCTTTAGAACTTAAAGTTCAACTTTTAGACTGCACTGCTGCATGTGATGCAGTGTCGAGACCAATGATTCCAAGCATTTTTAATCTGCATATATGTATATCGCCTTTGAGTCTTTTTCTGCTGTGATATTGATAGCATCAAAGTCTGTTCTATACTGTATGATATAGCTAGTTACATTTCCATCAGTATTTGCTGAAGGCCGCTTTGTGTATTTTAAGTGAATGCTTTGTACATTAAGTTGTTTGTAAAAAAAATGGAATTGCAGCAGGCAATGGTTGGCATTAAAAGCAATACAATGAAAGCCATAATGGACTTCTCATTTAGCCTCTCAGATGCACTTTCATCGATAGTTATTTTGTTGTATATGTTGATTTTGCAAACTTGTTTCTGTTTAGAATGACGCGAATTGTGTAGTAATACAACACATTCCTTATTTCGTATGTAAGTAATTGCTGAGAGCATACTGCTTATTTTGTGGTTGTTTATACTTTCTTCATCTAACAGGCGAGAAAATTAGATTTTCAAAAGAGGAGATGCCAGAAATGTTTCATAGAAGACTGACTGACTCTTTATTGCCGGTTTGCATTGGTTTTACGGAGTATGACGAAAGATTTTTGCTATTACAAATTTATTCAAGTCGTGTTGCTTTGGGGGTAATTAGATGAGCTTCCAAGCTATTTTCAGCATTAAGGCTTATTTTTTATAATTAAATGTATGTATTCATGATATTTGGTAATTTGCAGTTCTGTATTGCTTGACTGAACAAGAATTATGTAGCAGTATTGTGTGTTTTTGAGTACAAATTTGTTGTGTTGTTAGACAAAAAAATTGCTACACTGGTGTACTTCCATCCAAACGTTTTGCTATGAATGTTATGTTGTATTTTTCATTAATTTGAACTAAGAACCATCTGGTATTAAAATTTTCTAATCCTGATTATTATTACTGCGAGATATTTTATACCTAAGTATACCTAGTTAAGTCTGTGAAGTGGATCACTGGTGACATTCTTGACTATTATTCTGAAGACCTGGGTACAGTTGATGTCAGGCGATTGGCTTATTATCAGCCGAGGATTAACTTGGACTCGTTCAATCTGAACAACATTAGAAAAGGCAAAGTATGTTATTTTGGACATGTCATGAGAAAACACGGCTCTTGTCTAGAAAAAGAACTAATTCATGGAACACTATCTGATGGAAGATTGTGTGGAAATCCAAGAACAGCTTGACTAGCTAACACAACAACATGGACTGGACTTTCATATCAAAGCGCGATATTCGGAAAGCAGAAAAGCGACAGAAATGGAGAGATGTGAGACATAGTGTAGTAGTCCAACCTCACGTCGAGGATGGCTGAAGAACAGAACAAAACATTCAATCTTCCATCAAATGTCAAATGAAATCATGAAACTATGCCAACTCATAAACATGGTGTTAAAGATTAGTTGAATGTATTCGGAGCCACTGGATTTGTTCGATACCAACCAAGGACCAGAGGATAGAATATATAAGTGCCTACTTTACAAAATGCAGTTTTTGCGTTCATCTGCTCAATCACAGAAGTATGGAGGAGTGCCTTTATTTGTAGCAATCCTTAGCAATGCCCACTTCTTACTTACTTTATCGATAGATGCTGAAATAGTGTGCATGATTGTGTATAGGGTTCTGTTTCATGGCAGTAAGTAACTAGATGTATTTTTAAAAATGTAAATATCTAACTTTGCTGTTATTCAGGCATCTCGAATGATTTTTGTGGCAATTTTTTGCCTTTTGTATTTCACAAGTTTTGCTGTTGCATTTTCTAAACTTTCTTGAGTGAGTGCAAAATGATTCCATTTCAATTTGTCACTGGTGCTCTAATATTTGTCATAGACAAATTGCGCTATTTAAATGAATTTTGAATTCATGCACCAGTTGTGTACAATTCATGGACTAGACGTTGGTTTGGTATCGCAGAAATTGGACAATAAGACTCAAAATATTAATTTCATGCTGATCTATTAAGTTATTTGTGACAATATTTAAAATTGACCTCTCTCCTCAGAATATGCTGTAAACTTTAAAGTCTTCATAGGATATTGTATGCAGGATTTCTTTCGACAATCATAATTGTAACTACCGGTATGCTTAGGAAATGTTAAACTAAGCGATGGTTGAAAGGATTAATTTTAGACAGAATCTGTTTCAGTAGGCCTGACGTTTTTGTTTGCTATGACAAAGATATTTTTACAGAGATGTATGCATAATATATTTGCTGCATGTATAGCTTCAACTGACAGAATATATTTTGAAGCTGTTTTATATTATATTCTAGAATCTAAATGAAGATATTAAACATTGGAAATACAGGCCAGCAGTCTTCTCAGTCTTGAGGCAGAATGAGGCTTGGAGCAAGTAGGCCCCTAGATAAGTTACATATATTTATGATCTCAGTAGCAAACCGTTTTCTTCTATAGTATGGATCTGTCCATTAATTATGTCAACAATTTGTTGGCAATTTTTGACCCCCTCCCCCCATAATTACGTCAAAAATGACAGGTCCCAATAACAAGGTTAATATATATGTTTTTTGCGATGATGACCATTTTTCCCTTTTTTGCTTGTCAAGTGTCAAAATGTGATGGTTATGACCTTTTTTGCCATGCTTTTTTCCATTATAATAAGTAGTATTCCATGAAATTTCCTAGGTTTTGATTATTTGTAAAAAGTGAAATTGTTGACGCGTCAACTTCTCTTGACACCCTCCTCCCCTGTCAACAACTGTCAAACTTTTTCAACCCCCCCCCTAAATTGTTGACGTAATTAATGGACAGCCTCTATTTGTATTATGAGTATGTATCGAAGTATCGAATGTATTCACAAATGACAGTACCAGTATTGATATCGCTCCAAGCCTGAGACCAATTTGCTGCATTCTTTCATCAGAACAGTAGAAAGTTTAGAAACTGTGGCGATTGGTTTAAAAAGAACAGTGAAGTTCAACCAGTCGCGTAGCGAGGAAAAGTGCCAGATTTTTTTCAAAATCTCGGAAATGTTACAAGACCAAGCGTGAAAAAGTGGTGATGGCTTTTTTTGCTTGTCAGACTTTGCAGGACTTTGCATGGCAACATTTTGCCCTGCATGATGGTTTGGTTGCATGTATCGCCAAATGAATGACCATGGATTTTGTCAACATAGAGACGAATTTATGTCGCCCCTAGGGCTAGTGCCGCCTGGGGTGGTTCCCTATGCCCCCTCGCTATGCCACCGGTTTCTACCACAGCGTACTATCATAATGTCTCAGACCTCCGGTGAATTTTGTTAGAGAATAGTCATCAAACATCATTGTCATCGTGCTCTCTGCCAACTCTTGTTGCAGACACAAAGAATTTCCAGGAAGTCATGTCTTCTGATAATCTTCCTCCCTTACATTATTAAAATTTCTTTCATGGTCATGTCTTCTCTGATGCTGTTCATCCACTTTTCCTGCCCCTGTTTCCTTTCATCTAAGTGTAGAGTGTCTTGTATGGTAGCTTCTTTTCATCTATTCTCGTGGCGTGTCTGTACCGGTCATCAATAGTTCATCTATTAAATGTTAGAAAGAATAATGTTGATAAACTGTGCAGTATATGTGGAGCACAGAGATGGAAAAGAAAAGGTACCGGCCACACGAGAGCTAATATTGAAAGCTTTGTCAGAGTGCAAATAAAATTCGGAAAGAAATACATTGTACTCAATAATTGAGTCCTGAACCACTTTTAACTTTATAGGCCTAAGTTATAATAATAATAATAATTATTATTATTATTATTATTAACTTATTATTATTATTATTATTATTATCATCATCATCATTCAGCGCAGTGTGCACCACAGACAGTGGTGGTTTCACCGGGGGGGGGGAATAATATTTAATAATATTGAGTGCCTGGCCCTCCCAGTGCCCCCTAGTTGGGACCCTATACTTAATGCTACATACATTAAACAAATGGTTGGCCCCCATGATTAGAAGTTGCCACCCTAACGCCCCACCCCCCACTTGCCAAATCCTAGAGCCGCCACTGACTGCAGGTGCCAGAGGCTGAGAGGCCTGCTTCTATTCAAACTTCGATGTGGCGTTGATTCCTCGTTTTTTTAGCCGCGGATAAGAATCAGACCTGGGCGGGTCGTATTCGGCCCGCGGTCTGCACTTTGTAAGTTTGTAGACCTCTGTGCTGAGATAATCCGAACTGATGCTAGATTTCCTTAAGTTTGACATCATTTTGATCCGAGCGGCAGTCCATGTAGATGTCGAAATCGTCTAATTGCAGAGACAGAGCCAACTGAATCTTAGGGCCTTAAACACTGATAGATCTTCGCGTAATTTTCAGTTCACTAGCCTAGTAGCCTACACAGGCCTCCTAAACCACTTAAAATCACATTATTATTATTATTATTATTATTATTATTATTATTATTATTATTATTATTATTGATCTATGTCTCTATATATGACCTGTTTTAATCGTGTTTCTGGCGACATAGTTCAACAGAACTCAGCTGACAGTTGCATCGGTTCTTCAGAGCCGTATGCTAGGGTTTTCGGCGCCCGGGGCAAGATCAGTGTTTAATCTAGACTCCGCGGGGAAACTGTAAAAGCCGGGGGACCGACAAAGCCGGGAGGAATTCTGCTAGGGGCCGCTGTTAGTCCATGTAGTATAATAGTATTCCAAAATTTCCGGGGAATTTGAAATTTTCGGGGGGAAGCAATTCGCCCCGGAAACGGCCTAGATTAAACACTGGGCAAGATTCATATTTTGCGCCCCTAAAATTCTGTGACCTTTTTTTAGTCGTCGCTCGCCACATATAGTTTATTTATCCATATTTCAGGCTGACGACCTTTTTAGTCGCTCTGCGGTTCTTGTGAAAATCGACTTAGTCCTTCTTCGTCCTCTGTTCCAGCACATCTTTCCACTGGACCCTCTTTCGATCGGCGTCATCCGTCGTCTCTTTGAGCTCTTGTTTTCGACTGAAATCGTCCATCGCATCGTCTATCATGAGGTCAATGATTTTCTTCAAGGTCATCGACGCCACCGCGTCACGTGATCTTGACTCGTTCGTCGCGTTCAGAGTCGGCTTCGAACGATGAAGAACTTCGTCGACGACCTCGTTGTCGTCGCCGGTAACCTTTAGATTATCGTCGTTATTATCGCATTTCAGCTTCAGAATTCCGTTGATGACGTCTTCGACGGATCTCTTGTCTCTGCGAATGTTCACCGGACGACGACGACGACGACCGATGTCTTTCCTCGTAGGGGGCCTGGACTCGTTCTTCGCATCAGAATTGCCACCGCCACCGCCACCACTGGCGGTGGCGTATCTAGGACTCCGGTGTCTGCCGTACGATTGCCGCGTGCCACCACCAGCAGAAACCTGCTTAGACCATAATTGGGTCGGCGGAAGATGCGACTTCGTAGTCGCCGAAGCGCGGCTTGTGTACTGCTCCAACATATTCAGCGCCGCTAATCTTGGAAGGTGATAGTTATCAAGATACGAGGGGCTCTGTTTTGTCGACGCCGAGTTGAGCGTTTCAAATCCACAAACGTCGCGTCCACAGCACGCGGACGACGTGCATCCAATTTCTCTGATTCCGAATGCCGCATTCAGTGGAAATTGCTGTCTGCTCCAGATGTTCATTCCCGGTGACACGGATCCTTCCAGTCTGGACTTGGCGAACTGTTTGTTTGCATACTCGAATGCCTCTTCGTATGGATGTCTTTCATCGGGTTTGCCAGCGGTGACGGCAAAGTCCAGGTAATTCGGAAAGTTTTGCACGGTGGACTGACAGCACAGTCGACTGTGCATGGTGCTGCCGTACGGCAGTTGATAATTGCCTGCCATCGAGTGACCGAGTTGCCTGGAGTTGCCTTGTCTGTCGGCACTTTTTGTTAGATTTCGAAGATGCAGCAGATACTGCGGAGAGTACCACGTCGGCAAAAGGCGAGGCGTTATTTCTCGTGAAATCTCCAGAGCCACTGCAGCGCTGTTTTCCAGATTCTCGATTCGAGGAGGAGGAGGTGGAGGAGGAGGAGGAGGGACCATGTTTGGAAACAACGGTAACTGGTGCTGAGGTAGAATCGACTTCGAAATCCAGAACGGCGCTGGTCCCGAAATCTTTTTATTGATACGAGCGTAGGGCGATGCGTTCACGGCGTGCTGCGACGCAAGATATCGACTCCTCGTCGCGAAGTCCAGGTCATATCCGAGTTCGTCGTCGGGGGCGAAATGCGCAGAACGGACGCTGCTGCCGTGGCGTCGAGCAAAGTCCGTTCGCTTCGGATCCTCCGAGAGCTTCGCCGCCAACGGACTCTGTCTGAACGCTGCCCAGTGAAGCGCCGCCGAGTGCTGGGGTTCGAAATTCTTCCGAGACAGAATCGTAGAATACCAGTCGGACATATTCTGCAGCGCTACGCCGTCTGGATTGGTCTGTACGTTGGTCCGACTGCGGTGCTGCCACGGATTGAAGTCGCGAAGAGAATCGTCGTACGATGTTCCGACGGACTGCTTGGTGTTTCCCTGTCTTCCATCGCAATCGCCATACGCCGTAGGCCTACAGTGTCTGGAGGATTTTCTCTTCTTAAGCGTTTCGTCGTCAGAAGAAGACCTGGAACAGTTCTGCCATCGGCCGTAAACATTACGGCCGGAATTTCGTTTCCTTGTATTTTTAGACTCACGTGGAAATTTTTCTTTAGGTTGCTGGGAAGTCACGGGAGAGATCGACTGCAGAGAGGAGGCGAGTCGTTCGCTTTCCAGCGTTTCATCGGAATTTCCAACAGCAGCTGGGGCGTCTTCAGTCGACTTCGAAATCGGTTGTTCGGACGAATCCTGCGGCTGGTGGTGAGTGGTTTTTCTCAAGTCTATCGGTTCACAGTCTTCGAATGTCGACGACGCGAATCGATCCAAAGACGCAGATGTCGACGATTTCCCACGAAAGACGACGCATTGGTTCAGACGATCGACGAAAGTCGAATCAGTCGTGCCAATGTCATCGCTACAGACTGATGTCCTTAGCCCGTTCGTAACCAATCTGGTGTCGATAGAATCGTCTGGCGGTGCACGGTTCGTTTCCAGGTGGATTTTGCCGGACGAGCGACGACGATCTGCGATATCAGAAGACGCTCTCTCACATACGCCACAAGAATTAACAAAGTCGGGCTTTTCTCCATCGGTTGTCTTCGACCGTTCTGAATCGTCCAATCTAGTTCTGTTATTTGCCATCGACCAGCAGTGGTTTGCCTTTGCCTCTGTCCTCCGGTTGTCTGAACAGCTAGTAGGCGGCTGATTTCTGTGCAGGAGTGTGTCGTTTGAGATCGCCGGAAGTACGGACTGATGACGTGCTTCCGGTTCGTCATCTTCTCTCGAATAGGCTTTCGCGTTGAGAAGGAAATCGTGACCGTTTCGCTTAGTTTCATCGCGACCCGTTCTCCTCTCGTCTCTTTCTCCTGTTTGTGAAAATTCAGCAGTTCCGCTTATTAACGAAGTTGGCGATAAGCCTTGCCTTCGGACGTTGAAGTCGAATGGAAAAACAAGATGGCAGTTGTCAGACTGCATCGCGTCGAAATAATTATTAGCAACAAGTAGGAACTTAAAATAATCGCCAGCCCATGCAGGTAGACTTGAAATCGTCTGAGATGGACGGTGCCGACGTTAAGAAGGGGCAGCGAATCTCTCGCAGATGCACTGTCTACCGTCTCTTCCGTTGTTATTATCTGTGACAAGATCGTGGAGTTTTCCAGGGGGGGGAGTTAATTAATGGCAGCACAAATTCGTCCAATGAACTGAGCCTCGTGCTTGGTTAATCAAAAAACTTCGTCTCAATTGGCCATCAATTTCCACAACTTTCATCAAGTCTGTCCGCCTATGGCAAACGCTTCAAAGAGAGATAGAGAGACAAACAACAGAGTCAGAGAGAGAGAGAGAGAGAGAGAGAGAGAGAGAGAGAGAGAGAGAGAGAGAGAGAGAGGCTTTGTTTATAGGCGTCACGCTATTGACATTTTTGCGAAACAAAACTCTTCGACGGTCGAACGATTCCCACGAAACGCATTCGACACCTTTGCATTCATAATGTATTAGTTAATAAATTCGTTATAATAGAAACAAATGTAGGGCTTTTTAGCAGACGCCTATGCTGTACAAGCAGGCCCAGTGTAGTAGACGCGGCCGCTGTAGCATTTACCTACTGATAACGACGACGTCATAAGATGATCTTAACGACACTCACTAATGTGATATTCTTCGTGATTGATAGCTAGTCAGTCAACTGGTCAAAATGCACTTGTCAAATTTGAACAAGTGCGCTTTGCAAAACAGCACTTTTATAGGGATATAATTGGTATTAAAAGACCAAAAAGTCTTGATGAGTAAATAAGAAAATTTATGATTAATTCAGTGGCGCAGCCAAGGGGGAGTTTGGAGATTAAACCCCCCTTGGCTGTTCGCAGTGTATAGGGAAGAGTTTTGGGGTGTTAACCTCCCTTGGCGACCAAACAAATTTTTGGCGGCGATCGCTATAAGTTATACAGTGTAGTGTACGCGCTCATCTACATAATAATAGTTAGGTTAAGTTAACAAGTCAATTTATATAGCGCAAAAAAATAATGAACGAAGAGTCAAAGGCTAGAGCGCTTTACACTTTACACAATAGTTGACGACCTTTATGCTTGTCAGGATTTTTCCGTGTTGCTGCTAATCAATTCATAATTAAACGGTTTTTGGTTGTCAGAATTTAATTTTCCGAAATTGGGAATTATGGGGACCATAACCTCTTTTCGGAAAATCCTGGCCATGCCACTGGATTAATTTGTTATAATTTACGGCTCCCCTGGAAGGAAGTTCCGGTTCCCCCAGCGAGCCGTGGTTCAAACTTTGGGAACCACTGCCCTAATATTTATAGACTGGGGATTTCCGGCCACATACCCCGTTCAAGCAGCTCGCCACCCTCCTTCAAACCCCTATTCGGGAGTGAAAATGTCAGGTCTGTAAAAACCGTGGTGCCCCTTAATTATTCCGGTACTCTGGTTCCACGCCAGTGACGCCACTGCTAGGCAGCAAAAGGAAAACCCGTTTTATATTCCGATGGGAATAGCTACCTACTGTTAAAATCCGTTTTTAAAAAGCAGTCCTTATATTTATTAAACTACAAACGCTTAGACGTCGGTTATACATTTAAAGATTAAATTAAGCAGCCGTCGGTCTCACGCAGGTCAGTGGCGGCGAATGGAGAGTTCGACGCACGCTTTAATTAAACAAACCGTCGAGTGGAAGCGGACAAAGGCGAGCGAAGATCAGAACGCAATGTAACATATTGGTTAATCGTTTAGGGCAGAACAAGAGACAGAGACAGAGAGCGCGGCGGCTCCCGGGGCACCGTTCGCTCCGTGCGTCAATCGAACTCCAGGTAAACGAACGCCGAACGACCGGGCGTCGGGCGGCGAACAATACGGCCGCCGGGCCCGTCCTCGGGGCCGCCCCGTCATCGATGCCGATCTGATGAAAACGTGTTGATTATTGCGGGCGGGAGTAATACGGTAAGCGCGACGTGTTGAAGAGTCAATTTATACTACAAGACAATGGCGAATTTTTGCATTGTCAGTGCAGATAAAAGAAACGTCTAAAGGCCGAAACGTTATCGCTCTATCCACAGAAAGGGTGCGATACACTACAGACAAAGTCGGACATAAACGGCTGTCATGTGTTTCATCCAAAGCACACAATACACGATAATAATTAATAATGCTTTGCGTGCCATCGCCCTGTATGCATATCGGTATCGGTCGACGTTGTACTGTGTGGATTCCGAGTTAGACTAGGCCTATAATACGGACGTCACGCCATGACAATGGCGGACGTTTCATATTTCACGTCCGAATCCGAGTTGATTATAGACAAAGCGCAACAAAAACAACGCAATACAATTCAATTCAGTTATTGTGAGGCCATGGAGAGTCTTTGTAGACAACCATGGCGTTTAACGGAGTTATTGTTCCTGCCATCGGAGAGAAACTTTACTCTCCGTTTGGCCTAACAGTGAATTTTGTTCTTTAGAAGGGGAACTGACAGACATTTTCATCTTCTCCTCTTCCCATAATAAATGTACTAGAACCTAGATACAGTGAACAGAGGCGTAGCGAGGGTATCCAGCCCCCCGGAGAAGGTGTACTGCTGGCGCCTCCTTCCCCCCGACAACACAACTTTTATTCAAGCTGCTGATAAGCAAAATAAAGGTCATCACCTGCGTTCTCTCGGAGCCCCTTCAGCTCCCTACGGCGCCCCTCTCCTTCCTGTGGTCCTGACGAGCAGTAAACCCCCAAACCCGATTTTGGCGTCCCTCCCCTCGACGCCCCTTGGCATATGCCCTCTGCCATCCCCTCGCTACGCCTCTGACAGTAGAACTTCGTTATAACGGACTCGGTTATATCGAGTGGTAAAATTACTTTTTCAGAGGTGCCGGATCTCCTTATTTTTCCTCCGGCCACGAAATTTCTTCGCAACTTTTTAAAATTCATTTTTATTGTAACAGTACTATAGCCGCGGAAATTAACGATTAAGCAGCGCGAGATAGTGGATTTATAGCCCGCCCTGCGCATTGACGATCGCAGCGCTCTGTTCAAATGCGTTTTGAACTTCCAAAGTTTCGACAGAGAATCGCTTGCGTTCGAAAACTTTTGCGGGAGTAGATGTTGTTCACTTGATTCCCGTTCACCCGCTGGTCGCTCATTTTCACCCTCAGCAGCCACGAAGTTGTCAATCTGACGATCTCGTACATTTCCAGGTCGATTTAAACTGTTTCGCTGGAGCGTTGACGTCCCGGTCCGATGAACACGTTAACATTTCATCGCGCATTTCCTTGTTTTTGATCTCGGTTTTTGTCAGCGACAATGCGAACTACGTTCGGACATTGAGTATCGATTCCCTACAGAAGAACGCATGAAGAGCAACAGAATAGTAGGTCTAATAATTTAGCAAGCAATGTTTGCTTTAGTCCCACGTAACTTTATGACGACGACGACGACGACTCCTCGATTAAGCCGAGAGAGGCGAATTGTCCATTTATACGCCGAACAAAGCCGTCCGTTAGTTATATTGGCGTAACCATGTGCATGGGAACGTTGCAACAATATCATGTAGTCGATGTTTCACTGGAAAAGACACATGGCAAATACGATCGCAAATAGATGAAGTCTGTGCGGTTATTTGAACTAACTGTTTAACCCCTTAACTGGGGATCCCGGATATAGCCGTCCATTTTACATTGAGTTACAGTTAAACACACGGTTAAGGGGTTAATATAATAACCTGCACAACACCTTTTTACAGTGTAGATTCATTTGTATCGGGGGGAACCGATTATGGACCGATAGGGATTCAGGCTTTGGCAGAGGCGTAGCTAGGAGGTCAGAGGATACATATGTCCCCTGGCGCCGAGATAAGGAGGGCCAAAATGGGGTTTAGGTAGAAAAAAAGTAAAAAAGAAGTTGCAACGATCTTCTTTTTCGTCTTTTTGAGCTAACGATCAATAGTGACGACCTTTTTTGCTTGACTGCTTGTCAGAGATTATGTGCGGGTAGAGGCGCCCTTTTCTTTTGTTTGTCAGGGTTTTTCTGAGATGGTTGAGAATATTTTTAAAGTTAAGGAGCGTCATCGGTATGTTTTGTCCCCGGCGCCGGACACCCTAGCTATGTCCCTGGGTTTTGGCACCCTCACTATTTCAGTTATAGACTACGATCGAGGGCTCCGACCACGATTTAGCTATCGACTCCTTTGGCCAACGATGACGATGAGAGATTTGTCTGTAGTAATTAATTTGACGATTTCCTTAAGACCAGTGGCGTATTTACCATTGGGCCATTTGGGCCATGGCCTCCCTTTGGTCTTACCCTGACAAGCAAAAAAAAGGTCGTCAACTTTTCAGGTCGAAAGTGTCTGCCCCCCCCCCTTACCAAAATTCTAAATACGCCACTGCTTAAGACTTTCCTGTTAACTTTGCCGCTAAATTCGCTAAGAACAGAATTAGTGTCGGCTAATATCTTCGTAATTAGTTCACAAAAGTTTCACTTTTGATGATTTGTTTGCGTCTCTGTTGCGCTTACTTTTTCCAGCAGCAATCGAACAGACGCTGAAGTGTAGATTTCTGCGACCGACGGAATCCGGAACCCGGAATGTCCAGATTTTTGAGTGACTAAAGATATATCAAGATGTCGATTCTCTTTGTCAGATTCAAGCTTGAACCTTGAAGGTTCCAGTCATTCAACAGACCCAAGGAAGGCCGCCAATTAGGCTTTAACTTCACGTGAAAATCATAATATAGCCTAAGAAAAGTAAAAAAATTAGAGGATTTTCA
>CM030841.1:10683181-11185681 GCA_018105865.1 Metaphire vulgaris
ATAATCAAAAAATAGGAAATTTCATGGAATACTACTTATTACATCACCACCACATTTTGACACTCGATGAGTAAAAAAGGGAAAAATGGTCATCACCGCAAAAAATAATAACCTTGTTATTGGGACCTGTCATTGATCTTTGGGGGGTCAAAAGTTTTTGACGTAATTATGTGGGGGGGGGTTAAGTGAAAGTTGATAGTTGTTGACAAGGGGGAGGGGTCAAAAATTGCCCAAAAATTGTTGACATAATTAATGGACAGCCCCTTACAGGAATGGAAAGACTGCTGCTCGCCAAAGTGACAGAAAGGTAATTGAAACATTTTGGACATAGGCTGTAGCACCACAGGGAAACAACATAGAAAAGTTCATAATGTTAGAGGTGACAGAAGGAAAGAGAAGCAGAGGAAGACCAAGAACGACCTGGATGAAGAACATCACAGAAAAGACCTTTATGAAGCACATCAAGCTGCATAAGACAGGACTTTGTGGAGGCAGTTAACCCATGTCAGCGCCCAGCACCAGTGTGACGGAGTGACAGGATGATGATGATGATGATGATGATAATAATAATAATAATAATAATAATAATAATAATAATAATAATAATAATAATAATAATAATAATAATAATAATAATAATAATAATGCACTTCTATAGCACCAGTTCTAATACCCAAGGTATCAATCGATGGTACTTCAAAATCAATCCGCAAAAGATCCAGGTCATTCAAGAGATCAGTCAGAGGGAGAGAGGGAGAGAGGGAGAGTAGAGGGAGACATAATCCCCCATTTGTTTACTCTATGGACTTTGACTATAATCATTACCCACACCGTAAACCAGACACACTAAACACTAACCCTAATGATGATGATGATGGTGATGATAAAGATGATGATGATGATGATGGTGATGATGATGATGATGATGATGATGATGATGAATTATATTACTGTACATTAAAGAATCTAGGAGAGGAGATGCAGCCGGTACATTGTTCTGGGGTCCATGGAGCACAAAGGGGGCCCATAAACTTTACAAAATTCCACAAATTCAAATTTCTAAAAAAGAAAAACAATATTGAATTTTCATGTACACGCTTTGTGTGTATATAAGAAAATTCAATATGCAAACCGCCTTGGCATAACCTTATACGTGCATACGTATCGAACTTTGTATTAGGAACTAAATAGATTCTTTGCACCTGGGTCTGGGCTTTCCCTCTTCGGCCCAGATCAATGGCACTCGAAATCCTTTCGCAAAATAACTAGTCATTGTTGAAAAGCGCACATATCCCGACCTTATAGAAACTAGAACGAACGCCTAAGAAGCAGCAGCTGGTTGAACCGAGAGACAGTAACGCTCTGCGGAGTAGACGACGGCTCGAACGGATAGCAAAAGCAGATCCTAATGGGGATTAACTGAAAGCAGTTATACTGGAGACGAAAATGTCTCTATAGATCGTCGCCACATGAATGGGTTGTTGTTGTTGTTGTCAACGCGCAGAGCTGTAGCTTTCAATAACGTTGCTAGGTCCAACGAATCTTATCGCAGCTGCACCAAAACACGCGGTAGAATTATTTCTGAGACAGATCAGCGGAGTGAATGTTACGGAGAGCTGTATCAATTAAGTTGGCTCATCCATCTTAGAGTTGGGTGGTCCATCTTGTCATGGTGAAATTTTTTCATGGGATTGGCTACACTGTTGTCTTACTTTTCTTTTTGGCTTATAAATTAAGCAAAAATAACGAATAATACAAGTAATACTTTATACTGCAGTTATAGTTGATTTATACCCAGAGATGTAGCAAGTACAAAATACTTTAAGTACAAGTACCTGGCCTCCAAGTGCAAGTACAAGTACATGCATTCCAACAACTTTGAGTACAAGCACAAGTACCTGGTCTCCAAGTACAAGTACATGCATTCCAAAAACTTCGAGTACAAGTACCAACTTCCAAGTACTACATCTCTGTTTATACCTGTAGTATAATTATTGGTTTGAGTCTTGGCAATGTTGAATATGATTATTGTGATGTCAATATTATGATAATAATTATCTATTATCGTTGTATTGTTGTATATTAATCTACTAATTATCCGTAATAATTACAGTATAATGCGGTCTAAAATCGACCAAATATTATGCCAGCGTTTGTCTAACAATGAAACAGACAAATTCAGTTTGACTTCCACGATTGTAGGACATTCTTCCTCTGGACATAATCCCCGGACATTATCCCCCCCGGTACACCCTTTGAAATGACAATGCCGGACATAATCCCCCCTTTGTTTACTCTATGGATATCGATAAGACTATAATCATTACCCACACCGTAAACCAGACACACTAAACACTAAACCTAAACGATACTGACGGCAGCCATGGCATCAGATAACCGATAAGTACCTTTTAAAGTTAAGATTTATTACTTCTTTGCCGGGGGGATATGTCTTGGGGGATAATGTCCGGGGGGATAATGTCCGGGGAATTATGTCCAGGGGAGAATGTCCGTATAACGACTTCCATCAACAAAACGGAAATTGACGAATCTGACCATCAATAGGACAAACAGCGCGACTTCGTTCCGTCTATATCGTTCTCGGAAAACTGTCGGTGCAGACGTTCGTTTTCCCGAACATAAGAACGAACCTTTTCTTCGCCGATTAAGAAGACTTTGCGGTGATGCTTTTCATTTCTGGTCCATTGAACTGGAAGACGGCATCGAATACGCACGACCAGTTAATCGGAAAAGAACCGAGTCTCAACAAACGGCAGAATGCATTATTATTTTAGAGATCTTTAAAGAAAAACCATTCATTGAAAGTTATGCGCATCGTTATCAATGCATAATAACCTGACTCGGGGCCTGAATTAGTTGAATCAGTTGGCTGACATAATCTCGAAGAAACGAATTGTGAACTTAGCATGATTTACATGTAAAGTGGCTTAGAAAGCATTACTGCCTGTGTGAAAGCCACTAGGGCACTATCGGGGCTTGAATCCGCTCCGTCAGCCTGACGCTCCAGCACGTAACCCACTCTGCCATCTTACGCCGAACATTTCGGCAGAGGCGTAGCGTGCCAATGGCTATTGTGGATTTAGCCATGGGCGGCACACATGACGGGGGCGGCAAATTTCGGGAGCGACGACCTTTTTTGCTTGTCAGAGGATTTTGAGTGGAGGCGGCAAACTTTACAAGGGGCGGCAAATTATTTAAAATTGACAAATTGACAAATTGGAAGCGACGACATGGGCCACATGGGCGGCATGAGTGCACGCTACGCCTCTGGCGCCAAACACCCTAGATCCGCCTCTGAATTATGAATGCATTTTGAGCGGCGGATTAGCCATGAGCCATAGGCGGCAAAGGTTCACGCTATACGTCACTGCATTTCGGAACAAATCATGACTCCGAAATGAAAACGTAGCTTCAGAGATGCCAATGGTTCACTCACTCAAAACGACCCGTGACCTCTGAACCCTTGACCCATGCTTTCCATCAAGTATTGATGACCCATTTGACCCTTGACCCATTATCTATTAACCCATTGCCGTCTCTGCGTAGCTTCACTGAACGTAATATAAGTAAAGGCGATTTCAGCCCTCACCTGAAAAGCACAGATTAACGCCCCATAAACACAAATAAATATGCAGGTAGAGGTAGTCCCGTAGAGGTAGTCCCGTACTCGAACGAGCGTAGGGTCCGGCGCTGATCTCCGTGTTCTATGGCAAGCAGCGACGCATGTGGCTTACACCATTAATCTAGATTAGGTTGCCATTACTCTCTCTAGACCTGCGTTTTACCTTCGCAGCTTAGTAAAATAGCGTCTCCGGACTTCCGTTTCTCGACGCCTCTGAGTGTATGGCCGGTGTTTTCGAACGTCGACAATATCGTCACAGCAGCGAGAGAGAGGAAAGCACATAGGCCTGTCATCAATCCGAGGAAGATGTCTGCAGGAAACGAGACTGATTTCGGTCTCCATCCGTCAGCGAGAGACCTTCATTTGCTGCACAGAGTCGGAGTAGGCTGTTTGTCAACGTCAGAAGGCGACACGGGACTCGCTCCATCTTGTCCCTTCTCAGGCAGATGTCAGTAATTTTCGCCGAAACGAAAAAGGCAAGAGACCCCGCAATGAGTTCGGCGACTTCTACGAACGATCCAGCAATAACAAGACAGGCAAAGCAAAAGTCAGCGGCGACAGAACGGCAATAATTTCCACCGCAAAATCCTCGATTAAGAAGACCAATATTCGCTATAGGCATTATAGGTCTTTGAATATTTTAATCGTTAAGTGGTCATATACGAAAACCTGAAGCATACCGTATTCGCACCTTTATCGCGCAAAAACGACTGATTTTCAATCAATATAAAATTAATGTAAACGTATATTAAGCAGACGCATTTAGTTCGGAAACTATAGCGCTATAGTTTCTCAACATTAGAAAGATAGTCTACGTATGCGTTTTCTGTGTCTGTAAATTCAATTATGCTCTGGCAGTGGCGTAGCCAAGGTGGTTTGGGGTTAAACCCCCTTGGCTGTTCGGCCAAAATTTTTATTGCGTATACAGTTGCACGCGCTCATATACACCTATATAATTCACTTAAAACAATAGTTGACGACCTTTTTTGCTTTGCAGGATTTTTTCTGTGTTGGGAATTACGAAGATGATAACCTGCTTTTTTGGTTGTCAGAATTTTCCGAAGTTGGTAACCATGTTGATGGGAACCATACCCCCCGCCCGTCCCCCTATTTCGCAAAATCCTGGCTACGCCACTGCGCTCCGGAGAAAGAGAAGAAGAAGAGGACCGACGTAAAATTTCACTCCGTCGGTTTACATGTACCAGACTACAGTAATATAGACGACTCGCCATTAATCCTGCTGCGACCGTAAAAGCGGCCGAGCAGAGTCTTAATTAATAAAGAGACCAATCGATAACGGTTTGAGCATACGTACACCGAGAGAGAGAGATAATTACGCTGTAGCTGGGTGCGCCCGCAGTTGACACGAAATTTCCAGTTGCCAGCTTACGGTCGCCGCACTGTCTCGGATATTAAAGTGGACGGCTTACATGCAGAGAGCGCTCTCTCACTCCAATCATCTGTAGGTCTGTATACGGCTTAGAGATTTGGACCTAATGTATGCAACACCTGCGTATCTGATGGCAGTTTTAGCCTTGCGATGAAAGTCGATGAATTGGTTTAAGACGATTAGCGCAAGGTGTGTTTTTTTGCAATGAAATAGATGGCGGAGCTACAAAAATGATATCAATATTATTTAGACTTCGGATGCGAGATATTAACAGCACAGTAAGGCACATTTCAAAAAGAACTGAACGTTATATATCTAAGGCTTCTAAGCTCTTAAAAATATAATGTAGGTGCTTATTGCAAGTTGTTAATTCGACTTTTAAACGGGTCAACATTTTAATTAATATGCATACTGTATATAGTCAGGGCCATCTTTAGAACTTTGGGCGCCCTAGGCAGATTTTCATTTTCGGAAATTTTCGCCCATTCACATCACATACGGAAAAAGTCTGACGAGCAAAAAAGCTTGTCGGCTCCCCAAAAAAGTCACACAAAAAGCTTCTCAGCTCCCCGAAATAACCTGACGAGCAAAAGAACGTTATTCGCTCATAAAAAATTTTCATCTCCGTTTTATTTCGCCCCTACAAAATTTTTCGCCCCTAGGCAGTGCCTAAACTGCCTAATGGTTAAGGTGGCCCTGTATATAGTTCATTTTAAGGCATAGATCAATCGGCTTCCGAGTGTGACTGATCTCAAATGAAGCATCCTTCAACTAACAAGGACTTTATCTGTTTAGAATTTAAGTCTTTTAAGAACAAATACATTCGACCAATATGCGTCGTCATTCGTGGTGCGAAATCGTCTTACTGCGAATAGAACTGGTAATAAATTTTAAATATAAAATATTAATCTATATGACGCATGCCTAAAAGTTAAACCCTACTGGCACCGAATAAAATGTAGGCTCAATTTCGAGGATCCAACGTTCTGTTAAAATAGCAAATCAAACGGAAGAAAGGCAATGTTAACGTCTCTTTTGCATTCAACAGCGAAAAACGACTGGAAGAGAGAACAAATATTGATATAGCTTTGTCTGCGTTTCCTTAAGTGGCATGCCTACTGGATGAAGTAGCTATCGACCCCCCCGTGGCGTACTCAAGGGAGGGGGCGAAGGGAGCCTCTTAGGGAGGCGGTCCTCTCCGGGCGGTACAAGAAGGGGACGGCAGTTATTCATATTAGGTTACTTTCGCTTTATTCATCTTCAATTAATTAATTAATTAATTAATTAATAATTAAGTAATCATTCTAAGGATTTCGGTCACGTTTACTGATGAACAAATCGGAACAACGAAGGGTTGATATTGGGGGCAACTCCATGACAACGCCCCCTTGTGTCAAAATGCCAAGCACGCCACTGCGTTGAACCAGCTGCACCGTGTCATCTGAGACGAAACGACCTAGCTCCTCGGGAAACGGAAGACGAAGAAGTGAATTCGATTTCATCTCTCATCTGACGCCGAACGACTGTGACCGTGGAGAGAAACCTTGCTGCTGCCGCGCCGCCATGCATGCATGCGCCACCGAAATTGACGGCGTTCTTTCGTGAAGAGATTTAACTATGACGGTCGAAGACGCTTTTAAATCAGCCGAGCGCCCTCTAGCGCCGCGGCGCTTCCACGCGGGGAAAGTTCGCTCGGCGAACGGATATCTCTGAGTGTCATGACGCTGTTTTGTCGATTTATTCGTGTTTGGCGTGCAATGAGGAGAAACGTCTAGTCATCGAATCAGTGGCGGCTCCAGGATTTGGCAAGTTGGAGGGGGCGTTGGGGTGGCAACTTCTAATAATGGGGGGGGCAAACATTTGTTGTTAGGTATGTAGTATTAAGTATAGGGTCCCAACAGGGAGGCCACTGGGGGGCAGGCACTCGATAGGGGGCATGTGCCCCCTGACCCACCTGTGGAGCCGCCACTGCATCGAATTGCGTTCGAAATGCGGCTGCATGCAGCGTATAGAAAGGCAAAGACAGACACGGCAATAGAAGGCAGCTATGCTGTTTCAGATGCGGCCCCCATTCCTGTATAGCAGTGGTAATCAAACTGGGGCCCGCGGTCCCACAGGCGACCGCCAAGCGGCGTCAGGAGGACCGTAAAGGGATTGTTTTCTCAAGATATCTCCCCAGCCTCCGTGGCTACGCCACTGTTACGAGACAAAAATTGTCCGAAAACTGTCTTAATTTCAGAGTGTAGCCAAGGTACAGTCTGCCATTGACTTTTAACAGCTGTAGAAATAAACGAGTCAAGTTGTAATTCGGCTCATACAGCAACTCATGAGCTCCGCACACGATGAGCAGTGCCAGCCGATGTCAATATGCGACAAATTAATTAACCCCTTAACTGTGTATTTAACTGTAACTCAATGCAAAATGGACGGATATGTCCGGGATCCCCAGTTAAGGGGTTAAGATTAATTGATATTATAGAAACACACAGGACCGTTTTAAGGTCTTCGTAGGCCCTGGGCACTCTCATATTCGTAGGCCCTCCTCAACTTAAACCTCCGAGTTGCCAAAGAGCCGAAAAGTTTACACATTGTAACACTGCTCATGTGCTCATATTAATAGGCCCTAGATATTGTACTGTTTGTGACTGCTAGAGTTAAACGTTATTAAATTTCTATCTGCAAGACTGCAATTTCTGTCATATGTTTACTCCCTTCGTGTTTTCCATACTCATCTGACTTTCGAAGTGTGCCCACTGAGCCCAGTGGATAAATCGGGCCTGGAAACACAATGACCTGCAGTGACTATTACATTATACCAGCTGAAACGGTAATATGGAATGAGCGACAATAGATGGTTAAATTTCAATCATAAAGCAAAAAATACATTCCAACCAAACGAAAGCGCACCGATATTAAAATCCAGAATACATGAATTTATTATAATTAATTATTAGTGAGAGGTAGACTATAAATTTTTCCAGCAGAGCAACGAAAATTTACAATTTAAAGCAAAATCAAACGCATCAGAATTTTAATGCTTCTAGTCTGCGTCGTAGACTCCCAGGAAGGCAAAGCAGGACACATTTCGCTACAATGCTCTCTCTCTCTCTCTCTCTCTCTCTCTCTCTCTCTCTCTGCCTCTCTCTCTCTCATACATACACATTACACATATACGCCACAGCCGTCAAGACGGTTTACTTTGAAGCTAAGAAACGATACACAATTATTTGTTATGGATTTATTCTAATGAGAATGGAGCGGTGAAAAGACGTCAGTCGAGCGAATGATCCATAACAATCAGCTCTTACTGCAATCAACACAACCAACAGCACAGCATCTCAACAAGCTTCTGCGTATATATATATATATATATATATATATATATATATATATATATATATATATATATATACGCGCAGTTTTCGAACAAATTGAGAAAAATCATCGTGTTCGTTGAATTTTCTCTCTCCCCCCCTCCTCCTCCTCCTCCTCCTCCTCCTCCTCCTCCTCCTCCCCCTTCCGATGATTCCCGACCGTTTCATTCGTCCGTGTTGCGTTCAATCAAAATCTCTCTTTCTCTCTCTTTCTTTCTTTCTCTCTCTCTCTCTCTCTCTCTCTCTCTCTCTCTCTCTCTCTCTCTCTCTCGCTCAATCCGTCCACTCGTCCCTTCCTTCGATCCGTCGCTCAGTGATCCGAACCGAAGTTCTTTTTATGACGATAATCTGCAGCGTCGAGTATAGCGTCCGCAGTTCACCTGACGATTGCGGAAGAAGAAACCGCCTCCTCCGCCGCCTCTGCCTCCTCCTCCTCCTCCTCCTCCGCCGCCGTCTCTGCCGCCGCCTTGTGGTGCTGGTGCTATGCACCGATGGTGCCAGTGCGAAGTGCGATCGCCGCCGCCGCTGCTGCTGCGGTCGGCGCTGTTGCCATGGCAACTGAACGCCGAATCAAAGGTGCCGCGAACCTTCGAATAAAGGCCTCGGTCAGACGCGCCCTCTGCTGATAATAACCCCCGCCGCCACCCCCACCACCACCACCACCACCACCGCAGCAGCAGCAGCAGCAGCAGATCCAGTGCAGCTCTCAATTAGACGAATGGTCACTGCTCTACTGCGCGTCCACTCAAGCAACTACTGGCCGCGCTCAATTCGTACACGTGCTCGCATGCGCTACATAAATTTAAAAAACCATCTCTCTCTCTGTCTCTCTCTAATCAGCCATCGGTCAGTGTCACGTGACGACGCCCTGTTGACCGGCGGATCTGACGTCACGTCGTCGTCGGGTGACGTCAGCGGAAGCTGCGTCGTCGTCGGTCGGTTGGGGAATTGAGAGACGGGCGAAATAAAGAAGGGCTCAGATGGGACTGAGGAGACGGGTGGGGTGGGAAGGGGGCGCTGGGTTTCAATGGCGGATGGAGTCACGTGCTCTGTTGTCGTGCTATGCGAATAGATTGGTCTTCAGTTGAGGCTCTCAAGACGGTTGGGACAGACGACGACGACGACGACGACAACAACAACGACTAAGATGACTACTACTACGACGACGACAATCAGACCTCCTGCGTTCCATTTCTGCTTTCCTCAGACTCGACAGTCAAAGTAGAAAGACGGAAGGAGGAGTCGGTTGCGAAGTTGGAGGCGGAGGAGGAGGAGGAGGATGGGTGGGGAGGGAGGAGACTTAGGAAGAGCATGACCTGCTGCAGCAGCTGCAGCAGATGCGGAGGTCGGTCGGTCGGCCGCTAGGGGGCGCTGCTAGGAGCAGACGAAGGGAAGAGCGACCTCTGACGTCGGTGACTCCCGCTTCGAGCGTCGAGCGGAGCAGCCGAGACCGAGCAACGAGAGGTCGGAGCGGAGATCGGGCATCGGATGATCGCGTCTTCTTTACCAATGCAATGACACGAAGAAGCGAAGCATACGGAAGAGGAGGAGGAGGAGGAGGAGGAAGAGGAGGAGGAAGAGGAGTAGTAGTAGGAGGAAAATGAAAAGAAGAAGAAGAAGAGGAAGAAGAAGAAAACGAAATGAAACCGAAGTGACTGGAACCAGAAGACGAATGCGACTATAGAAAAAAAACCGAATCTTCATTCCTATTTCTGGATTTATTTCTGTGTCCAAAAGTTGCCTTCTCCGCCCTCCGAGTCGTAGCTCGAGCGATAAATTGCGTGAAAATTCAGCTGCTTTGTCTTATTTGATTTATTATTTCTATCAAATCGATTAACAGTTGAGATGATGAAACGTGCTGCGTCGACTCGGATACGCAGAAACAGATACAACCAGCAGTCCATTTCGAAGCTGGTCTTGCCTCTACTCGAAGGTAAATGCCGTATCTGACTGCTTCATCTAATTCTCAAAAATCCTATTTTAATCTATAATATAATTTATTATATAATATAATAATATATTAGTTCGGTACTAGGTTTAATAATAATACAGTATAATAATATATAATGTAATAATATAATAAAAATATATTATAATCTATTATAGGTCCAGGGCAGAGCTATATTATAATATAGACTTTACGTTCTGAAATTCATTATCCTAAATCCATTCTGCCCGCTTTGCGGCTATATTCTTAATTAGCAAACGACGTTAGAAAACTAGCGTGCAGAGGGGGCAGGTGGGGCGGTGGCCTTTGGCGCCGACCAAATCGACTCGACGTCCTCTTTCTCGTCGACCATTAGATGGGGGGCGTCAAAATTAACTCGGCGACCTTTTTTTGCTCGTCAACCATTTTTTTTATCGATCGACTTGGCCCAGGGCGCCCACCACTCTTTGCGCACCACTGCTTCAGAAAAAGCAAAAATCCGACAGCTGAAGTAATTCACAGGATATCAGCGCTTCTTTCTTGATTGCTTCTATGGCGCCACAGACATAGCATGCGATGTTTCTCTGCTGGTCTCACTCAGGGTTTAATCTAGGCCGTTTCCGGGGGGATTGCCCTTTCCCCCACCCGGAAATTTCAAATTCCCCCCGGAAATTTTGGCATATTACATCAACTAACAGCAGCCCCTATCAGAATTCCCCCCGGCTTTGTCAGTTCCCCCCGGAGTCCAGGAGTCTAGACTAAACACTGGTCTCACCTTGCATCAATCGGCGCAACAAATAGCCTCAGTCAGCATTTCGAGGATTGAATAATTTTCGATTTTCTATAATAAAACGAAATATATGAATAGGCTAAGTAAAAATAATTTTTATGCAGTTATTGTAAAAAAATCTATCTGATTTCATTCAGCTGGACGCTTGCCGGTTGAAATCAGAAATTTAATTCTATTTTTATTTCTTGTTTCTAATCGATCCGTATATAGGTTTGCTTTCACATTTGTCTGTAAAGAGGTCTTTTTGCATAATCTATGCAGACTACGCCACGTCCCTACCTGGTTCACGGATCCTGTATTAACATCAGGCGGTCGCTACTGTCTCCATTTGTATTCGGTGAAGAATTAGAGATCGTTCTTTGGGAAGCTTCGTTTGGATTTTTGCTAATGTTTTCGATCGATCGACGTAGAACCTTTTTTTTATTTCGGTGATCCAATCGATTGCCGTTGTCTTTCTTTCTACCGGTTGCGTTCTGTGAATAAGAACACCTACTGTAAGAAATGCGTGACAGAACCGTTCTGAACACGCTAGAACACAGATTTCAGATTACTAAGACAGCGAAGATAAAATGAAGACTCGTAGTTTTGTCAGTATTTTGTTTAGTATTTTATTTATTTTAGCATTTATTTAGTATATTTATTTTAGTATTTTTAGTATTTTGTTATTTTTGTATTTTTGCTAGTAGGGCCTATTATTTCGATACCTTCTGTTAAGATAATTCCGTGTATTAGACTCAAATATAGTTTCACTTGCTAGAGAGGGTCAGTAGGCAAGCGAACGGCAATGAGCTGGTAATTTCTGTCAATCTTCAGGTAGCACAGACTTAAAATTCGTCACATGCTAATAGGATCTTTACAGTTTAACCAACGCAAGCGATTGAAATCAAGAAAACGACGTCTGCATCTCCGAGTACGTCAAAAATAAAGACGTTGATGATGTCGGTTGTGATGATGATGCTGTTGATGACGACGACGACGGCTATGATGATGATGGTGGTGGTGGTCGTCGTGATGGTGACGACGACGATGACGTTTACGACGCTGGTGTCAAGTTTGATGACGACATTCTAGGAAGGCGTCGTGTGGTATAGAGACGTATAGCCATAAAAGCTTAACGGTTCGGGTGTAGGTTTCGTTTTGGTGGAAGAAAGACGCAGGAACGCGACATTAGTGACTCACCCTCCTCACTGCCCTCTCTCCCAAAACCCCGAGCTGCCATCTAATGAATCCGCGTGATTAAGCATGGACACGGGAGACAGACAGGCAAGACTACAACCAAAGGCACTAGCGGGACTTTTGTCGTATAGTCGCGACGAAAATCGCAGAAAACGACGTCGATAGATAGATGATAGATAGATAGATAGATAGATAGATAGATAGATAGATAGATAGATAGATGATAGATAGATAGATAGATAGATAGATAGATAGATAGATAGATAGATAGATAGATAGATAGATAGATAGATAGATAGATAGATAGATAGATAGATAGATAGATAGATAGATAGATAGATAGATAGATAGATAGATAGATAGATAGATAGATAGATAGATAGATAGATAGATAGATAGATAGATAGATAGATAGATAGATAGATAGATAGATAGATAGATAGATAGATAGATAGATAGATAGATAGATAGATAGATAGATAGATAGATAGATAGATAGATAGATAGATAGATAGATAGATAGATAGATAGATAGATAGATAGATAGATAGATATAGATAGATAGATAGATAGATAGATAGATAGATAGATAGATAGATAGATAGATAGATAGATAGATAGATAGATAGATAGATAGATAGATAGATAGATAGATAGATAGATAGATAGATAGATAGATAGATAGATAGATAGATAGATAGATAGATAGATAGATAGATAGATAGATAGATAGATAGATAGATAGATAGATAGATAGATAGATAGATAGATAGATAGATAGATAGATATATAGATAGATAGATAGATAGATAGATAGATAGATAGATAGATAGATAGATAGATAGATAGATAGATAGATAGATAGATAGATTGAGAGAGAGAGAGAGAGAGCGTTTTATGGCAAAAACAAACACCAGCGTTGTCGCCAACAAAGGACGCTCCTCGCACTCTATCACCGGAATCAATCGAACGTTCAACCATCGGAGCAGCCAAGGGGGTTCCGTCCCCATTTTGGCTGGGATCCAGGGGCGTAGCGACGCGGGAGTATGTCGGTACAGTATATAAACCGCAAAAACCAGACTACCTGAAAATTTTTAATGAGTTTGTAAGATTTTCAGTTTTTTGAGAATTCCCCCCCGCAATCACATGATACCCCTTCAAATCATGTTCCTGGCTACGCCCCTGCTGGGATCAGTCGTGGGATTTGTGCAAAACCGCAGAGAAAATTTTTCTCGGCGGGTCGGGGGGCAGGTACGATGATTGGACCGGAATCGATAGTTTGCGTACGTGGATGTGCCAAGAATTATTCCTCTACGATCTTATTTTGTTGCTCGTAAGCTTAGACTGTTTTCTTATTTTACTCGAAAACGTCGCTATGTGCCCCTATTTCGGGACCTGGCTACGCCACAGCTTTTGACCGAGAATATTATTAATTCCACGTCTATGTAAAGCCGTAAAGTGAAAAATTTGGAGGTCACTTTGATAGCAGACAAATAAATAATTTTTAATTATGCGGTTCTAAGGATCCAGTAAAAAATACTCGGATATATCAATCGATGATAATGAAATACATGGACGCTACAAATGTCAAACTGTGAGACGGACTTTGAAGGACAGAAATCGGTTTTAAGTTACCTACAGGTAACTTGAAAATACTCAACCGAATTGGAAAATCTAGCGGTCTAATCACACAGTGGAAGAAAACTCCATTTTTGGGTCAGCCACAAAAGACCCTCTTGACAAATTTTGGTGTTTGTTTTTGGTTCATTTAATGATGAATTCGCAAATCCTGCTGAACAAGAGAGTCCTGAGTGATTTAACAGCACAAATTTCAAATGCTGATTTTGACCGATTGATGGCACTTTATAAATTAAGAGACCGTTAGTCAAAATCGAATGTCTTCTGATCTCAAAAGCTCTTACTGAAATCCCAGTTAATTGAATATAAAGAGCTGACAGGACAGTTCGTGTGTGTGTGTGTCGTGTGCGCACATTTGAAGAAGTCAGCGATTCTTGCTGACTCTTGGGGAAAGTTGTGTGCTTTTTTCCTCAAAAGGAACGAACACTGATTTTAAAATGATATTATACTGTATTCAGAACGGCAATCAAATGCAATTTCTTTAAAAGCAAATCATCTGAAACGCAACATAGACTGTTTGGTAGCCTGAGAGAGAGAGAGAGAGAGAGAGAGAGAGAGAGAGAGAGAGAGAGAGAGACTGCTAAGATACAGTAATTTCATCAATAATTGTGGGAGCAATTTTAACCTACGCATTAAGCTTCAAGATAGTTAGGTAGATTTATATATATATATATATATATATATATATATATATATATATATATATATAGTTACTTAGGAAGAATTGGTCGCTAAGTACTGTTGATCTACAGGGACTTACTTAAGCTGTTGTTTGACAAGTTGTTCTTTCGAGTGTTGTTTCTGAAGTTTATCGATTCACGATTCTCTTGTGCGCCTGAAAAATCGAGCAGACAGTGAAGCTGGTAGGGTCTGAATTAGACCCTACTACTGCTGCTGGGTGGAATTTGAAACTTTAATTTTTGTGCTCCTCGATAATTTTTAGATTGTATTTCGTTTTCCCGAATACATAAACTTTTATTATCACTTAACTCAATTGTAATAATTTCAGGTGTTAATTAAGGACTCTTGTGTTTTATCTGATCGAGGGGTGAAATATAAATTTTGACGGAATAAACTCTGCTAAGTTGTTAGCATTTACCATAAACGAAAAGCTACACCGGTCAAATTTCTTCTTCTGTGTTTACTTAGACAATTATTTTCTATTAAATCCGCAAACGCTCTTCGGCAACAGCTTGACGACACATATTTATATAGCTCACAAAATACGTAGGCCTCTGGGTCCTCTTGCTTTGCTGGATCTAGTCTTAATGACGCAAGAAATAGACCTTCATCATACACGAAGATTACGCTCTGTTATAATATTGTAGGCCAACAATAAGCGCACAACAGGCCGTCTAATGCATATATAGGCACATTGGTATAACTATGCGCGAAATATTTGGGTAATATAGTTTGGTTTGAGCTCCAATCCGAATTTCAACTTCTATAGCGTACTTCATACTGCACGGGAACCAGGGATACTTATTTACACCTTTAACACCCCTAACAACCCAAATTTGAGACCGAACACCGCCCTCCTCCCCAATTTCAGCTATGCGATAACCTTTTTTTGCTTGTCAGACTTTTTGGCAGGGAACTCTCAGAATTTACCGACAACCCCCCCCCCATTGATAATCCTAGAAATAACCCTGACGGGAGCACACAAAATCCAAACTGCATACGAACATGTTCAATCGAGATAGTCAGATGGGACAGCCTACGGCTGAAGAGGTAAAGGCGAATCTCTGGGGACCCCTTTGCGAGAACTGATGTATTAGCGATTTCGATCTTTCCTGGCGTCGGCTGAAAAAGAGGCTCCTGGCGTCCTTTGCCTCGTCGCCTTTCCTTCCATCAAAATTTAATCATCCGTAGTATTGTTCTCATCCGCAGTCGAGTCGACTTCATGAGCCTCTCTCTCTGAGGCAGAACAATAAAAACGTTTCTTTCCAGGCAGACAGAGATTTGAACCCCGGACCTTATGACCAGCAGAGCATCGTGCTCAACTGCTCAACTGCACGGTGGATAAGTTCATTGGACCCCACATTCTGGCTGGGACGTACAAAAGTTGGGGGATTTAAGGTGATATGTAGCATGATTGAAGAGAATGCTTGTGTGTGTGTGTGTGTGTGTGTGTATGAAGCACTCCTTGAAGAGCTTTTGTCGATCGTCGGAGACTTTTTAACGCGAAAATGTCTACGTCCCCTTCATTCCAGAAACCTGGCTACGCCACTGGCTAAGCCGGAGTAAAAGGTTTGGTCTGTTATATGTTATATAATTGCGAATTAAGCAGAATAATGATGGCCAGTCGGTGATTTCAGCGGCACTTTGACGCCGCTCCACTGTACCCTATTTTACAATGTTTCATCATATTATCGTCGGAAGACATTTGGGACTGTGTTATGTTCGCAGCGTTCTTGGTCCCCGTAGGACCCAAGAGACGCCAAACGCCTCTGCCAATCGACGCTTCGCTCCGTTCGTATTAGGTTCCTATCGTTTCTAATGTCCATTGCCAGGTCCGAGTGTTAACGTTAACAAGCGCCAGCGTTTTTCTACCGTCAGCATGAAACATATATCAGATAGCCTAAATATCAACGTTTCTTTATATTTCTATCAATTTCTATCAGTCGATGGTTTCGGTAACTTCGTTTGTCATTTGATAAAATGAATTTCGCGTCGGGTGTCAACCCTTATGTCGACGGCGACCGCGTATACACTCAGTTACATTGCATATAAAACGACGAAAACAAAAAAAAACGAGGAAATCTGGAGTTGAAATTTTATCGCTCATAACACATTGGATAGAATAATTCTGGGCTTCCGGCCATGAGATTCGGGATTCAAGTCTCATTCAAGGTCATCAGACCATCGGTTGCAGGGACGTAGCTAGGAATGGGCTGGGAGAGATCAAACCCCCCAAGCCTGAAGCTAGCCCCCCCCATGAATCCAATCACAAATGGCGTCGCGGGCTCAAAAGGAAGAAAGGAGAGTGAATCTTGGGCTTCAGCCGCCCCCCTGCAAACCTAAAATCCTGCCCCATGCCTGGCTACGTCCCTGATCGGTTGGCGAAGAGACGGCAAAGGAAAGGCTGGCACCTGCAACAGCCCTTATTCAGCCGACGTCTCAGTTATTCTAAGGACTCAGAGTCTACGCAACGACGGTATCTTTGCCTTTATTAGCAAGGCGAATGACAGCAAATAGAATAATTACGCAACCGTAGGATAAATCAGGATTTTCTGATGAATGTCGCCATCGATTGCAGCTAGCCGTAAAGCGTTGCTTAGTGTTATCTGCCTTTGAGGCTGCGTGCTAATTCTAATGAGACGCATTTTTATGGTTGCGGCAATATTTTCATTTTACCGAGCCGTGCGTCGACTGTTGACAGGTGAAACTGTCACGAACATTGGAGAGAGAAAAACAAAGCACATGACACCAGTGGCGGCTCTAGGATTTGGCGAATGGGGGGGGGGCGTTGGGATGGCAACTTCTAATCATGGGGGGCCAACCATTTGTTGTTTAATGTAAGTAGCATTAAGTATAGGGTCCCAACAGGGGGCACTGGGGGCAGGCACTCAATAGGGGGGGCACGGACCCTCCTGCCCCCCTCCCGGTGGAGCCGCCACTGCATGACACGGGATGTTAAGAAGCACGAGATATACACGCTAACGCACCAATCAAACCACACGTCGAAACAGCATGCCAAAAAATAGGACATCATTTTAAATAATTATGATGAATATAATAATAATAATAATAAATTATTAAAATCAGGGCTTTTTGTGACGGTACGCGCCGGTACGGCGTACCGGAACCTTTTTCAAGGTGTGAAAAAAATAATTTTATTGTGACTGCAGTTGTGATTTAGCTAAAAACTTTAAATACTTAATAAATGATATGCATCATTATGCTTCCAACATCGCTTCTATGTTAAATTCTAGCCACAGACCACATAATCGTAATGGAAAAGTTAGGCAATCCACCGTGAGTACCGGCACCTATTTTTTTTACAAAAAAGCACTGATTAAAATCAACTTCGGAAAGGACCTCTTGCCAAGTTTGGAGCCAGTTCTTGGTTCATTTAATGACTAATTCGCATATCTTGTCAATGAATTCTGAAAATAAAAAATAATAATGATGAAACAATAATAATTATAAGTTATTAACAATAATAATTATAAGTTATTATTATTATTATTATTATTATTATTATTATTATTATTATTATTATTATTATTATTATTATTATTATTATTATTATTATTATTATACTAGGCCTATATAGTAACTGAGTTTAGAGTGGCTCAGTAGGACCTTTCCTGTGTGAGAACCAGAGAAAGAAAGAGAAGAGAGAGACAGAGACAGAGTGAGAGAGACAGACCGACAGAAACAGAGAGACAGAGACAGACAGACAGATATAGATGATCATATTTTCTATTAAGTCCTAGTAAGGTATTAAGTTCAATTGGTCTAGAACAGGGTTTCCCAAACATTTTAGAACCGAGGTCCACTTCAGCAGTTTGTTTTGTAACGTGCGGCGACCCTAATCATAGCAGGTAATGTCAAAAGCATGCATTAGGCCATCTGGCGAACGTTAGTTATAAAGAATCTTCTGAGTTTTTAATAAATGGCAAAACAAAAGCTCCTATTCAATTAGAATGAAAATATGGCAAATGTATTATGCATAATTATTTATATTTTGCCAAATAAGACAAAGGAGAGAAAGAGATATTGAAATTTCTTGAAATTATCTGTTTTAAATTTTGCCAGGAACATACCTTTGTTATGCGTCTTAAAAATCCTATAAGTACGACAAAACCGCTTAGCCTTTAGGTAAGCTTTAGAGCTCTCTATTGTTAGTGGAGTTTCATAGCAAAATGGTTGGAATACGCCTTCCTTGCGTTATTGCAAAATAAGATTAATTTTAAAAGTAATATAGACCAGTGTTTCCCAAACATTTTGGAACTGAGCGGTCAGCGGCTTTGTAACATGCAGTGACCCTGCAGACTTATTGTCAACTGAAATGGGATAAAACACTAATCATTTTAATATAGGCTGTGTATAGAAGATTGCAGGCATATACATTTCTTAAAATCTATAAGCTTACTTGCAACTTTCAAGGCTTGTGGCATTGTGGTATTGGTTAGAAAATGACGCTTTTGAATCTAATTTCGCTCTGCCCCGCGACCCACTAGACTGAGCCCTGCAACCCACAGTTTGGGAAACACTGGTCTAGAATGTTAATGGTACTTGCTTGCAGGATGATGTTCAGTGTTTATTCTAGCCACCTTGACATTGGGGGGAGTTTGAAATGTTTGGAGAGACAAGATTTGTCTCTCCACGCTTTTTTTTTTGGGGGGGGGGAGGAATTTCCATCCCCCAAGCCAACATATACATTTTTTGGGAGGGGGATTTTAAAACTTGGGGGGAGAATTCCCCCCAAAACAGGCCTAGAATAAACACTGGATGATGTTGCTTGCGCATGTTTATTGGTGGTAATCATAATAATAACGTCAAGAAACGCTTGATGCCACAACATTCGATTTAGAATCGGCGTTGAGTCTAATTATTACATACAATTACATCTAGAGTTACATTAATTTTGGATAGACACTATCGCAAAATATGGCGAGGTATGAATCGAGTAAATAGAGTCCCGGAATTGGTTTCGTGTTCAAGTGGTTGTCTGATTTCGGTTCAGAGTCACGGATTCCCCATCGTTACTCTGTCTACGGATCCACTCTCTCCAGAAATAGATTCCACTTGCATTACTCGCATGCATCTTCCGCGATATACCGAGGCACTGCCGGAGATGATGATGGTGTGGTGGTGCTTAAAATAATGATGGTGATAATAATGATGATGATGGTTGTGGTGGTGGTGGTGGTGGTGATGATGATGATGGTTGTGGTTGTGGTGGTGGTGGTGATGATGATGATGACGATGACGACGGCTATGGTGATGATGATGATGATGGTGATGACGGAGATGATGGTGATGATGGCGATGTTGATAACGACGACGACGACGATCGTTTCTTCAGCAACGACGAAGTAGCAGCTTCATGAGACGCTGATCAGCTTTCTTTAAAACGGCGTCTGCGTTGAATTCGGGCCCTTTCGGGGGGCAGTGGTCAGTGGGGGGGGGTCCTGGCTACAAAAAATAGGCCCTGAGCATTGTTGACCCCACGGAACCATCCGTCGCAGCTGCAGCCTTCTTCCTCAAGTCGATGAAATATTGAGCATCAAAGCCGGTACAGTCCAAGGGGCCACTTACAGAAGCCGACATGTCGTGTGCTAGCTGATGGAATTATGCTTAAGTATCTATCGCCTGAGTTCCTATATGGATTCGGATTCGTTGACGTACACGTCCCGGTCGCTGTTTCATCGCAATATTACAGAAGACCAAGTCTGGTTTGAAAGTAAATGTCCGTTCAATGACTAATACCGCGTAAATTGCTTTTACGGCATTATTTTCTATGATGTGAAGGAATCCCATTTGAACGAAGATATATGTCACAGGTTGATCCGGATCAGAACGAATGCGGATCGTATCCGGTGTGGACATGTGGGCATCAGTGGCGTGTAGAGAGTGGCCCGACGCGCCCGGGGCCAAGTTGTCCAAAGTACGCCCACGAGGAGCAAAAAAACGTCATCAGCCCAAAAGGTCTGACAAGCCCAAAAAAGGTCATCGGGTCAATTTTACGCCCCCTGGTCTGCGCCCGAGGCCATCGCCCCACCCACCCCATCATCTACAAGCTACTGGTGGGCATGTTGTACTCCTCCGAGTGGTGTTCATCCGTTACTGTTTGTTATTTTTTTATGTTAAAACAGACTTCTAGGCCTGTGTTTCTACGATGTTATTGGCACAAATCTGTGTAGACCAGGGCTGAAAAACTAAGTATTTAAGAAATTAAATGTAGGTTTTTAGTTTTTAAAGAATTTTAGGTTTTATAGCTTTTTAGGTTTTAGTGTTTGGCTTGCCATTATCCATAACCCCTTCTCTAAATTGTTGTCACGTATACTGTATGTTCTGCTGTCCGCAGAGAGTAACAGGCCTTTAAAGCATTCATGGTGGGATTTTTTTTAATTTCTCGACTTAAAAACAAAAACCCTTAAAATACTAAAATTTGACTTTTTGGAGAAACCTAGCCTTTTAAAAATCGCGTTGTCCAGTCCTGGTGTCGATAGATCATAGACACGGCTACTTAGAGGCACTTTGGTAAGTCCGTCGGATGTTTAGCCTTCTATCTTTTCCCGGCGAACTCGGGAGTCGCGTCTCTTCGAACGCTGTTAGACTTAAAAAGCGAGCGCATGACTGCAAAGCAGCGCCCAAAGGTGGTGAAGATCAGCGTTTATTCTAGCCACCTTGACATTGGGGGAGTTTGAAATGTTTGGAGGAGACAAGATTTGAATCTCCACGCTTTTGGGGGGATTTCCACTCCCCAAGCCAACATATACAAATTTTGGGGGGAATTTTACAACTTGGGGGGGGGGGGAATTCCCCCCCCCAAAAAAAAAACAGGCCTAGAATAAACACTGGGTGGAGATTGTTAATACGAATTGGTTAGAAGGACGCGGACGCCGACTCGCATTGCAATCTCTCCTTCGGAGGTAAATGATTTGCGGATGCGCTGTCTCGTAGAATTAGGAGTCGACGACTTCCCTCCCTCTCTCTCTCCTCTCTTTTTTCTCACTCTCTTTCCCACTCTCTGTCTGACTGTCTCTCTCTGCTTCTTCGCTATCCAATGCCTCTCTCTCCCTCACTCTCCCTCTTTCTCTTTTTTGTCTCTCTATCTCTCTGTTTGTCTCCCTCTCTCTGTTTCTGTCTCTATTTATGTCTGTTTCTTCTCTCGCTATCGATGCTTCTGCTCTCTCTCTCTCTCTCTCTCTCTCTCTCTCTCTCTCTCTCTCTCTCTCTCTCTCTCTCTCTCTCTCTCTCTGCATACATCTCTGTGTTTCGCTCTGTGTTCGTAATTGTATTGCCTTTCTTCGTGTGGCGAATTGCGGCGGAGAGGCGACGCAGAAACTGCGAAAACATTACTTTGATTAAGACGAAAGAAAGCAAAGGCTGGAACGAACAGAATGAACGAGATTTTGTGCAGAATTAGACGAACCGCAAGGAGTCTGGCACTGAACATAACAAGTAATCTCCGCTGAACACGAATGAACCTTGGTAGGAGTTCGTGCAATCACTCTAGCCCGCTAGGCAATAGCGCTATATAAATTAGCTTATAACTAACTAACTAACTAACTAACTAACTAACTAACCTGGTATAAATACAACTTCGATGTTCTGCGTAAACCCTACGGGTGTATATATATATACACCCGTATATATATATATATATGTATATATATGTATATATATACAGGCTATACACACACATGCGTGTATATATATATATATATATATATATATATATATATATATATATATATATATATACATGCGTGTGTATATATGCTAAAGCTTTAATTTCTTGTAGATATCAAAAGCCGTCATCATTTTAATTCTATAGTTTCATTTAGCCAAAGTTGATCTAGAGTTACCACTTGAGTAACATTGTTCTGAGTCAATATTCTAGCTTAAAAGCGGACTAGATTAATATATTTTTGTTTTCTTGCAATAATTGTATTCAATTGACTGTTGCAAAACAGCAAACGGCCAGGTAGGCCTAATTTAAGATAATAATAATAATAATAATAATAATAATAATAATAATAATAATAATAATAATAATAATAATCAGGGACTAATTATGGGGAATATGGTACTGCTAGGACACTTAACAATTGAAAATGCAGCATATCAGAGAACGATAAATGTTCTGGATAACTACGGAAAAAAAGAGCAGTTTTCAGTTCTCGTTTAAATGCTTCTAGTGTCTTTGCCATGGTCGCCGATGATGGCAGACTATTCCAAAATTTGACACCGGCCACCGGAGACATGCGGTCACCAATGATGACGTATTGATGCTACTACGAGCAGAGATGTCCATGTTGGATTGGGTTAATCCATGGGTTGGGTTGGACTGGGTTGGGTCAGACTTTACCATATTTATGGTGGATTGAATTGGGTCAGAAAATAAGTCATGGCTTAAGAAATTGCAAAGTAGGGCCTATTACGGTGGGTTGGATTGGGTTGGGTCAGGTAACCCTATATTGCCGTGTTGGGTTGGAGATTTGATGGCCTGGGTTGGGGTAGGTTTTAAAAATAGACACATGTAGGCCTACATCTCTGACTACGAATGAAAAGTCGGACGCTGATCAGTTATTTTTCAGAAGTCAGATGACAGAAGATGCGATATCGCCTGACCACGACACTTTCTGATGAAATTGTATTTCTCTTGAGCAGTTCACAGCATCTGAATCCACAGTCGCTATCGACTGAAGGCTATACGACTCCTGTTTGACCTTAATATATTACACCATTCAACGTCCCATTTAATTGGCGCTAAATCTCGTTTTAATTAACTTTTGTCTTTATTAGATTTGCTGTCAATTTATTTCTGTAACTATATATCAGGAATGCCGCACCTGGGACCGATGAACATCGCACCCCCGAGGTCAACAATATTTCCAGGGCCCCATATTGTACAGTAGTCCAGTACGCCACTGGATAGTTGCTATATCGTTACAGTGCAAACCAGAGGCGTAGCGACGGGGAGCTACTGTATATCGGTGGGCCTATATATATCCCCCAAATCAGTCTACCTTAAGGTTTTTATGTGATTTATATGTGATTATATGTGATTCATATGGTTTATGTGGTTTATAGTTAAGATTTATACCCCCCTTGCCCCCCAATCAAATTTCTGGCTCGTCCCCTAAGTGCAACTGGATCTTCCCTCTTGTATCTGCTTCCAAATTAGAAACGTGCGCTGCCGTTTGAGTCGAATTCTTTGAAAAGAAACACACAATCTGAAAAAAATCCGTACGTAGGCTATTCTTGGCCTGCATGCTTGACTTGCAGGCCCAGCAGCGTCTCTTCTTCTTCTTATTCGGAACACGAGTCGGGCAAACAGAGTTGCGAACGCGAAACGCCTGTCCACGAGGACACGCTTTGCTATTCCGTCGAAGCAGCAGCAACAGCAAAGAGGTTGGTCGTCGTCTCGCGTCGTTCCGCTGACCAGACGATGGACGGAGAGTGGCAGACGACAGACGACCAGACGAGACAGTGGCGGCTCCAGGATTTGGCAAGTGGGGTGGTGGCAATTTCTAAGCATGGGGGCCAACCATTTGTTGATTGGTATGCAGTAGTAAGTATAGGGTCTCAACAGAGGGGCACCGTGTGGGCGGGCAGGCATTCAATAAGCGGCACGGGTCCCCCTGGGCCCCTCCCCCGTGTGCATGAGCCACCATTGCGACGACGCAAAGAAGGAATGCAGGACTTTGGCTGGCGGGAGCCGACGGCCGTTGCGAAAAACCATAAAGCACAATAACAGGAAAGCGGATATTACCGCGGATATTACCGCGGATGGAATGCTCGTCGAAGTCTTAGGAGCAACATAATGGCCCATTCGTCTCTAATACCGACGGCCATCAAGCGGATAAAGTGTCGCCGCGTCATTGCAGAACCATGATAATGGACACGGTGCTATGATATTCTAATGACGAGGGATATATGAACAGAGGCTGTCTGCAGCACTATTACCTTTCCAGTTTCCACGGGGCTTTTTTTCTAAGAAAAAGGGTTTGGGAGCTCATCCTTTTTTACTATTCAACAAGAACAGGTGTGGGAACGCCATACCTGTGCGTTCCCAAACGCATTATTACGCATCCATAATTATTATACAATCTGGCAAGAAAGGTGTGGGAACGCTGTTCCCGTGCGTTTCCACTGAAAAAAGCCCTGCCTTTTCAATGTTTTTCTGTCTCCTCATTTGCGAGCGATCAGAAACCAGCGCCTGTCAACATTTGAAATAGATCGGTGGGAAATCTCTTGCTGATCGGCGCAGCGCATATGTAATCGGCCCAGTTGGCGCTGTGCGACCGGTTACCGTCAGAACACCTAAGTTAAGCAACGTCCAGCGCGGTTAGTACTTGGATGGGTGACCATCCAGGGATCTACAGTGTAGTCGTGGTGCTGGCGGCCAACCAAGCCTTTCATCGTTTAGGCGCCGATAAACTGGTAGCATCGTTAAGCTGCGAAGGCTAAACGCGGGTCTAGTGAAAGCAATGGAAAGCTGCTCTATATTTAATGGCGTAAGCCACCTGCATCGCTGCTCGTCTAGTACACGGAGATCAGTGGTGGACCTTACGTTCGTTCGAGTATGGAACTACCTTTACCTTTTTGCAGCATACAGGTATATGTCATTAATCTAGAGACAAGGAGAGTAGCCCCCCCCCCATTCGTGTCTAAAAACTCTAAACTAATTGTGAGATTCGTATGATGAGAAAATTGTATTGGTGAGGATAGGAGGGATACCGATAAGTTGTCATATAAGACTGACAATATTTCTCCAAAACTCAAGAATTAGATCCAATGCCATTAGAGTGATTAGACTAATAGTATTATTAGTAGGCTACCCTAAATTTTTAAGCCGGGCTCCGCAGACCCGGCTGGGGACTGCATGACGCTCTTCCAGACCTCCTATAATCAGACCAGACCAAGTTCGCACGTATATAAGTGATGGCGCCCCCCCCCTATTCTGAAACATTGACTACGCCACTGATGCATACATATGACCCAATAGAAACGGCGCCATCCTGTTTTGTTGCAAAAACGTTGACAGCAGTTGGGTCAGAATTCATGTTATATGGCGCACTTCTGCGGCATCATATCGCGAATGCAGTCTTTTGCGGTTTTCTTTAGAATTTCAAGGTGCGCTGCATGTCTCCACCTGGCGAGAACACAGCCTTGCTGTATGACGCGTTCGTAAAAAAGATGAGCTTCTGTGATTGGTTGCTAAAATTAGCAGCTGGAACAGTGGTCACAAATGACAGTCTGTCATGCAAGTTTGCGTGAACTTTTGTTCGTCTTTGGCTTGTCTTTCTGGTTCCATATTAAATTCTGAACAACTGTGATACCTTAAAATATATTGGAAATAAAAGAAAGACACCACTGTGACGTTACAAAAATAGACGATAATAAGCAAGTAAGTAAGAAAATTTATGAACGTACGGTATTAAAAAAACTTCAGTTACTAATTTTATCAACCAAACAGCTCATCTCTTTGATGAACGCATTATATTGCTTGCCTATCTTTCCGCTAGGTGGTGCCACTGCTAGTTGATATTAAAAGAAAACTTTGACTGCATTCAATATATATATATATATATATATATATATATATATATATATATATATACATACATAACCGCAGAGATACGCCAAATTTCATGCATTTTTGATTTTTGACCCAGGATTTGTCGAACTATTTAGAGCAAAACTGGATGGTACCGTTTTTATTGGGCCACCCTGTAGACACCCTGTAGACAGTATAAAGCATCGTTGAGAGAATGTCTGTCGAAAAACAGCTCGTCCTATATCCAAAGCAAATGCTTTCTTTCTTTCTTTCTCTCTCTCTCTCTCTCTCTCTCTCTCTCTCTCTCTCTCTCTCTCTCTCTCTCTGACTTTTAACCGTGTCGAATCAATTGCGGGGTTTGTTGAAAATTAGCAATGTATTCGTCCAAACGATTATTTATTCTTGACGACATGACGTCATTATGATGGCGTCAGGAAGCACGTGACGAATGCTAAACGCGGTTTCCAGTTACAAGTGTCCGACCGATCGCCAGGTGAACAGAAGGCAATTGATCACTGCACGATTGACGTCGAATCAATCCATTATGCACTTCGAACACGGCACGGAAGAGCGCTGTGCGCCGTGTCGGCAGAGGAACGTATCGTTGCAAGCAGTGTTTATTCTAGCCACCTTGACATTGGGGGGGGGGGGAGTTTGAAATGTTTGGAGGGGGACAAGATTTGTCTCTCCACGCTTTTTGGGGGGATTTCCATCCCCCAAGCCAACATATACAAATTTTTGAGGGAGAATTTTAAAACTTGGGGGGGGGAATTCCCCCGTCCCAAAACAGGCCTAGAATAAACACTGGTTGCAAGTATGTTGCGCACAGAGATTTGCGCCTCTGTGTGTTTGTGTGTAGCTGCGGTTTTTCCCTCAACGCAATGGAAGTGCATTTAGAATGTTTGCCTGACGGGGCACATGATAAAAGACAAACAACTTACTATATATAGACATTTGTGTAGGAGTTCTAGGTGATGTCTTAAGACGGAAAATGATATTAAATTATTAAAAGGGCTAAATTAATGAAGAAATTCATACAGCCTAGTGATAAATAAAATAAGTAAGCAAATCGGAAGCCATACTGCCAATATAATATATTAGCAGTATGCATGTACACTGTATATTATACATGCGTAATATTGTGTGTATGTATTTATGTATGTACAGTATGTATGCATGCATCCACGGTAGACTGACTGACATAGACTGGCTGATTGATTGATTAATTGACTGACTGACTTACTGACTGATTGATTGATTGATTGATTGAAAGAATGAAAGAAGAAATGAATAAATGAAAGAACAAACTTTCTGCAGTAATTTTCATGGTAAATTGAGAAGATAAAGTCTACGCAATGCGACTGACACAAGGGCAGCAGAAGCTGCAAATGGAATTAAGCGATCGTCTGTTAGTCTGATCAGCATCGAAAGGAATTCTCTAACGACGACGACGACGACGACGACGACGACGACGCAGCAAAGAAGACAGTTGAGGACAACGCCCTCTGTGTGTGTGCCCCCCCCCCCCAGCCCCCACTCTTTCGTCGGGAGAGGTGACTGTCTTAAAACGAACGCATCTAACGCTAGAAGATGCGACGTATACGCAGGCGTAAGTTTCTGACGATGGCGTCATTCTATTTTTTGCAAATAGAATTTAAAAAACATATTTAAGTTGGGACAAATTTCTAAAAGGGGATTTTAACAGAGAAAGCAGGCTGTAGGCAAACGTAACAGGTAGATTTAGGAATTTCCGAGAAGCTCACCGAACAAAATAGGAGATATTGCGATCAACTAAGGAAACCCCTATTAAGTAATTGGCAAATCTATTCAAGAAGACAGCTTGCGTGCTAAATCATCTGTCGGAGAACTGACTGTTAGGACGTGTTGATGTCCAAGACTCTGAAACTAGGCGGAGGACAAAAAGAAAAGATTGCATTTCGATGGCTAATTCCATTTGCGGTGATTGTTTTTGTGGTCCTTCCAGTTGGAAATGTTGCGTGTGATATAGAGTGCCTGGTGTAGAATGCATTCGTCTGCTTGCAGAATGCAGATATCCAGAGAGGCGATACGAACCCTCGTACGGAATCATTATGAGAGGACGATTTAAAACGTTGTCCCGTTAGAATTTATCTAGCCTCTAATGTTGGCGAACAAAGAGGTCTTTTTGCGACGAAGTGTGGTCCAGTCAATTTTTACGTCAAATGGGTTTAAGTTAAAGTCTGACATTTCAAAATCTCTTCAGCATTGGAAACTAATGAGCAATCCGTTATTTCGCATCAAGAAAAAGAGCACATACACTCAACGAAATAATTCAGCATCTTGAGTAACGATCGGGCCTGTCTTTTCGTTACTCTTAACGGCGATTAATTACCGTTTACTGTAATCAATTCTGTAAAAGAATTCATTACAGTAAGCATTACTGTACGTGTATTACTGTAATCAAGCCAGTGTTTAATCTAGACTCCTAGACTCCGAGGGGTGAGGAACTGACAAAGCGGGGGGAGGGGGAACTGGCAAAGCCGGGGGAATTCTGCTAGGGGGCTGCTGTTAGTTGATGTAGTATGCCAAAACTTCCGGAAGGGGGGGGGGTTGAAATTTGCTGGGGGAAGGGCAATTTCCTCCTTGGAAATGGCCTAGAATAAACCCTGAATCAAGCACTCGCTAGACAGATAGATTGTAATTCTCTCCTAAAAGTCTATTAGGTATGCAGACAAGTAGAAAAAATGACATATCGAAAAAAATGGCATGAATAAAAATGGAAACGTCCACACTTATTTCAGCAAGAGCATCGTGCACATTGCTGGATTCAGTGGCGTAGCCAGGATTTCCCGATGCTCAGCGTGGATTAGTTCTCTGAAAATGTGTCTTTTGGAGATAGTTTTCTCTCTACAAAACTGTACACCTGCGCGTAAAGCTTAGATCAATTCGGCTGCTGGTAGACTGAGGTCCATGATGACAAAGGCAAAAGACCCTTGAATGAATCCTTTCACGGTTTTTTACTCCTTTGGCAGTCTGCCACTGACAACTGAAGGCAGTACAACCTGGTACAATCTCCTCGCAGGCTTATCAGATCTTTCGCAATATCTAAGCAGATTTTACCTAATATTTTCGATAGCACACAGGCCCCTATACATATCTAATCACTATGCCCATATATAGACCTACAGTCATACTTTATACTTACCAGTGCGATTTCGAATGAGCCTTACAATTTTCAGACTTGATACTCTTAAAGCTAATTGCTTTCAGACAGCCTTTCCTCCAAAACGCTGTCTTGCTGTTTCCCACGGAATGATCTTTGGAATTTATCTGGTCTTTTGTGGTTTCAATTTGGGTACCATCGATTGATACCTCTGAGTATCATAAGCGGTGCTATAAAAGTGCGTAATACTACAATAATAATAATAATAATAATAATAATAATAATAATAATAATAATAATAATAATAATAATAATAATAATAATAATAATAATAACAATAACAATAACAATAATAATTATAATAAGCGTGGAATCTGCTTCAGGAGATCGAGGCTAAGGTTGCAAATTTGCTTCGCGTGGTCGGTTGTAGCGATGGGTAACCCACTGGCCAGCAACATAATGTCTTTACAGCCACAAAAGCTAACCTGAAATAAAACTAAATAAATAAATACTACTACTACTACTAATATTATTATTATTGTTATTGCTATTATTGTTATTATTATTATTATTGTTATTATTATTATTATTATTATTATTATTATTATTATTATTATTATTATATGGTTGTTATTAATATTGCTGTTATTTTTAAATAGTTACTGCAGTAGCTTTCACACAGGCTTACTTATACTACTACTACTACTACTACTACTACTACTACTACTACTACTACTACTACTACTACTACTACTACTACTACTACTACTACTACTACTACTACTACTACTACTACTACTACTACTACTACTACTACTACTACTACTACTACTACTACTTCTATTATTATTATTATTATTATTATTATTATTATTATTATTATTATTATTATTATTATTATTATTATAACTTTTGTCATTGCTTCAGTCTTGTGATCCGATGCAGAACGTAATTATCGCCATCGTGGTTTAGAGGTCTTTAGCTGAACGAACTGCATTTTTGACCTGCCTAATTGAAGTTAAAACGACGACCTTTAAGTAGTTCTTGTTTTTCGTGATTTTTCGTCATTCAGCGTCTAATCATCCGTCGACACTTAAGCCGGGCGATCATTCCCTCTCTCGGAGCGTTTCTCCGGCGCCCGAGGGCTCGCGCCCGGCGTGGTCGGCGTCGTCCTCCCCCGCTCATCGCGGCGTCCACTCCGTCTCCATGGACGCCATCTCCCTGGTCGAACTACAGCTGCCAACGACGACGACAGCAACAGCAACAACAACGGCGGGTCGTCGTCAACTGTCCCCTCACTCCGCGGCGCCGGCGGCGGCGGGACCCAGGGCGTCTCCCGCGATGCAACCGACCCCAGAGGAAGAGGCGGACGACGACGAGCTCAGAGCGACAATCACGGATCGAAGGACAACGATGGAGGAAGAGGAGGAGGAGGGATCGACGAAGAGTAGGAGGAGGAGGAGAGCCCCCCTGGGAGAGGAGGAGGATGAGGAGGACGTCGACGCCGCCTCCGCCGCCGACCTGGAGGCGGATTACTGCAGTAGGTCTTCGGTGGCCGTCTCATCGGGAGGACTGAGCCGACGAAGGGCAGTCGACGTCTCCGACTTCAGAAGCTGCGCTCTCGTCCAGTCGAGGCTCAAGGAATGGCAGGGATCGCCCGCAAGAAGGTCAGACTCTACGCCGTTGACGACGACAACGACGACAATTAGACCTATTACGATGATGGCGATGAGACGATGATGATGACGATAACGGTGATGACGACAACGACGATTAGGCCTATTACGATGATGGCGATGAGACGATGGTGATGCAGTGGCGGCTCTAGGTTTTGGCAAGTGGGGGGGAGGCGTTGGGGTGGCAACTTCTAATCATGGGGGGCCAACCATTTGTTGTTTAATGCACATAGCATTAAGTATAGGGTCCCAACTGGGGGGCCACTGGGGGGGGGCAGACACTCAATAGGGGGCACGGGCCCCCTGGCCCCCCGGTGGAGCCGCCACTGTGGTGATGACGATAACGGTGACGACGACGACGACGATTATGGAGATGAGGATGACGATGATGACGAAGAAGGATTGTTTGATTCTTCAAAAGGCCACTATTTTGTTGTTCGATCAAAACAAAATTGATTTGGATATAACTGATTTTGCTCATTCACTCTTATCTCAAGGCGATATCGTAAAGTCTTTCAAGTTATCCGGGAAAATGTCTTTATTTCAATTTTCTGCTCTATATGCTTCCTTCATACTAAACATGCGCGAATGCTCAAGAAGTTTCAGCAACTTCTCAAGAATTGATGGAAATTTAAATGGACGGTATTAACAGGCCTAAGCGAGACGCCTTGGTACGATAACTTAGGAAACCTTTGGTAAGATTGAGGACAACTTTAAGAACTTAGGCCTACCCATAGGCTATGAAGTTAGACCTACACGTGGTGAAGAGCAAGAAAAGGAAAAGGTTGTCGAATAAAACGGTCGTAAAAGAGGATTTTGAATGTCGAATGGGTCGCAAAAGAGGATTTTGAATGTCGAATGGGTCGGAAATTTGGTTCAGATTTTCAAATCGTGATGTTAGAAAGTCAATTTAGTAATTTGAGAGCCTCTCTGACAACCTCTTGCACATGGGCGTCCGGAGGGGGTGCAAGGGGGTGCAATTGCACCCCTTGAAAACATTGTGGAGTTGTGAAAAACTCAAAATTACTTGTTTCTTTCGTCACAAAACCTTGTTTTGCATCACCCTGGAAAATTTTTTCATTCATTTCTTTACAAGACCTTGTTTTGCACCCCCTGGAAAAATTTCTGCGGACGCCCATGCTCTTGCACTAAGATCTTTGTATTATTCTGCCGCATTTGTTACGCCCATTTGAAGGTTTATAGGCCAACGCCAGAAAAAACGCAGAGTCTGCTTTCAACAGTCAAACGCCAAAAGTCTGCATTGTCGATTTTATAGCATTATTCGCGTAAAATACGGGCCTTAGCCGGCTGTCTCGGGTTAGAAATCGTTACTATCTTAACCTTCCTAGCGTTAACGACGGGTTGCGGTCGTCGGAGAATTCTGAAACTAAAAGCGTTAAGTACGGCTCACGGCCGTCTTTTGTCTACGTCTCCAGTGGAGCAGGTGCAGCTGCAGGAGCAGGAGGTGACCACCCACTTAATTGTTTTGGTGACACGCCCAACCAAATGGAGCCGCGGTCTTTGGCACTCGAGGTATTCTTAGTGGACACTCTGAGCCAATTATTGCATTCCAATATCCAATGCAATTCGCCCAAAGGAGAGAACCATTGTTCTCCGCTGAATAGTGTGACAGATGGGACGGTCCTTCGGAAGCAATGCAAGAATGTATGGAACGCTTTCTGCATGGAAAAGTGCCAGAGAATGTAACCTCAAGGAGGTTAAATCTGTTCGTTCGCCAGATGGCGAGAGTGTGATCGACGCATTCTGTCAATTTTCCACTTGCACTTCGCTAGAGCAACAGTTGTGAACCTATAGAGTATGGACTAAAACGTCTACGCGATAGCATTTTCAATAATTTTAGAGTTAGGCGCTGACCTGTGGGACGCCTTAATGTTAATGCGCTTTCTTCTCATCTGACCAGTAAATCAAGATGGCTGGTATTCATCAGGTAGCCACCGGAACCCAGGTGAGACGGACGTCCAGTGGCGGGTCCAAGAATTTTTGTGGGGGTGCAATGAGTTTCTAGGAAGTTGGTGGGGGGATGCAGTGAAATCCCGAAAAAGGTGGACAAGCAAAAAAGGTCATTAGCGGTGCTCTTTGGCCAGTGAATAATGAAATAAACAAATAAAATTTACCGGATAAGGCTGACAAGCAAAAAAGGTCCACCAGCTCTGTTTTGCACAACGCAAGGATAGCGGCTCGGACCCGGTAAACCCTGAAAATGCTCACAAGCAAAAACGCTCGGTGGTAGGGGTGCATCCCCAATCATCACCAACGTGAAACCACCCCTGCGGGCGTCCATCGTCTATTGACGGACAAGGTCCTGAAGAAATCTACTGCTACCACAGTAACCACACCACTACTACTTCTCTAATGAGTGTAGGCTTATCTATCTCAGATAGGCAGAGCTAGCGTCACTCGATGTGTTAAAGCCGTGGTGACACACTCTCCCTTTCAACAACAACAACAACAACAACAACAACAACAACAACAACAACAACAACAACAACAACATATTACGGACAAGTGCCTCCTTCAAGTACGCGTGTCTTGTACTTGGTAGGCCTACAGTGTACAATTGATGTTTACTACGTTTAGCATGTTTCTAAGACAATCGAATTGATTTGTTCGGATATAAAGCGGACTTGAGCGGTCGATGTGTCAGCGTTGTCAAATTTCCCATCTTTCGTTCTGACGTCAAATTTTGTGACGTTGTAATTGGTGTCACTTGGTGCGGCATGCGCCCCTAGAGCACGGGCGTAGCGACGGGGGGGGGTATATCGGTATATTTACCCCCCCCCAAAAAAAAATCAGTCTACCTTAATTTAAAGTTTTTTATGTGATTTACATGTGGTTATATGTGGTTTATATGGTTTATGTGGTTTATAGTTAAGATTTATACACACCCAAAATATTTATACCCTCCCAAATCAAATTCCTGGCTACGCCCCTGTCCTAGAGACGCCACTGGCTCTTGTAGGCTATTCTTTTCAACTGGCGGAGCATTGAAGAGGTCGAGAACACCAGGATTAGACCTCTTTAATAGGCGATCTTGCGTGATTACGGAACTACTGTACGTATGAAGTTTAATCTTGGAAGCAGCGAAGAATTAATTATTCTTGTTAATACTATATAATAGACCAGCGGATCTTAAACTTTTAAAGATTTCTTGCGTGGTGGTCCCTTAGAAATGTTTGCGATCACTCGCAAAACTTATAAAATTTGAATGTTAAATTAACCGTAATTAACACATACACTGTAGACTACTTGTTCAAGTTGTTCCGTCAATCAATTCGGCTGTTTGATCAGAAAACTTTAGAAAACTTGCAACTTTATTCATCAAATTTAAATCCAAAATGGCGTCAGCGCTCTTAACGAGCCATCGGTGTACAGTATTTTGTGTCCTGGAGGTTTTTTGAGATATCTTGAGAAAGTAATCCCTTTACGGTTCCTCTGAAATTGAAACTCGATGTTGACTACAATCTTATACTAACACATTGGTTACATCGCATTGAGTAAGATGAAGTCTCTTTTTCCATTGACCTGCTGACTTTAAGTGGCAAGGCGAACGATTTCGAACGCTGTCTAAATCCTAATCAGATTGGACGACGCCCATTTCTAGCATGCCATTGATTGACAGAAGAGGTCTTGGGCTAAATGTTTAGAGTCTGTGAAGACACTTTACTGGGAACTAGCTTTTTGGAGGACCTACCAGAAGCTAAAACCTGCAAACATTTCTGCTACGACCAGAGCACAGGGGAAACTTCGTTGTCACCCTTCTAACTACTTTTCCTCCTCCTCCCCTCCTCTTTCTCCTCCTCCTCTTTCTCCTCCTCCTCTTTCTCCTCCTCCTCCTCTTCCTCCTCCTCCTCACTACTTCGCAGTTTCCTATTTGACCATTATAGGCGTTCGTTTAGTGACTCGCTCTTTTTCAGGCCGTGCGCTGTCTAGTACTTTGATCCCAGCTTCATTTGTTAGTTTATTTTTCCTTATTCTTAATCATTTATCCTAATTCCTAATCATATATCATAGTTCCTAAACGTTGATCTTTAGAGTCGTCGTGAACCTGTGAAAATAAGATGTTTTACTTGTAAAATGTCACAATGATTGAATTTCTGACTCTTCACAAGAGAAATAACGACATTCCAACGCTATACCCAGGGACGTATAAATCTCTCTGCAGGACTTATATATATATATATATATATATATATATATATATATATATATATATATATATATATATATTCCAATCGAACGAGAGTTAGCACACGATCACATCACGACCCGGAACAATTTTTTAATCATAAGTCCCTCGGGAGCGATGTACAGAAGGCATTAAAAATAAATTATATATATATACAGTATAATGCCCCTCGGTACATAATTCCCGAGGAACTTATAGAAAAAAATTGTCCAGAGACATGTGAAAAAACGTATGCGTTCAGGTCTCGTCTGGGTTCGAGTCGAATGTAGGAAAAGTGAAATCCATATTATGTAGGCCTACAGTTTAAATAGGATATGGTATCACTTGATATGAGACGCTATGAAAAATCGCCGAGAAAGGCGCGCTGTCTTCTTAATCGGCGCTTGACTGCCCCCCCCCCACCAGACGAACGGTGGTCGTCGGTGGAGCGAACCTTTAGACCCGAAGGTCGTCGTCGTCTCCTCCTCCACCACAAGACCAAGAAACAAACACAGCACCGAGACACCCCCACCGCCTCATTACAACGACGGCGGCGGCGGTGGCGGAGGAGGCCGAGGCAGGAGCAGGAAGTAAAACCAAACGTTTCCCCTTGGTGGACCTGCGGCCGCCGCTGCCGTCGCCTTCGCCGCCGCCGCCGCCGTCGTCGCCGTCTGCTGCCGGTGGCTACGGTCGTCGTGCGCGCGACGAATTTTCCAGCCCAACGTATCGACGCCGGGGCCAGGAATGTACACGTGCCAAAAATCAATAGACGGCCGAGGGGCGAGCTCTCGGCGCCCGGCGGTCGGCACCGGGGCCTTACGTGAGACGATGATGATGATGACGACGTCGACGACGTGACAACGGTCGTCGTCGTCGTCGTCATCGCAGGAGTTGTCATCGGCGTCGAGTCTGACGCCGGCTTGACTTCGCTCGGTCATACCGACCTCGACACATCTTCTTACCAGGTCGCTTCTGGTCGTCGGTTAACTTCACCCACTCGTATAGTGACGCGCCTATACCACCAACCCACCGTCTGTCTACCAGGGTTTCTTTCCCTCTCTTCTGTCTGGATGGATTAAGATGTTTTTTTAAAGCGATGAAACTAAAACAACGACGACTTACGCCGATAGACGCGAAAACTCCCAACAAAAGAATACACCTGTTGAACTTGACCGCTGTCTGTAGAGACATGTTCTTAATTCGAAGTTGCTGCTTTGGAAATCGATTGAACGCTTGAAACTTAACGTTGATTCCGATAATAGTCAAGATTCTCTTGAGATTATTACGCGTGTCCTCCGGTGTTGTGCTGAATCGAAGCACACAGACTTTGACCGCGTGGAGTGCGTGACAGTTCGTGTCGTCGCCGGCATGACCGCGTGAGATGATTCGTTGAATGACGGCGTTCTCTTCCTAGGATGACGACGCTTTCCGCCGACAGCGAGACCGCCGAAGACGCGTGCGGCCGCGGGACGGGGCCCGACGCCTCCGCCGCCGCCGCCGCTGCGTCCCTCCAGAGGGCGGCCAGGAGGACGACGCGACTGAATCTGCCGGGATTGGGATCGGCGTCCGGATCGAATGCCAGGTCGTTGTTCATCTTCAGCGATACGAACTTCATCCGGAAAAACGCTCACGTGATCATCGAGTGGGGATATCCTTTGATCCGATGGATCCGTCATCTCCGAATACGCCGTTTAACTGCGCGATCGTTTATAATAATAATAATAATAATAATAATAATAATAATAATAATAATAATAATAATAATAATAATAATAATAATAATAATAATAACAGCATAGTAGTAGTAGTAGTAGTAGTAGTAGTAGTAGTAGTAGTAGTAGTAGTAGTAGTAGTAGTAGTAGTAGTAATAATAATAATAATAATAATAATAATAATAATAATAATAATAATAATAAGGTTTAAAGTGGTTCAGGAGGGTTTGCCCTGTGTGAGAACCACTATTGTTTCGGTATTTAACTCGTTGAGAAAGGAGGAGCCAGACGCCCATCGTCTTTTGATGGACGCGTCTTTAAAAAGACATAACAACAACAACAATAACAACAACAACAACACAGTATTAAACACCAACCGCGCTGATTGTGTAGAATAAATAGCAGTATTGCTTAGCTACACCAAATGCTAAAGATCTACGAATGGCTATCTCTTCATTGAGAAGTGAGTTTTAGTTATGAAATGCATCGTTAGCGCTAGAGTGCAGTTTTTTTAAAGTCATGGTCTTGATCTCGGTCTTGATTGTCTGTTGTCTTGACTTTGTTTCGGTCTCACTACCTTGGTCTCAGAACTGAATTGATTGACGGTACAAGCTAAGGCTATAAGGGGCGGGAAGTAAGCAGAATGAAAACGACGTTGGACGATATGGCAGAAGGTCGCGGATTCGAGACCCGCGGGAGCGCTAAGGTCGACTCTGCCTTCATTCGCCAGATGGCGGTGACACCTGAGTAGCGAATTACGGTAAATCGCGGAGTAAACAGGCGCATCGTATGAAAACACTGGTCCCGTATCATGTAATCTGCACCAGTCGCCTCTCTGAGGGCCTTGAAACCGAAATCAGCGCGCCCTAGGAGTCTTGAGAGCTCGGGAAGGACTTTACTTAACGTTTACAAGCTATGATAAAGTATAGTAGACAATTTCATTCGATGCTTAACTTTTATATATTATTATTATCGAATGCTTAATGTGCTAAATGATGTCAGCCATTTGATTGCGACATTATCAGCTGCGTGTAAAGTTTGTAATCCACCGTCCTCTAGCCTGGTTATAGGGCAAGAGTCAGCTAAGTGCCACATTGTTTGAATGGCACCGCAGGGGCACAGGTTCGAGTCAGTTAATCCCCATTTCTGGTGACAGTATTTGCAGTGTCCCTGTCCTGTTCGAAAACGGTTTAACAGACACCACAGGTGACGAGGCAGCGTGTCAAAGCCTGGTTGTCGGAGAGCGGGATCTTCGACCAATTAGCATCGAAATCAGTTCAGCTGCAGTTCTGCTTTTCGATCGCTTACCCTATGTCTGCCTATGTCTGTCCATGACAGCCTATGTGTTAGTCAACGCTCAGCTATGATATAGAGAGATATAGAAGAATCTACCTTTCCATTGGTCGCGTATTGTCAGAATTACCAACAAAGTACAGTAAGCACTTGTCTGTCACTATTGGCGTACCCACGGGGGGGGGCGTGGGCCCCTTATTCGGGTTTGGGCTGGTCGTGAGATTCGTCCAAAACCGATGAGTAGTTGGGGGTTAGAGATAGTATTGAGACCGAAGAAGATGCACCAGCTATAGCAGACCTTAAAACATTTGAGGCGACGACCTCTTTTTGCTGGTCAACACTTTTGGGCCGAAAAACGTCGAAGTGGCCCTATTCTGAAATCCTGGTTGCGCCACTGCTTGCCACTTTTGGGACATGCTAGAAATGGATCAACGCATTCGTCATTTTACTCTAGCAAATGTTGAATTTTACTTCAGAAAATTTACTAGTCAATATTCCTTGCTTTTGTCTCTTGTTTGTATTTCATGGCCACAGAGGGGGCACACTAGGAGGCCGGGTCCCCTACTCTGGGGGTGGGGGATTAGTCGTGGAACTTGCAAAAAACCGTTTATAAATATTTCGGGGTGGGCGGGGTGGGATTAGGTAGGAATTGTGTTCACTGGGACACTAAATAACCGAGTCAACATATTCCGTTGCATGTCAATTATTTTGTATTGTCCAATGCAAACATGACGGTGGTGATGATGACGACTATGATTATGACGACGACAATGACGATGATGACAGCCACAGTGTGTTTGGAGGCAGTAGACTCGTTTACATAGTCTAGTGACCAATGAGTGTTTAGTGGTCCGCCGTTGGTTAATTGGATTTGAGCGTCCAACGATGCGAGTCTACTGTTCAGTTTGATTAATTGAGACGATTCTTCTTATCATCATCATCATCAACATCATCATATCATCATATCATCATCATGTTATCATCATCATCATCATACCACCATCATATCATCATACCATCATCATACCATCATCATATCATCATTTCATCATCATCATCATTTCATCATCATCATCATCATCATCATCATTATTATTTTCATTTTCTACTTTCCTTCTTCTGCAAATCTTAGTCGTCAAATATAAATTCAAGTGGAATCAGCGCTCTTATTAGAGACATCAGTGTATTTTGTGTTCTGAGGTTTAGGCAAGATATCTTGAGAAAGCATTCCTTTTACGGTCCCTCTGAAACCACTTGGCGGTTCCCTAGGAGACCGCGGACCCCAGTTTGAGAACCATTGTCTTAGAGTAGTGGTTCTTAACCTGTTTGTGATTACGTACCCCTGAAATATAAGTATAAGAGAGCGAAGTAGCCCCGGCAACCCTACAGTGCCTTATATGAGAACACAAGTTTATGCTCCGTAACATATTAAAAAATTATAAACCGCAACATACAGTACTTCTGTCACAGATTGTGTACCAGCCAGAAAGTGGGATTTTTCTTTTACAATTTCTAATTTAGTACAAGCATTTCTACAGTTCCAAGTACATTGAAGTGAAAGTCTATGAACATACTTTATTTCCGGATCATTCTGCATACCTCCACAACGTCCCTCAAGTGCCCCCACGGGGTACAAGTACCCCCGGTTAAGAACCACTGTCTTAGAGGGACTGGTCAAACGCCGCATATGGCAAACAGGCCGGGGCGTAGCGATGGGGGTGTATATCGGTATATATACCCCCCAAAAATCAGTCAACCTTAAAGTTTTTTATGTGATTTACATGTGGTTATATGTGGTTTATATGGTTTATGTGGTTTATAGTTAAGATTCATGCCCACCCAAAATATTTATACCCTCCCAAATCAAATTCCTGGCTACGCCCCTGATGGCAAAGCTTATTAACGTCTATCGAGATTGAAATGCCTTTTGGGGTTGAAAGTAAATTGTGAAGAATCTCCTGTGAAAGATTAAGACGTTGCGTTGGCGCTATCGAATTTTAGAACAAGATTTAAACCCAATCGTTTTTACCTGGCTTATCTATCCACCGTATAAAGGCTATCTTCTGGATGTCTGGCTTGATATCCTATAATTGACGTGGATCTTGTGCGATTGTGGCCTGGTGCGCCATCGGTTAGTTATTCTGTACATTATGAAGTGGTGCTATAGAAGTTGAGGATTAGATTAGATTTGCTTTTAAGAGGATAATAATTTTGGCATATGCCATCAAAACGTCGGTTGAAACAGAACGAGAAATAAATTAAAATTAAAACTATTTACAAAACTAAAACTAAGTAAAAACTAAAATAACATCTGTAAAACAAAATGAAACTAAAACTAGGCCCTATAATTATGTGAAAAACTATGGTATCGCTGATTGTTAGCCATAAAAATTTGAATTTTAATGCCCGACGCTTCTCAGCAGAGACTACATAGAACTTGGAAAACATTAAATCATATGGAAACGCAGGTCTATTGAGATATGCTGAAAACTTGAAATAGTTCACTAAACGCTGATCAGCTTTCCTTTGCTATCTCCTACACACCTCTTTTCTCGCTTCGTAAGTCCTTCTATATCAGGGGTGGGCAATTTTTTTTGACTAGAGGGCCGGATAAAACTCTGTCGAAGGCCGCATCCGGCCCGCGGGCCGCATTTTCCCATCCCTGTTCTGTGTACTGCAGTCGTTACACTTTGCGGTATCATTTTCGTTATCGTGTACCTGAGATGTTTATAATGGTCGCCGACGTCTTTCATGTCTTCTGAATGTTTTCTCGTGTGACTGTCTTCCGCCCTATTATTTCAGTTTCTGTCGCTTCCGTTAAACGGCACACGTTCTTCTCGGGTCATTTCTCCTACGAGCGATAAGTTTTGATTTTCCTTTTACACTTTCTCAAATACAAATTTCGGTATTGAACATCATCAGCACGACGTTGTGCAGGCGACACCAAATGCTACGGAGTCGTAAGCTACGTTATCTTCATTCGCCCGCAAAGTACCCAAGTACCCGTTGTTGTCCTAATGTACCTCTCTCTCTCTCTCTCTCTCTCTCTCTCTCTCTCTCTCTCTCTCTCTCTCTCTCTCTATCTCTCTCTCTCTCTCTGTCTCTCTCTCTTTGTCTCTCTCTGTCTGTCTCTGTCTCTCTCTCTCTGTCTCTGTCTCTGTCTCTCTATCTCTGTTTCTCTCTGTTTCTCTCTGTTTCTCTCTGTTTCTCTCTGTCTGTGTGTCTGTCTCTCTCATCAATGATTTATCTAACGCCCATCTTCCGTATGTATACTATCCAAACGCCCATCTTCCGTACGTATACTATCCAAGAACACTCACCTCTCCGGTTCATTCAGTGCATGCCCATTATCGCGCTCCGGAGTCCCTTTGTAATCGCCACCACTCTCTGTCCTGTCCGTATTATCCGTGAGTTACCGCCCTTCGTTTCGCCGACGTCTCTTCTTCATCTGCCAGTCGCTGTAACGTTGACATTATGTTGTTAATTGTTGATCGCCAAAAACATTCTGAATCGACCACTAAATGTCTTTTCTTGAGATTTAAATTCCCGATTTAAAATTGAATTTTGAATTTTATAAACCATTTGCATTTGAAATGTTCTGTTATATCACTAATTCTGCTATATAATAATATTGAGTTACGGTGATCGCAGTTACACTGTAGTCTTGTATTACATCATTTGAGATCCAAAACCATTTCGTAAAATAATATAGCATTTGTATAGCGTATCGTGTAATTATTTCTACTCAGAGGCGCTCCTGACTGTCCTGACATTGGAGTCGCATGATAAAATAATGAGACTGAGCAGAGCGAGGGAGTAAGAAGTGAGAGGTTCGAATGAATGGGATGAACGCATTCCAGGATGACTGTCGACGGAACTGATCAACTTGGTCGTATTACACCTTTGGCCACTCTTATAATGAACATGAAGTCTAGATAATAAATCACAGTTAAAGCCTTTAAAGTATGCACTGGAGCTCACAGTTTAACGCTTGTTGTTGTTGTTGTTGTTGTTGTTGTTGTTGTTGTTGGTCTACACTTCTACATACTTCCTTCCAATACTGTTCTCACTTCTCAACAATGATTCCCCTTTCAACACATGTCCGATCCAGTTCCTCTGTCTTCTTCTTCTTCTTCTTCTTCTTCTTCTTCTTCTTCTTCTTCATCATCATCATCATCATCATCATCATCATCATCATCATCATCATCATCATCATCATCATCATCATCATCATCATCATCATCATCATCTACTTCTTCTTCTTCTTCTTTTTCTTCTTCTTCTTCTTCTTCTTCTTCTTCTTCTTCTTCTTCTTCTTCAGCTCCCCAAACCCTAATCGAACCGCCGAAAGGGATGTGCGTATATCCCCTAATCTGGAACCCTGGTTACGTCAAATCAGTTCCAATGCTATTAGATTACTTTGTGAGGTTTCATTGGCGTAGTGGAGCCCCTATTCTGGATGGGATCAGTCGTTGGATTTACGCAGATTTACGCAGAAACGTTGAGAAATTTTTCTGGGTTGTAGGTAAGTATGATGACTGGAAGAGAATCGATGTTCCAAGAACACTTTGACGAAGTTTTTCTTTGTAGTCGTTTTTACTCGAAAATATCGATGTGCCTCCCCCCTATTCCGGAACCATGGCTACGCCACTGTGAGATATGCCAAGTACTGCGAGATTCCTTTAGCTCTTTTTGCCTTCTGTAAATCTTCCAGTCTTAAACTGTCAAAGACCTGTTGGCAATCGATCAGTTCGTTGAATTTGGCACGCAAGCTTAAGACATGATCTCAAGTTTAAGCGATTAGAAACGAGAACGATTTTTCAATTGAAATCTGCCGTCGCTGCAAAATGTATGCATAACTTCGATTAGCCTAATTGTCGAGCACATACTTGAATGCTATTAGTACCACGCTTTTGGTCTGCGGTGGCTACGACCAAGTCGAATCCAGTGGGGAGCGGGGAAAGGAGGCCAGCTCAACAAACGCTACTATCAAACACATCCATTAACATTAGCCAAGTGTTCGTTTTAAGTGCTTTCGGCGGACGGCGGGCCTAGTCTGTGCTTCGGCGAAAAAAAAATTAGTTGTTTACTCTGCCACGCACACACACACACACTCACACATACGCGCACGCGTAGATAGATCGCGGCGTGGTTACCTCGTCCTGTTGCTAAGCAACGAGTCCCTCGAGCTTCGGCGATATTTCAAAACCGGTAATTTTCATACGGCGGCAGTTGCGTCGAATTGACGGCGACGTTGTACATGTATAGTCTCAGGACAGGATCTGATAATGCATTAATAACCGGATCGCATGCTGTATTATTCAGCGTTGGACAACTTCCCTGCCCTCTCCCTCTCCACCCCACCCCACCCCCACGCCACGTCATCGTCGTTTAGCACGTTTAGAGGGTGGAGCTGAAAACACGAGAACTCGTCGTCGTCGTCGTCGGCGGCGGCGGCGGCGGCGGCGGCGGCGTCGTCGTCGTTGTTTCGTCGCCAAGAGTCCCGGCGAGATTCGTTATAGTTCTGGCGATCGGAGTAGGAACGGAATTCGACGGCGGTGGCGGCGGGTTTATGGCTTAGAACTCCTAAACCCTGCTTCCTAGCTTCCGCGGGCGGCGCAGGGTAATACATCCGCTGAAAATACGAGAAAAAAGGCGCTTGGCGCAGCATATATTAAACTGAAATTTCTTACTATACTACTACTAGTAGGCTACTACCGCTACTACACTACTACTACTACTACTACTACTACTACTACTACTACTACTGCTGCTGCTGCTGCTGCCACTACTACCACCACTACCACCACTGCCACTGCTGCTGCCCACTGCTGCCACCACCACTGCTGCTGCTGCTGCTGCTGCTGCTGCTGCTGCTGCTGCTGCTGCTGCTGCTGCTGCTGCTGCTGCTGCACTGCTGCTGCCACTGCTGCTGCCACCACTGCCACTGCTGCACTGCCACTGCCACTGCTGCTGCCACTGCCACCACCACCACCACCACCACCACCACCACCACCACCACTGCACTGCACCACTGCCACCACCACCACCACCACTACCACCACTACTACTACTACTACTACTACTACTACTACTACTACTACTACTACTACTACTAATAATAATAATAATAATAATATAATAATAATAATAATAATTATTATTATTATTATTATTATAACTGGATTTTAAGTGGTTTAGTAGGATTTCTCTTGTTTTGAAATCCACTGAGATTAATCTTGATCTGTAGGATTAGAAAAAGAGGTGGATTGCATGGATAAGAATGTAGAATTAGCACATTTAAGTTAATTCTTCCTCGACTTTGACAATTTTGGGAAAACTATTGGTTTTTAAGGATGACTAATATAATACCTGTATTATATCCTCTCATGTCTTCAGATCTAAACTCAAATCGTTCCTTTTTTCTGAAATCATTTCCTCCATAGCTCTAACAACCTAACCTCACTGCCCTTCGGACAGTGGCGTAGTCAGGATTTCCAGAAGGGGGGGTTGGTTTTGACCCTAACAAACTTCGAAAAATCTTGACAAGCCGTCTTTCCTTCTCGTAATTTTCCTTCCAGATGCTGACAAGCAAAAAAGGTCGTCACCTGTCACCTCTTACACCTTTCCATTGTATAGCGCTTAAGAATTTTTTGGGACAGCAGCCAATGGGATTTTGACCTCCAAAACCGCGTTCGAAAATTTTAAAAATGTATGCAAACACAAAAAACATTTTCCGTCGGCAGCCAGGGGGTTTAAGCGCCCCCTCAACCCTCCTTGGTTACGCCACTGCCTTCGGATATACTGACCATTGCTTGGATGATCAGACACCTTTCCCATAGCGCTTTTAAGAAAGTCTAAGCGCCTAAGAATAGGCAGCTGCTGTTATATTACCTCGAAAGCGCTATATGAATCCACGAGATTTTACTCACTTACTTCTCGGACGAGCCTGGACGAAGCAGTTGAAGCGATCGATGCTTTGGCGCACGACGAATGCACTTAGAACAGGGAATAACAAACCCGCGTGCACATGTCACCTTCGCGAACGGCAGACTGGTAGAAATTGATTTCACGAATTATATATTCATTCGCTCAAATAAATATCAGAAACAGCTGCCAGGACCTAGAACGCACGTTCGAGCAACCACTGCCCCATCTTCACCTCCACTCAGCTGGCTCAATTATCCCGTCTACACGTGCTACTGTAGCAATCCGGTCTTCAAAACAGTCTCCACAAAAAATAGTCCATTCTGGCATAGGCGTAGCGAAGGCATACGGCGCCCGTTGGAGCGTAGCCAAGAATTTGATTTGTGGAGGTATAAATATTGGGGCTATAAATGTTAAATATAAACACATAAACCTTATAAACCACATAAAAATTTAAGGTAGACTTATTTTGGGGTAGGCTATATATACCAATATACCCCCTCGTCGCTACGCCCCTGGGCGCCCGGAGGCAAAACATAACGATGGCGTCCCTTCAACTTCCGAAAAATCTCGACGAGCAAAAAAGACGTATTTGCCCTTTTCTGTTTGCCTGTTTTTTGACACACTGACCCAATACCCGAATTTGGCGCCACCCTCCCCATCTCAGCTCCCCCACCCACCTCGGCGCCACGATGCGCCTGTCCCTGCCACCCCTCGCTACGCCTCTGCATTCTGGTACTAATTTTCGATTTCCATGCTCAACAGTAGCAAGCAATAAACCTTACTTCATCTCCAGAACCGCGTCGTTCAATACAGCCACTGTTGGCAAGTTGACGAAAGATACAAAGAGAGAGCGGAAGCAATGAAACATCCTGCCTAAAATTATTTTAAGACAGTTGTTTCACTGCTTCTTAGCTAGTTTTTTAAACATTTAGTTCTAGATAATGCTTGACAGGGGCGTAGACAGGAATTCGATTTGATTTTAGGGGGTTATAAATCTTTTAAAAAAACTTTTAAAATCTTAAAAAACACAGTAAAAAACTTTAAGGTAGACTGATGTTGGTGCTATACGTCCCGATATACCCCCCGATCGCTACGCCCCTGATGCCTAAGCCAGTTTAATGCAATCAGAGATATTTTACAGCCCCCTAACACTCCCGACACTCCCAAATTTGAGACCGACACCCCCTCCCATTTCAGCTATGCGATGACCTTTTTTGCTTGTCAGACATTTTTGGTAGGGAACTCCAGAATTTACCGGCACCCCCCCCCCCAACATTGATAATCCTAGAAATAACCCTGAATGCAATATGAAGCGCGCCTGTTAGCCTAAGTCCTTTTAAAGAGCGCTTGCAGTACTATGGATTGAATACATGTACATCTAATGTGCATTCGGTGCTAAGAAGAATACAGAGGAATTCTCTGATTCTACGAAACGTATTCAAGGAGTCATCTTCATCGGGTTCTCTGTCTTGATACAGCAGGTCAGGGCTTCATTGTTTCCATTCCTCCGTGTGCCTTGTCTCTTCTTTGATTTTTGCGTAGGTTTTGTGAGGCTGTGCATATGTCTTCATCATCCAGTCCGAAAACATCCTCTTTGGTTTGTCCTTTGTCCTTTTTCCTGGTCTATTTCCTTCCTTTCAATACTGTTCTCAACAATGATTCTCCTCTCAGCACATGTCCGATCCAGTTCCTCTGCCTTCTTTTCCTCCTCCTCCTCCTCCTCCTCCTCCTCCTCCTCCTCCTCCTCCTTCTTCTTCTTCTTCTTCTTCTTCTTCTTCTTCTCCTTCTCCTTCTTCTTCTTCTCCTTCTTCTTCTTATCCTTCTTCTTCTTCTTCTTCTTCTTCTTCTTCTTCTTCTTCTTCTTCTTCTTCTTCTTCTTCTTCTTCTTCTTCTTCTCTTCTTATGGTGTTTATCAGCGATCTCTGTTCTCCCACGACATCGGTAGTCCCCCTCGTTTAATTTCTTGTCTGTCCACTTGACCTTTTCCATCTTCTTCCATAGCCACGCTTCCAATGCTTCCCGCTTAGAGAGAGAGAGAGAGAGAGAGAGAGAGAGAGAGAGAGAGAGAGAGAGAGAGATGTATCGCATTTGATTAAGAACATGTTTAATGTTTGTAGGCATATCAATCAAACCTATGCAAGTGTGGTTCCTTGGCAGTTGTGCTAAGGTTTATTCTCTTCGCCATCGTAACTGAGAGCCATGAAGTTGTCTAGTTGCCTGTCATTCAACAGCATTTGCACGTGCCCGTGTATATGTATGTATTTATATGAATGTATATATGTATACATGTGCATAGGGGCTGTCCATTAATTATGTCAACAATTTTTGGGCAATTTTTGACTCCCTCCCCCTTGTCAACAGCTGTCAACTTTCAGTTACCAGCCTATAATTATATCAACAATTTTTGACCTCCCCAAGATCAATGACAGGTCCCAATAATAAGGTTATTATTTTTTGCGGTGATGACCATTTCCCCCCTGTTTTGTACATCGAGTGTCAAAATGTGGTGGTGGTGACCTTTTTTGCCATGCTTTTTTCCATTGTGATAAGTATTCCATGAAATTTCCTATTTTTTGATTATTTGTAAAAAGTGAAATTGTTGACGTCAACTTCTCTCGACCCCCTCCCCCTGTCAACAACTGTCAAACTTTTTCAAACCCCTCCCCCTAAATTGTTGACGTCATTAATGGACAGCCCATATATAATATATTATATATGTGTGTGCGTATGGATGTGTATATGTGACATTATGAATCAGTTGATCGATCAACTCAATTTGGAATCCGCCTTCTGTTCGGCTTCGATTCCGCCTGGACAGACTCGCGGATAACGCATAATTCCGGTCGACTTCATTTGACTCTGAACTAGATCTGGGATGTTGGACGCTCTGGATAAATTCGGATTATCCGTGAACCACTGCATGAATTCTGATCATTTTGGCTTGTGTGTGTGTTGAGTGTTGAGTAAGGCTGAGGCACGTTCGGTTCAGAGTTCGATGGGTAACGTTATTTTCGTGAATTTTAATATTAAGGGGAAAAGGGGAATGATATTTTAAAATTGAATATTTTGAATCGATTTTTTCATTGAAAGACAGGTCTGAGAAGTCGGCATAAAATTTTAGAATTGAAACTAACGTTCATTTACTAAATAAAGTTCAATGACTTAAAAACAACAAGTATTTTTAAAAAAATTATATAGAATTCTGTAAATCCATAATTCATAATAATTCAAGTCGGCGATGAACAAAAGCTCTTTGGTAATATCACTTCGTTAGCACAAAACGGCGTTAATGATGTATGCAATGCTTTCTCTGTCCCTACTTGTCTGTCTGTGTGTCTGCCTGTCTTTCTGTCTGTCTGTCTGTCTCTTTTCTCCAGAATTTGATATTAGGTTCAACTATGGGTCTATCGGGGAGGTTATTATAATTTTCCGGGTAAGATGCCACGGCATGGGTCTAGTGTTTGTATTCGTGCCAAATTTCACGAACTTTGATAAATTCATGGAAATGTTATCAGTTGGAAAAACTGCGGTGTATGTAGTGTATGTGTGTGTGTCTGTGTGTGAGAGATAGAGAGAGAGGGACAGACAGACAGACAGGCAGGCAGACTATAGACGGATAGAAACAGAAACATGCAGACAGAGGAGAGAGAGAGAGGGAGGGAATCGACCTTTGGTTTCGCTAAAATATTTGCTCTCGTCAAATATTTTTTCTTTTTACACACATCTAAAAGGCCGCATACATGACGTTATGTATACTGTATAAGTGTATATGGTATGCGTGTACACTGTATACAGTATATTCGTGTTGTAGACTTCAGTCGAATGCGCGTGACAGTCCAACCAATTTGTTCTAAGGCGTTATCTTTCCCTTTGTATTTCATTTTATTGTATAGGCCTATATACGAAACTTTCAAGACTACAGGCTACCGATTCTGCTTACTTAGGCCTAAATGGCCTTAATTAGGCATTGCTAGGAGTGGGTGGTTGCATGTTTGTAGTGTTTCTCAAAGCAGTTTTGGCCCATTTTATACAAAAATTTACTTTAATTTCTTTAAGGAATGCATGGACAGAAAGCAACAGTGGCATAGCAATGGCTCCGGAATATGGGGGTGGGGGTGGGGGTAGGGGTGGGGGTTAAAAGCAGATTTTAAATAGCCGATGTACAGTAGGTTTTGGATGGGCCAACCAAGAATAGTTTATCTAGTTTATGAGTGGTAGGTAGAATGTAATGCCGTATAATAGAGCTTAGACTGTTTCACCGTTAGACAGCGGTGTGGTTGTTGTAGCATATTTACTGAAGCAGTAAGGGCTGATGCTAAAAAGATGGAGATAGAAGAATAGAGTTTGTATGTTAATATTTTAAATTTACTGGCAAGTTTTACGTTAATTCTCCTCTCTCTCTCTCTCTCTCTCTCTCTCTCTATATATATATATATATATATATATATATATATATATATATATATATATATATAACCAGTTCTTGCCGTTCTGTGATTCGAAAGTTTGAATTCGATTTTGTTCTGTGCTGGTCATGATCACGTGGCCTCTCCATCTAAGTCCCAGCGGCGCCTTCCTTCTATATAGTCATTGGACATGCAGTGTTTAGGGAGTTGCAGTCGAAACCTATGGTAGCCGTTGTGTGTTGGGTGTACTGTATCTGTGCTTATCAAATGACGTGACTTACGTAAGCCTACCATGTCGTATCTTTAAACGAACCGCTAAGACGCCGGTACAAGAATAGATTTTTCATCTGGCCTACTTTGAATTTTGCAGTTTTATCGCGATAGCCGTAACATTGCAATCTAAGACCAGTAAAATTAAAACTCTTTGAGTGTCCATTAGGCACACTGGAAGATTGCCAACAGGAATAGACAGCTACACTAATCTGCATTTATTAATATTTACTAAAAAATAAACATTAAAGTGTGACGTCACAGTGTTGTACTTCCCCGCCGTCTACGTCACACGTCGTCATAGCTTAGTGAGCCCCTTCGCCTCAGCGTATATATATATATATATATATATATATATATATATATATATATATATATATATATATATATATATACTGTATATATATATATAAGTCTATTGTTTGCCTTAAGAAGCCCCTAGATATAATCGTGAATTAACTGTTTGTGCCATAAATTTGTAAAATGCGAACAGTATTTGATGTCTAATAATTGTAGACTCTATTTTCAAAGTTACAGTATTTACTGTGATGCATAAACCAGTAAAAAAGACATAAATATCAACATTCCGCTGATTAGATTATGTTATATTCACTCAAAGAGTACAAATTTTCTTCTTGAAAATGCGTTCCCAAACTGAACTGTTTTTCCTTATGTTCTTCTGGGCGCAACAGCACAATACGTCAAGCATTTATAGGGCCCATTTATTTTAAAAATTAACACTCGCGTATTTCATTCGATTAAACGGATAAATGTCAGCTAAAGGTTAATTTTAAACAGACATGACGCCGAGGAAGGTTCCTGATTAGATAGATCTTTCTGCAATGCCCTTTCGTTTTCTCTAAGGTAGGCCTATCTGCCTATGTCAATAGACCTTTAGGCCTATTTGCTCCAAAGAAAGTATCTCACAGAAAAGGCTGTATGACTGCATAGGCATGTGAGTGTGCAGAGGCGTAGCTATAGGGTCAGAGTTATTTCTAGGATTATTGGGTGGGTGGGTGGGGTGTTGGTATATTTTTGGAGTCCCTGCCAAAAAGTCTGAGAGGCAAAAAACGGTCATTCCAGGCTCTGAATGGGGGTTGTCGGACTCAGATTGCAGGGGCGTTTGGGGTGGTATTAGGGGGGTGTTAAAATATCCCTGGCTAGGGTGTCATACTGATGGCGCTTCCTCAACTTCCGAAAAATCATGGCAGGCAAACAAAATGGCGTCTCTTATTCCGCTTGGTTAAGTTAGTTATGCGAGATGAGTGCGGGCGGCCTATACAACTACATTGATCTTTTTGCTTGCTTCCTTTTTTCGCTACCCTAAACGGTAAACCATTGTTTTATACAGGCCGGCTAGGGGGAGTTTTCCCCCAAAACCTCAAAATCACCCTCAAAATCCCAACAATGAAAGCAAATTTTGCATTAAACCTTGCCTCTTCTCCTCCAGCCAAGTCAATTTCCACCCGAAAGGCCTGGAGTCTCGATAAAACACTGCCTTAAACCCGTTTTGGCGTTCACACCCCATCCCACCTCGGCGCCCAGGGACATATGTACCCCTGCCTCTGGCTCCGCCTCTGATGGTGTGGCGTAATTCGTCGCCCCTTTTTTAATGATATATTTGGCCTGTATCTTTAATGATTTGGATTTTGGTGTGCCATCGGTTGATGCTCGTGTGCATTATGAAGTGGCGCTATAGAAGTTTAAGATTAGATTAGAAGATTAGATTGGATTATGAAATGTGTCTCTAGATTCCGTCAGTTCATTCTCGGAAGACTGCAATTTTCCGCTATTTCAATCGTCGTTTCACCAGAGAGAGAGAGAGAGAGAGAGAGAGAGAGAGAGAGAGAGAGAGAGAGAGAGAGAGAGAGAGAGAGAGAGAGAGAGATCCTGATGCTGTTGTAACTGGCGTCCCAGAAATAGCGTAATGGTTTCAGTAGGATATATATATATATATATATATATATATATATATATATATATGTGTGTGTGTGTGTGTGTGTGTGTGTGTGTGTGTGTGTGTGTATCATTCGTAATACTAGGAAGAAGGAGTCTTTGTCGATATCGTTACGTATCGGTCATGGAAGCGGCAGTCGCAAGTCCAGAGAATGATAGAGGATTAGTCATAACTACGATCGAGTTACGTCATAGCCTCAAGTGGCACCAGCTGAATCCTCATCGGAAATGGTAGTGGGACAAGAGGCGGCTCCACTTGGCGGGGGGGCCGGGTGGCATGCCTCCTATTGAATGTACGGCTTCCCAGTGGCGCCATTTATGAAAAATAGTTGGCCCTCTATGCCTAGAAGTTGCCACCCCAACGACGCCCCCACTTGTCAAATCATGGAGCCGCCACTGACTGTATGGGGCCTCTTTAATTGGCGGATAGGAAAGCTATGGCAGAGTGGGTTACGCGCTGGAGCGGTAGGCTGACGGAGCGAGGTTCAAGTCCCGTTAGCGCCCCTAGTGGCTTTCACACGGACAGTAATGCCTTCTAAGCCACTTTATGCCACGCTAAGTATTTGCTCATGCGCGAAGCGTTCGAGGAATTACGGTAGCTGCCATGTGCTAATTATAGACATTATGTAAGATCTATTTTTAGTGTGAGTTTATTGCTATCCTTTAGAGCTTTCGTCACAGTTTCGTGACCATTGATCGTAGAATTGGATGCTTTTGAAAATCCGTATTCAATACCAAATCCATATTTTCTGGGCATTAGTCTACAGTATGCACGCGATTTCGTAGTAGGGGTAGAGGGTAGAGGAGTGACGTTCAATAACTCTGTGGATTGGTCTTCGGGGTTCGAACCGATATATATATATATATATATATATATATATATATATATATATATATATATATATATATATATATATATATATATATATATATATGGAAGGACAGGAGGTTACGGAGTTCGAATGATAATTATTACGTTTGATCCACGGTCATCCACCCGTCGATTTGGTTGCTATTTCGGTTAATGGCATTGATTCGATCGCTTACGCAAATGTTTTCGGTCAGAGATTGGCTTCATTTGCGACGCAGCGCAATAATTTCGAGATGGTCATTGATGAAACACGAATTACGTGAATTTAGTCCATTTAGGTGAGAACGCTATTTTCTAATCATCTCCGTCGAACAGTGAAGGCAGCTCATAAGACCTATAACATACGGTTTCTATCCTTAAACGACGCCATAATAATAATAATAATAATAATAATAATAATAATAATAATAATAATAATAATAATAATAATAATAATAATAATCTGAAAGTTTAGAGTGGTTCGGGAGGGTCTGTACTGTGTGAGAACCTCTATGACATAATGACAAATAATTTTCTGCACAAAACTGACGGCAATCTGTCATTTACACCGAATCTCTGTCAATGCGTATCTCTGTCAAGAAGATCTTTCTCCCGATCCCCGAAACAGGACGCGAAAGACGATCTCTTCTTGTCTTCCGTACGGAAATCCGCGACAGCGACCTATACGGGGGGGGGGGACTTCTGCACGTGTTTGCCAGGCGCGTTCGACGCGGCCTTATCGGCGTTCTATTGCGTCGCCATAGTCTCTGCGCCTCTGCAAATATGACGCGTGCTGGTCTGCGCGCGGGGACGGGGGCGGGGGTAAGGGGTAGGGGCCGGCGGGTGGTGGCTATCTGTTGCTGGTTTTCATGGAAACGCCTTGCTGCAGGACGCAGTGGCAGACGTATCAATCAGGCTGGAATAATAGCGGACGATAATAATTATGAATGCGCACACATCCGGACAATGCCTCGTCGGACTATTTACTGCTGCTGCTGCTGCTGCAGCGGCGACGATGACGACGACGATGACGACGATGACGACTGTGCTCCTCTCAGATGCCGCCTACGCAAACGTTTCCGTCGATTGACGAGCGTTGTTCTCTGTATGCTGCGGGTCTCGTACGTAGGACGAACGACCGTCCTCGCCGCCACTCGCCGCCTGTGCACGTCCAATTAAGAGCTGATTATGGGCCTAGTGATAATAGTACGGTCCGTGATGAATTTTCGGACGACCTGTGTTGTTTCTTGCGCGCAGAGAGAGAGAGAGAGAGAGAGAGAGAGAGAGAGAGAGAGAGAGAGAGAGAGAGAGAGAGAGAGAGACAGACAGACAGACAGACAGACAGACAGACAGACAGAGAGACAGAGACAGAGACAGAGACAGAGACAGAGACAGAGACAGAGACAGAGACAGAGACAGAGACAGAGACAGAGACAGAGACAGAGACAGAGACAGAGACAGAGACAGAGAGACAAAGACAGAGAGACAGAGACAGACAGAGACAGACAGAGAGACAGACAGACAGACAGACAGAGACGAGAGACCTGAATGCAGCCGATCGTTAGCGGTCGTCGGCCGCGAAAAGCATAATTGCGTCGACGGCCGAAGACGTAGGCCTAAGAGTTGAAAACGAAAAGGTCGATTGTAGGCCTAAGCTTAGAATAAGTGCATACTGTATAGACCTATTACTGCGAACTCACGCATTCGGACGAACTTTATTATGAAAGAGAAAATTATAAAATATTGACTATATATATATATATACAGTGGCGTAGCCAAGGGAGGCTGAAGCTAAACCCCATGGTTGTCCGACCATTTTTTTTATTGCGTATTGTTGTATTATTATTCTGATATCTATATAATTCACTTAATGAAACTCACAATAATATAGTTGACGACCTTTTTCGCTTGCGGAATTTTTCTAAGTTGGAAACCATAAAGTATAGCCACCCCTTCGGTAAATCCTGGCTACGCCACTGTATATATATATATATATATATATATATATATATATATATATATATATATATAGAGGCCTAGGGTGGCGTAACCAGGGTTTCGGGATGAGGGCATAGCGACATTTTCCGACGAGCAAAAAAGTCGTCAGCGCCGCCTCCTTCGGACATTCACGTATTCTCTTCGACCATGCTTACCTCCCCTCATTCAAAATTTCTCGACGGTTTTGCGCAAATCCAACGACCGGTCCCAGTCAGAATAGGGGGCCGCCCCTTGGCCTTTGCCCCGTGGTTACGCCAATGCAGAGGCCTATATATAGGCCTACTAGTTTATGTCCCAATTAATTTGTATAGCGGGTTCAAAGAGAGTGATCATTTTTTCAAAAAAACATTCGTACTGTGGATAGATCTACTCGAATTTCATAAAAAAAATCCACGAGCAGTGCATGACGTAACACTGAGCCGCGAGCACGTGGCTCAGTCTAACTCGACGGCTCCAGTCTCTGAGTCAGAATGTCAGATGGGTCGTATTGCTTTAACGACGTCACTGCTTAATTAAAGCCATTCCTCCGCACGATATCTTTAAGAGCCATATATGAATAATGCATTGTTTCCGTGATTCGTCGTCTAGACTAGGGCTGCTGCGCCGAGTAACTCGAGTAACGCGAGTACTCGACTCCAAATTGGAGTCGAGTAATTTTTTTGGAGTCGAGTACTCGCATAGAATAACTAAGCAAAGAATAGAATAGATAAATAAAGAATAACCAAAGAAGTTCATTAAAATTTGGCCTACCGTTATTTTTGTTACAAATAATTATTAATCAGTCTTATTTAGGTTATTCTTATTCGTTATGCTCCAGTTAGTTAAGATGTTGTCCACAGTGGGCCAACTCTAGTGAAGACCTCATATTTTTGCCAGTACCGGTAAAATAGTTTCTGTTCTGTAACTTCTGTTATAGGCCTACTAAATTTGAAAACGCTTGAATATCCGAAAAATTGATATGTAACTGTATCTAATGTTCTGCTTTGGTTAAATGAGGGCCATGAGGCAAATAATAAGCATTATGTGACGTGTAACGTTTGCAAATCATGTATTTCCGGTTTTACGCGAGTACTCGAGTACTCGCTAAGCTACTCGACTCCTACTCGACTCCTAAACTACTCGGTTAGCGCAGCCCTAGTCTAGACAAAGAAGCAACACTTACTGTTTAAGGGTATCCGGCTGTGGCAGACACTAGAGGCAGACACTAGACACCATAGGCTTAATCACTTTACTTGGCCAACTGCTTGTAGATCATAGGGCCAATCCATCGCATATCTTGCACATGCATGGGCGTCGTCGGGAGGTTGGGCAAGGGGTGCAATTGCACCCCTTGAAGTTATAAGAGCATACAAAAATGCGGGGTAGTAAATCCTAAAACAATAAAACTGGCTGACATGTGTAGATATGCGGTGTAGCTTCATTCCCAGGACGTGTTTGCTTTGTTTTTTGATTGTCATACAGTGTACATTAAAGATCGCGTTTTTCTGTTTTCGACATTATGGTAGTGCTTTGCTTCCAGGTAAAAATATTGCACACTCCTGGAAAAATTTCTGCCGACGCCCATCCACACATGCTGATAATGTCTCTACTAAAAACTTGAGACCCACCGTAGAGGGGCCGTTTAGACTCGGGGACTCCTGGCCCTGAGCCATGCGGGTCGTATTGCTGCTACACCCCTGCATTGACTTATAAATTATTGTAGTTTTCCGGATAGCGAAATCCGATGGGGCTGCATTGCGCACTCCTTAAATTTGTACAGGAATAATGTAAGCTATATGTGAAATATAATTAATTAACCAGCCCCGATTTTTAAAAAAAATTATGCAAGTAATTTCGTACGTGATCTGAGCCGCGTCAACTAAAACGCAGATAACCAAATCTACAGTATAGGTGGCAGGCATGAGGAAAAGTGGGTGCAGCCGGAACATTGTTTCGGGACCCATGGAGCTCAAAGGGGCTCGAGTCTGATGATTAATGCCATAAAAAGAGTAACAATAAAAAAAGGTCATCAACACTTTTTCACACTTATAATATACATGTATGCAGGGCGCGATTTGTAGGGGGAAGGGGGGAATCTTCCCCCCACTGCCCAATTGCATCCCCCTACTGCTACATCCCCCACCACTACATCCCCACCACTGCTACATTTCCCAACAACTACATCCCCCAAGTTCGACATATCCCCCCACTGCTCCAGGTCACAAATCGCGCCCTGCTTGTATGTACTTGTAACGAGAACCCTCGAATTCTGTGGAATTCTGCTTTGAAAAAGACCGACAAACAACATCAACTTTTTCACAGACTTGTCAGGTCAGGAACCCATGACTGACTATCTTCTGCACCGGTCAGGGGCCCGCGTCTATTTTCTGCACCGGGGCCCGGAAATTCTCTCGGCGGCCCTGGTAGATTGGTCTACATTAATTTTCATCAGTAGGCCCTAATGGATGGAAAAACATGCGATTAGCTTGCGAGAACCTCCCCCCAACATAGGCGTATCACAAATCTGGAATCGGCTTGCGATGCAGCCAATCCCCTTTTTTACTTTGTGGGAGAACCATGGAACGGCTGCTAGCTCTAAAATTAGTTGCTTGCAAGATATCTCGCTCCAACCAAAATTCTCGACGAATTTCAAATAAACTCGTGACGACAGGTCTTGTGTCGATGGGTGAGTCGGCCGCATCGTTTGCACTTAATCCCCAGTGGTTAAGCTAAGGGAATTCGAGATCGACCTGGAATTTGGTATGCGAGGCAATCCACGGATTCATTCGTCTCGCCATCGGGGAGGTGTCATTCTCGCATAACCTACAGGGAATTTAGGAAGTGCGTCTGTGTTGACGGTAATCGAGCAGAAGAACTCGTTTGTTGAATAAATACCATCGCCCCCGACGACACGAACCTCAATGTCATCATCACCCTTGTAATACGGGCATGCTGCTCAGGAGGATCAGTCTGTCACGTAGGAACGGTCTTCGAAGTTTCATACATGATTAAAGAAGGGGCGTGCAGAGAGCGGTGTGCGCCCGGGGCCAAGCCGATAAAAAGGTTCCCGAGTCAATTTTGACGCCCTCGTCTGGTCGGCGCCCGGGGTCACCGCCCCCGTGCATGCTACTGGAAATAAAGGCAGCCATATTGCCACCGCATGCTACGATGAGCTATATAAGCTTATAGTTACTCAACACGGCCGCTCCTTTACTTTTTCTATGCTGTATTTGTTTAGAGACGCGTCCGTACAAAAGACTACAGTGTACGTGTGTCTACGTACGTTGGTCTCTGTGTGTGGCTTCTCCTTTCTCAACCGGTTTAATTTTTAACTGTTTCACTAGCAATGCATAGGAAAATTCGATCACCGTGTTGTTTACAGGGCCCTTATATTTGCTAAATATCGGCAGACGGTCCGTATCTACAGTATGTTAGACCTACAGTAGGCCTATATCGAATTTTTCAAGCGTTTTTGAGATTTCAGAAAACCCGGTAGCACAGCATGACATAGGCCTATTGACGTGACTATAGCTTCACCGGCTCCTGAAGCTCTTCCGTTGGAACCAGCGGCGGTTCCACGTAGGGTATGCATCACCCCACCGGCCTTTTTGCCAATGAAGCCTATTTTTGGGTGAAAGTCTTGTAAAACTACGGGGAAAACTGCGGATGACCTTTTTTGCTTGTCACCCTATTTTGTGACAAAAGTGTAGTGTAGTTAGATTAGGGGTAAAATTCCCCTTCTTTTTGTCAGCCTTTACGGCAGTTGATTGATTTCCCCCTCTATTTTCACCCCCCCCCCAACTTCCTATGAATTCATTTCATCCCCCCACCAAGAAATCCTGGAACCTCCACTGGTTGGAACTACTCGATCTGCAGTGTTACTCGAGTCTGAAGGGCATATTTAATAGATCGGAACGGATTGACAAGTTTTATGGATCACCGAATGAAACTAAGTTTTCCAATCTCAGAGGCTCGGCGATGAAGTTAGCCTACTGTACTTGTGAATAATTTAGCGATATTCGGTTCAAGTCCGTTCAAAGTATAGGTCTATTTTACGGACAGACTTTTTCAGCTATGAATTTAAATAAGTTGAAATTGTATTCAAACTTGACCGACGTTCACCTGCAGTTTACTGTATTAGGCCTATACGAATTTCTACTTCGGGATTAAACCCACATTTCAGACAATTTAGTGAACAATAATTTCAGTAGACTGCAACAGTCTCATTAAACACGAATGCATGTGTAAGTGCAAGGACAGAGGACAGTTTGTTTTATAGTGAACAGTGGCGTAGCGAGGATTTTTTGGTTGGGGTGGCAAAAGGGGGCTGGCGTGTCAGGTTCATTTCCCACCCCCTCCGCCACAAGAAACTTTCTCACCGGATTTACGCGAATCTGGTAGGCGGTCTGGGGTCAGGTTGGGAGGTAGTTTCCCCACCCCCCTGTGGCGACGCTAATGATAGTGAATATATATATATATATATATATATATATATATATATATATATATATATATATATATATATATATATACTACGTATATGAAACACGTAATGTGTCTGTAAGAGGTTTTCGTAATGAGCGTAGCTGAAAGTGTTTCATGCATTTGCAGCCCATCAGAAAACTTGAGTAGCCTAATAATTTTGGCTCGTACGGCGCAGATTTTTTAACATGCGACCCGCTGCCGAAAGAAGTTTGCCGCCCCGGGTCTATAAATAATCGACATGACTCTTTTAAACACATTGTCTTCTTTGACTGTTCGTTAAATACGCCATTTGAATACATGGTTCTGCTGACGATAATCGCCAACTGCATCGTTCTTGCCTTGGAAGAACATCTTCCAGAAAACGACAAAACTCCTCTCACCGTTGAATTGGTTAGTACTGTATAAGGGGCTGTCCATTAATTACGTCAACAATTTAGGGGAGGGGTTTGAAAAAGTTCGACAGTTGTTGACAGGAGAGGGGTAAAGAGAAGTTGACGTCAACAATTTCACTTTTTACAAATAATCAAAACTAGGAAATTTTATGGAATAGGCTACTACTTATTAGGCCTACAATGGAAAAAAGCATGGCAAAAAGGGTCATGCCACCACATTTTGAAACTCGATGAGCAAAAAAGGGGAAAATGGTTATCACAACACAAAATAATAACCTTGTTCCTTGTTATTGGGACCTGTCATTGATCTGGGGGGGGGGTCAAAAGTTTTTGACGTAATTATGGGGAGGGGTAAGTGAAAGTTGACAGTTGTTGACAAGGGGGGGGAGGGGGTCAAAAATTGCCCAAAAATTTTTGACATAGTTAATGGACAGCTCCTAAGCATATTATATCTACACACATATGGTTGGCGATGACGGTGGTGGTGGTGGTAATGATGATGGTGATGATGATGATGATGGTGGTGGTGATAATGGTGGTAATGATGGTGATGATGATGATGATGATGATGATGATGGTGGTGGTGGTGGTGGTGGTGATGACGATTCACAAAATGTTCGCTTATGATCATTGTCTGCACCAGTGGCTCTCAGAATTATTCACTGCAACTGACAATACCAGTTGGGGCGGGGGCGGGGGCGGGGACGTGGGGCGGGGGCGGGACTTAGGTTAACAAATAAACAACAAGCGAGTTGGAACATGCTTGATCAATTCATGAAATTCTGCCTCACAAAAATTGAAAACATTATTTTAACTCTTCATGCTCTTTAACCGATTTGGAAAATTCGTCAAAAACTTTTAAAACCAGATTTTCTAAGACTTTAAGATTCGCGACTAATGTTTACAAGTTCGCAAATACGGTAAATAAAATTTGCAAATTTAAAACCAAATTGAATATGGTTGCAGACTTGACGTCTCTGATCTGGTCCCTGTCAATACTTTGAAAGCTGAAAATTGAAAGCTCATTGTCTGCTTACCCAACCGACTTTATTGGCCCTATAGTACTTTTATAAATTTATCTTATCTCACACGCAAGGAAAGCGCATTCCAACTATTTTGCTCCGAAACTCCAATAACAATAGAGAATTTAGAAGCGTCTAGCGCCAGAGTGGGCCAACCCCGAAAAGTTAATTTCTGGGAAAACGACGTTAAAAGTTCATCATTATGGCTTGAAAGTCCTGAGAGAGCCGTAGTGTCATCTATCGAATATAACATAGTATTAATGAAACTGAGATGGCCCACTGTGGCACTGAAAGAGTTCATCGTGTGCTTATACATAATACTATATACTTCAAAATGACCAATTTGCGGGTTGGCCCACTCTGGCGCTAGACGCCTCATATTATTTTCTATTTTTAAATGGAATAATTATCATCAGCGATCTGTTAACAGTTAACATGTTAAGCGATTTTCCATACTCGTAGGATTTAGAAGACACGTAACAAAGGTATGTTCCTGGCAAAATTTTAAAAAGATACTTTTCTAGAAATTTAAAAATCTATTTCTCTTTTTGTTTTATTTGGCAAAATATGGTTAATATTTCTAATATTTTCCATATTTTTATTCGAATTAAATCAGAGCTTTCGGATTTCCATGCACTCAAAACGTAGATGATTCTTTTCAACTAACGTTCGCCAGATGGCCTAATGCATTTTTGTTATTACATGATATGATTAGAGTCGCTGACATGGGTCGCGGTTACAAAGTGCTTGAGTCTTTGGGAACCCCTGCTTTAGACAGTGATGTTAACAAGGACCGACCCCCCAAGGACGAGGATAAGGACAAGGACCAACTCCCCAAGGACGAGGATAAGGACAAGGACCGAACCCCCAAGGACGAGGATAAGGACGAGGACTGACTCCCCAAGGACGAGGACAAGGACAAGGACTTCAAATTGGTCCTTAAGGAGTCCTTAAGGACAAGGACCAGGACAAGGATTAACATCACTGGCTTTAGGCTGATTAATAATACACATTTAGGATTTGGGGTTTCCCAACATATGATGTTATTTATAGGGAAATAATTATAGCCAAAGCGTTGCATTGTACTAGGCTGGGAGCAGGCCGTACGAAGTGGGGGTGCAGCGTCTTTTACATGTAAAAATTCAGGCACAGTGCCCGGGGCCCCGCTCATCTTGGGGGCCCCGCGCCGCGCGCAAACTACTTATTTTTAACGTAGTATTACCTTTTTTGCTTGTCAACATTCAAAAACGTTGGAGATTACCTTTTTTTGCTTGACAACATTGATCTTCACGTCTAGGGCCCCGCAGGCCGCCAGGAGCCCGGGGCCCCGCACTGGTTAAAGACGGCCCTGGGTGCAGCTGCACCCCTGGAAAAATTTAGGGGGTGCAGTGAACCCCCTAGAAAGAAGATGGTCTGCACCCTGTCTGCACCCCTTCCAGCTAAAATTGGCCCCCAAATTGCCAAAATTTGATAAAATTGGCCCAAAAATCGCCAAAATTTGCCAAAATTTGCAAAAAATCGACAAAAATTTGCTAAAATTGGCCAAAAATTGCCAACAATTGCTAAAATTGGCCCAAAAATTACCAAAAATTGCCGAAAATTGCAAACATTTTGCAAAAAATTATCTCGCTCCAAAGAAAAGTGTGAAATGACGCTACTGCTTTTCCTGGAGAAAATCTGCACCCCCTGCTGAAAATTCGTTCCGACGGGCCTGGCTGGGAGTGACCTGATTGTTGTAGTAGCTTGCAAGAAAATACCGACACGTGTATGTCCGATATTCAGTGGTGGTTCCACGTGGAGGGTGAGTGGGGATGCATTCCCCACTGGACTTTCGGACTTGTTTTCACTTGTGAAAAAAACAATTTTTTATTTATTTTTGAGGTAAAAGTCTAGTAAAGCTATGGGGAAAACTGCGGATGACCTTTTTGGTTTGTCAGCCTATTTTTTGGTCAAAGTGTAGTAAAATTAGGGAAAAATTAACTTTTTGTCAGCCCTTTTCGGCAAAGTTTATTATTTTTTCTTCTCTTTTCATCCCCTCCAACTTCCTATGAGTTCATGTCATCCCCCACCAAGAAATCCTAGAACCGCCACTGCCGATATTGCTCGATTTTTTCACCGAACAAATAGGCAAAGTACCGGATAGCAGTGGCGTCGCTAGGGGGTACTGGGGGGTGCGGACCGCACCGGGTGACACTGACACCACCCAGAGGGGTGACACCAAACAGAGGAATTGGAAATGTTCAAATTGTATAAAACAGAGTCAACAGACGGAGCTCGTTCTCCTCGGGTTTCATAGCCAGTGGTGTAGCTCCACTGTGGAGCAAAGTGGAGCAATTGCTCCGGTCGGACCGCCCAGGTTCACTTGTAGGCTACAAATCGTGAAAAACCGACGAGGAAATGTTTGGAATAGGGTGGGAAGTAGACCAGGCATAATAGTTGGTTCTGCAAGACTGCAACTGGTTGGTTATAACTCTGCACTGTCTTTGTGTGGCTAAAATGCGCTAAGATTCAACTACGGGCATGTGTAATTTTAAAAAATTTCCGGGGGTGACGTCAACCCGGATCCCTGCTAAAAGCGGAGGGAGGGAGAGGAGGGGAAAGGGGAGGAAGAGGTTAGGAAGGGAGTGGAGGGAGGAGAAGGCGGGTGTTTTGCTCCGGTCGCCATTTTTCCTAGCTACGCCAATGTTCATAGCCGATAATGTAGGGCCTAGTAAAGGAAGATTTTGAAGAGGTCCATGGTGGAAGCCTGGACGGGTGACACCACGATTTTACCGCACTGGGTGACACCAACCCTAGCGACGCCACTGCCGGACTGTCCGGTTAAAAACCGTACATCTGACAACCCTATCATCATCATCATCATCATCATCATCATCATCATCATCATCATCATCATCATCATCATCATCATCATCATCATCATCATCATCATCATCATCATCATCATCATCACCACCACCACCACCACCACCATGATCATACCGCTCTGCCTTGCGGTGACTTGGCTCTTGGGTTTACTGTCTCCACAAAGAGGATGGATTGTGCTTTGTGGTAATTGGTCTTATATAGCGCTGTGGTTGAGTGCGTCCAATTGTGAACCTATAACAAAGGGACAATGCAATCGGATTTATGTATACTTTGGGCTCTATAGGCCTATGCCTATAGAAAACTCGGAACAAGTGCTCCGAGAGGAAGATGATTTATTGTATTGATCACATTTTCACCTCCAGGATTTCTGGTCAAAAGCTGAATGGCTTTGCCAGAATTTTTATGATTCTGAGTTTATGCAAATGAGTTGATTATAATTACCGATATGCAAATCATGAAAATATAAAAACTGCCTTTGAGACCATTTGCTGCTTTCAGTACTAGAGTCTGAGGTAATAAGGATAGAATTTTTGAGCTCATGATCAGATGAGGAGGTTTGGGACATTCTGCTTTTGCTGATGCGTCGTAGACTCGTAGGTTCATCCCAACGATTGATGACAGTAAAAATATTGTTAATTTAACCATCATGCATCGATGCAACTGAATTCCGGACAACTCTGTGAGTGCATCTTGATTAAGCTCTCTCTCTCTCTATTGCATAATTTTACAAAAATACTGCATGTGCTTATATACTGTATTTATGTAGTTAAAAGGAGCAACCAAAGTCTACTTTCTGGATTGATTGGTAATTGAATAGAAAGGTTTAAAATTATTTTTCATTTACAATAGGAAAAAACAGAAGTCTACTTCCTTGGTATCTTCTGTGTGGAAGCAATGTTTAAAATCGTTGCTCTGGGATTCGTTTTGCATCCAGGTGCCTACCTGAGGAATGCATGGAACATGATGGACTTTGTGGTTGTCATAACTGGGTTTGTATCTTTTTTATAACTCTTCTCATTTTGATGGTCTTTGATTATACCGATAATTATTTTTCGTTTCTTCTTTTTTCAAAATGCAATCTCAACTGCCTGTAAATTTTTGGGGTCTGCTGCACTGATTGGTAACTGAAACTCTTTCGGCAACCATTTTTTCCAGCAGTTGACATTTCATAAACTTATCCCAATTATAAGCAGTGCATAAATTAACAAGATTTTCCACAAATTAATTGATTTGAAAGTGCTAAAACTTCATGTACTTAATGTTAGTTTACTTATTAAATCAATTTCATGGTCTAAAGAAGATTTCAGTTTTTTGTTATAAATAATTATTATTGGTGTGTCTGCAGAACAAGTTAAATTTCACTATTATTACTATTGAACGTAGACAACTATCTTTGCACATTTGCAAATGGGTATTGTTTTAGATCTTTTCTCTAAGGCTGTAATATTGATAGCTTTCTTACATTGCAGATTTATAACAATATTTGCAAGTGGTGGTGGTAGCGGCTTTGATCTGAGAACCCTCAGAGCTGTACGTGTGCTCAGGCCTTTGAAGCTTGTCTCTGGCGTTCCGAGTAAGTCATTCTGTCTTGTGCCATCACAATTTCTCAATAGCCATTTGGTCAAAATGCTGTACGCTGCAAAATAAATCAACTTAATTAACTGTAACTCAATGTAAAATGGACGGATATATCCGGGATCCCCAGTTAAGGGGTTAAACAAGCAACGAGTATTGGCAATTGTTGCAATTCCAATTTTCGTGTAGCCAGTGCAGGTGCTGATAGAAAGCACCTGTTTTAACTTGTGTGCTTTCAGCAAAGCTATTTTAGTTGACTTGATTTTGCACCATATTGCTTCAGTGGCTTTGTAATGAAACCACAGTTTAGGTTTTTGTTTCAGAAAATTAATAATGATAATTCCATAAGAATGGTCCATGTGGTCCATGTCCATTTAATAAGCGCCTAGGAGTAAGCAGCCTCTATAGCGCTGGCTTTCGAAAGCGCTATAGAAATCCACGAGAATTTGCTTGCTTGCTTACTTACTTACTTATGTGACATTAGTTCTTACACTCAATGCCATTCAGTTGGAGAGATGATTTCTAATTGCCCTTCTTGTTTCTATACCCCAGAACGTTTCTCCATTCAACGACTGTTGTTTGCTTAATCCAGAAGTAGTTTCAGAGCAGGAATACCAGAGTCCAGAAATTAGCAATTTTCCAGTTTTATGAGGTGAAAATTTGCCTTTTATGGTACTAGTAAATTTTAAACCTTTTATGGGTGATACTATCATCAGCTCGTGATGCTGAGGAAACATTGGTGCAGGTGGTTGTGCCACCAGGGCAGACTTACACATCCCATTTAATTAAACTAAGGGCTTAAGGGCTTGGGGGGGGTTGTGGACTCTAATGGGGTCTAGGATGTATCTGCAGCTGTAGACGTTTTTGAGTATATTGGAGTTTAAGTTAAACCCTGGGATATTCTGATGCATACTTTAAGAACTTTATCGTTTATATTATAGAGTGGCATAATGCTGTAATACAGCTCTAAGCATATCAATACCATCAACATAAACCCACCCTCCTCTGATAAAATCCTCCATACTAGAAGTTTTGGGTTTCAATTTATTTGCTCCTTGCTCTCGCTTCTTGCAAAGGATTCCATAGTAATGCAATTTGTGCAGTAAAGACATCTTGCTAATTCTGCTTCAATTGGGATTGAATTCACACTGTGATGACCCCTTGGATTTTGTTGCATGGCTCAAACTGTATCTGCTATGCACTGCTAGAATTTATATATATATATATATATATATATATATATATATATATACACACACACACACACATATATATATACTATTATACATATATCTTTATATGTTTAATCTTCCTTGAGAAATAAATTGATATATATATATATAAATGTATATATACGTACTGTATATATATATAATATATGTACAGTATATATATATATATATGCATGATAATGATTTTGAGAGAAGAATTCGAGGGGATTCTATATATACATGCTGTGTGATTGAGTAATTGTTGTTTCATGAAGGTCTTCAAGTGGTGTTGAAGTCGATTCTGAAGGCGATGGCGCCACTGCTTCAGATTGCCATGCTTGTGTTGTTTGCCATCATCATCTTTGCCATAATTGGCCTTGAATTCTTTGCTGGCGCTTTCCACAATGCCTGTCGACTATTAAACTCTGGTTAGTCTTAATTTCAAATGATGTGTGCTCTCAGTGGTATAATCAGGATTCCAGAATAGAGGGGGGCACTTCAACATTGTTTCATTTTTTCGTCCAAGAAAGTCTTGACAAGCAAAAAAAGGTCGCCGTCTCAAACGGCCGGGTCTCCCTGTGCCCCCTCAACCCCATGGGTACGCCAATGTGCTCTAGTGCTGAGTGAAATTCTCAGACTGCAAAATCACAGCACTAATTGTGCATTTGTTTTATCAGATTTTGCTGCTCTTTCTTGGTTGACATTTTGCAAATTTATTTATATGCTTTTTTGTTTTGATTCATTTGGTCTTTGATCCACTTTGCTTCTTTTAAAATTTCACATCATGATGCAATATCTGGTTTGTTACATTTAGTGATGAATGGCCTATATATATATATATATATATATATATATATATATATATATATATATATATATATATGTATATATATATTGTGAATGTTGATAATCAATCTACAAGCATATGAATTGTTCACGAGTTTGCGCCATGCTTAATTGAGTCTTTAAATTTTGATGAGGTTATATGGCAGAAGGTGCTGTCTAGAGGAAATGCTGTATGTATCAGAGATTGTCCCTTTCAAAGTCAGAACTGAGCTTCCCAGTGCAGCTATTTATTTTGTTCCTAGCTTTCTGTCAGCAGAAATTGCTGCCTGTTTATACGATGCTTACTTTCATTTATTATCTGCATTATTTTCTGATGTCCGTATACAAAAGTAATTTGCTGGTGTCTTTGTACAATGGAGTGAGCATCAGGAAAGCAATTGTAATGTTGTTTTTCCAGCCTGGTCCTGGTGGGAACGATGTATGCAGCTGTGCTATGCAGCTGCTGTAGTTAACTGTGTTTTGTATGTCAATGATTGAGTTTTTGTGTCGATCGAATGCTGCAATTAGTGGGTATATTTGGGATTCTGTTTTTAAAAAATATTGCAGATGAAATTTATGTGGCTCCTGGTGAAGAGGAACCGACGCCGTGCGTGATGCCCCGCGGCTCTTTTGCGCGTGGAGGGTACTTCTGTCCAGAGGAAAAGGCCAACTGTGTTGAGTACTTCTGGGAGGGACCAAAATATGGCATCATCAGTTTCGACAACATCGGTTATGCCATGCTTACCGTATTTCAGTGCATAACTATGGAAGGCTGGACGACAGTGTTGTATTATGTAAGTGCCTCATCTTGTTCTTTTTTCTTTTATATTTTTAAAAAGTAAATGTCAACTGCCTTAATTGCTTGTAGTTGAAACGATTGGAGTTTCAGATTACTTGAATATTAGTCGTTAAAAGTCTTTCCTTATGTTTTCTTTCCTTTTTTCTGTCATTGCCTTATGTGTTTAAGTTTTTGACTTCTTTAAGTTCTCTGCTTTGTGTAGGTCATTTGATAACATCTTTATGACTCACGTTCCTGACAACGTAGCAGTTGCTGTGTTGCCGTCATCCATTAATAATTAATCCTCCTCAGTTGCATGTGTTTTGGCCATCTTCCCACCGTTTCTTTCTTAATTATCCTATAAATATTGCTGCCTGCATTGAGTCACTTCCTGAGACGTGACCAATCTATTAATACTATTGTTTTCCTGTCACTTTCAGAAGTGTTTGGTGCGCATTCATTTTCTCCAATACTTCCCCCATTGCAGTATTTGCCATCCAGATAAATATTTCCAGTTGTCCTTCTTCCAAATCTATATTCTTGAAACTTCAAGCACATTTTTCTTCCTTCTTGAATGTCCTTGGTTCACCTCTTTATAGCAAACCCTGCTTCATCAGTATTAAAACAGTTTTAAGGTGAATGAAAATAGTTTACCGGTACTTATTTGACTGACTGACTTACTGACTCTCTCTCGCTCTCTCTCTCTCTCTCTCTCTCTCTCTCTCTCTCTCTCTCTCTCTCTCTCTCTCTCTCTCTAAGCCATTCAATCATCTCGGACTTTGTGTGACATTAACGATTTTGATTTGCCATCCTCTTCTGACCTTGACTGCATTTCTCATTTCTCAGCTCCTCAATGTTCATGTCCAGTGCCTCCATAATGTTATCCATCTATCTTGTCTTCTGTCTGCTTCTTTTTCTTTTCCCTTCAAAAGCTGCTAGTATTAATGATTTCACCAGCGAATTGTGTCTTCTCATAATAGGCTCAAAAAACTCAAGTTTTGTTTTAGGATCAGTCCTTCTAAGGTGTGTTTTGGCTTGATTTCTGCAGTCACCACTTGATTTGTTCTCCTGGCTGTTCATGAAGTCCTCAGTATTTTTCTCCAACACCATGTTTCGAATGTGTCAATTCACCTGCGGTCCTTTTTCCAAAGTGTTCTGCTCTCCGAGCCATACATCATTATAGGAAATACCATTGCTCACACGATGTGAGTGTTTGTCTCCTTTTTGATGTCCCTGCTTTTCCGTATTTTCCCAAGTCTTGTCATAGCATTTGAGTGACAAACAAACATTATGCTTAACTATGGTAGTCTCCCTTTCCAATTTTTGCAATGCAGTTTCTAACAAATTTTTCACCCTGAGGAGTTAATACGCTAACAAGATCAGTAATAATTATTATCAATAAGAAACAATACATTTTGAATTATAGCATTCTAGTTATGAGATCTGAGAAGCTTGTTAAGCCTGTTAATGAATCAAATGCTAGTGGTACATTTTATGTCGATGCAAATATTTATTGAATTTTGGTAGCTTTAATATGTCTTATGCTAGTCCAAAATTTTAAAATCTACAGTAGCTGCTGTCGCTGCAGTATGGTTTGTGCTATTTTTAGACAAACGACGCTCTTGGAGGCATGTTTCCATGGATGTATTACGTTCCATTGATAATTCTTGGCTCATTTTTCATGCTCAACCTTGTTCTTGGTGTTTTAAGTGGGTATGTTAGAAAAAATATGTTATCATGTAATAATTCAATACTTATGTGCACTTGTTTACTAATTGTAAAATATTTTTGTAATTTGAGATAATTTAATTATTAACATTGGTAAATCTTTGTGCTGCTTCTGAATTTCAGATTTTAATATGGCTTTTTTACACTTTTAATTAAGATGCTTCGATGCCTTTTGTGCTTAAGTTGAAATGGGTGTGTGTTGCCGACATGTTTCTGCCTGATTTTTCTTTTAAAATTGTATGAAATTTGTGTATGAATGCTGACCGCGTTCTTATGCAATTTAACAGTGCAAATCGGCCACAGCTATCTTGAAGTTTGGCATCGTGTTTTAAAATTTATTATGACTACCGTAGATTGCAGAATAGTGGCTAGATCCTTGCTTGGTGGCCGTGTCATAGCTGTTATTGATGAAGTGAAATGCCAGAGCTGGATCGTTCTAAAATTGTCTTCAGTAACTTCCAAAGATCACTCGTCTCTTGCCTAAGCCCGGTAATCATATCCCGTTGTTTTCGTCGCTGAGACCTCGTGGTTTGACGTGTTTCTAGCGAGTTTGCGAAGGAGCGCGAGCGAGTTGAGAGCCGTCGTGCTTTCCTTAAGCTCCGCAAACAGCAGCAGCTAGACCGCGAGCTAAACGGATATTTAGAATGGATCTGCAAGGCGGGTAAGTGCACGAGGGCCGTCAGCCGCCTGTCTTCTACGTCCGTTAATTAAGGCCGGGTGTTGTGTGGCTGCTCTACTTTCTGTGTTGTGTGTCCTTCGTTCATGCTGCGTTCAATTGTATTCGTCTACGAAAATTCAGAGAGTTCGCTAAGGAGCGAGAGAGGGTGGAAAACCGGCGCTCATTCCTCAAGCTCAGGAAGCAACAGGTAGTTGATCGCCAGGCTGAGGCTTATTTAGAGTGGATTTCGAAGGCAGGTGGGTTTTGCTAGTCATTCCCATTGTTAACCGTTAGAGATTCCTTCAGATTCTTGCCTGTTAATTTGTGATAGTGAAAGAAATTAGATTCATATTTTGAATTCAGTAGATATTGACCTACAGTTTTTCTGTTTTTCTTCTGTGAAATGTTGTATGCCATGCTGAATCGTCTTCTGTTTGAAGTGGATGCTAGTTTAAATATTTAATCTTATTCTTATTATGAAGAAATATAGGTGTTTTAAAATAATAGTAATTTATAAATAAACCAAAGTAAGAACTTTTCAGCATTGTATAGATCTGAGAAAATTTAGCCAATTTGGCCCTTTTGTCTCTTGATCTTCTTCCCATAATAGTTATATTGCCTTCATTTTTTCTTCAGCTCACATTCTTTTTGTTGCTCTTCTCCAACTTGGTACCTGAACTGTCTCAGTTTTGCCTTTGGAAAATTTTTATCAAATTTATGAATATGCTCTTATTCAAATATATTTGTCTATTATACCTGTTATTGTCCTAGTATGGTGAGCATGATTGACAATTTTGAGACCTTAGGTCTTCTTTTGCATCTATTATGATGTTGGTGTTAATATTTTAATTTTGATTCTGGTTTCAACAAAACTGGCAAATATTAGAATAAAATCAATTGATTTGAGTAATCTGGAGTAAATCCGTTGTTTACTGCCTGCTTTTTTGCTATTTAAATTTTAAATGTTTGAAAATGGTGGTTCTAAATGTAAGTAAGTAAAGAAAATAAAATTTCTATAGCGCTGCCCGAAAGCTTGGTGCAGTGCACCAGCTTATTCACGAGCGCTCAATCTGGGTAAAATCCATAGTCCATAATCCGTAGACCGTGTTGGTCAAGACTGCACATCCAGGTAGGCAACTGCAGCAAAGTATTTTTATGGATGATGATAACAAGATTTGCAGTGGATAGCATGCAGACCTATAGTAAATATTTTACCATAAAATTTCTTCAAAAGAATATCTGTAATTTGTTTTCGGAAAGTTTGTGGAGTGATGGCCAATGGTGACTGATTTAATGACTGAAAAGGACCAAAGTTAATGATCTTTCAGATCTCTGATGGAAGATCATTCCAGAGATGAGGCACAGTGTATGGGGTCGTGGAAACCTTTTAGATAGGACATTGAGGAATTGAATGTCTGCATTATATGCCAAAAATAATATTAAAATGATGATACTTGTGACAAAAAGTGACTTGTCTCAGTTAGAGTGATCATCTTTAAATTAGTTACCACCTTCAACTCCATTTTACTTTGCCATGTTTCATGTGAAGGTATGTTACACAAAAGAACAAAAATAGTCTGATACTGTAGATTGTATTTGCCTGCTTCAATGATCCCTTGAGGCGCATGTGTGAACGTTTATGGTTGTGTTTTCATTGAACCCATTTCGCTCTGCATTACTCGTGGAAATTTTTGTTAAGCTAGTCATAATTCCGTACTTGTACTTACTTACAGCAAATAGATTTCATTTTAATTATTAGTTTTTGCTTTTAACTGATTTTATTTGCCTGAAATTTGTTTCTGTGAATGATTTATATTATTTTAAAAGTAGATTAGTAGATTGAAACTATTTAGCAGCACAGATTTCATGAAATAAAAAGTCCTGTTATGCTTTTGACCCCTGCATTAGCCAGCATCTCCTGCTTCTGAATAAAACAAATCTGTTATACCCGCTGACTGACAACAGTGCATCAGAAATTTTTACTTGATTTATTGATTATGATAAAGAAGTTTCAAAGTATGTTCAACATGCTTCTGTAATTTGAGAGTTATGAAATTTTCACAGGCACTTTCTTGTCGTTAGTGAATAGGATAAGTGCCCAGCTCTTTCTTGAATGATGCTTTGAGGGATTAATGATTAATGATTTCTGTAATCTAGAACTTGCACTTGGACACTATATTCAAAGTGCAGCAGATTCTTTAAAGTTCAGGCATTGCTTCTGAGTGCCTCAGTGTCACTATATATATATATATATATATATATATATATATATATATATATATATATATATATATATATATATATTACACATAGTATGAGATGGATCGCATAAAACATACACTTATGTATGATACATGTACCAGTAAATGATTGTGGGGTTTGACCTATGCCAACTAACAAACAATTGTTTGTGCTACCAGCACAATTTCTCTGTGATTTTCACTTTATTCTGGTTTCTTTTCTTTTGTATAAACATAAAACATTCTCTCAAGTCCTTTGCTTAATTGCCTTATAATATATATATATATATATATATATATATATATATATATATATATTGTGATTGCTTTATCTGAAATTAGATTTAATAGTTTAATTGTCTGTTATTGTAAATATTGAATTTGTCTGCAACAGATACAAATTCCTAGAGGATCATTATGATAGGACTGTAAAACTATTCAGTTATTAATGAAAATGAAATATTTTATTTGTGGATGTCAGGTACAATTCAAAATTGAAAATATGAATTTTTTCAGAGGAGGTCATTTTGAAAGAAGAAAGAACAACCGACGAAGAAAAGAGGAAAATCATCGAAGGTAGCAGAGAAATGTATTTGTCTGCACGAATATAATTATTCAGTCGTTGCATTTCTTTTTCTGCATTAATTGCTTGCAGGAACTACAATACAGATATATTTAATAAATTTTAATCAGAAAGTAGACTGTATTGATTGCAAGCTATGGACAGTGGTCTGGGTGCATCATATTTAAACTAAACTCAGTCGGTCTAAGCTGTTTGGGGAGAAGTTTAAATTTTGTGGCCTTTTTGGGGTCTTCCACGTGTAGGGTTGCCAGATGCATGGGTAGCCAAAGGAGGACAGAGCCAGACGAAAAGGAGGACATTGTATACATGAAACCAGCTGTGTAGTGGTCGTCCATAAATTACGTAACGCAGTTAGAGGGGGTCCGGCCATTTGTTACGAAGTGTGACAACAGGGGGTCCGGAAATGTTACGTAACGCAAAAAATTTAAGTGACCGTTTTTGGCTTGACAGAGATTTTGAAGAGGAAAAAACAAGGAAGACCTCATTTTGCTTGTCAGGGTTTATCGAAAGGAAAATACAAGGATATGAACTTTTTTGCTTGTCAAGACTTTTTGGAGGACGAAAATGGGGGGTCGGCCTGTTGTTACGTAATATTTTAGGGGTCTGACGTTTTGTTACGTCGTGTTACGTAGGGGGGGTCAAAAAGTGCCAAAATCGCGTTACGTAATTTATGTACGGCCACAGGTCATCGAGTTGTATGACTGATGATGACTAGCCGTTTACTGTTTACAGTCTCTGCGTTTGCTACTGGAAATGAAATTAACATTTTTACCAATGACCATAGACTATTGCATAGACACTAGAGATAGAATGACGAGAGTAGAGTATTTTGGGACTTTGGACAATCGATATTGATATTATTAAAACGCTATTTTAATATCGATGATTGGGTACATCTGACCTTGGGTGTAAGATGGTATGACTTTATTCAGAATGAGAAACATTTACGAGCACCCCAGTCAAACCAAATTAGGCCCAGTCGTAAGTTCATGTTGACTCAGACTTTTCAGTCCAAAGACACCCCAACAAATGCTGCCCTCTGGGTTGGGACTCTTGGAAATGCATGCAAGGGAGACCACCATATATACCTGACTGAATCAAATATCTCGTTACTGCAGATTAACGCCTACAGAGACATATGAAGCTGCACAAGATCATGAAGGTGATCACAATGGCCACAACTAGCATGGCAAACAGATGATAATGGTGGTGGTGGTGGTGGTGGTGATGATGATGATGATGATGATGATGATGATGACGATGATGACATTGACGATGAACCGCATAGTGATAGTCTTAAACACTGAAATTTCAAATGTTTGCATATCTCTTGCCGTTTTGGCTTATACTTGGAGGCTACTTAGAATCAAGAGAAAAACAATGTCAATCATTGATCAAATAGTGTGAAATAATTATGTGTAGCATATAATTTCAATTTTGCTATCCTATTTTTTGTAGTTGTCTGTGTTTTGATTGAATGATTTTGATTTTTTGTAAGGCAGTTACAGTATTTTCAGATTGTTAATTTTAAACAAAGCACTTGATTTTGTGGTTTAGCTCGACATAAAATGGCATCTTCAAAAATGAAACAGTTACGACAGGGAGGCAGCAAAGACACCGATGAGCTGGATAATGAAGACAATGAGGAACTATTTGGAGACAGAGGCTTAAATGGTTCTTGCTTTCAATCATAACTCATAGGTGTTAGATTTTCATTTGTCTTGTTATCATCTAGCAAGAAATAATGCATGTAACTTGATAATTAACTGCTCCTTTGATAACCACTAATGCGTAATTTGAAATCAAGTTTGATGAGATAGACGCATGACAATTCAATGTCATTGATGAATGACAAGAAGAGAGTATTCACAGGATGCAAATAAATATGCAGGCGTAAAATCGATGATCAGTCTGGATTTTGCACCATTTCCTTTGGTATTTGATACGAGACAAGATTTTGCATTGAGGCTAATCAGTCAGTTTCTGCTGCAATTTGCAGAACACTTTAAGGATTTATTTTGCCAAAAGTTTCATATCCTAGGCGTGGATATAAGCGGATGCCGAATCTTACGCACACTTGTAGTAATGATTCTTGTGTGTATTTGTAGGTGAAAACTCATTCAGTGGAAGCCGGCAGAGAACGCAATCTGGTAGATTTACTGCTCTCTGGAGGCTTGAGAAAAGGATTAAGTAAGTGACAAAGTGTGAGCCGATGGTAATTGTTTCCTTGTTAACATGGCAAATGAATGCTGGTAAGTAAGTAGCTAAATTGGTTTGAATGGTGCACTCTACGGTCACAAAATGATGCAGCAGCATCAGCACACAAGAGAAGATTTTTTAGCAGTTGTGGCAGTGGAAAGGTTGCATTCATAATTTATTGGTAGTTGTGTGACATTGGCAGCATCTTTCGGTCATATTTTATTAACTTGTGACAAATGATTGGTTCAGGCAGACATCTTCAGATTAATTATAAAGTCAAGTTTTTGTTTAACACTGATACCTGGTATATTTTTAAACAAGTAGCTCTTAAGATTATTTGGCTCCTTTCTTTTTGAATATGTCTTTTTCTTTATTATATGCTTGCGTCATATTTTGAAATTCAGGACTCTATTTGATTAAAGGAACAGTTGTGGTGGCCATAGTTATGAGTTGATACATTACTTTTACTTGTAAATTTCATTTTTGCTGTAGCTCTCTGTCTGACGTCCTACAATTATTCTTTCTTTTTGTGATGTGAAGTGAATGTTTTCATTACGGCTGCTTAGTTATTAGCACTTTCAACGGATACTCTGAAGTCTGAACCCTTGCTTGTTGTTCAATTTTAGGTTTAAAGTTCGTCATATTGTGAAATCACAGGCCTTCTACTGGTTAATCATTGGTCTTGTCTTTCTAAACACAGTTTTTGTAGCTGTTGAACATCATGGCCAAGATGAATTCCTAACAAATTTTCTGTGTACGTTTCTACTTCTTTTGTTATATAGGCTTGCAACAAGTTATGGCTATTGCTTTATCTCTATTTTGTTTTATTAAGTAAATGCTGTAGCTGATTTTTAGCTAAATCACTTCTGGCGATTTAAATGACTCATTTAACCAGTTTTCAGTTTCCGCACCCAAACTCATCATGAACGCATTGCCTGAGTGGTGTGCAATACAAATTCAATACTAATTTTTAGAACAAGATTACAAGCCAATCTTTTTGACCTGGCTTATTCACCATAGGATGTCGACTGGTTGTCTGGCCGAATATCCTGGATTTGACCTGAATCTTGACTGATTTTGATTTGGTGTGCCATCAACTGATGCTTCTGTGCATTATTGAGTTGGGCTATAGAACTTTAAGATTAGGTTAAATAGATTAGACTGGATTGGTTTTTATTTCAGCCAGTATTTTATATGATATAAATAACTTTTGGGTATATTGCGAACTTTTGTTTTGCTATGCTCTGTTATACTGTATACTGTAATACTGTAATACTTAACAATACTTAATAATTATAATCTAGTGTAACACGTTAATGATGACACCATTTTAGATTATGCTGAATTTGTTTTTCTCTGCCTCTTCATTTTTGAGATGCTGTTTAAAATGTATGGACTTGGAGTTCATCTATACTTTCAATCTTCCTTTAACATCTTTGACTGGTTGTCTGGCCGAATATCCTAGATTTGACCTGAATCTTGACTGATTTTGATTTGGTGTGCCATCAACTGATGCTTCTGTGCATTATTGAGTTGGGCCATAGAACTTTAAGATTAGGTTAAATAGATTAGACTGGATTGGTTTTTATTTCAGCCAGTATTTTATATGATATAAATAACTTTTGGGTATATTGCGAACTTTTGTTTTGCTATGCTCTGTTATACTGTATACTGTAATACTGTAATACTTAACAATACTTAATAATTATAATCTAGTGTAACACTTTAATGATGACACCATTTTAGATTATGCTGAATTTGTTTTTCTCTGCCTCTTCATTTTTGAGATGCTGTTTAAAATGTATGGACTTGGAGTTCATCTATACTTTCAATCTTCCTTTAACATCTTTGACTGTGTGGTAAGTTTCTATGTTTTTGCATTTTTAGTTAATACTGTTGATGCTGTGCTTTTAATGCAGTTGAAAGTTTGTTGTAACTACCTTTTAATAAATATTTTCTTAAATAAGAACTGACAATTTTAAACCAACTGTAGTAAATGCAAGTGCATATTAATGTTTTTGCTAAAAGGTAATAGCGGGAAGCCTCTTTGAAGTCGTCTGGGCAACTTACTATGTGGACAGTTCGTTTGGTATCAGCATTCTTCGTGCTATGAGACTTCTTCGAATCTTTAAAGTTACCAGGTTCAGTGCTGCTGAATACTTTCTCAAACTTTCTCCAACTGTACCCAGATATATGAGTAATAATAATAATAATAATAATAATAATAATAATAATAATAATAATAATAATAATAATAGACTTAATAATAATTACACCGACCCTCACCAACCTACAGACGCTCGAGGCTTTGCTCAAGATGTCCAGTTCAGCTCGTTATCCCACACCCATCTAAGACTGCTAAATATGGGGACCGATCCGTTTCGAGGGGGAACCCAATATTATGGAACTCCCTCCCTGAGGACATCACGAGGGAGACCACCCCTGACCGATTCTTAGCGAAACTTAAGACACATCTTTACAACATTTCCTACTAAAGACTATTGTAAAGTGCTCTTGACTATGGCCTTCGCTACGCATATAGGGCTATATAAATCATCATTTATAATAATAATAGCTGACTTTAAATGGTTTAGTAGGATTTCTCCTGTTTTGAAGCCATATCATGATTTAAAGTAGTTGAGGAGGCATTACTGCCTGTGTAAAAGCCACTAGAGGAGGTAATGGGGCTTAAACCTCACTCCATCGGCTCCAGCGTGTAACCCACTCTTACATCTCCTGCCCCCCGAAACCACTGTTGCTCATACATCCGTCTATTCCAGCTTCTGTTTTGCCCACTGCAGCTGTTATCTTTGATTCTACAAAAAAAACACAATTTGCAGTATACAATGCCAAAACAGCACGCATATATTACATTTCAGTTCCTCATGATTTGTTTAATTTCTTACTAGAATGAAACTTTTATATTCCAAACTGATGTTTATAATTGAATTTAGAGTTAACCTGTTTATTTGAAAATGGATAAAATAGATGGTTTCTATTTACTAAGTGTATATATTCTCCACATTCATGTCAATTGCTCCGAATGATTTGTAAGAATATGAAGTGCAATAATTTGAGCAGTAATTAGTTGAAGATACTGTGCCATCACTAAAACTCGACACCACAAATGTCCCAATTCACACATCTCCATGTTATAATCCATGATTGCGGTGATGCTGAAAACTATGAGGTATCCAATCTCTTCCTCCTTCTTCCCTCTCTCACTCACTGGTCAAACTACTAATCATTGTCTTCTGTCTTACCACCACAGTGTCTCAGATTTATAATTTAACATTCATTTGTCGGTACTTTTGGGTCGCTTGTATACCAGCTGCTGAGTTTCAGCACTGTGAAAAATTCTCTCAGTCTAAATGCATTGCTTATTGGACTGTCTCTCCTTAAAATAATGGTGCAAAATATTGGTGCAAAATAATGGCGCAGTGTATGTAACATAAGATCTAATGAATAGCACTTTTGATAGTAGTTGTATGATAACTGCTCATGCAGGGCAAACCCTCCTGAACCACTTTAACCCTTGTTATTGTTATACAAGCAACACACAACAGAGAGAAATGGAAGTCTGTATTCATCAACGTAGAAATACATGACACCTGAAAAAGAAGAAGATTGTTATTATTATTATTATTATTATTATTATTATTATTATTACTATTATTATTATTATTATTAACTTAAAATCCATCACTGCAGTCACAGATGTCCTACAGACGTAGAGTATGTAAAGATGACATCATTAGCTTGAAGCTCTTATGAGGCCTTGCTATTTATAATGGCAATACAAACAACGTGATAATTGATTTTGACGATGAGTCGCTAAATAGGTTTTAACAAATTGTTTGTGTTGTTTTAATTTGTTGCCAGGTATTGGTCGTCTCTTCGGAATCTGGTGATTTCACTTCTAAGCAGCATGCGCTCTATTGTCTCACTCTTGTTTCTACTCTTCCTTTTCATTCTGATATTTGCTCTACTTGGAATGCAACTCTTTGGAGGAGAGTAAGTGACCTTATTATCAGATTTTAAGAGATTTTATAAGATCGATGAAAATAACTATCATATAATGCATTTGCTCACAATGACTGTGTTTAATTTGACTGAATTAGATAATCTAGCAGAGCCTATTGCCATGTGCACAGCATACAGGATTCATTGCTTTACTAAGTGTATTCATACTTACTTTTGTTTTGCCAATACAACAGTTGACTTTTAATTTTCAGGTTTAACTTTTCCACTGGTCGACCATCGTGCAATTTTGACACATTTACGGTGGCATTGCTGACTGTATTTCAGGTAGTTTATTGTCAATCCGCATGGCCAAATTAATGATATCAAGCGTAGCAAGAATTTTTAGAGAATTTTTAGTAATTTTTTCACATTGCTTTGTATTATACTTAGTTAAAGGGAACACTATGTCACTGTCATGTCCCTATTTATTTTGCATTGAAGGATCGACTTGTAGTAAAGCAATGAATTGAAATTGCTGCTTGATTTAGATATTGACTGGAGAAGACTGGAATGAGGTGATGTTTTATGCAATCCAGTCTCAGGGTGGGGTGAACAACAGTGGAATGCTCTATTCTCTATACTTCATTGTATTGGTTTTGTTTGGAAATTGTATCCTTTATTCTGCCTCTTGTTTGATACTTTATCAATTGTGTCAACTATTTATACATGCATCTCTGAATTTCTTAAGTTCTTTTAGGTAAAAATAATGGCCATTTGGTATTGATAATTGATATGTACATTCTTGTGTTGACATTTGACAAGAATTTGTATTAGTAATTTAAACTACAGCGATATTTTAGGGTTTATAAGAGTTGTTTGCTAATTGCCTGTTGCTTTCTTTCAATGCTGATGATAGACACATTGTTGAATGTTTTTTTGGCCATTGCTGTTGACAACTTGGCCAATGCCCAGGAACTAACGGCCGCTGAAGAGGAACAAGATGAACAGGCAGGAAAGATTTTGTCTGCAATAATTAATTATTTATACCATCATTCAGTTGCCCTTTAAGTGATTGTATGTATTTTTAGCTTGTCTATAGCAGGGTTATGATATTGTTTAGAGGAGACAAGTGGAAATGGAGAAGGAAAATCAGTTTCCAGTTCTTCCAGGTAGCATCGAACCACCTCACGTCAACATTTGTCCGCCATCGCCACAGAACAACCAAGACCCAAAAACTGGGAACTTTACTGTGTGAGTGCGGCATCTTCCCTTGTTGCATTCGTTTATTTGCTTCATCCAACTGTGATCAGATTTTAACGTGAAGACTTCAAAATTTCAGTGATGTCTATATTTGCTATGCACTCAAGATTGCTGTTAGCTTTGACTGATATGGATGAGCGGGTACTTTCATCGTAATTTTATAGGAGATCTGGTAGCTATGGCCCTCTAATATGCTGTTTTATTGTCTCTTAGGTAGTTTTAAAACTACTCTTGGTTTTCTTCCTCCTTCTATGTGCCTCACTGGACTGGCTTGTTGTTGGTTGCCCTTCTGTCAGCAGTGAAGTGACAATTGCACTAAATGCAATGTCTCCACAAGCAGGCCCTCCGAGAGGGGGGGCAGGGGGGGCAACTGCACAGGGGCCCGGCGGTCTGGAGGGGGCCCGGGCCGACGATGAATATGCACAATTAACAATAAAATGAATAATAACACTAAAGAATGGTTAAAATGTCAGTTTAGCAGAGGGGCCCGGTGAACACAAGGGGGCCCGGGACCGGGACACAGTGCTAAATGTCCGACAAGAAAAAAAAAAAAAGGTCGTCAACACTTATAAACAGCTGACGAGCAAAAAAAAAAAAAGGTCGCCAAGAAATTATTACAAAAAGGGCCCGTCGGCCATTCTGCACAGGGGCCCGGAATTTCTCTTGGAGGGCTTGTCCACCACAAGTACTGTCTGTGGTGATGTGAACTACTTCGTTCTAAAATATTGATGTTTAGGTGTGTCAAGTCTTCCTGTGTATTGTCTATCCACTGCTTGCATTACTGTCCTCTGCCTTTTTGAACCTGGTACATAGCAATGCTTGACTGCCTTAAAATTCAGCAAGTCTTGTGCTTTGTCAGCCTTATCATTTACGTTAGATAAAATCCGTTATCCAAACTCCATGCATTTTCTGTACACATACCATTGTATTTGTTCGAGCCATTAATAGTCCTATTCTGCTGATATACGATATGGATAGTATATTTGTATAGATCAGTATTGCATTTTTGAGCATTGTTGTTTATAGTGTGAGTTTCATGACTTTTGTTGATCTTTTGCTGTTGTCTTGTTTGATATGACTTGTTCTGTTCTGTGGTCCTATTTTTGTCATAGGTTCCTCATTGACCTTCGAACTCTGTCTTTACCATTAAAACTGTTCATGCTATAATTTAATTCTTGATTTATTGAATATTTTTGTTTAAAACGAGGAAGAATTTTAGTGTTATCAGAGAAAATATAGTAAATATATTGACATCCATGCTCTTTGGAATTTCACTATTTTGATTACTGTGTATATCATTATTGCCTCAGGGTGGGTCTCATCAATAAATATGGAATAGAATTTAGCAGCTCTACATACCGTAAAATCTCATGTATAATGATCACAGGAGTATAATGTGCATGGCTTTCTAGGGTGTAGATCAAAAGGTAAAATCAATGTTCATGAATAATGCACATAATGTGCACCCTTAAATCTCCACACTTGGTAATGCTTTACTTGACCACCGGTAAGCTTAATTATTACTGACAGAGCTGTGAATGTTGGAAATGTCAAGAGATTCACTGGTAGAAGTTTCTGAACCTGTGTTTACAGCATTGAAAGGGAGAAAATGCACCCTGATATCATATTAAATAGAGTTCCATTGTTAGATTATCATTAATTATAGAAGGCAGATTGGGCTGCAGTGACACCTGGCTTTGTTTAAATGAACTAGTAGCCAGCAAAAAAGTCCTTAATACCACCCATATCGTGGTTCCAAGTCATTGTCTCCCTCTTCTGCTCCACGCTAACTGTCTCTCTCCATCTCTCTCTCCCTCTCCCTCTGAAAGCAATCACTGTGTACCAACAAAAGACTAACTGTCAAGAAAGTCATTAATGCGATTCCACGTCGTTGCCCCCCCCCTCTCGGTCCCTCTCCCTTTACAAATTGCCTGTCCTTTTCTCTGATCCTCCCTCTCCCTCATTAATGCCGCCTGCTTTGCCATTCAAATGATGCACTAAATGCTAAGGAAATTGCAGGTAAAATTACCGGTAAGTCTTTGTGATTATTTGAATATAATATGCATCCCTAACTTTATGAACATTCTGAGTTTTAAAAGTGTGCACTATACTTGAGATTTTACAGTAGCTACATTTTCATTGGCTACTATATAAGTTGAGATCAAACTTTAGTTGGTTTTTATCTTTGACATCTATAAAATTTAACTCATTCCTTTATAAGTAACTGCTGTGTGAACTGCTGCCAAATATATTGCAGTATTAAAGTTGTTTGCTTCATATTGTTTCTTAATCTCTATACCGACCGTAACTCACATATGCATCCATTTTACATTACATTGCAAATAAATGGTCGGTAAAGGGGTTGATGAATTGGAAAGCAAGAATGGAACTGTTGAGATTCAAAATTTAGTTCAGTTATATTAGTCTATATTGTGTCCCTATATGATATCCCATTTTTGTCACTTGAAATAAAAACATTAGTAGAATCATAATTTAACAGATTTTCAGGATATCTTTCAATATATTTAACATTATATCCAGAGTCTGCTCTCATTGCATTCACATTAACTGGTTTATTACATAAAATGGACCTACCTGAGGACCTTGGCTGCTAGAGGAAAAATTCCAATATAACCAAGACTTTAGATTGTAGACTGTTATACTGAGAGTCTACTGTGTAGTGTAGCATTGGCCTCAACTTCTCAACTTATGTGCAATTGTGTATGGCATTTTGGAAATAATGGAGGTTAAAATAAAATTCTGTTTAATTCTTACAAAATTAACAAGTCTAGTTTCCTCCCTTTTGTATGCATTTCTAAGGCAACTGTTTTATTGACAGCATCTCTTTCAGTGACAGCTTAGCGAAGAATAACATCATTCGCACCAGTCCAGTTCCACTGTCTTCGAATTCAAATCTTGAAGTCAGTCAGGAAAGCGGAGATACACACCCTGACGACAACGAAGGCTAGTTCTGCTATTGCTAGTGTCTTTGACTCTGTGTGTGCACGCTTTTGCGTGCGCGCATGTATTAATTCCTTCTATGGTAAACATGTTGTGCATTTCAGTGGTTTTCACACAGGCTTACTTAGCCTCCTAAACCACTTAAAATCACATTATTATTATGTGCGCTGATGTTGTTGAATACTGTGGTTTCATTTGAGTAGGATCTCAGCTTTTAAAAGTAGATAAATCATTGAACTGAACTTAAGTTAATTTCCGTATGTGTTACAGTCATGTATTAGATAGAGTTTGTTTAATTTCTAATTGTTTTCCGTTTTACTGATTGCATGTTGTTTGTGTTGTTGTGCATGCTGTACTGATTGGTATGCCACATGGTTCTTATTCTTCATTTTCATGAAATGAGAGACAGTTTCTACTAACTTATTCAAAAGCAGGTTATTGATTTTTTATTTTATTTTTTTAATGGATTGCATTTTCAATAGTTGATTGATAGTATGTCTTGACTGCTTTAACTGTTTGAAAAATAGAAGAGCACTTTCAGCCTTTCTAGAGATTAAACAAGAGATATTCATTTCAGCATACATGCACTACTATTTCTTTGTTTGAGAGTGCGAAAACAAGGAACAGCAATGGTATCTGCATGCATTTAGTCAACTATTGAGTGAATGACTGTGAATGCAAATAACTTTTGTGCCTTTAAAATTATTTGTCACAGAACAACATTTTGAGTTATGATTTAGAAGCCTTAAATGATGCTTTCCACCGAGAGCATTAAGATATTAACATTGGGCTTTAGTGTTTTTTGTTTCCATTCCTTAGTTGATGTATGAGCCAAGGATGGTTACAAACAAAGTAGTTACTCTAGAAAATACTTAAATGAGTTCAACTTTAGGATTGATGGTTGTTAAGGTTGTGGTAAAATGATAAGTGGCTATCATATGTATATGCGAGTGTGTATGTGTTTGTGCGTATGTGATTGTGTGTGATGTATGCTGTTGCAGAGCACCAGAACTTCTAGTGTGATGCATTGCTAGTTACAGGCTGTAAATTGAAAATTTTCAGGTGTGTTCGTTAAGTTAGATTATGTTGTTCTTCATTAATATTTAAGACGTGAAATGTGACAATAATATTCAGATTTGGTAATTGTCTGCTGTAAGTATTTGGCGCAGCCGGATAGCGCCGAATACCAAACTATCCAGCTAAAGTGAATGTCCAAAATGGTTTGATTTCCTCGTAATTCATGTTGGCTACAGTCAGTGGCGTAGCGAGGGTGTCCAGCGCCCGGAGCAAATGTACTGATGGCGCTCTGAACTTCCAAATAAATAATCTTAACAAGCAAAAAAAGATCGCCTATTATTTACCTTATAGTTAAGTTACATGACTGCCCACTTTCATTCCTATTCATGTAACTAACTTAACTAAGTAAATAGGTTATTAACTTCTTTCCTAACAGGACTTTTCTTAAGTTGAAGTAAATTCTCTTATATTTCCTATTTCCTTTTCAAACGTTGTAAAAGACAAAGCACTATCTTTAAAAGAAGCTTTTGGTGATTGATTTTGGTGCCCCCCCCACCGTGGCGCCCGTGGCATTTGCCCCTGCCTCTCTCTTCCCATTGCTACATAGCCGGCAACAGTTTTTCTATGATCTAATTGAATGCTCTATATTCAGATGTGGAAGAAGTCAAACAGGAAGGAGAAGATACAGAAGATACAATGTTTGATGGACCAAAACCAATGCTTCCATACAGTTCTATGTTTATACTTGGATCAACAAATCCGTTAGTTGCCATCTTTGATTTTTATCTGATTTTGGTGAATTGAATTTGTAGCATTGTAAAATCTTCCCCTTATAAGAGCTTTAACTTTATTTTTTCATTTAGAATCAATGCTAAATACTAAATGTTAAGCCATATTTTTCAAATTCAAAGAAGGAGTATTGTATAACCAAAGTTTGTGTGCAATGAAATGTTTTATTTGCTTCTTTACATTACATTACTTTGCATCTTGACAGGTTGCGTCGCTTTTGTCATTTTGTTGTCAATCTTCGTTACTTTGACCTCTTCATCATGATTGTGATATGTGCTAGTAGCATAGCACTGGCAGCCGAGGATCCTGTTCATGAAACCTCTCAGAGCAACAAGATTTTAAACTATTTTGACTATGTATTTACTGGAGTGTTTACCGTTGAAATGGTTCTCAAGGTGTGTTTACAGCATTTTAAATTCTTTGGGCTTGTAATTAGGATTACTATAGTGTAAACCACCTGCATCACTGCTTGCCTGTAGTACCTGGAGATCAGCGCCGGACCCTATGCTCATTCGAGTAAGGGACTACAAAAAGAACAGAATATTTTTTGCATGAAACTGGACCATTCTTTAGAACCAAAATGTTTTGTGGATATCCAAAATATTAACGTTTGTTAAGTACTGTATATTGCTTTCTAAAACTTTTATTGGATAATTAATTTAATATTTAATTTAACTTACCTTTCAACAAATCATTCAATCATTTCACTGCATTACAGGTGATCAACCAAGGTGTGATCTTTCATCCTGGTGCCTATTGCCGTGATCTCTGGAATATTCTAGATGCTACTGTTGTCATCTGTGCTCTTGTTGCATTTGCCTTTGCGTAAGTTCTGTCATTTGGACACTTTTAATGTTAAAATACTTGTTAAAATCATCACTATCATCAGGCAGAGAATCTAATGGCAATCATTTGATTTCCCAAGGTTCTACTTTTTGGTTGTTTCTGTCCCAAGCGTCCCCAGTCGACTCAGCAGTGAATGAGTTATGTTATGTTATGTTAATTGGACAATTTATACAGCACTGTAGCATAGTTAAAAATACCAAAGTCAAAAGCGCTTTGACAACGCTGACATGTCAATGAAGGTAAGAAGGTGGCGATGTTAAAAGATCCACTTGGATGGTAATGCCTAGAGTACATCGGGTGTTAACTCGGTGGAAGGAGAGGCGGCGAGGGAAAGGCTGGCAATCCGCCCTCATTCAGCCGTTGCCGTGTATAACTGAGGGCGCTAACCTTTCGGTTCCTGACGGGTCCGCGATGGCCTATGGAGTGTACCGTACCTTTTTACTTTTACATCCTATTTCATTTATTGACAGCTCCTTGTTCCCTTTTAGTCATCCTTAATTTTTGAAATTGTTCCCTAAATTTGACATTTCTGTCATGCTGTTGTAATGTGGTCTTCTTTTGTGGTGGTCAGATTTCTTGTTTTCCCAAGTAGTTCGATTACGGTACTTCAGTCTGCATTGACTTATGTTCTTTCCAGCTGATGTTTAGCATCATTTGTGTATTATCCACACTTCAATGGCTTCATAAATATCATAACTGTGAAATTTCAAACCAGATTAATTATTATTCTAAATCAGTTATCTTTTACTCTTTTACTAATTAGATGTATGTTGTTGATGCAGTTTGCACTTTTTCTTCTTCTGCTTTGATTTCTTTAGTGGTGAACCTGGTTCTGCTGGAAAAAACCTCCACACAATAAAATCTCTTCGAGTGCTCAGAGTATTGCGCCCTCTCAAGACAATCAATCGTGTCCCTAAGCTGAAAGTATTTTGTTTTATTCATTGGAATTCTGTATATTTATAAATTAGCCTATGTACTGGTAGTCTTTTTAATGATCATAGGTTTCAGAATCTTATTACTACTATTACTACTACTACTACTACTACTACTACTACTACTACTACTACTACTACTACTACTACTACTACTACTACTAATAATAATAATAATAATAATAACAATAATAATAACAATAACAATAATAATAATAACAATGGAAGTTGACTATTGCCTGGCTGATCTCATACCTTTCCTATGGCTATTTTAAGAGAGGCTGAGCGCTTAAGAATAAGCAGCTACTGTTGTGCTGCTTTCCAAGGCGCTATAGAAATCCACGAGATTTTACTTACTTACTTACTTAAGAATAATAATTAGTTAGTTATTATTGTCTGCCTTTTATGATAATTTAAAGGTGCATCAGCACAAGGCTGTGATGATCCATCTTATTGGCCTGGGAGGAGCTTGTAATTCTGGGTCCTCTCCCGGTAAATCTACCCCTTTTGAGACTCTATTGGTGTACCAAATGCAGTTTGCTATGTTCTTGTAGGCTGTGTTTGACTGTGTGGTGAATTCCTTGAAGAACGTCTTCAACATAATGATCGTCTACATGCTATTTCAGTTCATTTTTGCAGTCATAGCAGTCCAGCTGTTCAAAGGCAGATTCTTTTACTGTAACGACGACTCGAAGAGTACACAAGTTGACTGCCGGTCTGTCTTTGCTTTATCTTGCTTATAAATACATTTCATCGAGAATTGCCATTCAGTCTGGTTCTGTTTCATCTGCTTGACGTTGAAGACCTAGATACAGATGTTCAGTTTTTACGACAGTAACAGTGTACAGTGCAATAAAAGTAATGAAGGCAGGCATTGTATATGAAGATTAGTATATATGAAGTACCGGTAATGAAATAGAATAAAAACATTGGAATTGATGATTTATTCTTAGCAGGAAGAGAAATTGTGAAAGTCTTCTAACTGACTAACTAAAGAACTTCTATAGAGCCATTTTAGTAATTCACTTGGCATCAATCTTTAGTCGCTCCTAAGTACAATCACGATCCTCATCATCTTCTCCAATAGGTCAGTCCAAGTTTTCTGATTCTGGTTATAGAGGATAGATGAGAGAATTATTCTGGAAATATTATTCTGCAGCCACATTTTTGTTTTGTCATCATTTGTTGAAGTGGTACTTCTCATGTAAAGAGATATTCTTCTGCTTCTTTTCTCAGCCATAAATAAATAAAGACTGATATGAAAAAGTGTGAATTGAAAAGACAGGACTGAAATATGTGGAGACTGGAGAGATTTGATATATGTTAAGTATGCTAACCTGGATGGGTGATGCCATTTATTGTTTGTAGCAGCTGGTGTGTAAGTGCAGAGATGTGTGTTTGTGTGTTTTACTTTTCTCAACATTTTATTGATTACAGATAACTTACGGTGCTACCGTGCTAATTTACATTTTGACCATGATTTCATTTTTTCATTTATTGTCAACACTTGATTACCCTTTAATTTAATGTTGTATAACAGATAGAAATAGATTATAGGTATTTTTTGGCTCGCACCTAGCAATATCGGGCTGAGATGCATGAACACTATATATACATCACCCAAGCAGAAAATGTTCCAAATGCCTGTGCAGAATTCAGTCATTTTCTCTCCATTAGACTAACATTTAAATCTTTTCTTTAAAAACATTTTAATTGCACGTTTGTCCGTAATTTTTGCAGAGGTCACTATTTTGAATACAATGAAGAGCAAGGTGTGTACGTTCCACAAGTGAAGACACGAGAATGGAGTAGATGGGAATTTCATTACGACAACGTGGCAAGTGCTATGCTAACCTTGTTTGCAGTGCAGACTGGAGAAGGCTGGCCTGCGTGAGTACAGTTGTTTGCTTTAATTAACTAGGAAGGAGTTTAGTAGAAATCTGCATGTAAAGTAGTTAGTAAGGACTTTAGTGCAAATGAACTTTTTGAACACGTATATCCTGACGTAAGAGAAGAATTATAACAAGTGTTCTTTTACAGCTTCCATGATCAGGGTTGCCGAGAGTGGGGGCAGGGACAAATGCACAGGGGCCCAGTGACTGTAGGGGGCCCGAATTGGTCACGTATTAACGTATCAACATCCTGAAAAGGGCTGACAAGCAAAAAAGGTCATCGTCAGTTTTTCACACTTGTTAGGAGCCCATGACTGCCCTTCTGCACAGGGACGGTGAGGGACCTGCAATTTCTCTCGGCGGCCCTGTCCATGATGCATCTAGCCAGATCTGTTGCATTTTCTCTAAATGATGAAAATAATTTGAATTAATAATAATGTTTCCCTGCAATTCAAATAAACCACTTGCCATATAACATTTAACAAATTTTTATGTCCTATCTGTGCCAGAGTTAAAATTTTGCTCCTTTCTTCTAATCTATGGCAGAACAGTAAAGGATTTAGCTCCTGACTCGATTATCAGAACATCGCAACTGTAGTGACAATGTAGAGTTAAGCAGTTGGGCTGAGAGGGGAAGCAGCGGGGGCAAATGCACAAGGGCCTGGCGATCTGTAGGGGGGCGGGTTAGGGTTAGATGGGGTCTGAAAAAAGGTTGTCACCCAATTTTTAATTTTCTAGGGGCCCTGTGCAGGTACTTGGGTACTCTGTGGGAATTTCTCTCGTCTGCCCTGGAGTTAAAGAAATGCATTCCTATTGAGTGACAATGTCTAGTCTATCTGATAGGCAGAGAGAGAGAGAGAGAGAGATTTGCAGCAACTGATTTCAGAGCTGTTTGTTGCAGCAGACCCTGATCACAGTGAAAAGCATAATATTGAAGCATAGTCATTGAACTGATTAGCCTGTTAAGTTATATTGAATGCTTAGAAACAACTTTATTAAAACACTGCAGACAGTTGATATGCCAGTTAAATGCACTTGATCCCATGTTCAAAAAACTATTAAATTGTATGAAGCCTGTGGGATTGACGTATGGACAATAAATTAGTCTACATTTTGAGAAGCTAGACATTTAGCAGAGATGATTGCGGTTGATTTAATTTACAATCACTTTAATCTGCAATTTAAATGCTATTAATTAAGCATATTGAGGCCGGGAAGTTAGCAGAGTGGTAACTGCGTTGGGGTATAGCAGAAGGTCACAGGCTTGAGACCCGTAAGAGCCCTAAGGTCGACTCAGCCTTCATTCGCCAGATGGTGGTGGCAACTGAATAGCGGATTAATCTGCAGAGTAGACAGGCGCATTGCATGAGAACACTGGCCCCGTATCATGTAATCTGCACCAGTCGCCTGGCTGAGGGCCTTGAAACGGAGATCAGTGCTGCTTTAGAAGCTTTGGGGCTCAAATCATTCCCTCCATACTGCCCTTTGGATGTTGACTATTGCCTGGCTGATCATATATCTTTCCCATAGCTAATTTCTGAAAGGTTGAGTGCCTAAGAATAAGCAGCTACTGTTGTGCTGCTTTCCAAGGCGCTATAGAAATCCACAAGATTTTACTTACTTACTTACTTACTCTGGAAGACTTTACTAATTAAACATAGAGGTTTTATTTTTCATTTATGCCGTGCTTTTTGTTCAGTGTTCTACGTCACTCCATAGATGCCACTCATCGCAATCAGGGTCCACTGCCTGGCTATCGCATGGAAATGGCCATCTTCTATATTGTCTACTTTGTCGTTTTTCCATTCTTCTTCATCAACATATTTGTTGCTTTGATCATCATCACTTTTCAGGAACAAGGTGAAAATGAACTAATTGACCAAGAACTGGACAAGAATCAGGTGGAAATTAAGCTTGTTGCGATTATGTTTGAGGATGCATTTAGTAATTAATTAATTGTTTAATTAATTATATATGTAATTATAGCCTCAGTGGTTTGGGTGACTGAGAATGAAGTAATTACAGTTAACAGTTGATGTATTGTAACTTAATTGTCAGTTGGAAGCTGTACTTATAAAGGTTGATTTTGTTACTTCTTTTTAAAATGAATATTACCTTGACCTCAGTTTAAAGAAGCTATTAGTTCTAGCAATAAAGCAAGCATTTATGCCTCTCTGCCTTATTTGTATTTGCATTAATAATTCTAATCTGTTTATAGAAGAATCAAGATTTTTAAGTAGCTTTTTATTTGCAAGTTTTCACTCAGCTCAGTTCATATTCAGTATGCATTCTGGGCAAAATATCTTTGAAGGGAAGATGATGAATTCTAAATGTAGGAAATCTTTTTACAGAATTTCATGAAGCACCATAGTGTTCACCTGTGGTGTGCAGAGAGCGGTGGGCGCCCGAGACCAAGTTAATAAAAAAAGGTCGCAGAGTCAAATTTGGTTTTGGTGCCCCCCATCTAATGGTTGACAAGCAAAAAAGGTCACCATGTCAATTTTGGCACCCATCTGTTTGGCGCCCAGGGCCACTGCCCCGATGACCCCCTCCGCTTGTTACTGGTGTTTAAGTTGAAGGTTTCTGACTAATTCTGACAAATTTGGTTGAATATTGCAGAAGCAGTGCATTGATTTTGTTATCAACGCACGTCCTGTGTCGAGGTACATGCCTAAAAACAAGAATTCCTTCAAGTACCGTATATGGCGCCTTGTTGTTTCAACACAGTTTGAATATGCAATCATGGTGCTGATAGCGCTCAATACATTGTTACTGATGATGAAGGTAGGATGTTCCATACACAGCCAACTGGCTCTGTTGCACTCTTGCTGCAGACTAATACAGGGCACATTTAGATGTCAGAACTCTGTGAATGTTTGGTCTCTGTTTTATTGGGTCATTTCTACTCTTGAATATTAAGTAAAAATGCCTGAAACTTGATAAAGAAAGTTAGCCTACAGTTTATCCAGAGAAACGTTTTAATAATTAAGTTAGAAAATCATAAGTTTTAAACTGTGAGTGAAAGCGCATTAGCTTTTTACCACTCTCATTGATGATGATGATGATGATGATGACGACGACGACGACGACGATGACAACGGTGGCGGAGACGGAGGTGGAGGTGGCGATGTGATGATGATGGCACTGATGATTGTATCAACAATATATTGATGCAAATGAGGATATGTTTTATTGTTTTATAGTTTGTTCAGTATCCCAAATCAGCTAATTCACCATACGACTATGTTGCTTTGTATTCCACTGCCCTTACCACCCTGAACATGGTGTTCACATTGATTTTCTTTATCGAGGCCATACTCAAAATAATTGCTTTCACACCAAAGGTAAGAAGGGGACACATTCAAATATCATATGAGATCACATATCTAAATTATTAAGAGGCTGCTTATACAGTGCTGCTTGTGGTACATTTTTAATGCTGACAGTTTCTCTTTTAAATATAGATTGCCTTTTGGCTTTCAAGGGTATGTATTGCTATTTGTTGAAACCATTTTTGTTGTTGGTTATACTGTAGCTTCTAATGCCTGTGAGTTGATGAATTTGTAGAATTATTTTCAAGATTTGTGGAACGTATTTGACTGTATCACCGTGATAGGAAGCAGTGCTGATGTCTTGTTCACTGAAATTGGAAAAGGAATTCACGATGTAAATAATATTTCCAGTGATTCTACCTAAAACAAGATCTCTAGATCACTACTACTTTGGCAAAAGTGAATAAGTTATAAGAATAACCTTTCGATCTAAATTCACCTATAATAAATGTACTTTTAAATGCACTTAGTATAGTTTTTAAAGTTAGCTAATCTAAAAATAGTCTTATGGCCAAGACCAAGGCCAAGGACTAACATCACTGATTTGCAGTGTTTGCTAGATGCTTATTTAACTGGATTTTCTATTTGGATCAGTTGTGTTTGCTTTTATCTGTCATGTTTTTGTAAGCTGTTAGGTTTTTTGCAGCAATTTCAGCTATAAATAACTTTGTTATGCATTTGCATATAGTTTAAGGCATATTATAATTGATATTTCCAAAGATTAGTAATTAAACAGTCTCAAATTTGTAAACTCATTTTTGATATTTTAAAATTAAAAATTATGTTCTTTAGCCTTTTGATAGCATTTTTTGCTTGTTGCATCAGCAATCTATCAACATCAGTTTTCTAAGACTTTTCCGAGCCGCTCGTCTGATCAAGCTGCTAAGACAGGGCTACACCATTCGAATACTGCTATGGACATTCGTACAGTCCTTTAAGGTAAGACCACATTATTTATTCTATCAATTTTCATGTATTTCTTATGCTTATCGCATATGAGGATATGCACCGTCTATGTACGAGAAAGTGTATTTTACTGACTCTCTCCGAAAAATCAGAAGAATTTGGTGCAACTCTTTAATTTATCCAATTCCTCATGCCACCTTTTCTTCAACTACAGAAAGGCAGAGTCACTGTAAAACAGTCCTGAAGTCCAAAAGTTGTTACTAAACACTGCTCCATTGAACTCATTGCTCAGTCTTATCTCTGTGGCTTCTACCGGTAATCTCTTGCAGGCTCCTATAATTTTTTTTGTAAACTATAGTGCTACAAAATCCATTTAAGGCGATCACAATGTGTTGCACAGTCATATTTGTGATGCAGTGATTATCATGACATTGTCACCTAATTATAAAGGACATTAATTAATTGCTAGTTGATCTGACTGTATCAGACACTAGAGTAAGTTCCATAAAACGTAGCTGTCTATCAGCTCTAGACATACAGTGGATCCCACTTAATCGCATACCGCTTAATTGCATAATTAATCGCATAACAACATAAAAACCCGAACCAGTGTTTTGTGCGAACAATTAATTATCAGACGTCCCGGCTATTCGTATAGCCCAGTTAATCGCATAAGCAAGGCTTGCACGGCACCTATGCAATTAAGAGGGTTTCACTCTGCTCGCTTTAAAGTCTAACTGATAATTTCGCTGCTGAAAATCGAGCCCAGGCAAGCTAGTGTCTTTTAAACTTGAGAACCTCTGGCTGTGAGTCATGTAAGCCATATTGCAGTTGCACCACTGAAACCCACTATTCAAGATTTTTCCTCCTGAAATTTCATCGATGTATCCATCGATGAAACGATGTATCCAGTATCCATTGTCACTCATTGTGAATGCTGTGATGTTGAAGCAGACAGCATGTCGGATGAAAATTTCCGCTGAATTTTAAATGCTTGTGGAGAAGCAGGGTGGGGCGAGTTTTCAAGGGGCTTAGAATACAGAAGCATCCACTTGCATATAGATGAATAGAAGGTGTATGTTTTCATGTACTCATAGGATAAAAAAGCAGAAATCATCACAATGAGGGGAGGCAGATACAAGATGCTGCTGCTATTAGAATATAACTTCAGTGGACACAATAGAGACATGCTGGCATATAGATGGACATATGTGTTTGTTACCATGATGAATATGAATATATATATATATATATATAAATATACACAATTATACATGCATATACATACAGTACAATGAGTATATATGCACAATAGGAAAACATCACCACACAATCTAAATCTGTTATTTTTGTTGTTGACCAGTTAATGCTATTTTTCAAAAGAGCACTAGGCAATACCATTGTTGACCTATCTTGATATTTGCCTAAGTGCCTTGATAATAATTATAACTTACTGAATAGAGCATCAGTGTTGCAGTAGGTGAACCATCATCCTGGATTCAATCTTTGGGCATTCACATGCAGTGATGTTAATCCTTGTCCTGGTCCTTGTCCTTAAGGACTCCTTAAGGACCAATTTGAAGTCCTTGTCCTTGTCCTCGTCCTTGGGGAGTCAGTCCTCGACCTTATCCTCGTCCTTGGGGGTTCGGTCCTCGTCCTTATCCTCGGCCTTGCAGATCGGCCCTTGTCCTGGTCCTTGTAACTTAGTCCTTGAAAAGTCCTTATAAGGACCAAATTACTTGTATACCATTTTCAATTGTACTGATAATTATGTTCCAAGGTAAGAGTAGTATGTGGATTTATATTTTGGCTACATACTTGCGTTGAGTTACTCTAAATGTTTAGTCATTGTTTCCTTTATAATACCAGTTGATTCTTTAGCAGAATTCTTTGTTTCCCTGCGACGTCGGCTCCAGTTGAACGAGTGTTTTCGCAAAGTGGTCTCATAATTAGACCTCACCTTGTGTGCATGACTGATCAGTTGCTGGAAACACTTTTTCATTTATTATTATTATTATTATTATTATTATTATTATTATTATTAAACTTGACAATTTCTTAAGCGCAGTAACATAGCTAGGTGGCTAAAGTCAAAGGCGCATTTGAAATGCAGCATTGCTGTTGACTACATTATGTTTTAAAAAATTTTGTTTGCTTTTCTAATTTTGTGATTCGAAATGAAATTGTGTTTGGTTTTTTCCTTTCTGACTTTTTTGTCTGACAGAGGTTGGTCCTTGTCCTTGATCCTTGTCCTTGGGGGGTCAGTCCTTGTGGTCCTTGTGCTTGCGAGGTAAGTCCTCGTCCTTGTCCTCGTCCTTGGAGGGTCGGTCCTCGTCCTATCCTCGTCCTTGGGGGTTCGGTCCTTGTCCTTAACCTCGTCCTTGGGGGTTCAGTCCTTGTCCTTATCCTCGTCCTTGAGGGGTCGGTCCTTGTTAACATCACTGTTCACATGTCAACTGGTGTATGGTGGACATGACTGCTGTCTGCATATTTTGCTTTATCTAGTGCATTATTGTCAAAGTGCTATATAAATTGAATATTTTCTGTTTCTTTTTGTATGATTGTAGGCATTGCCATATGTAATGCTGTTGATTGCCATGCTTTTCTTCATTTATGCCATAATTGGCATGCAGGTAAGTTGGTTTTGATGCCGTTGTTAAACTTCCCATGTTGTAGCTTTTAATAATGTTGGAGAATTGGGTTCTTGACTAATATTTGGTGGTGGTTGTTGGAATCTTTGTTTGTTTCACAGTTTCTAATTGGCTGGTGTCTTGTTTTGCTTGTATCAGAATGATTTGGCCAAACGTTTTTTAATATTGGAAGTTTTAATGGATTTGCAGATTTTTTAGACAAGTTGTTAATTACTTGGCACAAGAAGACTCATTCCTAACAGAATTATCTCTGAAGGAAAGAAATAACTAGATGTGTAATAAATTCAATATTTAACTTTAACTTATAAGGAAACCAGACATGTTTTAATGACATTTGAAAATCAATAGCAGATATTTTGTTATCAGTTAACTATTTAAATAGATGGAAATGACCTTGAATACTTATTAACTGATAATGTCATCTTGATCAGTTATTTTGATGCTAGATATTAGTCTCAGTGCTAAAATAAATTCTATACTTGTGGGCCATTGCAATTAATTCTATTTTCCTCAGAATTCATTCTTACGACCAATAGACTTGATCTAATCAATGACCTGAGCGTACGATAAGTCTGACTGAAGATTGGGTTGCAATTGCTGGTTTTATGGCACTCACCCGTTTGAGTTTTGAAGTATTTAAGATAAGCCTTCGCGGGTGTCTGCTAAAATAATTTCTGCTGCTTGAACGCTGCTTTTGCAACTGCCAGGTTTTCGGGACAATTGATCTTAATCCTGAGACCTCTATAAACAGACACAACAATTTCCGCACATTTCCCGAGGCACTTATGTTGCTGTTCAGGTAACTAGACGCGCAGAATCCGCATCGTGTGCATTGCTTAGGATTGGTTGAGATCATTGTCACTTGGTGCTGACCGTGTTTGTGTTACTAGTGTCTTGTCAGAGTCTCATCACCAGTAGTGCTTTGACTCCGGTTGTGGCAGCAGAGGTTTTGTTTGAAGTGTCATTTGTTATTGTGCCGTTGAGAATAGAATGTGCCGTGGCTTTGCCTTCCGTGCCTGATTTAATATATTTGCTTTTCACTGGTAGGATAGATCGTTAGTGGAAGTAGTATAGATGTGCTGCTAGTAGTGTTAGCTCGGACGACAAGTTTTATGTCGTTGGCATTGGCTGCATCATAGCTGTATCCAGAAGAAGTTATTTCAAGTCATTTAAATTTACCCACTCTGACTGATCTCTGGAATTGACCTGACCCTGCTGACCACTATAACAATTCAGCTATAATTATTTCAACAGTAGTAGATTAAGCACCGAGGAATAAGCAGCTACTAAGGTACTTGCTTTCAAAAGCACTACAGAAATCCACAAGATTTTACTTACTTACAAATTGCATTATAACAATAATGCGATTTAAAGTGGTTTAGGAGGCTAGGTTAGCCTGTGTGAAAACCAATGTAGTAACATTAACTTTTGAAAACAAATAATATTATTTAAGGAAACGAAATGCATTCACCACATAAACTTGAGATATTTTACTACTTTGTTACTTGAATTCAGAATAAGTGAAATGGTAACTAGTGGGAAAACTTTAGTCCTTTTCTGTTAAGAAGTTATAGCAATGCATTTGAAATAATTTTAATGCTACCAGCCAGACATTCACATAAGCACTCAGAATTTCCTTGTAGTCTGTATGGATATATTTTTGGAAAGTTGGCATCACAGGTAGCTTAAGTTATTTTATTTAAAAATAAGAATGACAGTTATACCTAAAGTTAATAAATGAAATTTTTTTTTAAATTTTGAAGCAAGGTAATGGTCATGATTTTGTTGGTCTTTGCTGCTTAAGCCCAAAACTCAATTGAAATTTGTCATGATACAATCATTGTGTACCCTGATTACCAAATGCTATTTTAGCTTTTAGAGATGTCTATAACCAAAATAAAATACATACATTTTGATGCTATTTCTTGTCATATGTTTTATGCACTTCAAATTATTAAAATTCTTGACATCTGATTGAAATTAAACTGAGAGATTGTTTCATAAAATTCCCATTAATTCCTGTAATTCATTCTGCTCTATCGTGTACAAAATTGTATAGTTACAAGAATGTCTAGCAATGTCTGTATTATGCATTGAAGGAGAAAGAGAGACAGCTGGTAACTGCCTCATTAACCAAGACAATTGAAGCACATATCAGTAGTCACCAAAATGTTTGCACCCATGTGGTTCTCTAGAATCTAAGGTCCTGACCACCTTTTCTTTTGCCTTTCTGCTCAATCCCTCACTGCAACAGAGTTTTCATTTTGCTCATATGTGCATCAAAAACTGTTGTAGATTATGTCAGATTTGCAATGGGAATTTTTAAAATGTAGATGCTTATTACTGGTAGCTTAGATGGTCGGTCTGCCGTAAAATATGACTGCAACTGGATTCACCTATGTTTTAGAAGTTGTATGACTTTGTAGCGATGGTTGACTGATACTTTTGCCATCTGTTCACATTTCGGTCGGATATGGGTGAGAAAATAGTCTGATTGCATTTGTTGCATACCAAGCAAACGTTTTCACTATTTTCAGCATATATCTTGAATATTTATTTCTATTCAGATTTTTGGCAGCATAGTCCTGAACCCAAGCACTGATATTAATCGTCACAACAATTTCCGAACTTTTCCCGATGCTCTGCTGCTGTTGTTCAGGTAATCGTTGCCTGAGATTCAGCATCAGCAATTCCACTCAGTATTTTACACATTTTTGACTTATCTTTTTCTTCAAATTTCTTGTTGTTTTTGGAAAATTTCCTTAATGCTGACAGTTCGCAGTTCGCTTTGCAATCAGCTTTGCTGCTTTGTGATTTGAGTGTTGTGTTTGTTGGTATCATTGCCTTTGGATTTTAGAGTCAATTTGCATTTGAGTTTTCTTCAAGTTATGTTTGGAAGGCTTTGTTTTTGTCTCACTCTTAAAATGTTTCAGTGTTTCTGTTTCGTCTTTTTTAAAATAAATTTATGTGAGACAAATTGAATGATTTCAATCCTAAATGTAGGATGAGGACACATGATCATGATCTGTTTTTATGGTATTGCCCCCAGTTTTGCATCCCATTCTTCTTGCAACAGAATATGCTTTTGCTTATATGTGCATCAATAGCTACTCTAAATTTCTATTGCATTTTGCTCTGAGCTTTCTGGGTCAAACGTGATCTGAGTTCCTGCCACGTGGAGAGTTTGTGACGAAGGCATGCTTCTGTGCTATAATCTATTTGATTAGTTTATTGGAATTTGAAATTGCAGTGGAGCTCGCCTGAATGAATTATCGGATAATGTGTTTTCTTCTTAAATGCAAAGAAACTAACCTGACCCAATTTGTTTAGTATATTTCATGATTTTATTGCCCAATTATATATTAGTCAGTCAGATTCATTAGGTGACTATGAACTTTCACAGAAGTTAGGAACTCATCTCATGTTAAGATAGATTCATGAGCATGATTATGGAATAATGGATACATAATGGATGATCACGATTTCCAGTTAGCAAAAATTCATATGCAACAACTTTTCTCCATTTAATTTTAATTGTGAAGTCTGCTTAAAATCACTTTATAAAATCCTTTTAAAGAAACTATGTATTTCTGAATGAAAGACAATGTGCGTTGTTATTGAAGTTACTATGTCAAATGTGATGTGGTTGGTATGAAATAGGCTTTTAGGCCTTTGTGTTGAGCTCGTTGATGTTGTAGAATATTCAAGTTATGACTCGGGGCTTAATAAATATAGTAAGAATTGTTGTAAGGAATTTCTCTAATTATACTTTATATGTTTCTTGCTGATTACTGTATGAATGATAGCTTTTAGGTTTTCTGATGAATGGCAGAGAATGACTGATGTTATAACTTGGTCCCTTAATAATTGGCACCATATATAAAGATGATCATTTACCGTATTTTCACACGTACTGCCCGCATCCCACGTATAGTCCGCACCTGCGGATAGCCTGCAAAAATATATATCCTGTAAAATTTGAATCAGAAAGCCCACACCCTCGCAGTGCCTGCACCCTCCCATGCACAGTGACGGACTGGAATTGGAGGCGAAACTTTTGGGGCGGGGAGGGGATCGGCCGTCACGGGGTTGACCAGGACGAGGCAGGGCAGGAGTCTTATCCCCATTGCAGACCCCTACTACCAGTCGTGGTATCCTTAAGTGTATCGGCTAATTTCTTTCTATAGATGCCGTAAGAGTACTGCAGGCGGGCGTCCACTGCCCGGGCTTGGTCATCTGCCTGGGCTCCTTGTTGACTCTGCCCGGTAATTATGCCACTGTGTGTCTATGGTGCTGGAGATGTTACCCCAATACCGGTAGAGTCTGAACAGTGCCAGTGGCATAGGAAGGGGTGGGGAGTCGGGGACTCGGGCGGCACATCTTTAAGGGCGGCATTTTTGAAGGGTAAAAAATTTATAGGGGCGGATTATTCTAAGTGGAAGAAAGAGAAATAGTCTCTTCCTAGTGTTGACAAAGCATAAGGAATAAAGTAGAAAGGCTAGTACCGATGATATGCCTAAGTGATTCAATCATTCATTATGAACCACCCTATGTTATTCGAGTTGCAATTCTAGTGGTCATTGGCAAAATATTCTCTGGCTGCCCTTTTTTGGTTTACAGACGAGCTAAAAAAGACCAACTCGCTGTCAAAATAGATGCTGTTAATATTTATACAAGCCAACAATTTGTCTTATAATGATATTATGCTTTGCTGTCAGATGAGAATTTAATTATGGTAGTGTTTTATTAAGGTGTGCCACTGGAGAGGGTTGGCAACAAATCATGCTGTCATGCATGGGCGGTAAAGAGTGTGATCCAGAGTCCAACAATGAGCCGAAAACCTGTGGTCTGGACATTGCAATACCTTACTTTGTCTCGTTCATCTTCCTCTGCTCATTCCTGGTTAGTGTTGGTGTCTTTCTGCTTGTGCTTAAAAGATGGCAGAATAATTTAAGCAGTTTGGGGACAATTAATCACATGGACAGTTAATCACGGGACATTTAATGGCATACATTTAATCATGTGGACAGTTAATCAAGAGACAGTTATTCACATGAACAGTTAATCAAGAGACAGTTAATCGCATGGGCAGTTAATCACAAGACAGTTAATCACATGGACAGTTAATCACGGGACATTTCATCACCTGGACTTTAGTTGACAGGTAGTTTGTTTCTACGGCAATAGGCCATAACCGGTAACATCTTCTCGCCCTGCCATTATTAAGTTAGCAACGAACAGTGCCCTGCATCAATACTCCCTTTAGCCCGTTACTGATCGCTGATCACTAAACAAAGATAGTGGGGTTCGCTCACCCCATTCTTAAATCTAGACCTCTCGGAAGCAGATATACACTGTACACTTTAATTCCTGGACTTTGTTTCCTCGATCAATCAGTCAAATGTGCAGCTAGCCGAGCACTTTTCACACGTGGTTAGATTCACTTGCTGAGTACCTACGCTGTCCTGTGATTAAATGTGGCTAGATAAATAAATGCAGACATGGAAATATCGTGAATTTAGATAAATAGATGTCTTAAGATTTTTTCTTTTATTTCAGCAATCCAGAGAAACATCATTTATTGCACTTTTAGCAACCCTTTATGACTATGCTCTGATTGTAGCCCTTAAGTTCCCAACTGGCCACTAATGACTCCGCAATCTGTTACAAGGGGACAAGAGTCAACGATGCAAGACATGGTTTTCACTGTGCTGCTGCGGGGTAACCCATGACTCACATCACTGACTCTCGTCCCCTCACAAGATTTGAAGGTGGCATCAAACACCTGCGCCTTGCTGAGGAAGCAGCGACCAGCTGGCTGAAGTCAAATGCAAAGAAGAACATGTGATAACAACAATCTGTCAAACTTGTTATGGACATTGGATGTTCAGCAACGTTTAAATTTACAAGTTACAGTAGTCAAGCTGGCTAGTTGCCATGTTGAACTTATTGAATGAATTGATTTTTGTTTAGATGTTGAACTTATTGAATGAATTGATTTTCGTTTAGATGTTAAATCTATTTGTTGCCGTCATTATGGATAATTTTGATTATCTAACACGTGATTCATCAATCCTTGGGCCTCATCATCTTGACGAATACATACGAGTCTGGAGTGATTATGACCCAGCAGCAACGTGAGTTTGCAGCTGACAAGCAATTATGCTTCAGAGTCATTATCCTTTTGCAGTGTTTGACTTATCAGGAGTTTAAACACCTGCTGATGGTTGAAAATTTTGGTTTTAAGACTTCTTGACAATACTGATGATCAGAAAATATGCAGTCTGACTTGCACTTCATTTTGGGAAATCTAACACTGCCTTTACAGTGTAGTTATCATCTGCAGATAATTGTTATCTATGGTAGGCAGGGCCTAGTGGTAAAGACAAAGTATAGTAAGTCACATGGAAGCATGTCCTTTTTATACAAATATATTTGGGGAGAATTTGGATTGGTTTACCTATTTTGCCAGCATCCAGAGTTCAGTTTGCAACAGAGACTTGCCATGCAAATTCTGCTGGACTGCTTACATTATGAACTATCTAGTGTTTCAGCATAATGTCTAATTGATCACTGAAATTGTGATTTATAGAATACACCGTTTGGATTGTATTTACCTTAATAGAAGCACTAGTTTGTAATATGGGTGTGTTTTCAAAGAGTGACTCTTGGCACTTATTGGTTCAGCTTTTAGTCAGGAATGTGACCGAATGTCTTCATATTCATTGTCTTTGAATCTATCAGTGTCCTTTTGATTCACTCCCAACTCTTTCCTTGACTATATCACCTGTTCTTATTTGCCTTTAAAAGATAAAAGATATATGCAATTGGCTTCATTGTGCATGAGATAGGTTTTGGTTCTTTGTTTACTATCCTTAGATAATGGAATGACACCTATAGGCATGGTCTTAAAGAAGTAGGCCTCCAAATTGCATATTGATTAGCTGTTTGTGTAAGATTTAAAATTTATCAGATGCAAGTAAGTAGGTTAGTAAATTTTCATGAATTCATATAGCGCTTTGGACCTAGTACAGTAGTAGCTGCTTATTCTTATTTGCTTAGTGTTTTTTGAAATAGCCATAGGCAAGGTGAATTGTCAGCCAAGCTAAGGTCAGTGTATCCTTGCAGCAGTGGGGTGGGTTGTTATAACTTGCGAAGGAGTGCCTTTTGGAATAGAAAGATGACAGATGAAGGCATAGTTATTTAAAATGGTGCATGGTAATTGTGGTCTGCATTCTACAACCTTGCCTCACTGCCCTTCGTATGTTGACTATTGCCTGGCTGATCTCACACCTTTCCTATGGCTATTTTAAGAGAGGCTGAGTGCCTGAGAATAAGCAGCTACTGTTGTACTGTTTCCAGGGCGCTATATAAATCCGCAAGATTTTACTTGCTTGCTTACTTACTTACTTAAGAATAGTCAAACAAGAGAGTGAAAATCATTCCATATTGCATAATAATATTATCCTCTATTGGTTATTTAACTTATTTCATATGTATGCTAAGTAATATTTCGAGACATTGTCATTGGATTTTACAATTTAAATTTTAAAGGCTCACGGACATGCAATCCAAACTCACTGAGTTTAGACTCAGTCGCTATCCAAATAGCAGACTGTCAAAGTTTGGCTATATCTTTAAGTTTCTGCCTGAGATTTTGCAAAACTTGTTATATTTGAAGGGGTAATTCCAATAAAATTTTAAACAAGGGGACAAGACAACTTTTTATTTCTGTAAGTTCCCTATGTACCTGTAAATAGCCAGTGTAGAGTGCCTGCCAATTATTTTTGTTGTAGAAAACGAATTCTTTACATGGACATGTATGAAATGTTGAGAAATATGGAACCTCCAGTAGGATTTGGTAAGAAATGTCCTTACCGATTGGCCTATCGGGTAAGTGTCATTGTTACCTGTAGCTTAGTGATCGATTGATAGATTAAGGTTGTGTTATGCAATTCATATTGTTATTCATAATGCATTTGAGTTTTAGCAAAGGATTATTTTGAAGCTTTCCTGAAACCATCATAATTACGGTACTTAATTACATCAGTTCAGGATTCATTTTCTTATCATTTACGGGTACTTTCCTTGAGGTAAATTGTAGCAGCCAAGGCCATGATAAAATCTGTCATGATCACTTTCTTGTTTCTATGACAATGACAAATTGTAAAAGTCACTCAGTAGCAAAGATGACTACCGGTACATAAATTAAAAAATGTTACCCAAACAAAATTTATTTAATCTTGGCAAACAATTGTAATCAAAGCTGGATTGTGCATCTGTAATGATCACTCATAATTAATAATGATAATAATAATAAATAATAATAATAATAAATAATAATAATAATTATAAAAATGATAATAACTAGATTTTAAATGGTTCAACAGAATTTCTTCTGTGTTGAAAACCATCAAGGTGTACACAAGCTTAGTTTGAATTGATAATGAGGTACATGTTATGTGCTTCTTATCGCTAACAAATTTGGCTCAGCTGTTTGAAAGCTATTTTTACTGAGTTCAGAAGCTGATTCGTATGAATATGCCACTTGATGAGAAGGGAACTGTTCATTTTACCACGACACTCTTTGCGCTGATACGAGAGTCGCTGGGGATACGGATGGGTCCAGGTCAGTTAATTAATCAAGCGATGCAGTACTGCTATTAGAGAAATTGAAATCTTCAAATTCAAATATGTCTATGCAAGTTATTTGTCATAATACTGTCATTCTGTATTTCATAAATATAATTTATATTTAAAATTATGTGTTTTGAAAATATGTCTTCAAAGTTTATCAATGAATTATGCTCTGGACAATTTTTGTAGCCGAGGAAATGGACAAGAATGATGAAGCACTTCGTGAGACGATCAAGAAACTTTGGCCGATTAGAGGAAGGAAAATGGTCGCACTTCTTGTTCCTTCAAATGAAGGTTAGAGTAACCATTCATCAGCAGAAAGGAAGCCATTGATATAATGTGTCCACCTAGCTCTGCTTTCTTAGAAAAAATGCTTTTCAATGTCTGTTTTCGTTTTGACAAATGGTTGTCTAATAATTTACTTCATTTTCTGCAGAATTAGATCATCTGTAAAATGTAATCACAATTTTACATTGTTAGTTTTATTGCAAAATACATAGTTAAAGTGTATAATAGTAATAGTACCTAGTTAGGTAGAAAGTTTTCCTGCTACATGTATAGATTACTGTATTTTTGCACACAATGCCTGTGGGCGATACAATTTTTACAAATAAAAATGTCAGGAGTGGGCCGTGACAGGAGCAAGGCAAAAGTTCATCAGCACTAGCACTTCTTCTTCATACCTTTGCTTTGTCAACGCTATGGAAGCAGACTATTACTCTTTCTTCCACTTAGAATTTTCAACCCCATCCCCACCCTGATGCTTTTGTCTCCAACACCCGTCTGTCCCCATGAATGGGAGGGTGCGAGCAATGGGAGGGTTCAGGCAATGAAAGGGTGTGGGCTTTCTGATTCAAAATTTTCAGGATATATATTTTTTGCGGGCTATAAGCAGGTGTGGACTATCTGCAAGTGCGGGTAATGTGGGTGAAAATACAGTATGTAATAATGGTAAATGATTGCAGCTCTTTAGCAGTACTTTTTTGTTTTTCTAATTTTTCTTTAAATTTATTTTAAAATAGAATTCAATTACTTTGCACATGAATATACGTTATATAGGTATCGCATAGGATCAGCTGACTGTTTTAAAATTTGTTATTTCTTTTTGGATTGTGAAATATTTTTACTGGCATGAAAATTCACAGATAATTATAATAAGTAACACTGAATGCATTTTTCAGAACTCACATTTCAGAGGATGACAGTTGGAAAGATCTATGCTGGTTTGCTGATTACTGAAAACTGGAAAGCATTTAAGGCAAACAAATCTGGAAATAGAGGGGTAATGATCTCTTTGGTTCAAAATGTGGCATAATGATTTTGTTATTGCTTTATAGTTACCATTATTGTTTATTAATTTTCTCAATGCAACTATTAAATATAACATAATTGTATATTTGAAATCCATGTTGAATCACCATAAATTCTGTTAGTAAGGATTAATGATATCTACTACTAATTCATTGCTGAATCTACTTTGCACCTTCCCTTGTAGGTCCAAAAGCTAGAACTCTTACTCTTCTAGTGAACTGAGTGCTTTCAAATCTTGACTTTGAACACATCTCTTCCAATTGGCTTTTCCTCTGCTGTCTTTCTATCTTTCTTTTTTTCTGTTTTCTCTCTAGCTGATATTCAAGCAATTGATCCTATATATTTTTAAATGGTTTCGGAGTCCCATTGTTGATACCTTTGTTCATTATGACTAAAATTACATAATAATAATAATAATAATAATAATAATAATAATAATAGTAATAATAATAATAATAATAATAATAATAATAATAATAATAATAATAATGTTGCTGCCATTGATGATAATAATTATATAATAATGTTTTGAATGAATATGTTTCTGGCCCAGAAAAATTAATATATTGAAAGTAGAAAATGAAATTGGTTTGTTATTGTTAAAGAATGACAGTTAGGTGAGGGTTATACATGAGTAACAGGTAAATTCAAATGACAGTCTGCTTTGGTTTCGTGTTTCTTTTCATTAAGATTCAGGATAGACCAGATCCAGAAGAGGTTAGCCATCTCTATGACCGATTGATCTGTACCTATTATTATTTTGGCATGCCTTATGGCATAAGTAAGAAGAATGAGAGATCTCTTCTCTTTCAAATGTCTTCTTATTTGCTCATTTTAACATGTGCATGCTATTGATGGAGGATGCACTTGATAATTTTTCATTACTCAAACAGATTTAAATGTAAATGAAACTCTTGTTTAGGTAGGAATATAATGTTTATTAATGTGTTTCCAATTTCTCTTACCAAGCTGGCTTCTCTCTCTCTCTCTCTCTCTCTCTCTCTCTCTCTCTCTCTCTCTCTCTCTCTCTCTCTCTCTCTCTCTCTGTGAATTTTTTAATTGAATTTTATTTGCACAAGTTCATGGAAGTAAGACAAAAATTGAAATGGTCTATGGTGATTTTATAGGTAATTCACACATCGATCATCAACATTTTACAGCTCATTTAAAATACTGTCAGTTGTAATAGTAAACATTGCCTTTAGCACAATTGAAATGCCATTTGCAAGCACTTCTAAAATGCAGCATATAAACATCTCCTGCCAATCTGCTAATTGTGTATAATATTGTTGCATTGGTTATAAGCATGAAACACAGATTTCTTCCATTGCTATGCACATTTAAACTGACAGTACACTGAAAGCTATGCATTTGATAAGCTATTTATTGCTTTTTTAATATAATATTTTATAGAACTATAGTAGTTTATAATATGCATGCCTTTTTCATGTTTGTGTCTGAAGCACTTTTTGAATGCCTTGTTACCTTTTTTATTACAACATATTTTGCAACTATTTTGAAACTTCTTGCACTAATTGTTCTATTTCACAAATTGAATGATATGTTAATAATTATGTTTACATTTGAAGTTGGGCTGCAGCACTTGCAATTTTATCCCATTTGGTCTGTTTGTGTACTGCCCAGCTTAATGAACGATTAAATTAGAGGCCATGAGAGTATTATTTATTGACTAATGGCTGTCTTGAGATAGATGGAGATGAAGAGAATACCGGTACACTGTAATTGGGCATTTTGAACATTTGTAGTGAGCAAGAACTTATAGCTTTGCCTAATTCTGTGTGAGATTTCATGCCCAGCATGCACCATGTTACATGTTTGTAAACTTTAGACAATAATGATGTTTTATTTTTGTATTTATGACCATATATAACATACCGGTAATATTTTTTTCATTATGGATTGGATGGAGCATCTATAGTAGAAGTTTTGCCTTGAAAAATGATTTCTAGCAGCTCCAGACTTCTAGTTATTGCTTGGGTGACTGTTTCAATTATGAAACACTATTTCAGAGTTGATTTGATATATTTTACCGTAATAGATTTAACCCTTTTACGGCAGGTCCTGAGATAACTCAGGCAGTGGAAAACTAACAGCGGAACCCGAAATAACTCGGGAAGCCCCTATTTATGTCAAAAAAATTATTTTAAGTTTCTAATCATATATTGCAGATCCCGATATATGCCAGGCTAATAGTCAATGTCTAAGTAACTCAGTGACACTAGGTCACATGAAAATAATGTGATATAGCAACTTGGCACAACACAAGCTTTAACCCCCAAGTTTTTTTCGAAAAAAAATTCTGCGTCTGTGAAAAGTTTTCAAAAAATAAATTTCGCAAGAAAGGGGTTAATGAAACTTTGTAAACGGGTATGAAATAATATCAAGGCTTTCGGGTCTTCAGATAATGTGAAGATGTTCATATTTCATGTAGTGACTATAACTGTTTGTAGAAGCCTACAATATTTCATCGTTTGATGCGTACGATGCAGACGTCACCTCATCATTCCAGGAACTCTCTGAACTCTGAGCACACGGATACAGAAGGGCATGGTGGCAAGCAGAGATCAGATCTGCATGAAATCGACTCATCATACAGGTAATTGGCATCATTCTAGGTTCCCAAAGTGTGTTCCGCGGCTCACTGGAGAGTCGGAGCTTTTTTCATTTTTTCAGAGGAGTCGTGAATTATTACAAATTAATCATAATTTTCCTTTTTTTCTTGTCAAGACTTTATTGGTATTGGGTCTTTTGGTACCAATTATTATCATCCAAAAAGTGCTTTTTGCAATGTGCACTTGTCTAAATTTGACACGGGGAGCCTTGGAAAGATCTGGACTTGACAAGAGAGTTGCGGATCGAAAAAGATTGAGAACCACTGCTCTAGTAAATAGTCATGATCAGATACATTTTGTATGTAGCACTATACAAATTATGGATTAGTATTTATTTATCAGTGTCATGACCCTGGGACAAGTGTTTCCGGGTGGACTGTCACACTTGGAAGCTTGAAAACTATGAATGGTTTGGAAAGTGATTTTGACTTTGTCTGATGACCTGTTTAGGTTTCACCTAAAAATCTAGAAACAACTCTAGCGGAAAGTATGACATTGAGCAGGAAAGATTTGCCATGTTAAACTTATGTGAACAAAACAGTGCTTAAACCAAATTAAATTGAATGAGAAGCAGTTAAAATTACACTTAACGGTGGACACTGCGTAAAAATCAGCCTAAATGAAATATAAATTACGTTGTTTATTACTGAAGAATTTTTATTGTTTTCAATAAAAGGTCGTAGTATACAGACCTCTGTTTAGTTCATTCTGCTGAAACAGACATTCATAGGGCCATTGTTCTTGTAGATCCGGTGGCATTTGCTGATTTGTTTTGTATTGTATTGTTTGTTAGTTCAATAGAACCGTCATGGATAAAACAATACCCAATATAATATACAGGAGGAAGCTTGGCTTTTAATTTTTATGCACCTTCAGCCTTGATGCACACTTCTGTTATGCTATGAAGATTCTAAAAAATAGAATTGGTTTGGAGTACAATCATCATCATCATCATTTTTGCTTTCTGCCAGCTCATCAGCGGCAATAGCTAGACACAAAATGCTTCCAAGAAGTTCTATCTTCTGTCAATCGTCTTCCTTCTACTATTGTAATTCCTTTCATGTTCATGTCTTCTCTGATGTTGTCCATCCACTTTTTTCTGGGTCTTCCTCTTCCTTTGTTTCCTTCTGTTGGAGTACAATACCTGTGTAAATGTTGATTTGCTTTTTACACATTTTGATTTAATAGCATAGGCAAAGTTCACTGTACAAGTGATGACCGTCTTTATGCGGCGGGGTCTCCGGCTGTTCATTCAGATGATTCCAAACAGAAGGAAATTGAGAAATCGCCATCGCCTCAGGTGTGTTCTTTCAAGTCTTTAGTCAGCTTTGTTACGTAGCAATTGTGCTGGGTATGTCTTTTGTCGAGCTTTCTACTGATGTCCAGTGCATTATTATCAAAACACATATTATAGGCTTAAATTGAAATTATATTAAATTTAAATATTTTATTCAGATCAGCAACCTTAAAGGTATTAAGGTAAGGTACAGTAAATCTTCTGTGATCTTTATGCATTCAGTGGGTGAATTCTTATATATTGCAATATAAAAAAATTGCCAGGGATGATATCACATTTGAATCTGTTGATTTTCTTCAATTCAGTTTGAAGAATCAAACTTTACGATAGATGTGCCTCCCTCACCTCCGGCAATGCTAATATCACCTGTTCAACAGCATGACGCCAGCAAAATTCCTCTACTTTTGCCATCAAACGTACAGGTGATAGTGCAGAATATATCTGTACATATAATATTATAATGTGTGTATATGTGTGTGTGTATTAATCGTTAATCTTTTCCTTTGGCTAAGGTGATCTCTCTACTTGTGGCTGGAAATGTGGTTTGCTTGTCCATAACCCAATTTGTGGTTGTAAAATTTGGTCAAGATCTAAGAGTAACCTGACCCATTCTGCATTTTGGAAATATCAAGCATTGAGTGCAGTTGGCTTCTATAGCTTGGGCGCCATTTAACTTTAGCGTTTAAAACTCTACTGTGAGCAGAATGCATACCAGTTTTGATTATCTGATTGATGTCTGAGTTTAATATTGTGTCATGATTTCATAGATTCTTTTGTGATTGTTGAAATACGCTTAGTTCAGTGGATATTAAAAAAAGTTTGGTTTGAGTTTGTCATTATGTATTATATTTAGACTAAAGCATCTTTGGAGATGACCACAATGCCTCTGCCACACCTTACCAACATAAATTCACAAAGCGTCCTGCAGTCAGAGTATCCGTTGAGACCGTCTAGAGCTTATACGTTTGCCGACAGTCTGTCTTCCGCCGTCACCTCTAAGGACATGAATGTTGGCAGCAGTGGATTCGAAGCGACGAAAGCGACCAATGTGTCTAGTTCGTCAACATTCGCAAAATCTATTGGTTCGATATTTTCAACCATCAATAAGTCTGTTAGCAGTGCCTTTAGTAGCCTGATATCAGTGCCCGATGCTACTGCCCAGACCGACTCGACAGACTGCACTCAGCGGGTTTCTGAAGCGAAGCCAGTGCAGATGGTAGCTACCTGTCTGTCTGCTGCTGATGATGCTGCAACTCTCAACCTGACGTCAAACTCTGATGCCAACATGCCGCTTCTGATGTCTTCGGCCGCGGTGTCCTCAAGTCAGGTGCCATCGAGTCATCTCTGCCACTCGCCTTCGCAACTGCCTTCTTCTTCTGTGCCTCTTATGGACATGGCACCCGCAGCTGTAGGGAAGAACCTGCAAGATGATCATTGCTTGAAGAAAATCATTAAAAGTCAGTTATCTAATTTCACCAGAAATAAGCATGTTTGTACAGTGCCGGATTGAGAACCGTGGACGCCCATAGGCAGTCAAACTTTTTCGGCCCCAGGGGCCAGGCCCCTAATGACTACTACTAGAACGCCAGTACCCAGTCGCTTTCAATCATTTAAATTATCCTACCAGTGCCATGACATAAAATGTAAAATGTAGCAATACGACATTATTAGATTAAGAATGTAAGAAAACAAGCACTGTAGGCCTAGTCTGTATAAATACGTATTTAACTATTTATTAAGAATAAGTAAGTAAACAATTTCTTTCATCACTGTCTTGTGGGGCCCCTAAAAGTCGCGGGGCCCATAGGCAGTTGCCTACTCTGCCTAATGGGTAATCCGGCACTGTGTTTGTAGGTTTATTTCATTTCTATTAGATTAATTTCATGCTCATGGTTAATTGTTCAGTATCAGGTACATATTTAGTCACATTCGGCTTCACACAGGCTTCAAAGTGTTCAGGAGTTAGGTGATTTCTTTGTGGACTTAAAACAGCTTTCATACGAGAGAAAATCTGTTCACAAGTATAAGTTGAACCAGGAGCCTAAAGCAAGGCAAATGCAACTCTTTTCAATCAAATAAACGTTTCAGAAAGCAATGTTCAGCACTTGAGAACAACAGCGGACTTTCGAAGTATTCTTTTTCAAGAGTTTGTCTCAATTCTCCAAATTTTGAATTCCATAATTCTGATGTCTTAAATTCAACATGTTGCATTTCAGAGTTGTCAATATCAATCCACTTAAAAGAGATCCTGATAAAATTGAGTAGTAGTTACACTGTGGATCAAGTACGTCAGGTTTGACGAGATATGAAAATATGGGCCTATGTATCAGAAAGTCTTGACTTCTGTTGGCAGGCTCCACCTTAAGTGCCTCAATGTATTTCTGAAGCACATCTGTGTTCGCAGTATATTGGCCTGAATGAGCTTTCATTCACATGTGGGAAGTATTTGAATGTTTTGGCATGGATATCACAGCAAAATATGCCCAGTCTGAATGCAAATCCTTTCCAGCATCCAAACAGCTCAAGTAGGCCTACTTTTTGACCCGGTCCATGTAAATGCACGTTCAACTCATTCAGTTGTGTCATTATGTCTCTCAGAAATATCAGCTTTAAGAACCAGTCATCATTCAATTACCGAAACTGTTGTTCCTTTTTACCAAGAAATGCCTTAATTGCCTCTAAACAGCATATCAACGATGCACCTCTCAATGATCTTGTGTCGCTCTTTCACATAACAATTTTGACATGCTGGCAATGTTTTTGTCATTTAATAATTTTTGGTGAGCTCCCGCGTGCCATTGAAAATCATCGAGCATGCCACGGCTGGCACGCATGCCGTAGGTTGCCGACGCCCGGTCTAAGTGTTGATACTTGTTTTCATGTAGGAAATAAAGTTTATTTCTTCTTGCAGGTGATCAACCTTCTGAAAGTTCAAATAATCCTGCACCGTCGCATCCAGCCGCTCCTTTGCTCAGCAGTCGCTCACTGAGTCGTGGCAATCGACCTCCACTGCAGCAGCAGTCACAGGTACTGCGCTCACCATCACCAAGTCCCCTCAGACGCACTGTTATTCAGGAATCTTTATCTAGGAACACTTCGTTAGAAACAAGGTCACGAAGTCCGTCTCCAAATCCGGTTCCTGTAGCAACATCTCCGTATGAATATTACGGGACTGCTAACTTAACTGATCGGTCACGAAGTCCAAGTCCAACGTCGTCACTTTCTGAAGAGGGAACGCGGCTGCTGTCAAGGCGACAACCGGCCACGCCTCAGAAACCAGCAGCTCTCAACCTATCAACTCGAAGAATTGACAGTAATATGCCACACGTGTTGCCATCCCCCACAATACCGCAGCCTCACAAGAGTCCAGGTAGCATAAACTTTCCTAGGCTTAGTGCGTCTCCCTCGCATGGATTCTACGACGTCAACTGGACTCGTCCGCACAGTCAGGCGCCCAGATCGCATGCGTCCAACCTTCCAAGGTCTGTCAGCAGTCAGCAGTTGGGTCGAACGCGAGATGGATCAACGATGTGCATCGATCGTAACCGGTCCCGGTATCCGAGCCAAATATTACATCCGCATCCGAACTCATGCCAGAGAGTGTCACTGCTTCCGGGCGCACGTGTCGACCCACAGAGACCGGTCAACCACCAGGTAGAAATGGACGACATCGTTTTACGGAGAGCAGCAGATGCCTTTGGCTTTCGATCAGTGGGACAGAGCTCAAGTACTCTACCTAGGACTTATCGAACAGGTCGAGTACCTACACAGGATGAAGACTGGAGCATTGTAGGACCTAACAAAACAGATGGTGCTCTATACAAGGAGAAACAGACGGAAATACACAGTGATTCCGAGGACGAAGACTGGTGCTAAGCACTTTAACTGTAAATAGATCTGATTATCGTTGCACTTCTCCATCAGTCTGTGTCACTGTTGGTGTCTTATTGAATTCCTATTCCAGCCGTCACTTATCCGCTTTCCTGTCCGCAAATTGTTGTTTCCGAGTGATAAAATGTTATAGTACTTGATGCTAATCGATCATTCTTCATCATAAGAGTGGAGTGTCGTCATAATCGGTTATATATATATGAAATTCTAATGAAGTTATTCACTCAAACTAAGCTAGCTTTGGATTGCATTTTACCGCTAGAATTTATAATTTCATTGTTTTGAGTGAAATCTGTTAACTTTTGTACTGCTGTTTAGTTTATTTAAAGAACTTGGAAATTTTGTGTGTTATTGCACTTTATTTTATGTAAGAGTAATTAGTTTAGTTGCCTGCTTATTATGTCAACAGTATTCCAATATTAAGTGACCCTAAGCTAACCTTGAAATCATGTGAAGTATCAGTGCTAAATATTGTATATTTAATGTTATTTTTATCAATAATTTGAGATTTAGTTTTTTAGGTGCAAGATCAAAGTTTTTATTTTAAAGTGTGTTATATGATATTAAGACTTGCTAAACTATATCTCGATTAAAACTGAGTAGAAAATACGCCACATTATCTGTATGAATTTCTGATGCCTTTTGTAAATATTACCGGTAGTCACAGCAATCACTTGGCTGCAGTCATTTAACTGGACATTTGTTTTACACATCTATTGATAACCAAAAAAAATCTGGAACTATTTACCCATGATGTGAGGCATTTATGGGCCATTCATATAGTATGTATGCATTGAGGGGATGGGTAATTGGATTTAGGAGATTTTGTGCATGGGGGTGGGGGTCTTAACTGAAAGTGTACGTATGTACAAATTTCTATACTGTATAGCCTACATAAAAATTTTAAAAAACAACATCTCAGGCAGAAGACTGGTTGAAATTACACACGTTAAATTTGAACACAATTACTTTCTCACGGGCATGCAGTGGGTCACTAGAGTTGTTCGCACTCTTGCATTTGTTAAAACACCTTCCATGCTTTTCTTAGCTGTGACAACTTTAGTCCACCATACGCCTTGTGACTATGGCTAAAAATTAATATTTCAAACAGGTTGGGTAGAGAAGCTGATTTGTATGTAAGCATAGGGGAGGGGTACAAAAGGCGGAAGGACATGAAAATGACTTTTGCGTACATAATATACGGATGGTCCCCTTAACAAACAATTACTGGCACCAATTAAAAAAGCAACATTAATACAAAGCAGCTCAAAACTATTTTATTTGAATGTGCATATGAATGTTGAACCTATTCAATTATTGTTGTAGTTGTAAGTTTCCTGCTTTACTAAATTTTGTCTGTCATGAGCTTCTGGTATTTTAAGTGGTGCATTTAAAAGACTGTAATATAATAATCATTATAACTACAATAGAATAATATTACACCAAAACTAAATGATGTAACAATGTTTCACCACTAATGCACTCTGCACAAGTGCACATAGTAGGCTAAATGATTTGATCCCATAGTTACGGATGATGAAAAATAAAACTGTGGGTTCAGCTTAATTGAGGCTGAAAATGATTATGTAAGATTAGTACGCCATTATTCAATATTTAAATTTGTAGAAAAAAGGTTTTATTAGGTACACGATTCCAAGTTATGTAACTCTGTAATAAGTGGAATTTTGTTTATTGCTTAGAAGCAATCACCGAAAAGACAGAGTAGAGAATCAACAGACTAGAAATTCATCTTTAAACTGTGGACATTACATGAGCACACAATCCAAAGCACTTTTTGCTGTACACCACGTCAGTTAGCAAAACAAATTTATTATTCTAAAAGCTTTAAGCCACTATAATATTACAAATACCCTGATACTAAAACGAATATGAGAGTTGATTTAACATCATGGAAATACTTAAGTGGTGCTATTTGTTGGCAGCATAAAACGGGTACAAATACTTTGCAATAAATTCTGCTAGTCTAGCTTCAGCAAATTCTACAGCTAGTGCATAAGCCAGAGAACTGTATAATCTAAATCAAACACTATTCCACTCAGCACTGCAACACTGCAAAATCTCTCTCTCTCTCTCTCTCTCTCTCTCTCTCTCTCTCTCTCTCTCTCTCTCTCTCTCTCTCTCCATCCTTACTACTTTCCACAGCTTGAGCTTGAGAAAGTGCTATTTTCCACAGCTTGAAAACCTTACTGTTGTTAACTCTGAAATAAGAAGAAATAAGAAGACACTGCTTTTGCATTGTTTTCTGCATAGTTCAAACCTAAAGCAACAGAAATGGCTACACCAATGAGAAAATTATGTACAGCTACAACAGTCTCCCACTTGTAAAACAATGCCCCTATACAGTCCTAAGTGGTCCAATGCAGATCAAGGTAAAACAGGCAGTCACGTTATATGTCATGAGGTCAGCTTTGGACGCTTACGAGGTCTTTCTGGTGGTGGACTCTGTTGACTTGCGAGTGCACGGAAAGCCTCGGCTACAAGATGCGAATGAGATGCGACCATTTCTTTCCATCCACTTGTGTCCATTACTTCAGCGACATGACTTCAAAACATAAGTATTCTTTCATTAATTTATTTCAACTTGTTACATATTACTTCATGCATCAAAAAACTGCATCTATTCAACCAAATAAAATAAATATTTTGCCATAATAAACCTGAGACACCACAGGCCAAACACAAATGAATCTTAACAGACCGTGCTTACATTTCTCTTTCAAGTACAACACACTGTTACAACTATTAGCTATGCCAAACCCTTCGGCTCAAAGTGCAGCAAATGCACAAATCACAGCTTCAAAACTCTTCAGTCCAAATGGTTGTGCTGTGAAAGGATTAGTCTCTTGCAACATCAATGTGTTTATGTATAAATTGACTCAACCATCAGGTGAACGATTTAAAGACAATTTGTGGTCAACCTCAATTGAAGTTAAATTTATCCTTAAATAAATTTCTAGCAGGTCAGTAAAAATATGCCAAAAATGGTTAAGCAGTCAGTCGGCTACAGTCTTGTTTTAGTAATTGAAACATACACTCGCATTTTAGAAAAATAATATAGATTAAGAATACAGCTCAAACTGATCCAACATTTAACTGAATAGACATGGATAAGCTGATCAATTTATTCATGACAAAGGTTAACAAATATGGTAAAACTTTACCTATTTATGAAGTCTATTGCATGGGTCTTCAGCTGTTCTGCACTATGCAAATCAGCAAGCACGAAGACATGGGACACTGAGTCGACAGTAAGACTGGTACAGAGGGCCTCTTCACACAACACCTTCAGCCTCTCCAAAGCATACTGGAATCAACAACAGATGGGATATGAAACAGTGTTTTAAACGCTTCAACTAAATATATATAAAATAATCGGTAAAAAATTATTTCATAAAGTAAAATAATTCACTGGAAGCAACTAAAACTAGCAGTAAATAGATATGATACAAGCTACAGACCTTGTCAGCTGCAGCCAGTAATTCATCGGCCATCTTTGGAAGGTTTGAGGCTTTTCCAGTATATATAAAGCGAAGTAGTTCGGACATAACCTCAGAATCGACATCGGTTATTTCAACTCGGTTCTAAATTTAAAATCATTAAATGAAGTCATTCTGAAACATTTAGAGAACAGTACATACAGTAAACACACACACACACACACACACACACACACACACACACACATATATATATATATATATATATATATATATATATATAGAGAGAGAGAGAGAGAGAGAGAGAGAGAGAGAGAGAGAGAGAGAGAGAGAGCAATAACCATAACTGAGATAACAATAAACAATAACTAAAGCCTTTCATGAGTTGCTAAAGCTGTCTTTAGAGCAGTTATGTCATGGGACAGTTTCAAATCAGTGCACAAGACCATAGAATTCATGTAACAACTAAAAAAATAGCTGCTTTGAGGTTCATAACAGCAAAATACTTGCCTGCTTCTGTTCTTCCATTTCATGTTCAAACATTGCATTGAAAACTTGAGATCGTGCTTAAAATAACAACACATAACAAAAACTCATCTAAACACACGACAATAACCAGTTGCATAGCAAGGCTTATGGCCGCCCCTGTGCAGAGCTTTAGCGGTCGGTCCCTGGAAACCCCCTTCAATTTAAAAAAAACACCACTTTTGTGACATTTGCATATTTCACAGTTTTGCACCCCATATTATATAATAACTAATATTATTAAATGTAAAACAGTAGATTCATTTGAGTGTGTAGTGTACACTGTTCAAAACATGTAGTTCTAAGTTTTAGGCCTTGTCAATTTTTTAAATCGCATTCTGTATATTCTGAAAGTAAAAAACTCTACTCATTATCAGGGGCCCTCTGACTCTGACTGCTGGAACTCCTGCACACTGTACAGCTTGCACAACCCATTGCTATGCTACTGACCATAACAACCATCAAAGCCATGAAAGCTTACAAAAACATTTATACAACTCATGACTAGGGTTCCAACTGGTACCCGGGAACCCAATTGGTGTCCTATTACCTGGGCAGTAAAATTGGTCAAAGATTTGTCTTGGTGTCAGATGTCACTGGCATACTTAATTAGCTCAGTCACTTAGTGAATACAATGTCCAACATGAATGTTTTAATTGTGATTTTGCATTGGGAGTGGATATTCTTTTAATCACTGCATAAAAAATATAAGAGTGCCCACTCAGAAATTTTCACCAATAATTCATCATAATGTAAGACCTATCCACAAATAAAATCATAAATATTGTTGAATACACAATGGTCGAAATGTCAAATTATGTTCTATGACTGCTTTGGTTTTAAAACTCTTGGTTTACCTGTTGATTGGCCAAGAAAGAGCTTTCAAAGAGCTAAAGTCTGGTCACTTTGGTGCAAAGATCATGTCTCTAACTATCATAGAAATGGAGATATTATAGTTTTACTGTTGCAAGTGGGCACGTGTTGACCAAACTCTCATGACCTGGACATAGTCTGGACATGTGTTGACCCAGAACTCTAATATTATGGTTTTTAACATTACTGGTACTCATAGGAATAAACAGTTGTGCCAATCTATAATATTAAGATCCTTATCTGTATGTCTCTCTGTCTGTTACCTTCAAGCGTTCTGATTGGTTGACTATTGGTAGACGGTTTAGTATTTACGTCGCGATGCGTTGGTGGGCGAGCGTTGACTATTGGCAGACGGTTTAGTCCTTACGTCGGTGGGCGAGCGTTGACTATTGGTAGACGGTTTAGTCCTTACGTCGCGATGCGTTGGTGGGCGATGTTCGAAGACGACGTTGCTATTGGTAACCAAACGGTTTAGTCGAAGAAGCGTTTGTGAAGCACGTTCAATTGTTCATTGCAGCGTCATAATGTGTACAACGTCGCGATGCGTTGGTGGGCGTAGCTTGAGGAAGTTGTGCAATTTTAACGTACACAAAAAATACGTGTACAGCGTCACAAATGGTCACAGTTGCGTGATTTTAACGTACATAGGCCTAATTATTACGTGGCGCAGAGCGCTAGGTGGCGTATGTACTTCATTGAAACGTTGTTCAGCATGAATTCAATGATTGGGTATTAGGTATAGGTATTGGATTAGTATTATCCTGCACTGCGAGCAAAGCGAGCGCGAGCGAAGCGAGCATCTTTCTAGTTTTCATCAAAATCTGAAATGGTGACATCGATGGCTGTGTTGATTTGACGTGGAATGCCCCAGAGCACAAAAGTAAAATTTAAAATATCCTTAAGACAAAATGTTGCTTGACATACTTCTTTATAAATGGTGCAGCGCTTGCTTTCAGAACTTGTACTAATCCAACCAGAGTTTGATTTTTCTAAACGATAAAAGGGGCAAATGACCAAAAAACAACATTTTCAACCATGAATATGGTATAATGTTAATCAGTAAGGAATTACCCTATATTTGCCTGAATCTAGCTTGATCAAATCTCAAACATTGCCTGTTGAACCCCATCCCTCTTGTCTTGTCTTCAGCCATCCTCACTTCGAGGGTAGACGGCATCATGAATGTAATGTAGCATTTATATAGTGCCTCTCATATTTCTACTCAGAGGCACTACTGGAATTGGCATGAATGAGCTTGTTCTGCTGTTTTCTGTTGTCTGTCATTTAGGTAGCCATTTTCATTGTCTTTCCAGTCCATTTACTCGGGTTTGCCTTGTTTTCTTTTTCCATCAGTTCTGCCCTGTATGATTTCCTTTTCCAAACAGGTGCCTGTTTTCCTCATGATGTGGCCAAACTACAGCAGCTTTCTTCTTTTGATGAACTCCAGAAACTCTCCTGTACCACTTCCTTTCTCTAATACCAATTCATTAGTTCTTTCTCTGTCCATGATATATGTGGAAACTGTCTTAATCAACTGTCTTAATCCTTTCATCTCGAATGCCTTTATCTTTGCTTCGTCTCTTTTTTCAAAGTCCATGTCTCACATCCATATGTTGCCACCGACCAAACTAGAGTTTTCCATAGAATTTGATTTTTGTGGCTATCGATATGTCGTGGCTTTTCCATAGATTCTGCAGTGCTTTGTTCACCGCTTGACCTTTACCCAATATGGCACGAATTTCTGTTTTGCATTCTGCATCTTTGCGATTATCAATCCTACATAAACAAAGCTTGTCACCTGCTCTAGACTGTTTTCCGTTAATACATATTTTGTATTGAGTTTCATTGTAAATTGTATTCATTACCTTTGCTTTATCAATATTTCTGCAAAGATTGCATTCCTGGGTTACTTTGTCTAGTCAGTCTACTACAGTAGTTCCTGTAGGCTTTCCTGCAGATTCAGCCAGAAGAATAATGTCATCTGCATATCTTAAGTTTGTAATTCTCCTCCCTGATAATTATAATGTGATTCCTCCATCAAATCCTTCCAAAGTTTCCTGCATAACCATTTCAGCCATTATATTGAACAAATACGGTGAAATTTTTGCCTGTTACTTCTCGTACGTTACAATCAGAAGCTGCACTAAATCTCATCCCTCACATTTAATTAAGTGTGCTTCTAGCATGGTTCTGAGATTCTACTTTCATGAATGCTGTATGTGTGATGTCTACAACACGTGGTGCTTTCATAAAACAATGCAATCTCGAGTATTTCTGAAAAATCCGTAAATTCACATTGAAAGTTTTAAAAATTTCTGCTGCAACTCACCAGCTAAGACCGCCTTGTGAACGTGAAACTGTCTGCTACCAGTGCAGAGAGTAACGTCACTGAATGGGGCCCTGTCAAACAGCTGGCTTAGGTCTTCGCTCAGATGGCACGGTGGCAATCTGATTGGAGTAAGACTTGACTGACCAGTTAGATTCACAGTTTCACCAACAACACTGACCTGTAAATCGAAAAATGTTTACCTACACTTGGAACCAAATTTAGCTTAAAACAATCTTCACCACATTTTTAACAATATAAAGACTAATATATTCTCAACTAAGAATATCAATAGATCCCAACTTTCAAAATTTTTCAATATCACCACCGACAAACAAGTCACAGCTATTACTTAAGTATACAATGCCATACAGCACAATACATAATGCAGTTGCTAATAATATACTATTCAGGAACATTTCATATTTGTAAAGTTAAAAATATTATGGTTTTAACATGTTCAATCTAACAACTAATTTCAGAAATAACAAGAAATGGACAAGTGTCTAAAGCCTTAGGCCCTAAAGTGTTCAAAAAAACCATCTCAGAAATCAGAGCTTTGATTATACATGTTATGTATAAAATGTACAGTCATAAATGACTATACGTCATTATTTAGGGTGACATCATTTAGAGTGAACTCTTTCACGATAAATATCTGTCTATGCAAAATCATATAATATGCTTCAATGATAACGAGATGCACCAATACATAAACTTATGACATCTTTGTCCGTTCATTATCATCTGCTTAACCTCAGTGCTACAACAAAGACACAACAGTCAAGCTATTAAGAGTGCTTTGTGCAGCATATTCAATTATTCATCTATAAAGAAACTGTCCAGATAAAGTCAGCAAAAAAAGTAAAATTATCATATTTTTATCAAAAAATAAACAGCAGCTACATCCAACCTCACAGAATATTGTCAGCTTGTCATCAGGGAGAAGGCCGTTGGAATCATCCATCAAGAAATCTCTACGGATAAATTTCTTGAAGCCCCAGTCTTTGCCCTGGACAAATCGATATGCTCGTTGACTTTCTGCAATGAGCAATTTCCAAGCAGTTTGCAAAAACCTGACATCAAGAACAGATTCATTCAAAAAATAAAATAAAATAGAAAATGCATTAGAAGCTTTGAATGCAGAATCTCAAAGCAACTCTAAAAAATTAAATGTACAAAAGCTGCTGGAAATAGTAACAGAAAAATTCTAGTTGCATATTGCATAAGAGTATAAATCTTGTAACAGTATTAAAAACAAAACAAAACTGAATTTTTTTAAAAATTACAGACAACAAATTTTCAAAACCTGAAAAGGATGTGGTAATTTGAAAATCAAAACAGTTATTTCACACACAGAAAACTTACTTCTCTCCTCAGAAAACATTGTACATATGCAGTCAAAAAATTTTACTCTAAAACCGTTTTACCTATAACTCATTCTTTCCAATTTTATCATGCATAATAGTGGATTATAATCACTTAGGGGAGAGAGAGAGACAGACAGACAGACGGACAGAAAGACAGACAGAGACAGACAGAGACAGACAGAGACAGACAGAGAGAGAGAGAGAGAGAGAGGGAGAGGGAGAGAGAGAGAGAAAGAAAGAAAGAAAGAAAGAAAGAAAGAAAGAAAGAAAGAAAGAAAGAAAGAAAGAAAGAGAGAAAGCAGTCAAACCCATGGCTTTTGTTTCTTCTCGTTTTGTGTTCAAGATGGAAAATTTGAACTTTGCTCTGACTTCAGATTTGTTGCAAGACACAAGAAGTAGATAAAGTGAGAGATAATCTTTACTTTCCTCATCCAAGCCTTTTGGATTAACACGCAAGCACCTTCAACAATAGAAATATTAAATAATATTTTATCAATCAAAGACTTAACCAAACATGTCATAAACTGTCTCTCCACCTGCACAAACAGAATGCAAAGAAGACACAAAAAGTGCCATAACTACTGTAATTCCTTAAAGTTCTTAACTGCAATATGACTACAAAGCAATGTATTCTATGCATTAAATGTTTTAAAAATTGTCATGCTTCTTTACTCAAACACATGCTTTTAAAAGCATTCAATGTAACAATACCATAGAGAAAAAGACATCAAAGATAACAAACGTCAACAAAAGATAGGAAAATAATAATCATGAGCACCTTTTCAACATGTTATTTTCTGTGAATTTCAATTTATGCAATTTCGCTTTCAGGAAACGATATTTAGGACATCTTATATCAATTTCTTTCTCTAATCATTCAATTTCATTGCTTTAAATCATAAATCGCACAAACAAGGAGTTGAACTAAACTAGCAAATGAATAGCAGACTTAATATTCCACATGAATGATATAAACCATATACAGCAGTACAGTCCCATTAGAAGAGACTGAAAATACTTAACAGATCTCAGAGTGGGTCATCCAGTCAAAATTAACAGCATTAACGGTATAACATAAGGGAACCCAAGTATCTATTGCATTATTGTCCAAATTCGGTCATAACCGAGCAGTCATAAAAGAAAGTTTATGGCATACCAAAATGCAGCAATAATGAACAAAAATGCATAATTAGGCAAAGGGTACGTCTGAGACTAAGTTAGGGCATTTAAATAGTGATGTCACTAGAGAAGCAGTACCTACAGCCCAAACAAGTGTCAGGACAAGAGCAAATATAAAGTAGAAACTGTAAAGACACCATCCATAAGATCAACAACAGTACGATGCAGGAGTATGCACACTGATGTTTGCGATAACATCAAAGGCAGTGACCTGCTAAAACAATAATACTGCTAGAGACCGTGCAGTAACCAGCAAGAAAGGTCGTGCTGAGGCGAATAAGTGGGTGCAATGATCTTCGGCACAAGAAAAACAACGGCCACAAATGCAATTATTTCAATCAGCAAGCACTCTTAGGATAAAATCGTGCAAACGTAAACCTCGCTGACAACAGAAGAAGAAAACCTGCCGATTACACCATCGACTAAACAATTTTTATACACGAAGCAAGCTGAAGTTTATCCACAAGAGCAAGTGAAAAAAATCTCAACTTAGACTTATTGTCCTCGTAGAAAACCTTAAATCACATCAGACTCATTAACAGCAAATCAAATTGACAAAAATACACAGGATCGATGATGTAACAGTAAACGGTCCACATGGTGCAAAGCCAGAGATCCCCTGAGTGCAAATGCTCCTGGTCGGCCTCAAATTTTTTTTAGCAGCAAAAATCATCAGCATGTGATTGTGCAAGATATCATGCAATAAAATGGCCTGAAGGCCTAAAATGATGGCATGGAAAAATATTTCTTCCCCTGGCCTAGTGTATATTACAGTCAGATCAACTACCCAGTAATTCCTGTATTTTATATGTACGCAGCCAAATCACGAAAACTGATGTATTATTTCTACAACAGATGGAAGTCCATAGTCGCCAATGCAGCAATGCACAGCACCTTAAGAAGAAGATTACCAAGGCTATGCAAAATATCATGGAGAAGAATGGTCTGAAGGCCTACATGAAGATGGTCTATTCCCTGTAAATTATAATTATGGACATACCGGTACTCTAGTGCCTACTGCAGTCAGATCAAGTAGCCATTCATTCCTGCCTTTTGCAAGTATACAGGGTGTAAAAGTGAAAAGGGCACCCCTTTATGATATTTAATATCTCGGCTGAGTGTATAGCGATTTCAATGAAATTTATAGACCATATACTTGGGAATGTTTTTAATGCAATTGCCAAATTTCATGCTGATAGCTTCAGAGTTTGCTAAAATATGGTCAAAAAACTAAAGAGACCCAAATTTTAAAATTGACAAACAAGATAACGTCATAGTAATTTGTATCGTTTTTAAGTCTAAAATTGCGTCGTTGTCATCGGGCCAGACAAGGTCAAAGGTTACTTACGGCCAACAGATAAACACAGCAGCATTATGATTGGCTGCAGGCCTGTCTTGATTTGCTTGGAGAAGATTTCATATTCCAGCAAGACGGAACACCTGCCCACTCTGCTCTCAGGACCCAGAATTTTCTGTAGCAACATTGTCCAGATTTCATCAAGAAAGATGACTGGCCACCCAACTCCCCAGATATCAATCCACTTGACTTCCACATCTGGGGAATCATGCTCGACAGATATCAAAAGTATCAGCCAAAGCCACAGAACATCACGGAGTTGAAGACTGCTGAAGAATATTTGGGAGAGTTTGCCTGAGAAGTGAGAACCAGATCAAGAAGTCGATATTGTCAATGAAGAAGCGCTTGTCGGCATGTGTGAAAGCTAAGAGTGCATGGGCATTTTGAGCACCTGCTCCCGCAACAAATCATCTGAAACCCCCTTTACGTTCAGGGCCAAAAAAAACTGTTTAAAATATTTTTATCACTTTATTATGACGTTATATTCCAATGTCAATTTCAAAATGTGGGTCTCTTTAGTTTTTTGGCCATATTTCAGCAAACACTAAAGATATCAGCATGAAATTTGGCAAATGCATCACAAACATTCCCAGGTATATGGATTATAAATTTCATTGAAATCGCTATACACGCAGCCGAGATATTAAATATCATAAAGGGGTGCCCTTTTCACTTTTACACCCTGTATATGCAACAAATTCATGAACATGGAAATTAGTGCACTGTATATATATATATACTGTATATATATATATATATATATATATATATATATATATATATATATATGTGTGTGTGTGTGTGTGTGTGTGTGTCTGCGCAAGATATTGTTTATGGAATGGCCTAAAGCAGTGGTGTAACAGCACTACGAACCACCTGACTCAGTGCCATGGCCTCACAGTTTAATGTCGTGCTACTGAGTGGATTTAATTGATTTTTATTCACTTAATCAAGAGTTTCCTTTAAAGTTCTTCAGTAGGCAAACATTTCACCATATATTGAAATCAGCAAATTTCCTTACAAAACATGGCGGAAAATTATGTACCCAAAAGCATAATTTTCCACTCTCCAATTATATCAATGCCTCAGTGAATGAATGGTCTATAAGGTCTAGGCAAGATTACCTTTTTACTGGCTGGGTCAAGACTGTGGAATTCACATCCAGCATTGATCTGTTCTGCTGAATTTCTTACAACATTGAGACGAAGACTCAAAACCAAACTGCCCCCAACTGCTTATCCTCCAAAACTGTAACCGGGAAAAAGCTCGGACTGGCTATTCATAAAGGATCTGACCACAGGGCATTATGAATAGAAGTTGATTGATTGATTGATTGATTGATTGATGATTCTTTTTTGGAACGACCATTGACTGATGTCTCAAAAGCATTATTAAATGTGCTATAAAAGTTCTTTGACAAGTTCTGTATTATATTATGATTAATTAATTAATTAATTGATAGTATTTTCTCTAAAATTATAAATGCAACAAAAAAGAAGTCGGAGATAAAATTAATTTTGTACCATTTGAGTTTATCGTTGGCTCCTGCAGAGAATGTAGAGCTCTTGAGAACTTCTCCCATTTCCTCCCGACAAAAGCTGAAGTTATTAATGGTCCAAATGTAGGAGAATTTGACAACTTTTACCTATGCATACAAAATGTATCAAATCTCTTAGTACAAAAAATACATAAAATCTCTTAATATAAAAAATACATCAAATCTATAAATAGTAATCTGATAATATCTGAGAAATGCTAAATGATCTCATTCCATTCTGTAAAAGAAACTGCTTAATTTAAAATGAAATGGCAGCACAGTTACACAGCAGCAAAAGAAAATACAAATAAATAATTATGAACAATTACCAACCATACACAGAGTAACGGTTTATGCAAAAAACACATCAATGCAAAGTCTAGCAAACTGGCAGAGTTGGCAGACATATGCATTTACACTCCTACCTGCAAGTGTCACATTTTCAAATCGCCTGTCAATGATTAATTCAGCTTGGCACAAGGGTTCAGCAACCTACAAGCTTAGTTCATATGCTGGCTACCAATACAGTGAAAAAAAGTTAACTAAACCCAGTCTCCATGCACTGGTAGACTCTAAATGGATGCATACTATGAAAGACCATTGGTTATCAGCACAAACATCTGTTCATTGACAAATCAACAGTTGGGGATAAAAACTAGTAGGTAAGTTTAAAATACATGTGGTTGAAGATGTTGAAGCAGAGAACTATGTGAAGAATGTAGAGTACTGAGCCTAGATTAAAGCTAGGAGAAAGAGACTCCAAGACAGCTGCAGCAGGAAGGACATACCGGTATTGGTTATCAATAAATTCAGATAGGCTCCATCCCAGATTGTCTGGTCATCAATCGCTTCCAGAAATACACTTGTTCTTTTATATTCAGCCACAGAAAAACAACTAAGAAGTTAAGTGTGAATGTTTGTTGCCGTAAGTATACAAGATGAAACAGGCCCTTCTATAAAATACTTGTCCAAATTATGGCAATAATAATTCCCATCTCCGATACCAGTTTCTACAAACAACTTCAAGTAATAACTGACTGAGTTAAGAGCAAGACTGTAAAATTGTCCGGTGCCAGGATCTACAACAAGGGAAAACAAATAAGACATACCCCCCATGGTATAGAATATGCAGATGGCATAAACTACCCCCAGTATATTACGAGTGTCTGGAGGAAACTAATACAGACGACAGAAAGACTCTCGTTTGAAAGCAAAAAAGATTGGATAACATATTATCACGATGAAGACAAAGAACAAGTCAGCAGCATGAAAGCAATGGCCATGAATACCAACAAAGGCATACAAATTTATGGCTTCTACTAAGTTACGTAAAAGACAACTTCAATTTTTTTGGACATATAATGAGGACGAAAGGTATAGAAAACCTGGTAACTACTGGAAAAGTTGAAGGAAAAAGATCAAGAGGAAGACAAAGAATGACGTATATCAGTAACTACAGAATTAGAACTCATACAAGCAACACACAACAGAGAGAAATGGAAGTCCATAGTCATCAACGTAGAAATACACGACACCTGAAGAAGAAGAAAAACTAAGTTATAGAGCCTGAATCTGTTTAATGAGTCCTAGTTAACTAATTATAGGTCTAAGAGATTCCCAGGTCTCGGCTCATCTCCATCCTCACCTGCGTATAGCACCAGTTCTCTGCCATCGGACACTGCATATCCATCGATGATGGTGGTGTAGGAACTCCAGATACGGACATAGTCGTATCAACGCGCCCATGATCAGCACTGCCATCCATCATTACGGCAAGCAACAACAACATGTGACACACACACATATACAACCTGAAGAAAACACATACCACAAAAATCTTTGTTCACCATCATTCATCATCACAGGAAACAAAATTGAATGTTTGATCTTAAAGCCACCCTGGTGCATCTACCGGTAATTACCACCTGCATGGATGCAAAATTTATTTAATAAAATATTAAAAACTGAAACAAAGATCGTAAAAAATCAGTCGCACTAGGTGAAGTTTTTTTGTACAAATGCTGTCATCAGTAGTTAATTTATGTCTAGAGGGTTAAGGGGTTTAGGTCTCCCACTGGTGGCTGAAAATTTTTATCTTGGCATGGTTCAACATCTTCACAGAATTTTAAAAATTAAGCCCTGCAAACATGCTTGATAAAAGTTCACAGACCAGCTCTTGAGCCTTAACAGCAGGGCCAAGTGGGCAAATAGAAGTATTCATAGAAACCTCAGAGGCTGCAAAATAACACAAATGTATAAACTGATAAGGAAACTGATGTACTAAACAAAACTGAAAAAAATTCAACATTACACCATAATTACGCTATATAATTACACTACATTACACTATAATCTCTCAAAATGAAACTCAGAAACTGAGAAAATTTGCAAAACAAACACAAGTAACATGTCCTACCGATACTCTGGTAATATTGGCACAATAGAAAACACTTTCATCTAAGTTAATACAGACAGATATAAACAGTACAGCAAACAGACTGAAAATAAGTCGAGAGACTTGGCTAATAAACAACAGAAGCAAGAAAATATCCCAGAACAAGAACAGAAAAGGCAAAAATAATTCAGCAGATCCTGTGCTCTTGTGGCCGAGTACAAAGAACCCTGGCTTTCAAAACATTCACCAGAAGGAGTCATTAGCTTGAAAACTGATTAAACAGATGATTCAATAAGGTCTTCAAATCAAAAAACCTTTTTTCACAGTTACTGGTGCTTTTAACACCAGTATTTAACAACACTATTGCAACAACAAAAAATCAGTAATGAGAACATTAGACAGTAATCAGAAATAATATATTGTAGCACCAGATACCAGTAATCATAAAAACCAAAGATGTTTGGACACATCTGAAGACAGAAAGATCAGGGGCTTCTATCCCTATTTAAGGCGGGCACAGCTGCGCCTGGAAAAAATGGGGGGGGGAATATTTTGCTACTAATGTGAACTAAACCAAGACTGATATTGATTCAAAATAACACTGACCGTGAAGTAATCAATGATAGCTATGCCTAATACAAAGGATGAAAAGCTGAATATAATACTAAGTCTACAAGGGAGCAAATTAACAGAGGGAATTTGTAATTTTGGGGGGAATTGAGCCCGGCTGCAAGGGGGGATAGAAGCCGCTGAAAAAGATAACAGAAGAAGCAAATCATTCAATGTTCAGGAGAAATTGAAAACCGGCAAAGAAAGGCAGACCACCAAGGGACTGACTGGGCAGATGCCATAATACAGCTGTGGAAACAGGAGACCACACACACACACACACACACACACACACACACACACACACACACACACACACACACACACACACACACCTGCATAGAAAGCAACCAGAAGAGATGAAGGACAGAAGGCAGTTCAAAGAGCAATACATTGACACCAATGGATGAACAAATGGATGGAGAAGTTGGAGGTGCCAGCAGATCCTTCTGGGTGCAATCCAATCCCACAAATGTCTGATTTCAAAGCACACACTTCTTACTTATCCATTCATCGCTTTTTAGCAATTTCTGTCTCTGCTGCTCACAAAACTCTCCAATAATGAATCATTAATTAATTATCATCACTATTGCCACCATCACCATTGTCATTATCATCATCATCACCATCTTCGATTTCTGTCCATCACTTCTGCCATGCACTGCTATCTTCAAAAGCAGTACAAAAACATAAATGGTATTGCCAACAACACAATCAACTCACCTGCCACTCAAATGCAATTTTTATGTACTTGCAATGTCACGCAAATATACTTATCGGCGTACTTGCTGAACCTAAAGAAGTCATTTGATTTCATGACCTGTAGACCTTAACCAACAGCTACTGTACACTCATGGTGATTACTTAAAAACATTCACTCAATCACAGCTGCATCAATTTTATGAAAATGCAAATGGCATTACATACATATACATACATATATATATATATATATATATATATATATATATATATATATATATATATATATATATTACATATCAAATCAGATATATCTCAAAATATATATCTCACATAAGCATATATTAACCAAAGTGTACACATATACACAATTACACATATACATTCATCACACGTGACCACACAGAGAAACATTGAATTCATCTTTAGCACATCTCTATTGACAAGCATCAGCACTCGGCCATTGGCTAAAGAAGCCTTCTGCTTTACTGATTTGGTGAAGCCTCAAGAGCAAACCAGGTCGTCAGGCTGTGATGCTGCAAGCAGACTTCAACAATAAATAATTAACCACAAAATCTACGTTTCCATTTCAATACGTAATGCCCTCTGCACCAGTCAACAACTGCTCTTAAAGTATTATCATGTGAGCGTTCAAGATAGACTACAAGTAAGTCAGTCCAGTTTCTCCAGTTCTGTTGGTAAATGGAATACAGAAAATTCATACTTTGAAACTGATTTTACCCAAGCACATGCTATTAATCAAGATTAGGGTAATTTTCCATTGATGTCTTCATCTTCAGATCCCCCTGCACCTTACCTTCTATTTACCTTTCCAGCTTCGGTCTGCTAACCATTAAATGCGTGTATAATCATGTGTGTACGGGGTATGTGTATGATCTTTCCACTTGACCTGGCTCCAATTAGGTTTGGATTTGGTGTGCTATCGGCTGATGCCCTGGGCATTATTATAGTGGCACCATAGAAGTTGATTGATTGATTTATTGACCGATTGTAGTGAAATATAAGCACCATGCATAAGGACATGTTCACATATAATAAATAAATAAATAAATAAATAATCAATCAATCAATCCATCAATTAATCAATCAAAATACTTATATGGCGCCACTATAATAATGCCCAGGCCATCAGCCGATGGCGCACCAAATCCAATCCAAATAAGAGTCGGGTCAAGCCAGAAAGATCAGTCTGATCGGTGGGCAGGCCTGCGATAGGGAGGGCCGGGGCCCGGCGATCCATAGGGGACCTGGGCAGGTCCATAAAATGTTTAACACGTGGAATACTATATATTAACACCCTGAAAAGACTGACAAGCAAAAAAACAGTCATCGCCAGTTTTTCACACACGGTCTCATTACAAATACGGAAAAGTCTGACGAGCGAAGAAGGTCATCACCACATAAATATGAACTTTCTACGGGCCAGTGGCAGAACAGGGGCCCGGAATTTCTCTCAGCGGGTCTGTCTGTTGGGAAGCAGTCTAGGGGAATAGGCCAAGATTGTCACTTCAAACCAAAAAAGGCCACTTCAAACTTCCAGAAAATCAGATTGTAAAACAACCTGTCAAGTTAATGTACTCACTGGGGCCTGAATCGATATTTCATTATTCAGCTGCATTCCAATTATTTCACTGCTAAGCCTTTTTCACTTAATCACTACACCAGGAACTCCTCAAGAATCAGAATCACAGATCACACAAAGTAGCATTTGAACTTGAAAGACACAAAATTAGCATCGAAGCAAATTCCTCAATCTCAAAATTCTTTAGTAGAAAAACGACCACGCGAAGAATCATTTAAAAAAATTAACACAATGAAAATCTGGAAACTCTGGTATAAATTCACTGCATCCAGTAAAAAAGTCACTGACAAGCTTAGCATGTTAAATCTGGATAAGAGAGAAAAGCATTAAGATACATGCACAACATAAAGATTCAGGCGAATCAATAATAATAATAATAATAATAATAATAATAATAATAATCATGAACTGATTATGGTGGCATATCGTACAAGTACTACTAGGACACCTTATAACTAAAAAAACAAACAGTATATATCCTACAACGATCAATGTGCTGGGTAACTACGAACAAAGAGAGCAGTTTTAAGTTCTCGTTTGAATGCTTCTATTGTCTTTGCCATAGTTGTTGATGGTGGCAGGCTATTCCAAACTTTGGCAGCCACTACCAGAAACATGTGGTCACCAATGGTAACGTGGCGTGTAGACAGAACAACAAGAGTAAGACTGGACGCAGATCGCAATCGTTGACGAGAGTTGATGTCAGAAGTCTTGCAGAAACCAGCCGACAGATACAATGGCGTCAGACCATGAAGACACCGATAAGTAAGGATCGCCAATTTGTATTAAATCCGCTGTGGAATATGAAGCCAGTGAAGTTCATAAAGAAGCGGTGTCACGTGATCCGATCATCTGGCTTGATAGACAAGACGTGCTGCTGTATTGAGGACAGCCTGAAGTCTGTCAGTAAGTTGCCTTGGTAGCCCAGCCAAGAGCACATTACAATAGTCCAGGCGTGGCATAACCAGAGACACCACTAAACTCTTTACAACAGAAGGTGGAATTGAGTTCTGAATGCTTCTAATTCTTCTCAGGATTGAGAAGCAGCAGGATGCCGTTTTCTGAACATGTGTTGTCATGGAGATGTTACAATCAATGTACACACTGAGGTTCGGACACAAGCATCCCTAGCAATGTCTTCCGAACCAACGTGGATGGTGGTAGGTGGGATCTGATATTGACGACGTGTGGTCGAGCGCCATAGTATCTCCGTTTTATTGACATTAAGTTGCAGATGATTTGATTTAGTCCAATCAGCAATCTCACTGATGCAGCAACTCATCAGATTAGTAAGAAGATCCGTATCAGCTGGCTTGCAGACACCATACACCTGTGTGTCATCCGCATACAAATGGGGCGTCAGACCATGCCGTTCAATAAGTCACTGTAAGTCCACTGTATACAGGAGGAAGAGGATCGGTCCCAGAACTGAGCCTTGAGGAACAGCATAACGCACCTCACTTGGAGTGGAGGAAGATGTTGCACAACGGACGAATTATTATTATTATTATTATTACGAACATTTCTATAGTGCAAATAATCGCAAAGCAGCAAATGCGCTCATGTCAGTTGCGAACTGGATCAATCAAACAAGAATGTCTTCAGTTGTTTCCTAAAAGATAACAGCGTCATGGTTGAGTCAGAGAAAATTGCGTAGGTTCACTCAAGTATGAGCGAAACCAGCTGAGAACTACTCCGCCCAAATATCAGCTGAAACAACTGAGCTTCTGTCTGGCAAAGCCTACCTAAGATTAATTACCTGTATCATTATTACTGCTTATTACCTTCAAGACAATAACAACACAACAGCCCAGCTACTTGGCAGACGTCATTCAATTGCAGGGACAGTCTCGCCTACTTAGATCACGTGGTGCTAATAGACCGATAAAGCGGGGCACTCACCTTTCTCTCACCGACAGTTCCTTTACAATCGCTGCTCTGTCTGTTTGGAAAAATCTACCTAACTCTGTCACTTCGGACTTAACTGTTTCGTTGATTGTGTTTAAACTGTTTCTGCAGTTTGTGTTTACTGTTTAGGTCATGTAACTCACCCGCACTTCTTCTTCGAATGCCTTTCTTTCTGATTCAACGGCATCAGGTTGAGCCTGATGCAGGGCGAGTCCTCCTTGAATCTGGTTTGGCAGTCATTGACTATGTGGTTAGTCTGTCTGATCAAGGGCAACGGGTCACAACGGTGAAGCGCGCATCGGCCATGGCACTAGGTATGATTCTTCACTTGTGAATGACTTAATGTGTGTTAACAACCATGTAATAATAATAATAATAATAATAATAATAATCAATTAAGAAACCATTGATTACAGCCAACTAGATATTAAACTGAGCAATTATAAATACTGCCAGAATTAAGTACAATCATATTGTCAATGCAAACCAATTTCAACTGCCTACAACATCTGACTCAAATGAGCTACACACTGCAAAGCAACCATCAAACAAATGTGTTACCAGTAAATTTATGCTTCAAGCAAAAGTCAATACAGTGAATTATATACATCAAAATAATTCCTGCCAAATAATTTTAACTACAATCACAAAGGCACCAAATGCCAATCATCTGCAGCCATCATTATTGGCTAAACCTATATGCAGTGGCGGCTCCACAGAGGGGCCCGAGGGCGGCCCGTGCCCCCCTATTGAGTGCCTGCCCCCCAGTGGCCCTCCCTGTTTGGGCCCTATACTTAATACTACATACCTAACAACAAATGGTTGGCCCCCATGATTAGAAGTTGCCACCCCAACGCCACCCCCCACTTGCCAAATCTTGGAGCCGTCACTGCCTATATGCTATATAGGCTTGCACATGCATAACAGTTCTAAGAAAATTTTCTTCATTACAGTAAATCAACAATAACACCATGTGCAAGAAAGTGAAATGACAAATAGACAAGCAGGCACCCCCAAAAAAATGTCAGTCCCAAATTATTTCAGAAATGTTTTGTTTTTAGCTTAGTGAGCTTAGTAATGATGAAAATAATAATGATAAAGATTAGATGTTGTTCAGCCTAATTCAAATTGCAGCCTAATTCAAATTGTTTTTACTTAAGCACAATCTTCGCAATTCGCAGAAAGTACAGCTGAACACTAAATGCTGTTGTTGTTACACACCAGCCAGCGTTGCATACACTCTCCTCTACTGTGGAGGGATTTATGGCAGTTAGGGGAGGGGTCTTGTGAGAAATTATCTTGACTCATATACCGGTATAATTTTTTGCAAATTTTTTCAGGAGAAACCTAAGATTTTGGGGGGGAGAGAATGCAGCCTGTATGCAACACTGCACAACAGCTCCAAGTACTAGTAATTGCCAAAAACACATTGATTGTGACAGCTGCACTACTGAAACAGCAACAAATAGCTAGTAAATAGTCAACTACTATGTAATGGTAACATGTTTTGCACTTAACTTACATCCATAAACATTCAATAGTTTCAGTGTCATGTTAAAACCATCAATGAATTCATTTGCATGAACAATAACCATATAATCTTAGACACCATTGTTGAATTGGCCGATGTTGTATAACATCACCAAAGCATCAGTCACAGGTTCGGCACTTTATTTTCGTAAGTTATGAGCAAGTAATGAGCAAAAAAGCTATCAAAATAATGTGGGACCTACATTCAGCGGAGTGCCGACAAACATACTGGCGGTTTTACCAGAAAGTCATATGCAAATCACACTCAACTCTTTCATATCACAATTTACAAATTGTCAGGAATAATATGTGAGCTTTTAATGGCATTTAAGGCAACTAGCACTGCAACAGGGCAATTCATTAAAAGACTACTGGTAGATGTACAATGGAAGTTAATTCATTGTGATAGTTATAGATGGACGAATGAATGATTGCTTTCATTTGAGACCCTTTAGCCCAGGGATGGGCAAAGTGCGGCCCGTGGGCCGAATGCGGCCCTCGAAGCCATTTTCTGCGGCCCCTGACATCGAGAAATATTGCATTAATGTGCGGCTCTCTTAAATAAAACATATGAAACATTTGACAACGCCTCACTGGAAAATTCAGCATTCAAATTGGCATTTGATCATTAACCCGTTACAGGGGTTCGACGTCTTAAAACGTCGCCCGGAAATCATATGCGAACGGGGTCCGACGTTTTAAAACGTCGCGCAACTGTTTTGCTCTTCCACCACGGTGTTCGCCGTTTCAAAACATTTTCTTGATTTGATTTGATTTCCTTTTTGGCACGGATGGATGGTAAGTACAATAAAAATGCTAAACAATGATGCAAACCACATCTTTGTAGCTTCTATATAGCCTGAAGATTTCAAGATTCTCGCAAAAAATTTCACTTCTCCGAGCAACGGATGCCTGGTGTAGAAACACCATAACTCCCCCAAATTGGGTCCCATCTTCAACATTTTTGAACTAATCTGTTCCAAAGACACCCACCTACAACTTTGCCACTGAACCTAGGGGGGTCACTGCTGAAAAAATTTTTTATTGACCTTTGAACGTATTTTTTGGAAGGGGGTCATATTTTGGTCTGTAGGGTGGGCCCAACCCCCGAAATTTCTTTTTTGGCACGGATGGATGGTAAGTACAATAAAAATGCTAAACAATGATGCAAACCACATCTTCGTAGCTTCTATATAGCCTGAAATATAGTAAGTTTAAAAAGTACATGTTCACAGTTCAAACAAACGCTTTCCCCCAAAATTAGTTACCAAAATTGGTAACGTCTTGTAAAAATTAATTCCCCCTTCAACGGATTAACTAGAAATAATGCTTTTAATATTTACAATTTTTTCGAATTAACAGCCTTGGCTTATTAATAATTTACTTTTACTGAGCAGTATATAATACGTTATGTTAAAGTCGTTTTGGAGACTGCTTTAAAATTTAATCCTAAATGCTGAAAAAAATTGTGCAGCCCTCAGCTTTCATCGCAGACACTTTTGCGGCCCTCGGATAAAAATTTGTGCCCATCACTGCTTTAGCCCATGTCTATCTATACTTAGAAATACATTTAATACAGAAAATGCGGTTTACAACTTATGAGGTTTACAACTTACTAAGTGCCTCAAAGATTATGTATAAAACTTAATTCAGAGAGCAATTATTGCACTGACCGCCATCTATTTTCATCACAAACTAAAATGTCATACTTGCTTTATTGCAATACAGCAGATTGTACCCATAGTTAATTTATTATTAATAAATCAAATCTTATCAATGCATCAGTAGTAGTAGTAGTAGTAGTAGTAGTAGTAGTAGTAGTAGTAGTAGTAGTAGTAGTAGTAGTAGTAGTAGTAGTAGTAGTAGTAGCAGTAGCAGCAGTAGTAGTAGCAGCAGCAGCAGCAGCAGCAGCAGCAGCAGCAGCAGCAGCAGTTGTAGTAGTACAGAGACAGACAAAAACATAGAAAGAGAGAGAATCGTTGGAATTACTCACACGAAGGGACAACTTTACGCCAAATAAACCGATCCAGAATGCATGTGAACGCTCTGCGGTTACATTGCAACGATCCAATGGTTTTATGTCACTTTCCTTGTCCGTAGATGGCTTTGGTCCTTTGGAGATTGTTTCAATGAAAGCCGTTCGCCGTCCTTTTCATTCGACGGCGACGACCGACCTTCAGATGAACTCTTGACTTGGCCCAATTAGTCAATAACCAGTTATTAGGTCGGTTCATATTTTCATAATACAACTGTGTCCAGCCATAGATGCCAACACGACTACGACTTCGTGCTATTAATGTTGCGAATATATCCACTTTTTCGCGTTAAGGCTTTATGGGGGTCTTTATATTAGTTTTAAATTATTATTATTATTATTCCTTAATCCAACCTGTCATTTATTGTGAATCGAATTTGCTAGAATGACCATGGTAACTTACAGGGAGTATTAATATCTATGCCTAGGGTTGTGAGTTCGGAAATTTCCGGAAATTACCTGCGGAGCTTTTCCTTAAATTTCCGGGAAAATAGCGGTGGTGACATCTGTATTGCAGTTTTAATAAGCTCTACAGATCAATGTTTATTCTAGCCACCTTGACATTGGGGGGATTTTGAAATGTTTGGGGGGACAAGGTCTGAGTCTCCACACTTTTGGGGAGGGAAAATTTCCATCCCCCAGCCAACATATAAAAATTTGGGGGAATTTTAAAACTTGGGGGAATTTCCCCAGAGAAGGCCTAGAATAAACACTGTCTACAGATATGCTTTGTAGATGTTATATATAAGCATATACCATGTACGTTTTTCTAGATTTTGCAATTTCATTTTTAGCCCATTGAAATCAGAAGCACTTGCAAAGTAAATCTGCCACTGTAGGCCTACAGTAGGCTTTATTTAGGGGCTGTCCATTAATTATGTCAACAATTTTTGGGCAATTTCTGACCCGCTCCCCTTGTCAACAACTGTCAACTTTCAGTGACCCCCTATAATTAGGTCAAAAACTTTTGATTCCTCCCACTAAGACCAGGTCTTTAGAAGGTTATTATTTTTGCAGCGATGAGACCTTTTCCTCTTTCTTTTTTATAAAACTTCTTAGCGTGGTGGTGATGACCTTTTTTGCTTGTCAAGCTTTTTTCCTTTGTAGTAAATAGTATTCCATGAAATTTCCTATTTTTATCACTTGTAAAAAAAATTAAATTGTTGACGTCAACTTCTCTTGACCACCCCTCCTCCCCCTGTCAACAACTGTCAAACTTTTTCAAACCCCCTCCCCTATTTTGTTGACGTAATTAATGGACAGCCCCTGATGTCTTTAACGTTAAGCTGTATTTTATGGACAACCTACCGCATTGCTAGCCATGATCAAATCAGAGACGCGTCCTATAAATTCACCTGCACCTTTAGATTATAATGATAAGCCATAACAGAAACAAGTTACAAGTAACCAGAAAAACTTAAACCAATACTTAGCGATCTGTGATTCAAAATTGAGGAACTTAGGCCTATAGTTTGGTTTAGCTTTTGGCAGTTGGGCAAAGTTGATCGTTAAATTTGCAAAATAGGCCCTACGCCTGTCTAGACTTATGGGCAGGCCTATCGTTATTCGTCAGAGTAGCCAACAGGCTCAAAAGTGTCTTTGCTCAAGACTTAACTAAACTAGAAAATTGTTGGCATTCCGTCAATAAATTGCATTTCATGTATAGGCCTACGCACAAACAGTTCATCAGTTCATAGAAATAAACTTATTTAAAAGTTCAAACAATAGACTATATACAATGGCGTCGTGAGCAGTGGCGTAGCTAGGATTTTTAGGCCCTAATGCAAAAATTATTAATGGGCCCCTTCAACTTAAAAAGTCACAACATGACGAACAGTGCACTAAGGCTTAAAAATTTAACACTTAATAATAATGCATTGTCTGTCACCGGATTCCGGAAACCGAAAACTGTAAACGGCTTTGTTTTTGTAGCGCTGTCATATTTAATACCTACCAAAATTGTCTGACTAAGACTGGTCTTTGAGGTGTTTTTAATTATTTACTTTTGTTATTATTTACTTTCTTTTTTACATTGGTGGTCAAAAAGGGCCCCAGTTATTCTGGACCCTAATGCCTTGCTTATTCCTGCTATATGGTACATGTAGCTACGCCTCTGGTCGTGAGTTCAGTGTATATATATATATATATATATATATATATATATATATATATATATATATATCAGATGTCTTATGGAACCTATAGCTAGGCTAAGCGTGTGTTGTATGGACCGTGTCACCATCTCCAATTTTCTTATGTACAGTAGGTCAATAGATTGTCGTTTGTTTTTTGAGTGCTGTTAATCGAGCCTTTCAGAATCTCTCGTGGGTTCTCCTGATCCTCGGAAGAGCAAAGACCTGAGGACGGGAATCGTCGTAATAAGACGCGGCTCTCCTTCGCTTGGCTCTGACGACAGCGATCACTGTGACGACCACGAGGACGAACGCAACGACCGCCAAGACGACCAGAAGGGCAACCAACTCCGGACGCATACCAGCGGAAGAGCTGCCTGCACAGAAGATAGCCCGCATGATCTTTTTACAAGTTTTTAGGCTAAATTCTGCATTAAGAATATAATGATTATCAGGGCCGGATTAAGGTCTGAGTGGGCCGTCGCCTATACTGAAAATCTCTGACAAGCAAAAAAGGTTATCTCCCTCCCAAATCGTTCTGACAAGCAAAAAAGGTTATCTCGAAAATCGGTGGGCCTATTTTCATGATGGGCCGGGGGCTACAGCCCCTTAGCCCCCGCCTTAATATGGCCCTGATGATTATGCACTTTTATCGCACCATTTACAGTATAATACGCTGTGAAGGAATTAATCGAAGGTACTTCAAATCCGTCGGAAAAAGACCAGGTCATTCCAAAGATCAGTCAGTGGAGGTGTCCTGTAGGCTATACCTGTATTTACGGATTGTGCGCTTGGGTCTTCGACTCGCAAACTCGTCTGAACTTCGACACTGGACGCGGCTCGTTTCCGTCTGATCAGAATCAGTGTCTGTTCCTCCTCCTCCTTCTCCGACCCTTCGTCTCGCTTTTTCCTCCTCCTCGTCTGCACTGCATCGCAGTAAGCCTAGAAATCGACAAATTGAAAGACATTCAGAGCCGTCGAAGGTCTAGAACGGCGATGCGCAACCTGCGGCCGTGGCTAACAACTTGGCGGCCGTGCACATGTATTTTAAAATGTATGTGATGGCGGCCGTTGGCATATATAGGCAGGAAATAGTGAAATTTTATTCCACGAAAAACAAGGACCGCCCCTTGGCCCCTTGCTAAACAACGACTTCCTCGCATAGTCGCATACCTGGCTTTTCTGTTGGATTTGATAACCCATCTCGGCTATCTTAATCAAAGTCTGCAAGGCAAAGCAACAACAGTTTGCCTCATGCATAGAAAAGTTAAAGACTTCTTTGACAAAATTAATGTCGTCTCCTCAAAAGTCATCTGCAGCAGCGTAATTCATGTCATTTTCTACAACGTAGGCCTATGGCTCTGATTTACAGCAAAGACATACAAGGACACGAAATTCCAACCATCCACTATTCTAGTGTTTTCGATGGGCTCTTGTAGGAATTCACCGCCCGTTTCCAAAATTCTGAAAATTATGTCTCTCCTACCTTGTCATAATTGACGCAACTCAGATCTTTGATCAAACAGAGTCTCAGAGCGCAATGGAAGTATACTTCGCTGCTGCTCGCCAGCTTGAAGATCGGCACGGAACCACTCTTCACAATTAATTGATTGTTGCTGACCGCACTCGTCCAATACCAACTGGGACCGGTAACCTCTCCCGGAACCGGACAGCTGCAAAGAGAGATACGGAAAGATGATCGTATTAATAGGAGTTATCAGGGCCTGTTTTTAACGTGCAGTGATACACAAAATGCGCTGCTTAGGCCTATGTGCAGTGATAAAATGAAAATGTGCGGTGGTAAAATGAACTTTTCTGTGCTTTGTGCAGTGATAAATTTTCCAGACGACCTGTTTTTGCTTGTTTTTTGCGTGGATGTCTACAATTTTTTTGAGTTTAGTGTAGTGATAATTTTTTCTTAAAACAGTCCCTGGGAGTTATAATTATTCAGCTTCAAGTTTTATCCTCTCGAGTTAAAGATTAGAGCGAATGTGACCTGGCATCAATTAATGGGCGCCCATAGAAATTTTTCCAGGAGGCAAATGCAATGGTCGTGATTTAATATTTTGGCAAGGCTTTCAAATACAAAATTTGCAAATTTTTAACGATTGCCAAGAATGCCAGGTAAAATTCAAACAAAGTCATGTACTGTTAAGCTATCAATGACGTAACTAGGGGTCAAATTGGAACCCGGGCAGCTGGTCAACTTAACCCCTTAACCGTGTATTTAACTGTAACTCAATGTAAAATGGACGGATATATCCGGGATCCTCAGTTAAGGGGTTAACAACAATCATTGTGAAAGTGAAATTCGTAAAATATCAGTATTTTATTCGTCCTTATTAATTCAAATGTTAAAAACGCCAACGATTGAAAGTCGTTGAGTGATTCGTCGCATCAACAATTTAGTTTAATGCTACTAAATTCAAATTGTTTTAGTGGTCAATTTGGCAGAAAGCAAAGTAACCCGGGCATTGCCCGTAATTGCTCGGGCTTGGCTACGCCACTGACTCCTTTACTTAATAATAATAATGTGATTTTAAGTGGTTTAGGAGGCTAAGTAAGCCTGTGTGAAAACCACTGAAAATCAAGTAGTGTTTTATTGTGAAGATATTGGTAAAATTTAAAATATAGTTGACTACAAAAATAGATTTGCACTTTCCAAGAGGACAACTGCATCCTCTTGCCGCCCCAATGTATGGGAGCCCATGTTCACATCTAGCCAGATTTTATATGCCTATCATCATCATCAGCAGCAGCAGCAGCATCAGTGACAGTGGCAAGGACGGTTCCAAGAATTCTTGGTGGGGGATGCAATGAATTTCTAGGAAGTTGATTGGGGAGGGTGCAACGAAATCCCAAAAAAGTTTGACAAGAAAAAGGTCATCAGCTCCAGCAAATAATGTAAATAGGCTAACTTCCCGGAAAAGGTTGACAAGCAAAAAAGGTCATTAGCTCCAGGTTCGTACGTATTGCCACACACACACACACACACACACACACACACACACACACACACACACACACACACACACACACACACACACACAAGGATAACGACTCGGACAACCCAGAGAAAACGCCGACGATAAGCGTAAAAAAGCTCGGTGGGTGGATGCATCCCCAGCAGTCATCCCCAAAGTGGAACCGGCCCTGATCATTGTCGTCGTCGTCGTCGTCGTCGTCGTCATCGTAAGCCGTCTTAAACAGTCTTGAAAAAAGAAGCGGCAAACCCGTTGTTCGTAAGCGCTCTGGTTTCGGCCGTTGAGTCTGGCATGACGGGCGATGTGGACGCCGTACAACGCACTACCTGAAGACCGGCGTAATTCGCTGTTTTGATCGCACAAAAAGAACATCACAGTAATATCATGAATCGTCCAAGATCGTTGTTTGGCCGACTTTAATTAATATATTCACTTAATCGTTAGAACAGACAACTCCAGAGTGTGTTAAAGAGCAGTTCCACTCCCAAGAATTTCCAGCGCGCGTGGTATAGGCCTATATCAGTGTTTAATCTAGGCCGTTTCCGGAGGGAAAATTGCCATTTCCTTCCGGAAATTTCAAATTTCTCCCCGGAAATTGTGGAATAATACATGGACTAACAGCGGCCCCTAGCAGAATTCCCCCCGCTTTGTCAGTTCCCCCGGATATTTCAGTTTTCCCCCAGGAGTCCAGGAGTCTAGATTAAACACTGGCCTATATAGGCAGGGTGTCTTACAGACTCTGGCTTTAGATCATGTATTGAAAGATAATGTAAACGTATATGAACATAAACATCATTTCCAGCGCCATGAAAATTATATATGTGCTATTAACCAAATGCGGCTGTCAGGGTCGGATTAAAGTCCGAGTGGGTCTGGGGCTAGGAAGTAAAAAAAGGTTTTAAAAGGTTTTTAAAAATGGTCGTCGCTTCCATAATTTGAAAATTGCCCCTGTAAAACTTCCCGCCGCCTTCGCTGAAAAAATCTCTGACAAGCAAAAAAAGAAAAGTCGTCGCTGGAAAAACGGTGGGCCTATTTTTTTATGGTGAGCCTGGGACTTCAGCGCCCTCAGTCCCGCCTTAATATGACCCTGGCGGCTGACATTCTCAAATGTAAAAAATGCAATGGATGATACACCAAGTCCCATTTATAGTCCTGCAGAAAATAGCAGAAGATTAGTGTTTATTTTAGGCCTTCTCTGGGGAGAATTCCCCCTCAAGTTTTAAATTCCCCTCAAAATTTTTATATGTTGGCAGGGGGAATGGAAATCCCCAAAGTGTGGAGACTCAGACCTTGTCCCCTAAAGATTTCAAAATCCATCCCCTCCCAATGTCAAGATAGCTAGAATAAACACTGGCAGAGGATGAAGACAGTGGGCTTGTTAAATACGCTCGCGTTTGGGCCTATGCCCATAGATCGCAATGGGTCATCAATGCTGGAAGGTCACTTGGATCATGGGTCAATAATTGGTCGTGACCATTGACCAATCAAATGTTTAGGACTGGATGCAGTATATGCAACGCATGAAATTTTAAGTTCACGTACATTGACAAATGGATATTCGCAATTCAATCTTTGCATTTTGATGGCGTTATTATTGATTACTTGTATCGGTAAAATCTTGATTGGTTTGTTCGTCGACTTTTGTGGTTCGCTGGCCGTGTGATTTTTATGTCTCCGATCGATACTCGACATCCGTTTGACTTACCGTCCATGCTCATGTTGATGACGAACTTGACGGGATCTCCGACGATCAGCGTCACTCCTTGGGCAATCCTCCGGTCGAACTGATCGGTCACCTGGATCGTAATATTCGGATTCACCTGCGAACCACGATCATTTCCATTCACCCTAAAACAGCAAAATAGTTTAACTCTCTCTCTCTCTCTTCTTTCTCCCTCTCCCTCTCTCTCTCTCTCTCTCTGTCTCTGTCTCTGTCTCTGTCTCTTTCTCTGTCTCTCTGTCTCTTTCTTCTCTCTCTCTCTCTCTCTCTCTCTCTCTCTCTCTCTCTCTCTCTCTCTCTCTCTCTCTCTCTCTCTCTTTCTCTCTGTGTCTGGCTGTCTCTTCGTGTTTTACTGACGATTTGACAATTCTTTGTTTTTCACTGTGCAAAGTAGTCCTTGCTGAAGTATATTGACTGGATGCATACTTTCAAATTGCTAGAATGGCTGATCTACGAACAGTTTCACAATAATCCTTAAATTTTAAATATGAGATCTGAAATCGAAAGAGAGAGAGAGAGAGAGAGAGAGAGAGAGAGAGAGAGTGTGTGTGTGTGTGTGTGTGTGTGTGTGTGTGTGTGTGTGTGTGTGTGTGTGTGTGTGTGTGTGTGTGTGTGTGTGTTAGACAAGAGACATTTGCGGGAGTGATTGTATAGTATTTGAGAGCCAGACCGATGGGGGAGGATCAGACCAGCAGGGAAAGAATTTTAATTGTGCTAAATAAATCAGTTGAACGAGTCAACGACAGCATGAAAATTCTCCTTGCTGCCATGTATATAACGAATCAGTGCAAGGGTGTCAGTAAGACTCTTCCCTTCCTCCCCTACAGATACACGGTGGAGATACCGGGCTTATCCACCATAGACTGTCACCCGTTTGTCCGGCCGGATACCCTGGATTTGACCTGGATCTTTAGTGATTTGGATTTGGTGTGCCATCGGTTGATGCTCCTGTGCATTATGAAAGTGGCGCTATAGAAGTTTAAGATTAGATTAGATTAGATACCACACCGGCGGTGTGAGCTTGCAATGCTTTGATACCTTCCGACTCCAATCCCAGGAAATGTCTGATCTTGAAACGCTGAGAACGAGCAGTAGACGTTGAATATGATCGGCGTTACAGTGCTTATCGATCGGCCCGATGTATCGAACTGTTGAACCTCGATCGAATTCATGTATCTCTTATTGTGAGACTGACAGAAAATTAAAGCAACTCTCGATCGTCATAGGAGACGCGAAGAACAGAGAACGCAATAGGTCCATTTACTGCGGAAGAAAACGTTGAAGAGTGAAGACATCACATTGGTGAGACAATTGCTTTGTCTTTCTATATCACAGGCAGGTTAATAACTGAGTTCACAGTTTAATATGCAATTAAATAGATCTACAGTGACAATTTCAAGATCATAACTTGGATAGTCTCATTATAGGACTAGTGAGTTTATATTCGTTAATTTGAAATTTAGGCAGGGACGTAGCTAGGCATGGGCTTGGGTGGCCAACTTTTAATCATGGGGGCCAACCGTTTGTTGCTAGGTATGTAGTATTAAGTATAGGGTCCCAACAGGGGAGGCCAGTGGGGGCAGGCACTCAATAGGGGGCACGGCCCCCGCCCACCTGTGGAGCCGCCACTGAGTACTACTGATGAAGGTTTTGGTAAAAGGAAATCTGCTCACGTTATCGATAACAGTAGTTCCACACGTGTCCATGTCGGTGCTGTTAAGACTCAACAGCAGTTGTTCGTTGTTGACGGCACAGACTTGTCCTGTCTGCGTCACTTCGCTGCCGACGCACTGAGGAGTGCGCAGGTAACCCGACGCAAACATCTTCCAGCCGTTGGTGAAGTTAACCTGAGGATGTGGACCGTAGCAGACGTGCATCGCCTGCATGCTGCACGAGACGTTAACTGAGCACACGACGAAAAAGAGATGTACAGTAATATCTTCATGATCCACTTCTCAACTGTTCTACCATGCATTGTGGCTGTCGTTTAATTCTAAACTAGTTTGGTTTTGTCCTACGCAATATTTCATCACAGACAATACGCAGTACGAAAATTGCTTTAATCTCCGTGGCTGGAAAAAGTTATGGATGCACTGCCTCAGTGGCGGCTCCACCGGGGGGGCCAGGGGGCCCGTGCCCCCCTATTGAGAGCCTGCCCCCAGTACCCCCCCAGTTGGGACCCTATACTTAATGCTACATACATTAAACAACAAATGGTTGGCCCCTCCATGATTAGAAGTTGCCACCCCAACTGCCCCCCACTTGCCAAATCCTAGAGCCGCCACTACACTGCCTTAGGCCTATATAGGGCCTATAGGCTAAGTTGTTTTAATTGTTGATAGTGAACTGAGGTAACCGTCGATGCATAGAGCCTATATAGGTGGTATCCAGCTGCTAACCATGAATGATTTCGCAGTTGGTGCCTGATCGTGAGATGAGACACTGACAGAAGACGTTTTGTCCATCGTCCTGCAAAACGCACGTTCCTTCGTTGTTCTCGCACTCTGAGCACTGCGGCTTAACGACTGTCGTCACTATCTTACCTGCAAACGACATTATACATTCGAAGATTATCAGTGCAGTCATAAAATACAGATTTGAATGTAGGCTAGAGTTAGATTCCACAAGCGTGAACTTCTATTAGGCAGCTAAGCTTGAGTCCACCCCAGGCAACCCCACTTTTTGAGAGACCCGGATAGGAAAGGGGAAAGGTAGGCCTAGAGGTCTAGGCCGTACTGGTTGGATCCCTCATTTTTTCATCAAAGTTTACGTTAATGGTAGATTTCGAAATAAGTGATTAGGCTAATTATAGCACTGGCGGTTCCACCATGTTGATGACTGGGGATGCATCCCCCCCACCGGGTTTTTTTTGCTTGTCAGCATATTTTTTCGTAAGATTTTTTAAAATGTTTGCATACGGTGAACTTAATGCCGCGGATGCGGATGACCTTTTGCAACCTATTTTCCGGTAAATTTACAAAAAATCAACTGAAAAATACTGCGGATGACTTTTTGCCTCTCAGCCTTTTCCGGCAAGGTTTATTAACATTTAGTGGGCAAAATCATTAATAATTACTTTTTATCTCATTTCTTTTTAAACTTTGCATCCCTCACCAAATTCCTATAAAAAAAATTTCCTCCCCACCAAGAATTCCTAGAACCGCCACTGTTAGTTAGGCCGTTAGGGACTAGAACAATAAGATCAGGGTTCTTCGGGAAAACTTTCTGGAAGACTTTTCTCTGAATCGAACCGCCATTTCCTAAGAGACCTGCTATCTTCGATCGGTAACCGATTGCATGCAAGGTAACTTAACATGCACTTGCGTCAGGGACGTCATTTGGGGGGCAGGGGGCATTTGCCCCCTGATTGTGAGAGAAAAAATTTTTTCTTGTGTTATTTAGTTTTTTGTTTTTTACATGCCCTAAAGGAGCGACTGATATGATGTATATGATATGATGTGGAGTAGTGTGTGTGAAAAGTAACTAACCGTTATAAACGCGGCTGACGAGCAAAAAAAAAAAAGGTCGTCAACTTTTTCGCAAACTTGTAACTTGTCAGGGCAAAAGTGTTTTGCCCTCCCCTGAAAAACAGTGAAATGACGTCTCTGACTTGCGTTAACCGATTTATCGAAATCGACGATTTATAGTTTTACAACTAGTCTTTAGCTACACGCGATGCGCGCGCGCGTATGTGTGTGTTCGTGTGCTCCGCTTGAACGCGTTTAGGTTATTCATTCGCAAAATTTATAGACTCGTTAATTTCAGCAACAACTGTTTAAATTGGTGGGCATTCGATTTTTGAGAGAGAGAGAGAGAGAGAGAGAGAGAGAGAGAGAGAGAGAGAGAGAGAGACGTGAATGGGATCTGACCGCATTTGGAGTCTTCTTTTTTCCCGCTGTTCTGCATGTTGTAGGCGTAGAAGTCGGACAGGCATCGGCAGCGCATTAGACCTGCGTTGTCTCCCGAATCCGTGCATTCACTGTTGGGCACTTTGACCGTGCACTGAGAAGTATTCAAGCACATGTCTCCGAGATACACTGTTCAAGCAACAAATACAGCATTACGTTAAACGTTAAACGTTAAACATTAATAATAATAATAATAATAATAATAATAATAATAATAATAATAATAATAATAATAATAATAATAATAATAATAGGGCCTAATGAAAATGATAGGCTAAAGGTAATGATAACGATAACGATAATGATAACGATAATGATAATGATAATGATAATAATAACAGTAATGTGGCCTCTTCTGTTGCTATAATGGCACATCTACTTTTCCAGTCATTATTGTGTATGTTTCTATTAAATCTTCTTTCTTTCTCTTTCAGTCGCTAAACGCGGTTTTGGTCATGATGGAAAAACTTCCGTTTTCTCATCAGCCTACCAATCTGGTGATTTTTCTCTACAATTACTAGTTTTGCGGGTCCCCATTTCATTATTTCATTAATAAACATCTTTATTCGTGACAAGCACAGCATAACAAAAGTAGTACACAACCAGCAGTACACAACCAAGGAAAACACAAATCAGCTGAACAAAACTAAATAATAATAATAATAATAATAATAATAATAATAATAATAATAATAATAATAATAATAATAATAATAATAATAATAATAATAATAATAATAATAAAACACAATCTAATAATAAACAAATAAACTAGTGGCCATATAGGCCAAACCAGTGGTCTAGGCCCTGTTTGTAATGCTGTATACTGTAGCTCTCTAAAATTCATCAGACTTGAGAAGTTTCTTACTGAAAATGTTATATATATATATATATATAATTATATTTAATTATATATAATTATATATAATTTTTATATATATATATATATTTGAGCAAAAATTTGCTCGACGATTAGCTCAACAATCCGGAGACAAAATGGAAGCCAGTTTCTTGTTCCAGCCTTTGTCAGTCACAATTCAACGCTTATTAAAACGCAGTCGCCTTCCAAGGGTCTTTTCCACACCTCGAACCGGACGAGAGTTAGCCGCACACAATTTCTATATGTCTTATATGTCTCCGGACAATTTTTTCATAAGTCCTCGGGAATGAAGTACCACGGGCATTATATATATATATATATATATATATATATATATATATATATATATATATATATATATATATACACAGAAAAAAAGTTGTGTAACGTTACACCAAGACTTGGTGGTAATTCAGCTGCCACCATCGCTTGGTGTAACCTTACACCAAGCGATGGTGTACTCAAAACGCGAACCAGGTGTAAAGTTGACACCATGCTTTGGTGTAACCTCGGGAAAACTTGGTGTAAGTTAACCCCAAATTTTGGAGTAAATTTACCCCGAAAGCAGGAGTAGGGTTACATTAACATTGTGTAAAGTTGACACCATGCCTTGGTGTAAATTCGGGAAAACTTGATTTAAGTTTCCCTCCAAATTGTTTTAAAGTGGAATAGTGGGTACATACAATATACAAAAGTACAAAGCAACATAACAAAGCAAAGGGTAAGTTTACACAGAAAGCAAAAGTAGGGTTATCTTATTATATAATTCTCGATGTCTGTCCGTCGCGTCTGTCCGTCCGCAACACGGCGGGTATTGCAAGACGCTGTTGTCATTGACAACCAAATATTGTTTAATCAAAACGGAGCGTTTAACGAAGCGTCTTAATTGCAGCTTAAACCCCGTCCCTTCCCTCACCCCAATCCCTCTCCCAATCGTCCAGGCCCCAACCCATTCCGCCCTGGCCCCATACCCCCTTTTCCCTTCCCTTTCCCCATCCCCTTCCCTCTCCCCATCCCCTCCCAATCGCCCCCAAACCCCCTTTCCCTTCCGTCTCCCCAACCCTTTTCCCTCTTCCATCCCTCTCCCAATCGCCCCCAAACCCCGTTCCCCTTCCGTCTCCCCAACCCTTTTCCCTCTCCCCATCCCTCTCCCAATCGCCCTGGCCCCAACCCATTCCGGCCCAGGCCCCAAACCCCGTTTCCCTTCCCTCTCCTGATCTCTTTTCCTCTCCTCATCTCTCTCCCAATCACCCCGGCCCCAACACATTCCGGCCCCGGCCCCAAACCCCGTTCGCCTTCCCTCTCCCCATCCTTTTCCCTCTCCCCATCCCTCTCCCAATCGCCCTGGCCCAACCCATTCCAGCACCAACCCATTCCTGCCCCGGCCCTAAACTCCCGTTCCCCTTCCCTCTCCCTATCTCCTTCCAACTACCCATCCCTCTCCCAATCGCCCAGGCCCCAACCCATCAGCGCTCCGCCCTACCCCACCGGCCCCAAACCCCGTTTCCAAACCTACACAACGCTGCTCCGAAAACCCGTACAACCCACCTTCCTCCTCCCAAACCTCCCTTCTCTCTCCCAATGCCCTGCCCCCCATTATATATATATATATATATTTATTTATTCATTCCTAGCCTCAATACCTATTTTTTATATTTAACCCCTCAAGTGGGGATTAAATTTTAAGACGTCGTCACCGTACTGGGGATTTAATTTTTGGAAAATCGTTCTCAGAAATAATTGCTGTAACGTTTTAAATTTGCTATATCTCGGGCTATATAGGAGCTAAAAAGATGAGGTTTGCACCATTGTTTAGATTGTTTATTCCTCTTTCTAACCGTCCGTGCAAAACAAAAAAATTTGGAGGTAGAGTCCACTTTACGGCCTAAAATATCACCCTCTCCCCTCGAAAAATGTTTAAAGCCCCCTAGCAAATTATTTTAAGCGGTAACCCCACTTTGGTCAGCGGCAAAGTTCTAAAGGGATGTCAGAGGAACAAAATAAACCAAAAAGTTTGAAAATCGGTTGACATTTGGCAAAGATCTATCAATTCTAACCCGATGACCCCAATGTTTGAACATAAGTATTATCGGCGAATTTCGCGAAAGTTTTGAATTCTGAGAAAGCTTCCAAATTTTTTTGAATTTGCTACATCTCGGGCTATATAAGAACTAAGAAGATGAGGTTTGCACCATTGTTTAGCTATTTTATCCCTCTTTCTAACCCTCTGTGCAAAACAAATAAAGTCCAGCATTCAAGAGCTTTCCGACAATCAAGTGAGAATGAGGAGCAGGCTGTTGCTCGGCGTGAAAAATCAGCACAGCAAACAAGAGAATCAAGCACTACATGTCGTTCGACACTGCCAAATCATTACATTAACGTTGACTATAAAGTTTCAGAAAATTCACGCGAATGGGCGTTAACTTGGTTGAAGGAAAAGGCGGCGAGTTAAGGACAATCAATTGCGCAAAATGCTATTGCATTTGCGCAAAATCGGGTGGTAGAACAGCCAATCTCCCCCGTCATTTTTGACGGGTAAACACCTAGTATTTAATATATTAATATTGCGTTGCCTGTAAAATCTGTACCGCTATTTAGGGAGTTCTAAACCGGCGATAGAAAGGTGTGCTAAACTCACTATCCTAATATTGCTCCCTTTCCTTAACGTTTTGCGCCATATACAGAATACTTGTTTCTTTGTTTCTCTACGCTATTTTGGTAATTATCATCTATGTATTATTTCTATAGGACCTCAGGCTTATTTATTATTGATTATTAATTCTTTTCACTGCTATTTTCTGATTTCGCCACACTATAGGTTACTCGACTAGGGTAACATTTACACTTAAATTAATCGTAACTTTACACAAAATTTTCTCGGTATACACTTCAGTGTAACCTGGTGTAACGTTACACGTAGGTTACTCGACTAAGGTAGCATTTACACTTAAATTCATCGTAACGTTACACAAATTTTTCTCTGTGTATATATGGGAATGATGTCGGGAACTAGACGAAGAGGGCGACCAGGGAGACGATGGGCGGATGACGTGGAAGAGTGGACAGGAATGAAAATGTCAGCAGCAGTCAAGAAGACAGAAGATCGACATGGTTGGAGGAAAGAAATTCATGCTGTCACCTTAACTTCAGTTCATGAAGGAACAAGGAGAAGATGATGATGATGATATATATATATATATATGAGTTTCTGTTGATGAGTTTCTGTTGCCTACTTTTCAGTACTCAACATTAAATCTTCCTCATTGAGGTCATTTTTCTGATTTCATAATATCGTTGTTAGGCCTATTCTTCAACTGGAAAAATGATATTGACAAGAAACTGATCCTATATGCCTACAAGCAGCCTACAGAGATGATCATACGTGTTCTGGATCATGCTTCGTGTCTAACCTATAGGCCTATACACGACATCCTGCGGTTCGTTATCCTTTTGGCCTAAATCTCAAACACGCTCTATTCACTTGGACTCCAATTTGAAGCGCAAAGCTCCAAAATCGAAATGATGAGCGAGAGATTCGACAGCCGTTATGAGATCGGTCTCTAACGACGACTTTATTAAGTGCATTTTGAGCTGATCTTTTGGTCCAGATCACAGTTTTACAATATGGTGTTGGATTAAAAGGAATTTTTTTGCGTTATAGTAGACTGTAGAAGGCACTTCTCATTATTTGTTCTATCAGTGGCGTATGGGTTCCACGAATTTTTGGTGGGACATGCTAAGAATTTATAGGAAGTTGGGGGGATGCAAAGAGAAGGAGAAGAAAAAACTTGTTAGAAAGTCATTGCCCACTAAATGTAAATAAACTTGCGGGAAAAGGCCAGCCACAGTATTTTCCAAAAAAATAGTTTTGCAATTACCGGAAAATACGTTGACGAGCAAAACAATCTCTTTGGGGAGTTGCATCCCCAGTCATCAACATGGTGGAACCGCCACTGGGTGTAAAACCTATATTTGCTGGTTTAATTTAATATCTGACCTCTTGCCATGGGCGTCAAATACCCTATAGATACGACCCTGGTCTGGCCACTGTGTATTTCTCAAACCCAGTGTTTTATACAGGCCTGTTAGAAGGGGAGATTCCCCCCCCAAAAAAAAAACAACTCAAAATCCCCTCAAAAGTCCCAGCACTTACACACATTTTGCATTGAACTGTCTTTTCTCTTCCAAACAAGTCGATCCCCTGAAAGCCTCACCCCCACCCCCACCCCCACCCCCCAAAGGCCTGGAGTCTGGATAAGACACTGCTCAAACCTACTTTGGAGCCCAACCTGGAATCTACTGATTCGCAATCTGGATTGTTCTTTTTTCCTGTTATGACTAGATTTTCCTTAACTAATGATAATACTGTATGTTCTAAAACTGTCTTGCTAATTTTTGCTCAAAGTGGCACTACTTAGCCTTAGGCTTACGGCACTGCATGATGATTGTCGCATGCAGTTTCGAATTTGAGTTGGCTACCAACGAATAACCTTTCAAGGACTGGACTCTAGGCTGCATCCCTATAGCTATGTAAGGCCTATTTAGCCTAGTACATTATATACTTCTAGATGGCAAACTAAATCTGTAATTCTAAAGTGCTGTTATCGTGCTGTGATCTATGCTATTTTGTGTCGAAGCACCTGCAGTGTTGTCGATGCATGTCCCATTGAAGGTCAAAATTTGAGTTTCGTTGTTTATGCGAAGCAGCTTGCAGCTATTTATTCCCAATGATTTAAAGTTTTAAACGCAGCCGGTCCTGCTCACAATTCTAGCTCAGTTCCAAATAATATTGTACGCCTACAGATGCCTGTATTTTGATTGCATTTTGATTTTGAGCAGCGGCGTGAACCTGGCGTCAAAATTGAGAGGGGATGAAATCGTTCATAAAGTCAGGTCAGACCTCCTTTTCATCGGCAAAAAGTCTTGACGAGCAAAAAAGGTAATCCACAACGAGTGATTTTACCAGATTTTACCATAAAGCACAAAACATTGGAGGGGGATAATTGATACTCTGTCCCCCTCTTACTAATTATTGGGGGGACCGTCCCCCCCTCCGTCCCCCGTGTTTTACGCCCATGATTTTGGGAATGTCATGTCTCGACGAAACGCACGACATCTTGAACTTTCACATCCAGTGGCGTCGTCAGCGTTTTATTCTGGCCTGATAGGGGAAAAAATTTCCCCCTTAAAGCCACAAAAATCTCACCAAAATCCCAGCACTGAAAATTATTGCATTGAACTGTGCGTGTTCACCTCCAGCCAAGTCAGTCCCTCCCCAAGGCCTGGAGTCTGGATAAACACTGAGCGTTCTGTACACCGCAGCTTTTGCCATGCGTTACTGGTCTTTAACCCCTTAACTGGGGATCCCGGATATATCAGTCCATTTTACATTGAGTTACAGTTAAATACACGGTTAAGGGGTTAATGCATTCTTTACTTATCTTCTAATCGTCTAATAGTCCTGAGTTTAACCAAAGCTTCGGTACTTTTAGAAATACAATGGTCACGCGTCAAAGGCAGAATAATTAATTAAAAAGTCTGATTCCACGAAGACCAAAACGTTCGATAGTTCAGAGTACTCATCACAACGTTAAAGCAGAAGTGATCCTAGAAGATTTTTCAAGCGAATTCGCGAAGGTGATTTACCACTGTGGAAACTTGCGTTTTTCGGTTCAATTTTTTAAAGCTTAATACCTCGTAAACTGTACGACTGATTTTGTTGGCATTTGAAATTTTGTGTTGAAAAGACGATTTTTAATGTGAATAAAATGCTATAAATTTTGGATAAAAGTTGCTAAAGTTAGGCATATATTGATTTTTTAAAATGGCGCCACGTACTTCAATTGGGACAAAGTGTATATATAGTTATACACAATAATAATAAAATAATAGAATAATATATAATAATATTATATATAATAATACAATAATAAATAACTAAAATAGCTAAATAGGTGCAATGGTCAGCCGGACAATGGTCAATATATCCATAGGGAGAGAGCAGCGTTAACCTTCGGGTGGAGCTGGTGTTTGTCCGGGTGCAGGGTCCTGTGGTTCAGCGGGCGGCGGTGGTGCTGCAGTGGTATCACCTTGCGCCCCAGCAGCGTGTTCTCCCAACAACGCACAGACGAACACCAAGGCAAAGGAAACGACTGTCGGGGGAATCCTTTGTCCAGTCAAACAGAACGTCATCTTCGCATTTACTCAGGTTTGACAGTTTCTTTTAAAATCCGCTGTTAAAAATCAAAGAGCGCATGCATTCATATGCATTCATCTATGCATTTCGGTTAATTGGAGCCAGGGACGTCATTTCATTGTTTTTCCATGGGGAATGGGGGCAAGACTTTCGAGTTGAAGGCAGGCAGTATTTTTTAAATACCTATGCAGTATGCAAATTGGTTTTTGTCCATACTCCATAATACTGTACATGCTACATACGATACTACATATAGTGCATATCAGTGATAGTAATAAATTTATAAAAAAAAACAATTGAGAACACGATGATTTTAAAAACACAAAATTCGCGAAATTTTCCCACTAAAAATCAGGAGGTAACGGCCCTCTGCACCCCTCAAATGACGTCCCTGGCTGCAGCTCATAAGGGGATAACTTTACTTTGGCAGATTGGCGAATACGGTGATCTGCAAATTTTCCACAAAGGGACACATTTTACAGTAATTTCTTTTCGCAGACCATCATAGCCATCAAATGCTGATTACACATGTTAGCGTATAAGTGCCATACAGTATATATTCAAGTGTAATGTACTTTTCATAATAATTAAACCTAATACCTATAGATGGATGAGCGCCTGGGACAGAAAAAAAACAGGGTATCCGAGCTCCGAAGCGGCCAAAGTTCGAACCCAGGAAGGACATTACGATTGGAAGTCCTGTTTACTAACCACTGGACCATCGAAATAGAAATACTTTGTACGCGACATGCGTATGAATAAGTAGTTGAGAGAGAGAGAGAGAGAGAGAGAGAGAGAGAGAGAGAGAGAGAGAGAGAGAGAGAGACGTAATATGTCTGAGTTGCCTACTCGAAAATTGATGCAAAGAGATTGATGCTAGATATTTTTAGTTCTCAACCATCCACCGTTGTTTAGGCCTACCTTTGATAAGAGCTGTCGGAAATTCTACAAAGGTACAGGTAACCTAACTCAATGTTCCCACACAGGGCAGATCCTATTAGCCTATTATTATAAATGTTCTTGTGCTGGTGACCAACGATGTGCAATTTGCGACGTTAACGATCACTTTGAAGATTTCGAACGACCATCAGCTGTCTTGCGTTCGAATGACGCTCCGCATCAGAGACTCCGCATTAGGAACTAGAGACGGCCGTTGTCATCCTGCATCAGCAGCAGCAAAACAGTCATTTGAGAGGGGGAAGGGTCGAAGGGAAGGGGCGGGGATACAATATTGGCAATGTGAAAAGATAGCGATGCAACGTACAGCAAATCGCGCATAACCAAAGACTCTTGGTAGGCTTACATGATTCACCGGTAGGCCTATCTCTGAGCCTATCCACCCCGACCCCGCTCGCTCGATCGCACAGATTGATTGCTGCCATCTGTTGTGTTGGCGAGTGGCGTCTGCTCCGAAAGCAGCCTCTGCGCTCGAAACGAGGCTCGCCGTCTGCTCACAGCCTCGCTTTCACGACGCCCTACTACTGTCAGTGTTTATTCTAGGCCTTCTCTGGGGGAAATCCCCCAGAGTTTTAAAATTCCCGCCCCCAAGAAAAATTATATGTTGACTGGGGGATGGAAATCCCCCCAAAGTGTGGGGACTCAGACCTCGTCCCCAAACATTTCAAAATTCCCCCAATGTCAAGGTGGCTAGAATAAACACTGCCCGACTGTCTGCTCCGACAGTGGTCGTGTGAGTTTGCTTATAGTTTTAAACCTGCCCAGTTTAACTGCACCTCCAAAGCATGACGCATTGTTAAATTCAGGTGAATCGGATCTCGATCGATTATTTACTATTGATCTTGGCGTTTCAGACGCTCTGTGTGGTGGGGAAAGTGTCGGAAATTATTGCTCTGCAATGATGACTTAGCCTATAACATAGGCCTATCCACGTTATAGTGTTCTCGCGTAGAGCTGATTTTTAACATATTTGCCTGCGTCCAACAATGTACATCGCCTAAATGTCGGATGGACCCAGTTGACGTTTTAATTAGACCAAGGATAGGGGTCGGGTTATTCATGCGATATAAAACTAGAAATTACGTCAATTGTCGGCAAACAGCGTTGACTTTGACTTGTCCTAAATAAAATTATCCGGCAAATAGGCCGTCTATGCCCCCTCCGCATTCGAAAATGGTGCCTATTTGAGGATAAGCATGGTCATCGATGGGAAAGTGGAGGTGGATAGGCACAGGTGAGGAGCGTAGCAATAGTAGGCATACGCTGTAGATGAGATGAGAAGCGAGAGAAAATAACTGATTAATTATAACTCCCTACTACTTCCATGTGCCAGATTTGCTTCCCTGGACATGGCGACAGAGCTGAATGCGCAGGCCCATAGGCTATCTGTTAGTCAACACCATTGACTTTCGTAAAATAATATTCAGGTATAGGTAGGCATATATCAATTGACCAGTGGCGTAGCCGCCATATGGACAACCTGGCCAAATGCCAAGGGCCCCCGATCTGCAAAGGGCCCCTAACCCGAGCCAAAAAATATTTTTTGCAAAGTTGTAAAGTTGTCAGATCGAAAGACCGAACAAGCAAAAAAGGTCGTCAACATTTTCGCAAACTTGTCAGATCGTCTCTGGAAAGGGCCCCCTGCCCGTTTTTCGCCAAGGGCCCCCGAGCATGTTGCTACGCCACTGCAATTGACCTATGATCTCAGCGTTTTTCTGCCATCAAATTCTGAGCATTCTGGCACTTTAAATTACATTACGATTATGATTATCAGTGTTTAATCTAGACTCTGGACTCCGGGGGAACTGACAATGCCGGGGGAAATCAGTTAGGGGTTGCTGTAAGTTGATGTAGCATGCCACAATTTCCGGGGGAATTAGAAATTTCCGGGTGGAAAAGGACAATCCCCTCTGGAAACGGCCTATATTAAACCCTAGTGATTATGATGATGATGATGATGATTATTATTATTATTATTATTATTATTATTAGGCCTATTATTAGGCCTATTATTATTTCTGTTTTCAAGTTACAGTATTTTCGCTTGTTCTAACAAACCAGTGCTGGAGTTGCCAGAGGGATTAAACCCCCTCCCCAGCTAACTTTGCAACCCTCCCAAAAATCACATGTCGGGTACAAGCAGAATTTCTGTCCTCACCCCCCCCCCGTTCAAATTTCACAACTACAACACTGTAACAAACTATATATGGCATTTCTGCCCTAAAATGCATTCTTTCTCGCCTATGATTCATTTAAATCAATGCTTAGAAAAATGGACCTTGGAACTCCGGTATTGCGGGGTCTGTTTGCGTAACCTTGGCCGCAACTTTGATGTCTATCGCAATAAAGAATCTTTGATTTGCAATAAAAAATCTTTAGGCCTATAGGCGCAGTTACTGTTATTATGTTTTGGATTCAGTTATTGTTGTCACAGGTACAAACGACTAAATCCAAAGAAGCCCGTCAAAGTGCAGCAGATGGACAGAGCTACTACTGCCTGAATTAATCCGACATAAAACAGACCAACGCCTACCTTTATGGCAGAGTAAGTGCAGCGAGTAAGCGACGTTGGTTTAAACCAGGGTCTCCAAATGGAATGAATGGAATAGAAATGGAATGTAGGTTTTTAGGTTCTAATGCCTGGCATGTGACATGTCACATGTCAACATCCATAGATCCCTCTCTATATTTTTGTCACGTGTCCAACACCCATAGACCCTTCTCTAGGCCTATAGGGCCTATAGGTCTATTGTTGGCACAAATGTGTTCTGCTGTCTGCAGAGAGTAACAAACTTTCAAAGCGTTAAAGATGAGATTTTTCATCAGAGACGTCATTTCACTGTTTTTCAGGGGAGGGGGCAAAACACTTTCGACCTGACGAGTTACAAGTTTGCGAAAAAACTGACGACCTTTTTTGCTTGTCAGCCAATTTTCACGGTTAGTTAAAGTAGTTACTTAAAATTACTCGACATTCGACATCATCAAGCACTCCTTTAGGGTGTGTAAAATCTAAATAACACAAACATTGGCAAAAAAATTTTCCCCTCAAAATCAGGGGGCAAATGCCCCCCTGCGGCCTTCCCCAAATGACGTCCCTGTTTTTCATTTTCTCGACTTTAAAGACGAAACACCTAAAACTGCAATTTGAATTTTTCTAAAAAATCTGGGTATAAAAAACTAGAAGTCTTCACAATGAACTGAGTGAGTGAGTGAGAGAGAGAGAGAGAGAGAGAGAGAGAGAGAGAGAGAGAGAGAGATTTCTGGCCCAGAAACATGGAACCCTCTCCCCTCAGGCAATTCTAGTAGTCCTTGCATCAGGTGCCAGATCTCCCAAAGGATTAGGCATGTATTTGTCAAATCTAGACTTAAACTCAGCCTCTTTACCACCGATCAATAGGCCTACCTTTGGGGCTGTTTATTAAATACACTGTACGCCAACAAAATAATAGGAGAGGGTTATGAAAAGTTTGACAGTTAATTGTTGACAGGGGAGGGGTCGAGAAAAGTTGACGTTGCAACAATTTCAATTTTTCAATTTCCAAACAACTGGAAATTTCATGTAATTAATGCTCTTTATTATATCGAAGAAAAGCCTGACAATCAAAAAAGGTAACCATACTGACGTTTGATGAGCAAAAATGGGGGAAGGTCATTACCGCAGAAAAATATATTAACCGTCTAAACTTTTTAGGAGGACCCGTCACTGATCTAAGGCCTAAGGGGAGCTAGGGGATCAAACGTTTTCGACATAATTATAGCGGCTCACTGAAAGTTGACAGTCGTTAACAAGGATGGGGGTGTTAAAACTGACCAAAATTTGTTGAAATAATTAATGGACAGCCCGCCCCCAAGGAGTTCCCTAACTTTTTGTTTGCTTGGTTCACTGCCTTTTTGTTTGTTTGTAGGATGTAATTTAATTTTTGCTCATTCTGGAAGCCAGCTACACCACTGCTTAATTTGACAGGTCGGCCGCAATTTTTTTGAAGAAATTCAAATGTGAGCCGTGGCCGTGTAACTATAAGGGGCCTAAGAGCCACTGCCCTGGATGAACCGACAACAGTCAACGAAGCAAAAGACAAAAAAGGAAAAAATGACTCAAATAATTTTCCGGGTAATTACAGTGTAGCCTTGCATCGAAAATATTAAGATGTCAGATTTTTAAGTATTACCAAGATAAACATATTTTTGCAGTGACACGTGACGTAAAGCGATTCAGAGATATTTCCGCAGGACGTAAACTAGCGCTCCGTAAGGCAATTAACCATATTCGTAGATCAATGGATATTTCGGACGCCGTGAACGGCCGCCATCTTTGGTTTTCTATGTTTACCGATTGGGTTTCGTGTGACATCGTGTCCGTAATTCTTCCCGGACTCTTTTAATCCGGATCTCGAGGAGGAGGAGGAAGAGGAGAAGAGGATTCGCTCGGGCTGTGTACAGCACAGACATGTCTGGTTCGACGAAGCAGAAGAAAAAGCACATAAAGGCCGTGAGGCCGAAGCTGCGACTGTTTCGAGCGAAGGAACCACTGTTTAGTGTTTTTATGTGGGGCATCAACCATTCGGTAATAACCGCCCTTTGCCTTTTCATCGGTCGTCTAGTAAAAATTCATGTGCAGTTCGATTACATCTTCTCTTCAAAGGCATTTAATTTAAAGGATCACAGTAGTTTTTAAAACCTTATTTGATTTTTAACCTGGCTCTTTATTGCTGTTTGCTAAATGTTCAATTTATATAGCACTTCGGTAATAATGCAATAGTCGTCAGCCTGAAACGCTATGCGGATTTTGTCATAGTCATTTCACGGCGATAGGCATGCAAGTGCATGGGGATCGAACCTGGTTGACGGCTCCGTTAAGCCAGGATTGACATTCTGCTGAATGAGCCACCAAGTCAGTGTTATTTATAAAGTAATTTGACCATATTATACAGTAACTTGTTCACATTTATGTAGCGCAATAGCCAACTGGCCAGCGTTGCGCCATATGCGATACTTTGGCTGGGTCGGTGCTGCTCCAACGGAAATTAATCAAAGTGAGTCTATTTCCAATGAATATGACAACCACTGGTGGCGATTTGTGTCCGTCTCTTGGACACAAGTGTGCTTAGTGCATCAGTTCCAGTGAGTGGGGTAATTTCTAGCAAACTGTGTCTTTGAAAGAATTTGAAATGCTAGAACATTATAATAATAATATAGATCTCATTGTGTTGAGTCGTGGAAAGTCAATGTGGCATGTTTTTACTTTCTAGGTTTTTACTTTCTGGTGAGAGATAAGATATTGCAAACCCTTGTTGTCTGGCAGTTGTGGTAAATGTTTGCATTGGTTAGGCAGTGAATGATATACCTCAGTTGTTCCAGACCTCAGAGTGGTAGTTGAGTCAGACCAGTGGAGCAAGAGAGGGACAGGAAAGAAGATTTGACTAAATCATTATGATAAATAAGGTAGCTAAATTATCTAATGACATCATTAAGCAATGACCAGGAATCCCCTTCTTTCATCCCCTATATAAATAGCATACTGTTCCTGAGCCTTTGATATTCTTCAAATGGTTAATTAGATCATGATGCAGGTTATCTTAGAAATATGATTAATTATTGGCAGTGTTCCCTCAAAGGTTTGAGTTGCTGTGAGCAAAATTTTTGTCATGTGAGCAGGAATTTTTCTGGAAAGATTAGTTGTGAGCAGTCATCAAGGTTAAAATTTTAAAAGCTTTTTCGAATAAATGTTATATTTAATATCCACTGAACAGTTACTGTTAAAAAGCATAGAAGTCAAAATTTAATTTAAATATCAAAAGCTATTGAACAAAAGCATAATTGTTTAACATTATAATAAATACAAATAAGTTTTGCACATTTTTTCTTTGTCCTTTTTCGTTTTTCTAGAAGTTATAAAAATTTTACAAATTGATGGTAGACCCTTCTCTAATGTACAATTTAATACGCATCAACTGATCAAGATGATGAGTTTCTAGGCGATTCCTATCATTGGCTTTAATGGAATTCATTATTATTATTTATTATTTATTCCCGGCCAATTTTTTAAGCGCGCTTCACACATAATCATCACAATAAGTAGTCTGTCATTAAGCTAACACCTCTTTCACAATCAGCACTTGATGCTTGAAAAGTGTCACATATCACTAACAATAAATATAGTTCACTATATTGTTCTTGTTTTTGTCAAAAATATGATAATCTCTTGATATGTTTCTCTCAATCCTGATCTAATCTTCTCGCATATGGTAGCCTACATTTAAAGTCTGTGTATTGCTTGCAAATCTGTTTCTTGAATTTAATTTTGTTTTTGTTTAATAAGAGACTATATATCCTGTATAGTCCAGTGTTTATTCTAGCCACCTTGACATTGGGGGGATTTTGAAATGTTTGGGGGGCAAGGTCTAAGTCTCCACACTTTTGGGGAATTCCATTTCCCCAGCCAACATATAGAAATTGGGGAGGGGAATTTTAAAATTTTGGGGGAATTCCCCCCCAGAGAAGGCCTAGAATAAACAGTGTATAGTCTAATCAGTTGTTCATGTCTATAAGAAAAATTACTTTGGTTAAACTGTTGCACAATTTCACGACCATGTGCACGTTGGGTGTTGGTAACCAACAGAAGTTGTGTCAGCCATTCGTCTTTGAAGCTCCACTTATTTTCCAGACTAGAACTGATTTCGGACTTTTCGCCCGATTTCTATATGACCAAATTTCTCATAAATATTCAGCGCGAAAAACTGATACACTACTATTTTAAAAAATGAAACACCCGGAAGTTATTACTCTCGGACGAGGTTAACAGTCACATGACCAACGATATCCAACAAAAGATTAAGTAAATAAATTTATAAAGTTATATAGCGCTTTGGATGTAGTTTAGGACTTTTAGCGCATCAGTTAACTAACTAGTAAACTCATTTACCGCAGATTACCGGAAATTGTCACGATAGGAATGCGCATTTGTGCACCTCAGAAGAAAAGCTGTGCGCCATTATCAAAAATCTCGTGCACCAGCGCATGATTGCACAGCTTAGAGGGAACACTGATTATTGGTGTAGTGTTGGAGAATACTCATATATTTTGGTTAATTGGCAGAAACAGTTTAAATTTTTTTCTATAAAGTGGGATTTTTATTTTTAGGTTGTGTGTGTGTGTGTGTGTGTGTGTGTGTGTGTGTGTGTGTACTTTATCAATGATCAGTAGTTATCACTGGATTGTTTCATTTTTTTAACTAACTGAAAGATGCAGTTAATAGATCAAATATCAAGATGACCTCTGACTTCCTAGAGGCCATTGTGCAGGCCAACTAAAAATCAAAGGATCTGGCCCTTGGTTAGCAATTAGTCATCGTTAGAAACATTGCTTTCAATGTTGGAAATTAGATGGATTTTCACTTTTTGAAGGGAGTGCAATAATGTCATATGATTTCTTGTCTCTTGAGCTCAGGCCTGAGGAGAGGGGGTGCAGCCGGTACATTGTACCGGGGCCCATGGAGTTTTCAGGGCCCAGATCCGGTGACGATAAGGTTTTTTTTTTGCTTGTCAGGCTGTTTTTTGAGAATTGACAATGTTTTTTGCTTGTCAGGCTGTTTTTGGAGAGTTGATAACTTTTTAAAATTTATTTATGATTGTCAGGCTGTTTTTGGAGAGTTGATGTCGTTTTTTATTTATTTATGCGTGTCAGGCTGTTTTTGGAGAGTTGATGTCGTTTTTTATTTATTCAGGCTGTTTTTGGAGAGTTGATAACCTTTTTTTTGCTTGTCAGATTTTTCGCAGACTTGATAAATTTTTCTTAAGGGCCCTGCACATTTTTTTGTTCCGGGGCCCGGAATTTCTCTCGGCGGCCCTGTTTGAGCTAATCTGAAGTCAAACAAAGAAAGTACTAAAAGGTTTTCAATAAAATGATTATTGTTGCAGAGCTTTTACCTTATAAGTTTCATTTTACTCTGTGTCTCTTGTTGAGTCCTTAGTTCCAAAATCCATTAACGTTTAGTACTAATTTTGTGGTAGCTGGTGGAAATAATAAAGATACATTTATAGTTGCAAATTTTCTAATGACTTCAAAGAAGACATACAAAATGCATGTATTCAGAGTCGTTGGATCATTGCTTAATGTTTTAGGCGATCACTGAAAGAAGAGAGCTTTTAATATTGACTTTGTTGTTTGTGCATATATGGTTACAGTGGGTCTATTTCAGATTGGCACATTATTTATTTACTGTTGCTGTGAGCCAATGTCATTGCTTAATACTGACCTGGAGTTGCTGTTTGATCATTGCCACCATTTGCTTCATGCAGAATACTTAAACCTCTGTTGCACTGACAATCATTTTGCTGCTTCCTATAATTATCTGCTAAAATGAATGGCCAATAAAAATTTGCTATTTCAAAGAAATATTATCATTGGTTACTGGTGAGTCTTCTGAAATATTTGCTCTGTGTAACGGCTTATTGCCAATGTTGTGAGTAGTGACATTGTCATAATTTTTGTGTTATGTAAAATTGAGTTAGTTTCTCACAACTGTTGAGACAGCAAATATCTGGTGAGCTATCTGGAGCCCAAAGATAATGAGAAGAATGAGAGCATGTTGTTGACTACCTCTATAGTGGGCCTCTCCATCCTGGCCTTTAAATTTGAAACCTCTGTCTGATTATGGTGCACTTTTCACGTTGTAAAACTAGGCTATCAACAAGTTGGATGCAGAAGTACAGTAGATCTGACTCAATGCCTATTGTCCAGTTAGCCTCTAGGTATGAGGTATTTTAGGCAGGATGGAGATTCTAGAGTCCTAGCTGCCTGTATGAATAGGTAGGCTGGGTGCAGGTGAGTGGGCAGAATGCCAATATGCTTATCATAATTGATCTGAAACAGACCCTAATTAAAGCTCTCAGTGGTTTTATTGTTCTGTTCTGGTTCAACTGGGAGACATCCTAGTGCCTGTTTGCATTTCATTATGTTGTGTAACGGCCCCCCACTTGGTGGAAAAAATTGCAAGTCAATACTTGAGCATAATGAGGACATCAGAAACTATCACTGGGTTTAGTGATGTTTTTAAAAGCAGAATGCGTCCACGCATTATTTTCAGGGGCTGCTGTATATGACTGGATTCTTTCTTCGTAGAACCAGAGCCTAAAGCCGCCCGAGAAGCCAAAATGTCTTCCGTAGATCTTCTAGTGAAGAACATTTGGTTTTTCATCAATCTGAAATTAAATGAGACAATCTGTGAACAATTATAGGATTAAGGTCACACAATTGTTTGATAACTGCGCCACTATAGAGGTTGCAGAATTCATAATGAAACTAGGACTGCTGATTGTGCATAACTGTATAACTATTATGGCAGTGGCAAATGCATCACATTTTGTGCCTCTAAAATTTAAAGAAATTAGCATTTTTGAAGCTGTTTCAATTTTGCTTTTATGCAGTCTTTATGTGATGAAAAATGTGGGTCTAGAGAAAGCAGTGGCAAACATCATCATCATCATCATCATCATCATCATCATCATCATCATCATCATCATCATCATCATCTTTATCATTATCATCATCATCATTATCATCATCATCATCATCCTGTCACTCCGTCACAACAGTGCTGGGTGCTTACATGTGTTAACTGCCTCCACAAAGTCCTGTCTTGTGCAGCTTGATGTGCTTCATAAAGGTCCTTTCTGTGATGTTATTCATCCAAGTCATTCTTGGTCTTCCTCTGCTTTTTGCCCTTCTGTGATTCCTAGCATTATGGACTTTTCTATGTTGTTTCCCAGTTGTGCTATATGTCCAGAATATTTCAATTTTCTCTCTTTCACTTTGGCGAATAGTAGTATTTCCATTCCTGCTTTATGGAGTACCGGTACTTCTTCATTAGTTCTGCTCTAGACTAATGGCATAAGCCACCTGGATTGCTGCTTGCCTAGTATACGTAGATCAGCACAGGGCCCTGTGCTTGTTGAGAACGGGGCTAACTCTGCCTTTTTTATCTGATCCGAATGTAGTAAATTGTGTTATTGTTGAATAAATTCCTAACTATTGTTAGATTTCAGAATGCACACAGATCTTACTATGAGAAGAGTCTCAGAGATGTTTGCACCTGGTATAGCAGCACTCTTAGTACTGATTAGCACTCTTAGAATCTTTTTTGTTAGCTGTTACATTTGACAGTTCACTTTTGCCAGAGTGGTCATTGAGATTCGCAGAAGAACCAATTGCCATCCTTTGTCTCATCAGTCGGTTTTCAAAATGACTCTTTTGTAATTTTAACTCGGTGCTTACCAGTGTTGTTAGCAATGACTGTCCCCTAAAGACAAACCCCCAATGACGGGATGTGGACAAGGACCGACTCCCAAGGACGAAGACAAGGACAAGGGGATTAAACCCCAAGTACAAGGACCACAAGGACTGACCTCTCAGGACAAGGATCAAGGATGAGGACAAGGACCGACCTGCAAGGATGAGGACTGAGCTGACGAGGACAAGGCTTTAAATTGGTCCTTAAGGAGTTCTTGAGGACAAGGACCGGGACAAGGATTAACATCACTGGTGCTTTCACTGCCTGGATGATAGTAGGCTGTTCTGACTTCTATGATGAAAAGTATAACGGTACTCTGGTGGTTTTAATAGCCTTTATTCCACAGCTGCTTAAGCATCTGTAGCTATAGCCATTCTAACCTTTGCTGAATATCTTATCTATTAATCTTGCTGTTTCATTGTGCATTGAAGTCTAGTCACTAATCTTAACACTTGAATTGTAATATATTTAATTTGATCATTGAAGTACAATATTACCCTATTCTACAGATTTTGTACAGGTTTTAAATTTTTGTATCAATCGTTATATTTAGCATCTGTTGTAGATTTCTTAAAGGCCTGTTTTGAACGAGACTCTGTCCATTCGTGATTTTGCTTCAATTATGATATATCTGTGCCTTGCAGTGCATATTGCCTAAAACCACCCTGTGTTGGCTTTTGCGGCATAATGAAAATATTGCTGACGCTTTACTGCTGGAATTTTTCAGTACATTCTCATTTATGTGCTTGTAATGCCTGGTATGGGGAATTATTATTTCTTGGCATATATGATGATGATGTATGCAATAGTGATGAAATTTCTGTGTAGAATGAAGAATATTTGCATATATTGCAACTAAAGGGTTAAAATTCTTGAAGTCTAATAATGTACTCGCTGTGAGATTTATAAAAATGGAGTTGTAAAAAATCCTACTGTAGTGTCCACAGTGTGTGGTAGATGTGAAAGAACTCACTCGTTTTGATTAGACATGCATTTGTGTAAGAAATGGTAACCAGCAGAATTTTACATCAATGTAATCTTTCATTAATAGAGTAAAAGAGCCAATACTTGGTGGCAGCTTCTGTTTTCAACTCTTTAGTTGCAAGTTGCCACATTTATACCTTGAAATAAACCAGATGGCCGAAACCAAAAAAGCCAAAATAAAGATGTATTTTGTATTTGCAATGCAGGAAGTTGTAAATGATTTGATCGTTAATCATGCTTGTGATGGCCATTTATTAAGGCTAATTATGGACTATTATTATTATTATTATTATAGACAAAATTGCTTTAGTATGTAACTTGAGATAATAAGACTGCTTGTATATGTGGATGTGTGCTTATGTGTACACGCAGAGGCGTAGATCATAAGGGGGAGGGCTGTGGGGGACGGTCCCACTCAATAATTAGTTAAGGGGTATATAGTATCATTTATCCCCCCCCAATATTTTGTGCTTTGCTTCTTTAACCCCTTTACCAGGAACCCTAAATATATCCATCCATTTTGCTTTGAGTTGCAATCAAATACACGGTAAAGGGGTTAATTAACATCCTAAAAAATTCTGACAATCAAAACAGTTCATCGCTAGAGAGTTAAACATATTTATGGGTGGGTACACTTAAAAAATTATTCTATTCCCCCCTCCCTAGTGCTGATAGCAGGCATAAGCCCCTGTGCACATGCATTGTTAATGCCTAAATGCTCTGATATATAATTATAACCTTGTGATTGGACTTTTTATAGTAGTTTTAGTTATACTGAATGTTTTTATTTTGAGTGTGTTATTTTTAAGGTTTCTGAGCTAAGTCATGTCAACATACCAGTTATGCTTATGCCTGATGATTTCAAGGCATACACAAAAACTCGTGTGGATAATCACATGTTCAACAAGTGAGCGATTCAAAGACTTGTAATAATATTAAAATTGCATTGATTGCTCGTCCATACTGTTTTGCTCATATCCTTATATCATTTAACTATCAACATTTTCAGCAGTGTCATTACAACTTGTTAGTTTTAGTTATATGCATAGTAGTTTAAGACTGTGAGATCCAGAGAGATGTTACACATTGTTTTTTTCACAGGTTAGTTACGATAATTCTAGATTAATTGCTGATGTTCGGATAGTATGAATTATACAGTTATGGTGTAAGGGTGTCGAAACGGCCATATTCCACTTGGAACGTACATGCTGGTGCACAGTGGTTGGTGCACTAGTCTGCCAATTGTGAGGTCTGCAGTTCAAGCCCCAGCTGTGAAATAAACTTGTCAGTTGTTATTGCCCCAAACACCCCCAGTTGACTCACTTGTGATTGAGTACATCAGGCATTGACCTAGAGCAGTGGTTCTTAACCTTTTTACGATTATGTAGCCCTGAAACAAGTATAAGAAAACGAAGTACTCCTGTCAGCGTACCTTATCCCAGGACAAAAGTGTGCAACATATTGAAAATAATTTATAAACTGAAAATAATTATAAACTGCAACAAACATTTGTCACAGGTTGTGCACTTGTCACAAAGTGGGATTTTTCCTTAGAATTTCTAATTTAGTACAAAAATTTCTGCAGTATTTGTATAGTATATAGGGTAAATTGTAGTAAAAGTCCTTAAACAAACTTTATTTTAGGATTATTAAGTACCCCCACAACGTCCTTCAAGTACCCCCAAGGGGTACGAGTACCCCAGTTAAGAACCACTGACTTAGAAGGAACGGCTGTGAGGATAAGACATGGCAATGTCCCTCATTTAGCCATTGCCATGAAAAGCTAAAGCACTAAAACTTCAGTTTGTCCAATGGGTGCTGTGCTCGTGGAGTATGCCTTTACTTGTTTTGCCTTATGGTGACCAAGACAACCGTTATGAATAACTTATGGCTGAGCAGTGTGAACGCTTTAATTTGCTGTAAAATTTGCATCACCAGTGATTTTCGCGTAAGAATATTTCCTATTTTAGATTTAGTTTTGGTTTTAGAAGTTTGGTTTTATCCAAATCTCCAGTTAGCTTTTTCCACTTACAGTTTCAGTTTTAGCATTTGTATCCGTTTTGGCATATGACGTGGATTAAGAAGCAATGAAAGCTACACTCTGTAGATCAGAACAGTTTTAGGCACTTGGACAGATGACCTATTTATAATTCATTTTAAGTGAATTGTTTGTGTTCTTAAATTTGTCAGACACCAGCTGTACTTTCTATATTTGAAGGCTGTTGATATAATATTTGCTATATCCTGCCTGGTATTCATAATTTATTGGTTTTGCCTGTTGGTGGTTAAATATTGGCATAGCACTCTAGATCCTTGAAGTTTCAGTGACATGACTCTGATGACCAGAGAACCGGAGGATAAGTGCTGGAAAATATTTGATTGCTTCTGAGCGCTTCAACTTAACTAGGTGTTGTATCATAAATGCTCTTGAATTGCTTGCCTACTTTGACTCTGGTCAAATCACTTAGTGATAAAACTGCCTTAGATAAGATAACCAATAATGCTGTTAACAAAAAGCCACAGGAGCATTAATTGTTAGCACCTTTACATTTCTCGACCCTGCTTCGTGAGGGTGATGGCCAAATCTCTCATTTTCTAGCTTTCCTTTACACCTGGTAAGCACTTTATGTATTCATAGCTGAATCACTTGCTTGGATGTTGCAAAGAGATGCCATGAAAGATTCTGTTTCAAACCTAAGACTTCACGACTGGCAGGTCAGCTAGCTCACTAACAACTGGACTACTGTGCTGCCAAATGGAATTGCCTTGGTACACATATAATGTTAATGTCCTGGTGTCAGTTTTGCACGAATGAGTTACATGATGATTGATTCTGAATTTCTGACGATTTCAAGCGTTCTGTGTAGAAAAGTTCATTATTTTTGCAGAGAAAATATGCCAAGTCATTTCAAATTCAAAGAATACTGTCCCATTGTTTTTCGAAATCTTAGAGAACGTTTCAACATAGATGACGAAGCATACTTGGTAAGCAGCATGCTCAGTGATCTGGTATCAGGATACAGACGTAGAAATTATGCCTCGCTATTCACAGTCATTTGAACTGTTGGCTTTCTTCTGTGTATCTTTGTATCAGGATGTTTTGCATTCAGCTCTCATTTGTGGACAGTGCAAAGTAGCATTATGTAACAGGCTTGACTGAAGAGGTTTTTCATAGAGGTGCACCCTTTTGTAAATGCTGTAAAATCTTTTACTTATATTTTTATATGTGATTATTGTTTGGTAATTTGATAGTATATTATTATCATCATAATTTTGTTTGGTTTTAACCCCTTTACCCCGGCTATCCCAAGTATACTCACGTAACTTCATCGCCCTTGCAGCAGCTGTCCCAAGTACCGGTATATGCGCACTCAACTTTCTCGAGAGAAATGCAGCGACCATCCCGAATATCCTCGCCTAAAAGCTAAAAATATCTTCGGTATCTTTGTCTTCGGTAAAAGTAATCAATATATCGAGTAGTTTTGTTGATTGTTCATCAAAAATCTAATTTTTTGTGCCCACATCAGCACATAGTTGACCCCATTATAGTGGCAGCACCTTGATGACTAGAGATTCACTGCTATGGAGTGATATTCCCCAGAAAGGGGGGATAAATCACCCAAAATCGAAAGAAAAAGCGAATATAAATAGAATTAGAGTGAATTTGAGGTTTCTGGCCGTAGTAGAATGGAATTTTACGATGTTGAACCAGAGTTTCATTGGTTCTAGCTCTATGTGGCGCTATTCTACCAGAAAGTGGGGATAAATCACCAGAAATCGAAAGCAAGAGCAAATTCTATATAGAATTTGAGCAATTTTGAGGTTTCAAATGGTATTTTATGATGTTGAACTGGAGTTCCTAAGTCCTTGTTAGCGGCCATTCACATAGAGCTTCTAGCGCACCTTCTCTGGATCTACTAGTAGAAATTCAGTTATTGAGGACATAAAGTGACAAAGGGATACTAAACCTGACTTTTGTATCAATTTTTAAATGTTTCCTTAGCTTATATACGTTTCAAATCAGAAATATTTAAAACATTTCAAAGCAATGCGTTGCTATCCTAAAGTAAAAGGCCTTCATAGCATCAAATTTAAGAATATTAATCGATGGTAAAGGGGTTTATACATGATCTGAATGTGGATTTTATTTTTTGCTGAATGTCATTTCACAGAGGTCCCTGACAAAGGATTGTCCCCTGGATACTGAACCAGTCGGTCGAAGTGGTGGCAGCCGAGCCCTTGTCTCGTGTGACAAAAAGCTGTTCATTAAGACTATTCAGAATGAGCAAGTGGCCGAAATGCACAGGATACTAAAAGAATACCACCAGGTTGTGAACAACAGAGATTTTCAAAAGCATTTCAAACTGTCTAAGGAGTATATGCACATGGTCATTCCTTTGTCCATAATTATTTTGATTGACTTTTGTTGCGACTAATATATAAATATCGACCATGTAATCTGAGATTTAAGCTTTTATCTGGTGCATTTTTACATTTTGCCAAGAATCATTTTATTTCTCTAAGTTTCAGCGATGTTATTGTAATTTTCACAAGTTCACAAGCAGTGTGCATTCAGAATCGTCACTGAATACTATCGATTTGACATTCTATGAATGATTGTGATCATTTTGACTTTAGTATATTGTTGAACGCCATGCTGACACCCTACTTCCGCAGTACCTTGGAATGTACCGTGTAACGATCAATGACTCCGAGACGTATCTCCTGGTCATTCGTAACATATTCAGTCCTAGGCTTAAAATACACAGAAAGTATGATCTTAAGGTTTGTTAAAATTGATAAGCTTTTACTTTGCATATTCGTAAGAGGCTTCTATAGATATGGGCGATATTGCAGTATTTTCATGCATATAAGATGCACCCAATTATAAGATGCAGGTTTATACAATTTGTGTAAAGAATATTATGTATAATGGTGCCCACATATATAAGATGCACCAACAGAGTCTGACATCATTGGAATCTCAGAGATAAGTAATACATGCTGCTCTGATCCCATGATTCAAAATACAGTAAGTCTCCAAACCCATTAATTATCATTTGTTAGAACTCGTTTATGGATGGATTGACAAATGCATGCTGGTTATATTGTTCAAGTATGTGTTAATAGCATTATAAATATTTAAGGATGGCACTTTATCTGTTATCCACATATACTGGTATACATTCATTAACCCTTTAAGTGTCATGATGACCAGTGCCACTCGTCATATATACCATAGACACCATGAATTCCCTGGCAGCGAAGGGGTTAATTGCATAGTGTTTCTTTGTTAATTAAAATGTCTATTATTACTGTAATAAATGCATGTCGCACATTGTCGCAGTTCCGTTATATTATATTTATCATCAGTTAATTTGAAGCTAAATGACAAGACTGTTTAGTTAGAGCTAAACCAGCAAAGAATGTAGTTCATACCTACTAAACTTTGATCTCATTCTGGTGAGAAATTTAATTCACAATTTTACCATTCATTTGTCTAAAATTGATTTTTTTTAATGTTATAATGTAAAATAATTTTTGGAATGCGTGTAATGATTTTCATGTGCAGGGTTCAACAGTAGCTCGACAAGCAAGTGAAAAGGAGCGTGCAAAGGGTTTGCCAACATATAAAGATAATGACTTTCTCGGTGATGGTCGATTAATTCAAGTTGGAGAAGAAAAGCGAAAGAAACTTATAGAAATTATTCAGGCTGACACTGAGGTTTGTACTTGCTTATGTCTTCTTCAGACCACGGAATGATGTTTTGATGCTGTTGATTTATCTATTAAAAATGTTTATTTTATATATATATATTTTATATATATATATATATATATATATATATATATATATAGTTGATAATTCTGATGACTGCATTCAACACTTTCGACACAGCCAATTCTAATATTACCGGTAGTTTTATTCATCTGTAATAGCCTTGCATAGCCTTGCACGAGTAAATTAATATCATTTGTCTACCAGATCCTCATGTTTCTTTTACGAATATTTAATATTGCTTTCATCATCTAAAAATGGTTCTAGAAGAAATGGAGCTTCTTCATTTAATGTTTTGGGAAGTTTGTCATATTTGTATAAGTGATAATTTCAGCGAATGTTTATGGGATTGTTAGTGTTTATTTTTTACCAGTTTTTATCCAGTCTACATCTGATGGACTACAGTGTCTTGGTTGGGATACACGACTGCTATGCCACCGACCAGGATCGCAATGACTCTTTTGACAATGATGTTGACAATGATGCTGATGAGGAGGAAGATGAAGACTCTCCTGGTTCTGGAAATGCCAGTGTTCCTACCCCTCCCGATAGTCCAGTGGTTGTATCTCCTCCACCGATCTTTACCGGGAGCCTTGATCCAACGTTTGAGCATTTTGGAATAAAATGTAGCGATCGTAAGTAAAGCCCGTCTATTTCTGTAGCTTTTCTTTCTATTTGTTACGTCCTGTTTATGTCAGCCTTTTTTTATTGTGTTATCTGGTTTAAAATTGATTTTTAGTCTTATTTTCATTATTTTCTGTTCTTATTTGTCAGTTTATTTGAAAATGTAAATCTAGAGAAATTAATAGAGAGCTGCAATATTGAATGAATAATTAATCTAAGTTTTATTTGTTAAATGTATCTATTTAGTCCATTGCCTTGGGGTTTGAGTTGTCTAATGTAGCAGGATCAAAGTTTGCGTTGTGTCGATTTCAGAATGCCCTCGAGCAGAAATTTACTTCATTGCCTTGATTGACATTTTGACTCATTATGGCGTCAAAAAGCGAACAGCGCAGGCAGCAAAAACAGTGAAGCACGGAGCTGGGGCCGAGATCTCTACCGTCAAACCTGACCAGTATGCACGCCGGCTTTTGGAGTTTGTGGAAAAGATTATTGAATAATTATAATTGGATCTACTCTCGAATGTCAGCCACCTTTGCATTTTCATTTGTAAGACAATCTGCATGTCTCTGAAGCGGACTTTCTCACAGGTTCCAATTCCACGTTATTGTGCCTGGAACGTTTGTTGTTTGCGCAGTCGCTCTTTAGGGCTGCTTTCCTGATGCTTGTCGAAGGTTTCGGCGATTTATAAAATCCGTTTTCAAATCCAGTTCTGCCATTGACTGTCTCCTTCCGAGGTTTGCTTTGTATTGTTGGTGTTGAATTGTCTTTGTGTGTGTGTGTGTGTGTGATTTTCAATGTTGGAATCAATGCTTGGCATTTTGTCTATTATATTGTAAGTAGAGGACATATTTCGAAACTATTTCTTAGTGGTGTAGTCAAAGAAGCATATGGTTGTATGTCTGCAGTATGAGTTTGGTCTCTGTGTAGGTTTTGTAAGTTTATATTCACGGTTTAAGTTTTTCATTGCTGAAAAGATTGCTGAGTATTATAATGAGAAACCTCGAGTAGTAGTTAAGAAGCTTGTATTATGGTTTATTCAAGTGGCAATTAGGAGTTGATGTCTCAAATCAATAATAGTCAACTTTCTGTTATTTTGTACAGTTGTGGGATGAATAGGGAGTCTTAATTGTTAGGTTACTATGAACTGAACCTTGTGCAAATCTTGTTGCATATGCAGACTATAAAAAAAGGTGTTGATGTCTGATAAATTATAATATTTCTTTTTTATTTAGCTGAATGCAAATATTTCTCTTTTAAGTACAGTTGTACACTGTAGTTATTTACAGTTCTAGTTATTTAGGTGAATGGTTTTGTTGATTCAGATAAAATCTTTTGTGGTGAGAGAGATTTTGAAAACTAGGAATATCTTTATTCTGTTTTGATAGTGCACATAGCCATACAATTTTAGTTGTGGTTATTTTCAGTAATAATTGAGTAAATGTGATTTATTCATGATAAGAAATTTGTCAGCTGTTTTTCTAAGCTTTATAAATGGTGAACTGAATATTAATGAATGCTTCTAATGGACAGATTATGGTGGCTTTACTGCTTACGTTTTAACTTTTGTATTCTATTGATAAGTATCTATGCTATGTTGGTGATGAACTAAGGCAGAGAAAGTATTTTTGCTAATATTTAACCGTGAAAGTTGCATTGCCAAATGACAAATTGTTCACAGGTTTCTGCTGCTTCATTGCTGCCATCTTGTTACTGCTCTTGGTAACATCACAAGAAAATTGTTTGCTGCTGCCCTCTTGTTGATCTGCCGTTGTTTATTTTGGTCATTGTTGAGTATTAATGGTTGTTTTAGCTGAGACAGTGTTGCCTCTAGGCATCTGTAAAAACTTTCATTAATAATCATTCACAAAACTCCGCAGATTCCATATAAATTGCCACCTATGCTGTTTGTGAACCCATAATTATGCATAGAAATGTAGATTAAATTGGTAAATCTAAAAACGGCCAAACATAGTTCAGTTGGTTGCAGAATTTGGCAGATTAGCTAGACAGGACACTGTGACTGCCACTAAAAAGCATACGTGGTAATGCCACTTTGTCATACGGTTGATACGTCATTGCCAAAATGTGTATTTTGAAATTGGTGGGTTAACAAGTGTGTGCCAGTGGTTTGGGACACTGTCTGCTGAGTGACTGAGGGCATACATCTTAAAATTTTTAGCAAATATTATATCAAATGAGCAGTTCAATAAATTTCAAGATATGTACAATTATGTTATGTCAAAAGTCAGTGGAAATTGTAATAGATTTGATTAAGTGATGTTTTTTCCTCACATGTATTTGTGAATTACTTTACACAGCTGTTTTATTGCTTTCTAATATATTTTGTTGCTATGTTAAAATTAAGGTTTAAAATATTTACCAGTTACAGTTTGTTGATTATTTTTTTCAATGTACATTAAAGTGTATATTAGAAACTGCTTTTCATTTCTAGTTTGTCTTTGGTATGATTTTTGAAAAACCACTGCTTAAGCAACCGCTCCTTAATGGTTTGTGAATTATAACTTACTTAGAGAGTTGCCAATTGCTGAAAATCTTGCTGTTATTTTGATAATTTATACCGATATTTATGCGTAATAGTTTCGAGTTGTAAATTTTGTAGTCAATTTAAACTTTAATTATTAATGTAGCTTGTGTTTTGTTTCTGGAGGCAATTAATTTAAGTACTGATAAGTTTTAGGATGCAATATATGACTCCAGTTCTTTGTTGTTTCCTGTTCTTGGATTTAACCACCAAAATTTGTTTAGATTTAGCTATATTAAAACTATCCTATCAACATAAAGTTAGCACAAAGATGTTTTTATTCACAGATCGTATGTTTTGAATGCTTTGACAAGTCTGACCACTGTCAAGTTTGGGTTTTTGTACAACTGATTTTTTATCATAGAAGGAATATTAATGTTATCTGAGAGAAGCAGTTTTGTTACAGCAACGAAGATGAGGTGCTTTATTTGATATACTAAATTTTCATGTTTGAATTATTGCTGTGAATTTATATTGCCAATTTTGTGAATTTAGTTCAATGATGAAAGGACTATAAACTTTTTGAATCTGAAAATAACTGTACCTTAATGCGCGCTTCATTAGTGTAGTTTTCATTTAGCATGGACGAATGAATGTCACCATAGGCAAGTAGTGAAACATTATGTATGTATGTATGCATGCATGCGGACGTCATATAAAGGTTCGGTTTGCATTTGAGTTAGTTGAACTAAGTTTAGATTTTTCCCACCTTTGAGGAAGTTGTATTTACTCATTTTATTTAGTCAAATCTGTTATCTCTGTGATCTATGTGAATCATCTGGTGTGTAATGATGTAAGTATTTTCTACACAGTTGCTCTCATTAACATTTTCAGTTATTTCATAATGCCTTGTTTCTGCTTTATTTTGCAGATGCCACAGATTACATTTTATGGTGAAATTTGTTTCAGACTAAATTTGTTTTTAAGAAATTAATATTTTATACGAGCGTATGCATGTTATATACATGTACTAATATAGTACTCATATTTATTTTTACTGGAACCAGTTCCATTTATGAGTCATTTGTTTCTGAGAATACTGTATTAGATTGTTTATATTGAGTTCTTTCTGCTCTTCATTATTTTATATATTCCATGTGTTGTTGCTAAATGATTTTTTGACGACCTTATATTTGCTGCAATTTGTCATTTTATTGATTCTTTAAAAGAAACCGGCATTTATGTGCATTTGTGTGAATTTCTTGGTTTGACATCTTGAGACTATCAGTTAGTCATTTGAGAGAAGTCACAAGCAGAATCAACAGTGTACATTTCCATCAGTGTGAGGCGACTATTCTGACTTTCATTCAGTCAGCTGCCTAATATTAACGGTTTTATTGATAGAAAATTTTATAACATTGCAGACGTTATTTTTTAAAGGTTCTACGCCATTATATAAAGATCCACCCTGGTCGTACTGTTGTTAGAAGTGTATCTACAGTGGATTGTCGGTTTTGTGTTCAGTAGTTGAAACTTATTGCCAAAGCTCCAGACCTTTAAAAGCAGGAGTGATGAATTAATTAATTTAAAGTTTTATGCTAGCACAGACAGTGGCGTAGCGTGACTTTTGGGGGCCTGGGGGGCATCCTTGTGATATGGGGCCTCCAGTGGCTGACGAGCAAAAAAAATTGTCACACCCTTTATAGTGCTTACGAGAGGGAAAAAACTCTTCGGGGGCCCCTTCTCCCGGGGCCCCGAGGGGCTGTCTACAAAGTGCCCCCACGTTATGCCACTGATCACAGAGGATTGTTATTTTGGCATTGACAGTGAAGCACAAGTTTTGTGTTTGACAGACTTTTGTTACGTGAAAATGTGTAAATGTTATAAACTTGAGAGAAAACAGCGCGTGTTTTGTTGCCAGTTGCTGTTGTATATTTGTTCATCTCCAAAGAATAATACTTGAATTACGCCAAAATGGCAACATCATTATTCATATCAGTGGTGTAATTTTTCAGTCATTTTAAAAGCCAGATATTTTGGACTCCTGCACTAAATTCATTTGCATGGTATACTACCTACCATTAATAGTAGCTTTACTAGCATCCATCTATTAAGCAATTCCGTTAATTAAGGTTGCTGTAACAGTCACTGTTGTCTGTTACTTTTTAATGTTTGTGACAATACTTAAAAATGAATAATTTTACAAAGATTGAAAATTAGATTGAAAATTTGTGCAGTGCCTTTGAGGTACAGTACTTGGCTACAGGTCTATTGGAAAGTCATAGCCACGGGAAGTCCTGGTATCGTGAGATTCATCGAGAACCAGCAAGTAGTTGGGGGGGGGGAATGGTAGGGGTGTAGTATTAGATCGAAGAAAATGCACCAGACACCAGGGTTTAAAGCGTGGAGACGACATTTTTGCTCATCAGGTTTGGGCTGAAAATGTCGAAGTGCCCCATTAAGTGCCCCTATTCTTGAATCCTGGCTATGCCGCTGGTTACTATAATGCTAACTAATCACTGGCGTCTAATCATAACTGACTGCCCACTTTAATGTCTGCTGAAACCAGTTACAGTACTGGACTGCTGATCACAGTCTAGCTGTAGCTGTCGTGGTAAAAGGTTAGCAAAAATTAAGTCACATGATAACTTTTGTATTTGTATACAAACTATAAGTCAGTGAATACACGACTTAACTTCAAAAATAATATATACCACCTCAAAAGTCTGATATGACCCAAAGTAGTATTGCTGTCTTGAATTTTCCCAGCAAAACCAAACAGAAGGATGAATGATGGGACTGCAAGAATAGTTTCTTAACAATTGAAAAACTGCAGAATTGTAGAAATTCAAACATCAAAACTTGTTATCAAGCATTATATTTACATATATAATTCTATACATAATTCAAAGTCAAATACATTTACAACTTCCAACTAAATAGGAATATAATAATAAAGTATGAGACATATACAGTAGTTGTGCCTTAAATTATTTTACTTAACTACAGTGAAACCTTATTATTTTGCTGTCCGTACTGACATATTTTGTGGCAACAGACGAGGTTGGTGGATCGGCAGGGGCAACGGGGAAACAGATGAAACCTCATACTGGTAACTCTACAGCTGTGTTAGCACAAATCCTGGAAGTTGTTAAAAGTGTGTATAAAAAAGTGTGTATAAAATAACACTATTTGCTAGCAGTGCACAGTTCAAAATCTAGACAGACCCGCACAAACTGCCTGGTACGGAGCTGCTTGGCCAGTGATGGTGATGCATATTTGACTGATCTGTCAATTTGGTAGGCGGGACCCATGCATCATTCAAATGAGTTGATGGTAACAAAAATTATGTGCATATGGTTTATTTTAAAAAGGTCAAGTTAGTCCTGTACTCAAACAAGTGTAGGGTATAGCACTAATTTCCGTGTACCAGGCAAGCAGCAATGCAGGTGTGCAATTAACCTAAAGTAGTTTGCTGTTGCTTTCTCTAGACCTGCATTTTACCTTTGCAGCTTAACAGTGCTACAAACAGTGGTTTTCACACAGGCTTCCTTAGCCTCCTAAACCACTTAAAATCACATTATTATTATAAACTTATCGACGCCTAGGCAATGAATGGCTTGGTTGGCTGCCGGTATGGTAACTCATCCAAGTACAAGCTGCAACGTGTCAATTGTTTATGACATATTTATTCTTAATTTATTTAAAAATAGATATCGGTTATAAATTGACCCATTTCTACCCACCTTGTCATATCTGTAATATGAACAAAACGGTTTCATCAAATTGCTGCTGAATTACTGGTATTTATCTGGATCTTAAATGATTTCGATTTGGTGCGCCATCGGCTGATGCTCCTGTGCACTATGTGAAGTGGCGCTATAGAAGTTTAAGAATAGATTAGATTAGAAGCCAATTTCATTAATAATTTTAACAACAGTTTGATTACTTTACAATTCACTATGCATGTGATGAAGCTATGGAAAAAGCATTGCTATCTGGCCAAAAGACAAAATACAAATATACAAATGCCAGGAGAATCCTCAATGGCTTAGGAGGTGAGGATGGTGGCTTTTTTATAGTAAAAATACATGACAGAAAATCTGTTCCAGGCTTATGCATAGCGATAGGCAAGTTTGGCAGCTTAATGAGGGGGAATGATCATGAGGTTTCACTGTATACATCTGAAATCTGCACTAGAAAGATTTAAGAAAAACAAAATGCTCTGTCACCTAATAATGAACTGCATTTAAAATTATAATTGATGAACTGCATTTAAAATTATAATTGTTCAATTTTCTCCACGATACATCATCACAAATAACAATATATGTTTGTAGTATTGTAATCACAAACAATTTTGTACAAAATTGGTCAATTCATTACAGGTAAGTACTGTACACAGCACAATATTTTATTTTATGTTGCCACATCAAAAAGAGTTAGACAACAAAAGTAGCAGAAATTACAAGACAAGATTTCTTTAGTCTTATTCAGGCACTAGGTTTTTCAACTGTAAATTGTTCTACAGTCTTAACCACTATCTTTCAAAAGAACTGTGACAAGTTAATTATTTTGAATCTGACAAAAAATTTCCTGTTTTCAAAGCATTCAGATCTAAAATACCACAGAAGACCAAAAAAAGCGATACATTGATTTCAATTTCCCTAAATCAAAGAAGAAACCCATTTTACAAAATTTCATTTGTAAACTTCTTGTCACATGCTGATTATTTTATTTTGGCAACCAATATTCATAAACAAAATACACTTCAAACAAACTTCAATAACACAATGGCAATTTTAAACTCAAGCTCCACAAATCCAATGCAAACATGATATCACAAGAAAACAGAATGATCCCAACTGAGTAACTGCCTTCTTCAACTGCTTAGCTGCCAGACATACAAATATCCCTGATGTCACATGGCCGTCCCACCTCTCTGTTCTCAACCAATCTCCTCCCTACCCCCTCCAGACCCCTTCCGCCCGCCCCCTCTGCCAGCCCCAACTCCTACAAAACCCCGCCCCAAGCCCCCTCTCATTCCCATCCTCTTCTGACCACCAGTGTTTATTCTAGGCATTCTCTGGGAGAAATTTCCCCTCAAAAGTTTGAAATTTCCCCCAAAAAAAAAAAATGACATTTTGGCAAGTAGTATGACCTTCCCAATGTCTGTTCCCCCCAAAATTTTAAACTCCCCCAATGTCTGGGTGGTTAGAATAGCCACTGTCCGATCACCCCTCCCCCAACTCATCTCTCCCAACACCTATCTCGCCCCAACTACCACCGCTCTGCCCCGCCTCAACCCTCCCACAAAACTCCCACCCCAACCCCTACCACAAAACCAATGCTCCTCCCCAACCCCAATCCCCATTTCCAGCAAGTGGCTTAAACTTTGCTGGAAAAATCCGGCTGTATGGCGTGAACAATATTTGCATTACACCGGAAATGGAAATATCAAACTCAGGGCAGTTAATCACAATTATTAACTTAAATGTGCAATAAATGAGAATTTTTACAAGCTCCAAAACTTTCCAGAAGAGAATCATTCATTAAAATAATGTACCATACAATTGAAAAAACATTCACAAACATTGACAAAAAGGAATAAACCATTTTTCAAGGATTTGAATATATAAATCAATCTATGTTCAGATCTTCTAAGAATTTTATCAGTATATAGATTAAATTTTACATTGACCTTTGTCATGTCTAAGGCAATAATTTTACAGAATATGGCAATGTAATATAACAAAAAATGTAAAATGTTCATTCAGATCAATTACATAAACATTTTCCAAATTCTAATTCTTAACTAAATACAACATAATTGTCAGATCTGATTAATAAAATGCACAAATAGTATACACAATAGTTATGTTAAATACAATGAAAAGCACAATGTAGGAGTATATAAACATGATTCTTAAGTAATGTCAAAGAAATAAAATCCATCGCTAAGCAGATGTAGATATTATGCTAGATACAATAAATCTTCATTAATACAGACCCGGATAACACTGTTTACATGGATCAATTCTTTGGCATGGCAAAACTTCAGCATAATTTGAATTTGGCTAAGATGGACTTTCAGATATCATAATGCAAAATCTAGTCCACTGCACACCAAGAAACTAGCTGAAATGGGACTTGAGTTGCTGCTGCTGCTACTAGCAGCAAAATGGGGTAAAGCAGTAAATGCAGAAAGAGCAAGTGCATATCTCAGTTATGCATGAATTGTCTCCAGTAATTTGGAAAAGTCACAATTTCAAGTAATGGCATGAATACCGATAGCTCTGATCAATATAGAGAACTTAAATTGTCCAAAAATGTCCGCATAACCTTTCCAGCCGCTAATACAGAGGAAGTGTTTTAACAGACGCCTGTATTAATGAAGTCTTACTGTACAGTCCAAACTGTACTCTGTTTAATGTTTGTAATTAATCTTAAAGACTATTGGACTGCAAGAGTATACTGTAGAGAAATTGGTTATTCACCCATATCAGTGTTAAATTAATTATAAAAGGTCAAATAAGCACTATTAAAATTAGCTTGAAATTCCCTGTACCATTTGTTCACAACCATGAATGAGTGAAATTTTCAAGTGATAAATACACGAAAGAGCACTTTCACTGCCTTGAAGCCACACTGATCAGTATGGAGTGCGACTGTTAATTTCAGAAGACAAGGTGATAGCACTAAAAAAGCAAAAATGAACAGTTACAAACTGCAAATAATTATTAAAATGCTTACTTATATGCACCTAAAGGTCTGAAATCATGTCGGTGGTAATTAGTGTGTGATTTATAAGAATTTATTAAAGCAAATGAAAGTGCAAATATCATTTTCAAAATTACATTTTAACTGTACTTCTTCTTACAAGACACTATATTACAGAAATAGCCAGTTTTGCTAGCATATGTGTACTGTGCATTCATTGACAGAAATCCAGCTGTAAGAACACAACCACTCTACATAATTATCAAAAACAAGAAACTTTGATTAATAATTGTATTGGTTGCAGGGCAGACAAATGGTGATAACAATCTAAATCGATATATAAAGAACATAGATGTACTTCTAAAATGCAACAATGAGAAACCATAGTCTAAAGACATATCTGTTTCAAAAATCTTTTCTTCTGCCTTGGATTGTTTTTAATTTTTTGTTTTTGATGACTGTTATTTTATTTATTTTTATAACTGGACTCTGTAATATGCCCTTGCTCTTGACATTTTTGGTAATATGGCACACAAGAAAATTTTTTCACTTTAATTAATAATAATAATAATAATAATAATAATAATAATAATAATAATAATAATAATAATAATAATAATAAAACCTGCACTATAACAATCACAAGTCACTAGAATATCAATGAGTGACTATTACACTTCTCATTGGATTCATTTAATACCACACCTAATGACAGTTAGAATAAACACAAGTATCTGTAAGAGCACAATAATAGTATAACTATACTTGCTAACTTCATGATGAATAACCATTGTGGAAACACTGCAATGATGCCAAATTAGATTATCCATTTACCTGTGGATATAATAAATCCATTGAATCCGTACAGCTTCGGGTTCATCCAACTCAGGCGATGGGGCAATATTTCAACGTGAGGCCAATATTAGCAAAAGGAGAGAAAGCAGCGAAAACTTTTTAAATTAAAGCCATGCACACATATCACAAGAAGAATCAGAGACAAGGCCGATAACAGCAGTGGTACTTGGTAAATTAACAAACATGCATCAAAATGCAAAGTTCTGTCAGTTTCCTTAATGCAACGGCAAATAAGGAGAAGCAGGCATAAAGGCAATCCTTTGGCTTCTGGTGCATGTAAAGCAAAGAATAAAATGTTCAAGCAGAATATAAATAAAGAGGCAGACAGGTAGTTATCTATTTTCATAACCTAGAAGCTCTTGTAGTACTGATGGGAAAATTACTAAAGAGTTTGAACTCTTCTGCTATATGCTTTCATTACGGCATGCACACTGCACAGTCTCGTGCATCAGTTAATATAAGTGGTATTAATATAGCATTACATAACAATCAAATATAAATTAATCCTTCCGCTTGAGGGAGAGATGGAGGGATGGAAGGAAGGGAGGGAGGTATGCCTCAAATAAAAAAGCTTAAGAAAATATGTCATTACAGTGCCTAAGCTGTCAAATGAAATTAAGTGCAAATTCAGGATAACTTAATTTATGTTAAAATGAGTATCAAAGTATTTTAAACAGAAAGAAACTGTAAGTGCAATGAAAACTATAACGCTTTGACTGCTGAAAACTATGAAGATACTTAATAAAAAAATTGTGAATGTCTATTATCGTCCGTCTTAACAAACATATATAGTATATCAACAAAACATTCATCCAAAAACTGAAATGATATAAAATTGACAGAAAAACAAACACATAACTGAAAAGGCACACCAATAAAAATTACACACTGTCGAAGCCCAGAACACTCATTCATCTACATGTGCAGAAGAAGCAATGCTGAAATATTAGCACGTCTCTCACATACATTGCATACAACTATGAAAAAGCATTCTGGCAGAGAAAAACTACCAGATATGAAATCAAAACTAAAAAATATGATCAATGATTTCCGAAAATAACATACAATACGCAAAGCCTAGAAAAATATACAGATATAAATGATGCATATCTGCGTACATTATTGCATAAGACAATCTCAGTTAAGACTACCGCTGCAATGATTCACTGAAAGGTGAGCCATGAGAGCTTGAATAATATATTTAAAATTGCCTTAAAATTACCAGATACTTATGGAGAGAAAATATTAAGAAATTTCAGATGTTTTAGCCTAAAATATACATTCTATACTTACTAACAAGCAGGATCAATATTTAAAGCCAGTAAAGTAATAATCAGGCAAAACAGAATACGAAAAGCTAAGGTTTATAGATCTGGGTAGTTGATCTATAAGATAAACCTATTCATATTATATAGAGGCATGCAGCAGGCTTATTAAAAATCCATTGATTGGCCAGCGGTCATTAGCCAAATATTATGTTATTCTGAAAAAAAATTCTTGTTAAATTAACTAAAAACATTGTAAAAGTTGATTATTGTGTAAGTACCATATACAATTTCACTTCATAATTTTATGTTTGTATATAATTACCAGTAATATTTGCCTTGTTCAAGCATGCAGCTAGCAATAAATATTAGCATCAAAACAATTAAAGAATAAAAATGATTGGCTAAAAAAATAGGGCTCTGCAAAAATGAAAGACAGGAGGCCGGCCGTGCATTTAGGAAGGTGAGTATGGCTGAAAATATGCTGTTCTTGAAGTAAGCGGAATATTTCCCAAGTCAGATGAGCTACAAATTACACGATCAACATCAAAGTATCAGTACAGTCAAAACAATATACCGGTATATCCCTGCTTCACTTGTGGGTGGGGCAATCAGTGGCGGCTCTAGGATTTGGCAAGTGGGGGGCCATTGGGGTGGCAACTTCTAATGATGGAGGCAACCATTTGTTGTTAGGTATGTAGTATTAAGTATAGAGGGCCACTGGGGGGCCAGGAACTCAATAGGGGGCACGGGCCCCCCTGGCCCTCCCAGTGGAGCCAGCACTGGGGCAATACTTCATATCTTCCAAATATATCAGAGAGATCAATAGGAGACAAAAACTGCAGCAAATACCAAACCTTAACTTATTAAAGCACACGAGTAATAGTAGCAGCCAAAGTTTGCTATCGCATTGAAGTCAAATTACAAAATTGAACTCAGTATTAAAATAGATACTCATGTATAATACATTAATTTTAAAATTCAGACAAATTATAGCAATCACACAACTGATTTTGGCTCCATGTTTTCACTTCCAATCTCTGCCAACTTGAAGACTTTGCAAATTTTTCTCACGATTTCTAAATTTACAACCTCAAACGTCCAGCGTACATTCACTCACTACTGATATTGGTCGCTTATTCAGTATCATCGAAACCAACAACTTCTCATTGTACTTAATAATGGCTACATGTCATTCTTTTGCAATGACATTTATATTAATAGGGAAAACTTTGTATCTGAGAACCTGATAATTATTCAAAATATTTATGAAAACTTATTTCAACTTCAGTATATAAATACAGCTAAGCATAAAAGGAAAAACAACATAAACACATCAGAATTATAACACTGCATTTTAAAACATTCTAAATAGTACTTGATATTGCATAAGTATCTTATACTCACAAATATTTACCCAGTAATGCATATTAAAAGCCATTTTTTTCACAAAACCAAAGTTCCAAGATGAAACCAATTTATCAGTTTATATACTGTATATTAGAAATAAAAATACTTTAAGCAAAGAGAAATAAAACACCATGAGGAGTCACTAAAGCACACAAAATACATGAGTTTTAATACCAAGATAAACACAAATGAAGTTTCTAGGCCAATGACAAATACAAGATCATCCCATAAGGCATTAGGTTGTATAGTATACTATACCAACATGGCCAAATCAAAGTCAAAATTATAAAGAGCTTACAAAAAAATGACCCCAGTAGAAATAAACGTGACTTTGGGTACAAGAAACTACAAATAAATAAAATTATAATGGACATAAAATAACAAGGAATCAATAAATTCCATGACCCTTAACCCTTCAATCTCAATATGGTGTGCTCTTAGTTCACAAAAGAGAACAATCTTATGAAGCCAAACTGCATTGTAAAAAAACACTTTCTGAAACAGTCAGATCCAGACTAAAAAATGTGCATCTTTTTCTGTGGTCATCTTACTGCTTCCCATACGGACTGAAATCTCTAGCACAGATTTCGAGCCCTTTTGAATGATACCTTCATCTATTAAAACTGGTGCTATAAAAGGGCACAATTATAATTACTGTATTAATTGAAGATAACTGGTTTTTACAATTATGAGAGGCAGAATTCAGTCTCATATCATATCAGCAGAGGAAACAATGCACAAACATTTAATTCCTGATAAAAATTAATTTCATTTCAATCTGATACGATTAATTACTAGTCTAGTAAAGTGACTGACCTCTTTCCAATTTTCAGATGAATGGTAAGAAATACAAATCCAATGACAATGCAAAGTGATCCAACAACCAGGTAAGCAATGCCAAGAAATGGATTTTTTCCACCAAGCCAGGACACGGTGCTTATTACCATACGCTTTCCACCGTTAAACTGAACTGTAGGATACTCTGAAATTCACAGAAATTGCTGAAGAGAGTCCGTAATTAAATCCATGTTTACGGTAATAACCACATAACAAGGCTACCATAAAAGGCACTCTACACTCAAATGAAAGGAAACAGAGGCAGAGGATGACCCATGTAAAAGTGGATGGACAACATCAAAGAAGATATGAAAATGAAAGGAATTTCAATAGCAGAAGGAAGATTAACAGAAGATAGGACTTCTTGATTATTTGATCACCATCAAAATGCACTAAAGTAAAATTGAAGAATCTAATCCCCTGTGATACCAGTGAAAGATACAAGCTTAACCACTGACAACTGCTTACAGATGCATTTTATAACAGCACAAATTGAATCAAATCAATCAGATACACAAATGTAGAGAAATCTGTCGTAAAAATAACTTTTAATCAAAGAAACAGTTTCAGCGAAGTCACTAACGATAGGTGACACGAAGCGTGTAGTTTCCAGCAGGGAGGCCTCCTTGAAATCTATCGGAAGTATCGAGGCGACGATATAACTTCCTAAACGTCGGTAGAGCTGCAGTTCTCATCCAAACCATGAGATCCTCATTCTCATACCCAGTGTTATGCTTATTGGAGGGGTCCAACTCGTAGACTGGCTTCTGCCAATTGCGTGGCTTCAAAGTATTATTGAAAGCTGAAATAACGACATACTTGTTTTAAGAAACTAAGCCTTCCCTACAGTCTAACCTATGTAATATCATATTTGTGGAAATGCTCAAAATGAATGCCACTAGTTAGTACAGTAGTTGTTCTTGTCAAGCTATGAATATTTAAATAACATATTTGCATATTTATTAATTGCAGGGATCGGCAACCTGCAGCCCGCAGGCCACATCTGGCTCATCAGTGAGTTTAATCTAGCCCTCTGGCATCCACAGCTTTTTTTTAAAAAAGGTCAGCACCCTTTTTTAAGCCTGACAAGCAAAAAAATGTCATCACTAAATTTTCACACTTGATATGCATATTTTTGAGAACTCTTGCACTTTTTCCAGCACAAACTTTCTAAAAACCTTAAACCTCAAAACTTTTCTGGGTCCGTCAAAAAATTATTTAATTACATGGCCGCGGACAGACACTGCCATGGCAATTTGGCCCTTGCTGTTCCAAAAGAATGCCAACCCATGGTTTGTTTTCTGTGTTGAAGATTAGTTTTAGCCTTATCAAGAGGTTTGATGTCAGCATGATTCAATTGAATGGCTGTCACCTAGCAACCACAACACTGATCAAAGGTTTTCAGTTTTAAAAAGCAGTCCATTAAAGTCTATTGGTGAAAATACGCCATTATGACCAACAAACATATTAAATCAAAATTCTGCATACTGTGGCCACAGCATAACCTCAGCCAAACATTAAAGCCATCTAGTTGCAGGCAGAGACAAGATTGAAACTACCAAGAAAATAAAATTGTTCAAACCAAATTATCATTTCAGTTTAGTAAGTATTTTAGAGACACGTCCAAGACAAGATATGTTTGGAGACGTATGAAAGAGGACATAAGTTAGAAGAAGGAAAGATTGGAAGAAATGTATTGAAGCAGAGAGGGAAGAACAGAGGTGGTTGTAATACCAAGTCAAAGGTTCCCACCACAGGATAATTCAGCAACAATGACCATTTTCTCTGTTGCTCAACTGCTGTGGCATTGGTGTGAAGCACATGGGGGCACGTAAATATGAATTCTGGGCCGAACTCAACCCCAGACAACTAAGCATGTACCTTTCATCACCAATACAGCGAAAAACATCCTGGTCACTCCTGCTATGACACTGTAGCTTCATTGGAATTTGACTCTGTACATTAGTCAGAGTAATTTAACCAATGGATGACTAATAAATGTTGGCCATAACCAATTTGCCATTTAAGAGTTCAGTGAAATAAGTGGTCTTAATTCTTCTTAATCATCATCAGAAATAAGATTTGTGACATTATGTGGCATGATATCAAGCAACGTGACATTAAAACTAAATATCTCCTAAACATTTCTAGAATAATAATAATAATAATAATAATAATAATAATAATAATAATATAAATATAGTGTAAATAAATATATCACCAAATGAGACAATTTAAAAATTTTACATAATATATTAACATCAGTTGATAAGATAACTTCCTGTCACACGTCACACATAATCTGGCGAATATGCTTATTTTCTTACCTTTTGCGACATTATCACATTTATCACATGGGGGATTCTTATACTTTGTACTGCGATCTGTTGACCATGCTATGCCTGTGTTGAGCAACTTTACTTCTGAATCGTTCAAGTAGATTTTCAAAGTGTCTGAAAACATTTTACAGCAGGCAAATCTAATGACATGACTGAAATTTTCAAATTTTGCATCATGTATTTTTCAAAACTTCTTATGAGAAGAAGAACTGACTAAAGAAATCAACTATAAAAATCTACAAGAGAATGTAAAAGACTGCTTCTCAGTAATGAAAAACCAGTATTGCTGTGCTGCACTAGGGGCTGTAACTATCAATGAAATTTATCAGAAAAAATGGTTACCGTTAAAGAAGCTGTTAGCAATGGCTCCACAAGGTGCATATGTGTAATCTCTGCCAGTACTGCTGTAGTTGTTAACTTTTAAGAATGGATCTTGGCAGTCAGACGATGAGGAAATATCTTTCCCTCGAAGCTGATCGTCGTCACGTGACTTCACATATCGACGATGATTCTGATAGTAATTGGTAAGACTGTAGTATATGAAGACTGGTGCCTAGCAAAATCAACTTCACAAAATGCATTTGCAAAATATTCAGCATATTTTTTAAACAACAAAAATTCAACATTCAAAGGTCAACATATCTCTTATCATGATAACACTTACGTACTATTAATGCCATGATCATGACAGAAAATTATATAACAATTTAACAGCAGGTTCTTTCAAAAAAGCAGTCCAGTAACTATATCTAGGCTCTATTTCTATCTACTTCTATCTGCACCAAATTTGGAGAGAGATCAGCTTTGCACAGCAATCCAATATTCTGGATTCACTGTCTGTGAAAATTACAAAAGCAAATGCGGTTGCTTCATTAAGGTGGAATCTAAACACTTGCTTGCTTCACATCTTATTCAAGTGACATTTGCTTGGCTTTGGCCTCTGAAATTCCTACTGTGCTATAAAAATTGTCTCAATAATAATAATAATAATAATAATAATAATAATAATAATAATAATAATAATAATAAATAAATAAATAATATTAATAGAACCCTTTATATAGCAGAAGTGCTAAAACAATCAAACAAGACAGCCACTAGTGTGAATGCATTTGGAAATAACTGAAGTACACTGGGATATTAGATTAGGCATTAAAAGACAAAGGTGGATCAAATGATATCGGAACACGTGGAAAATGTTTCTTATCTTGGCACCATAATCTCAGAAGACTGCTACCTGGAAGTGGAAATAAATGCCCAACTGAAAAAAGGAAGGGTTGCCATCAGAACATTTAGAAAACCATATGGAAAGATAATAATATCAACATCAGAACAAAGAACAAATAATGAAAAGTGTAGCATGGAGTACAGCAAAATTGGATGTGGAGGTTGGACTCTGAGCAAAAAATTACAGAAAAGACTGGATGCCTTTGAAATGTAAACATTACACACCCTGCAAGGAGTTAATGAAGAGAAAGGAAACCCAATGAAGCAGTATTGCAAACAGTAAATACAGAAAGACGGTTCACCAATATGTTCAAAAAAGGAAGCTACAATATTTTGGGCAAATACAGAGGAACAGCAATGCTTGGTCAACACTGGAAAGGATAATCCAGTAAGGAACGATGCCAGGAAAACATACAAAGAGGGCGACCAAAAAGAAGGTGGGCAGATGATGTGGAAGAATGGACACGACTGCAGTCGGGAAAACATTCAGCACATGAAGGAGGAAGGAGAAGATGATTAAAAGATAAGACCCTGTTAGATTAATTTTTATATAGTGATCATAGTACAGAATAATGAAGAACTGAAATTTAACGTGAGAGCTGTTTTGGCTTGTGTATTAAAAAATTTGTTTTTGTAGATGTAGACTTAAAGGCAGCAGTTGCATCGTCATTGCTGGTATTTATTGAGTTCTGGATACTTGACTTGCTTTGCTTATGTACCAGTAGGTTCAAGTAACTCTTGTTAAACCAGAGACTCCTGGTCACTGTGAGTCTGAAACTATTATTAACCACACTCCTCACAAGGCTTCTACTGCTCATTGATGCTTTTGTTTTCTCAGTGGCCTAAACACAAAAACTTCTGCATGAATTCCTCCACCAGGTTTTAAAAGGTTTTGCTTCTGACATAATCCTGCATTGCGTTATAATAATAATACGGCTCTAAAAATATAAACAACAGAAACTTTACTGTGAAGTTCGTTGGCAGAGTGAATGTAACATCACAAAGACATGATCTTCCAGTATTATTACTATTTGCCAGGAACTCAGCACAAGTATGTGATGGATCGTCTTGAGACTTGCAGTGCGTATAATCAACCATGATTTCTTGAACCTACAAAATCATATTTTAACAACATTCAATATAACAAGCACTCACTGCTTTTGGCATACTTAATGCTGAATAAATGCTTTCATAACAGATCTATCACCTAGATGTACCAGAGAAACACGCAGAAGATAAAACAGAAAACAGAGGTTTTCTTTTGGAATAATGTGCAATTAAACACAGAAGATAGCCAAAATGAAAGTTATGTAAGTATGTGTGTGCCACAAAATCTGCAGCAACAAGAGTGAATGGTTCACATTGGGAGACAAAATGAATCAATTTGCTAAGTAACTACAATTTAGATCAGTCATTTGAAAGAAGTAATGTTAAATGCATAAGTTTTAAAAATTAGGAAAAGAGACTTTTAAAAAGATGCACCAAGATATGCAATAATCAAATTATTAAATCATCAAATGAAAGTTTAAAGGTCAATTTACTTGGTTTGAAGTAATGAGAAAGGCTACTCCAAGCGGAATAAATGCCAAACCAATGGCAAACATGAAAGGCAAAACGTTGGTTGCTGTCAAAACAGGTTGCCATGCTGGCAATCTCTGCTGCTTGAATTTTGTATCTACAATTAGCAAACACTTTCCTTGCTTATTGAGTACTAAAAGTACAAATCATTCAATAGACTAAGAAACAGATATTTCAGATCCATTCTGCCAAAAGGACAAATATTTTGACAGTTTTTACCAGGACACCACCCTAGAATTTGATCACTTTGTGCCCATTTCGCTTATATTATTATCTGATAAGAATTGATCTCAATATAGCCTAGTAACTTTGGCATATTCCAGTTTTCTGCGCTATTACAGTAAATGGTTTAATCATCCTGGCAAGGGACAAAATGTCCCGAGGGTGAAACGTCAAGTGCCCAAAAAGCCCTGCTGTTTGATCGGATGTGAGAAATAACTACTGAGTTATAATTAGAACTGGGTAGGAGAGATCAAGACCGCGTATTGCGATAAGAACGTGTCACAATACGGTGTATCCATTTGAGCCTTGTTTGATGATGATGATGATGATGATGATGATGATGATGATGATATGATAATAATAATAATAATAATAATAATAATAATAATAATAATAATAATAAATAACGGGGTTTCGAGTGGCTCAGTAGGTAGGGTCTACCCTGTGTGTTTACTATGATGTGGAAGATGTTACTACCGGTGTAAATCATCTCGGTGGTGTAAATACCTTGAGGTATGCCAAATCGAGATTGTACGATGCAGCTGATTATTATTTGCAGCCATTATGAAACTGACAATGTCAGAAGCGATCACTAAAGAAAATCAAATTAAAGCAGAAATTTTCATCAAATAAACGCAATTTTGAAGCATAATTAACCTTGCGGACGGCGACTCTCGGATTGTTCGTCGTCACTCGCCATTTTCTCTATGTATTGACTAATTTGACTTGTTGTCGCTCTTCTGTTGTCGTTGTTGAGTGTTGACCTGCTAAGACTACCATAGTCACATAGGTTTATTGCGAAATTGCAATATACAGAGGACCAGCGCCTGTTTGGATGACCTTTTTTTGCTTTTCCCACAGTGCATAGATAGCCCAGAGACGTCATTTCACTGTTTTTCAGAGGGGCGAGACAATTTCGATGTGACAAGTTTGCAAGTTTGCGAAAAGTTGACGACTTTTTTAAGCTTTTCTAGCTTTTCATTCATTTTGACGACATCAAGCCTCTCTTCAGGGGCTGACGATCTAGTTTGCTTTTCATTTTCATTAAAGACAACTTAACACAGTGGTGATGGTGGGAAAATTTGTTCCCTATAAATCAGAGGGGGCAAAACAAGTAAATATTACAAACATTGGTGGAAACACTTTTTTCATAAAAATCAGAGGGGAAACGGCCCCTGCCCCCAAATGACGTCCCTGAGTTTTGTAACATTTCTTCAAGTTTTTCTATCCAAGCTCAAAGCATTTCCCTTTTAAAAATCATTTCTTCCATAGCTGCAACGTCCCAACCACAATGACCATTTGGATTAAATGACTGGCCATTACCTTTCGCTTAATTGACTGTGGCTACTTCATACTAAGAGTAAGTGCCTAGGAATAATGAGCTACTGCGATGCTACTTATGAGAGCGCTATAGTTAAGAGATTTTACTTACTTACTTACTTACTTACTTACTCGTCATCAGCGTTTTGTTACCAAGTTCCAACTTACATTATCTCAAAAGCTCGAGTGGCAACACTGGATGTGCTGGCAACCATAGATTTATTATAATACACAAATATGTGATATTAAAGTCTATGCTGGCAACCTGGCAGCCATTTTGTGCACAATTTGTTGAACAAAGGAAAATGGCGAGACGAGGAGACGTCGGTCATCTTTTCATCGGTCGCTTGAACAAAAATACTCGCACCAGAGATCTCGAGGAAATATTCGAGGCTTATGGACGCATTGCAAGATGCGAAATCAAATACGGTGAGCGATTTGCAAATCTCCAAGCGCAATATTTGCAATTAACATAGTGTCGATATAAAAATATAAAGAAATTTCGCAGAGTATTGAACGCAACGATGAATGGAAGGAGTGGGATATGGACGGAAATGTTTAAATTTTTTAAAAGCAAAGAAAGATTAGTTTGCGATGGGGTAAAGTGCTCGTAAAATTGGCATTACCCAATTTTCAGCTATCTGCTACTGTAGTTTTTCGGCTGGGATCTTTCTTCAGAAACCATCGGGGCAGCTCGTGATACTCTTGGGGAGTATCACGAGCTGCCCCGACGTTTTCTGGAGAAACACCAATCAGGTCTTACCAAGTTTGCCGGTTGAAATCATGTACATTATACTGGAACTCTGGCCACGCCCTTGTTAGTCAGTTAAAACACATGTCCTTGACTTCTAAATATAGTGAAATCTCGTTATCTTGCTTCTTATTAACACGGTTCCTGATCGAGCGAGTGGACGATAAGGTATATTTTTGGTTGTGATTGTTTCGAGAATAAGTTGTTTTTCACGTAATGGATGTGACTGTTTGCCTAAATATGTTTGTCTAAGCGAAATGTTATTGGTTAGAATTGGATGCACATATTATAGCATATTTCAGTTTATAATTTTTAATCACTTGAAATATCGAATCAAATTAAATTTTTGTTGTAGGCTTATATGTGTGACATGTTTCTGATTTTAATAGCAATTGCTTTGTCATATTTGAATTATTTTGTGATTTTTAGAGAATCATTTTAGAGAATTTTAAATTTTTAGAGAATGCATATGAGAATCATTTTAAGGTATAATCACTTAAATTTTGTTTTATTGTAGGTCCTGACATGGGTGAGTTGACTGATTTGTGATACTAATGTGTCCAGAAGTTTGTATTTATAGGCCAAGCTGTTGTAATTTTTATTGACTTGTATTGGTTACCTGCTGAAGTGCTCAAAGCAAATCTTGAATGGCATTGTTTGAATTGCATTGATACTATCAATTACATCACAATCCCAGTATAACGTACTTTAAGGGACATGGCAAAACAGTCCGTTATATCTGGAGTTTCTGCATTCTCAGAACATAACAGGACGACATTTACTCGTGTCACGCCGCAGTAAACACACTTGTGTTGTAGATTACTATATTGTACAATGTACATGCAGTAATCCCATTTATCTGACTGCTTGAAGTATATGGGGCCTGTAATTTTTGTAAAATATAATCCAGCCTGCGTATCTGCACTGGATATCATCCAGGGCTGTGCATATAATGTGATGGTTTTTCGGAATGCTGTACTCAGAAGTCCTAAATACGTGGGGGAAATGCAGAAATGTTCAATTTATGTACCAAAGTTTTGCATTTTAACGTAGCAAATATGTTTGCAGAAATTGGTAAAAAAATGGCAGACAAGCCAGAAAGGTCATCCAGATCATCCAGACAGCCGCTGATCTCCTGTGATTCTCTGCCTATAATAGGGACAAGGCAAAAAGTTCTATACGTGTGACAGAATTAGCGAAAAATATGAATAAAATTGCATCAATTTTGTGCAGAAATCACATGTGGAAAAAACGGGCAAAAATGCAGAAATTACAAGTTTTTTTGAATTTGCGATTGCATATATGTTCTCATTACATGTACTGCCCTAATCATTGGAAAGTCACATGCCATGTAGGCAGAACCTGCTTGTCTGATATATAACAAAACTAAGGCTAAAAGTAGCCATGGGGACCTAATTGTTTGTCCATTATATCAGAAATTCCATATTATGCAAGTGCACTGTGTCTGCATGTAACTAAAGACCCATGGCCAGGACCAATATTCTGTTATAAGCGAGCTCATTATAATTGGCTTATACTGTATTTAATATTTTGAATGAAAGGCTTATGTGAAGTTGGCTCACACAAAGTGTATAGATTATTGATATGTATGCAGAATTGCTAGCATTTATCACTACATCGCCAGCTGGTGCTTCAAAATTTAGCTCATCTGTTGAGAAAATCATTGCTCATGAGGAGAATTGTTGCTCACTTGGGCATCTATTTTCTACCATATAACTGATCCAACTCGTAATTTTGTTCTAAAGTGTGTTCAGGAACAAAATGTAAAATGTCTTCATTTGTAAACATTACAATTTCAAGCAGTTGAAGTTGCCTTTTAAGGTACAACTCCATTGGGGGATATGTTACTGGGGTTAATCCCTTTACGAGTCCATTACATTTTCCCCGGACTGACCGGGTTTGGATTGACCGTAGGATAAGAGATCCACGCCTAGTGCAAAGATGATGGGTGACAGGACTGTTGCAATTCGGGTGTTGATGAGAGTTTTAAGAGCTGCGTTTTCGATTGGAAAGAAGTGTCGTGAACGTAGAAAGCGTCAGTCAGACCATTGATGCTGTTCTGGTTACAATTTATTATTTTGTTAGTTTGCGACTTCTTACCAAGGTGTCTTGTATTTGAACATATTGTGAAAATATTTCCTTATGAATTGATTTTGGCAGATGCTGATTTTATTTGTGTTATTTTCTGTATGATTTGGTGCTTGTCATTTTTATGATTGCCTTGTAATTTATGTGAAAACAGCATATGGTTTTATCGACTTTGAAGACCGCAGAGACGCTCAGGCATGTTGTCTTACTGTACTTTGTTTCACACTTTAATGTTTCGGTTAATAATTGAATGCAGTTTTGAGCTGTGTGTCGTTTCTGTGAATAGAATAGACAGACTTGAAGTTCTCTAAGGAATTTGTGGGATTCATATGATTAAATAATAGATCAGGGTGTAACAATGTTTTATTGCTCAAGATGTGTGTATGTTCATTTCAGCTAGAATATCCATGTTGCAATATATCCATCCCTCCTATTGTCCGATTCCAGACTGCGTCATTCCAGAATACACCAAAACAGATGCCGTTTACGCCGCTTTGCACCAGCAGGTGGCGCCGGTTTCCATAAGTGGATTCTGCCATGGCAACCGAGTTCTACCAGCTGAGATTTTTCGTTTGCCGCCTTCCTGCCCTCCTTGCCATGCCATTGAATAGTGCAAGAGTCAAGCCTGCCACTGTCCAACAATCCATGCCTGCCTGCCCTGCGTATCATTCCAGACTAGGTCGTTGCCCCATTGGTCGATGTGGTCATGTTGCCTTAACAACCGTTGCCTTAACGACAGTTACATGTGGTAAAGTGTGGCTGGTTTGTCTTGATTAGGGCATTTATTCAGATATCCAGGTGTTTAGGCAGTTGTTGAGCTTTACAAAGTAATTAATATGGTGTCTGTTGTAAGTGGCACCAGTATATTCTTAGCATCATAAGGATTTGTGCAAGGTAGAAGATAATATTGGTGAATAATAGATTTATATGAAATTGTAAAAATTATTTAAAAATCAAGATTTGAATAATCTGCAATCTTCCGAATCCCAGTCCGAAATTATAATACTTTGCCAACTTATAGTATAGTTTGCATCACGATGTTAAAATGACGTTCTTGACAATGTTCTTCATCAGATGTGTGACTTAAATAACTAGCAAAAGCTAATGCTTCATGTAATTTTGTTTGAAAGTTAGTAAATGTTGTGAAATAATAATAATAATGATGATGGCAAGTAGACCACCAGCACCTATGGAGATAATTTAGATAAGTTACAGTACTATGTTTTACAGGTGCATGTATATCAACTAACAGCTGTAGACTTAGCTTCTAAGGATATGTATCAAATGATGAAAGATGCAAAACGCTTTTGAAACTGATACCGGCTCTTTGTAAATGAATTTGCTGATTTTCAAAACACAGTCGAAAATATATTGAGAGTTGTAGCCCTAGCAGAATTTCTAAAGCCCTGCAATTGTCTTTAAATTTACAGGATGCATTGCGATATGAAAATGGAAGAACAATTTGTGGCAGTAAGGTGATTGTTGAGTGGGCCAAAGGAACTCCAAGACGGGTAGGTTCCATCTAGAATGTCAGCTATGTCAATTATGATGGTTTGATTGCGTGTAATGTCAAAGATCCTTAGGTATTTAAGAAAATAATAAAGATTTGGAGCAGTTTAGTTTTCTCGTCTGTCAAAATAAAGAGGCATGTTTTCAGGTTGGTCAGAGTTGTTTGTTTAGAGTCCATTTCTGTCTGCCACCATTTTGTTTCAATCCCAGAATTGCCTTTTAATGCAAGATGGGGTTATGGACTTAAAAATAGAGTTTCAACCGGTTAATTTAATTTATTTGGATATTTAGTAAAGCTGAGTCATTTAGTAAGGCTAAGAAGTCTTATGGAATGGCAATGTTGCATAAATGATGTTATTTTTGCTTAAAGGGAGACGACGAAAGGCCTATGCGCGGTGGCCGCAATGACTTCAGCCGTGACGGCGGAGGACGACCTTCATCTGGTCGCGTAAGTTTTCATGTTTCTATGCCGGTCATATGTGGGTATTTATTTTATTCTAGAGATTGATTGGTCAAAGGATAATTAATTCTGACCAATGAAAACTTTGCAGCTAGATATTGACTTTGTGATGGAGGATGCAATGAAGCCTCATTGGTTCTGCATTGATTGAGAATAATTGCTGTCTTGTGCTTTGGTAAAGAAAAACCATAGCAGTTGCACTGCTTCAGCTGTTACAGAATTTTTCTCATGTTAATGTCACAATTATAGTAGTTTAAAATTAAATGCTTTTTTATCATTTATTATCATACTTATTATTAGTTTAAAATTTATATGATCAATTGCATATGACATCTTTTACAAAGCCAAATTACATATTATTGTTATTATTATTGTTATTATTATTATTATTATATGGTTGTTAACGCTTGTTAAGTCTTTCACAAATCTGAAGGATCATAGGGGTCCATCCATGTAGTATGTATGCACTGAGGGTTAGTGAGGTTGGATTTAGGAGATTGTGTGTATGTATGGTGTGCAAATGGGGTGAGGGGGTTGAAAATATGCCTTTCTGCATACGTAGTATATGGATAAGCACCAGGCACAGATAAGTCATTCAAACAACTTGCCCAAGGTCACTACACAGATGCTAGGTTTAGATTTGTGGCAAGTCTTGCCTCTAATTCAGCATTTGCTACTTCAGTGTTTCTCACAATTTGAGTTTCATTTAACAATAAATGCATGGAAAATTAAATGTTTGCAAGAAAACGGGGTCTTTAACCAACAGTCACAATTTATCGTTCGTCATTGCAATGTCTTGTCGGTCCTATTGCTAGGTTTTTCATTAAAGGTGTCCAATCATTTGCATTTTGTTCCTTCTGTAGCTTGGATTGGATGAATGTGCCAAATGTCATAGGACTGGGCACTGGGCAAAAGACTGTCCGGATGATCGTCGAGGTGCACGCAGGTTTGCATTTTATACAGATATTTTCTGCTTGCATTTAATAATAATGAATTCGATACGCAATTTGTAGTTTAAATTGGCTTTTTGGGTGTGAGGTGGGTGAGGTTGTTACCCGTTACCTTCCTCACGTACTGGGGTGCACATCTTATCCAAGGCTGCTATACAGTCCCTAGGTGTCAGACTCGAACCCGCTACTGTATTCTCTGATTACAATGCAAAAGTCCGACCACTACTCCACTGCACACCCACTTGCATTTAGAAGATTTGTATTGAAAGTGATGTAGGATTGATTCAGCTAGAAATTCTCTTATGGTTTTTGGGATGAATAGCTAATTTACTGTGGAATTGCATGACTTGGTTGGGGCAAATGATTGCTGTGTTTCGTTACCAGCATATGTTAGCTTTTGTAGAGCGACATGCTATATTATACTGATTTTTAAAGACCATAAGTTTGCACAGCTGTACTTGCAGAAGACATGCTATCTCACTTGGTGTATTTATTGCTTAGAGCATTGATTTCATATCTGCCTTGTTGACTTTTAAAACGAGCAATTTCAGTTGCACAAGATACTAAAAATTTGTGATTTTCTGTGCTTTTTAGACGAAGTCGCTCAAGAAGCAGATCAAATGATCGTCATAATAGAAGGGGGTCTAGGTCTCGTTCGGCTTCGTAATGCTGAGGACAATTTGACTGATAGATTACTATTGTACTACAAATGAGGGTTCAAGCTGTTTTATTTGCAGTTTGATATGGAACTCAGCTATTTCAAAACTGAAATTTCACCGTTCTCATGTATTGTTAAAACCTTGATATTTCCATAAAACAGTTTTGTGATTTGTGTCCATTGCATGTTTTAACACTAATAGAAATTTCTAGCATCACTGCTAGAAATCTTAAGGTTTGGGTTCTTTTATTTTAGCACTTTGACGACTGAGTGGTGGATTTATGTTGTGCGCGTTCTTCTCTTCTGTACAGTAGAATCCAGATACAGTATATCAAACTTGCTATGTCGAAGTTAAGCGCCAGTTCTGCCAAGCACAATGTTAATAAATGCAAAAGCGACCCTGATATGTAGAACTCATTTACAGTTGTATTTCAAAATTTAGTGTTGCTTTACAGAGGCTATCGATAAATATATCGAGATTACGTTCAATATATAGAAGTACAGTAGTCATTTATTATCACGGTCTGTAATTATTTGATTTAGGTGGACGGCCAGGGAAATCCTTTGTTTAGCCGGCTATTGACTATTAATCTGCCGCCCTAAACTTTGTAGCCAGCAACCGTGAGCACGGACAACTGATTCTCTAGTCCCGACAACCTCGAGGGTACTATGCAGGTCGCCAGAAACGCGTAAACATCTGTCGGGCCGCTAAGTTATCTAAGTTTCCTTCCCACTTTTCAAAACTAGTATCTGGTAGGCTGGGAAGTGAGAAAAGTGGTCGTCCATAGATTACCTGACGCGGGGGGAGGAGGGGGTCATTTGTTACGAAGTGTGACGACGGGGGAGGGGAGGTTCCGTAAATGTGACGTAACGCAAAAATTTAAGTGATGGCCTTTGACCTTTTTTGCTTGTCAGGGATTTTGGAGAGAAAAAATACAAGGATGGCCTTGTTTGCTTGTCACGACTTTTCGGAGGACGAAAATGGGGGGTCGGCCGTTGTTACGTCACACTTTTAGAGGGTCTGACGTTTTGTTACGTCGCATTACGTAGGGGCGAGGGGGTCAATAAAGTGCCAAAATCGCGTTACGTAATTTATGGACGACCCCAAAGACATAGGGGTTGGCCCCCGTATGGTGCAAAAAATTAAAAGAACTTGAATACTTGATCCTATAGAAAACTAGAAGTAATCATCCTAATTTTATAGCGCTTATTTACTTCACCATACAAATTAGCTTTAAGATTTTAAGATCAAGTACTAACTATTTATTTCACAATCTAAAGTGGTGGCACGTGCTGTTACCATATAAATTGATAATTAAATTTCTCTGATTACCTACTAAGGTTAGATTAAAAGTGAACAATTAGTTTTATTTTAGTGATTATTTTTAATATTTGATTGTTAGTGAATGGCTTTTTTGCGCCGCAGTTCTTCGTTTAAATCGTGTGTGATTTTAGTTTACGGCATTTGGTTTCCAACTGGTTTAACTCCCGATAACTGAAAAATAATGGCTTCTGATGACTTGGATCCGATTTTCGTGAAAGCGTTGAAGCTTTTGCTCTCAAAAAGCAATGATTCGATCGGGAAACTAAAACATTTGGCCGACGAGTTTATTGAACAGCGCAAGAAAGAAGTTGCCATAGAAATTGCGGTAATTATTTTTGATTTTTACTCAATCAATCAATCAACAGAGTATTTATATAGCGCCTATTTATCTTAATTAAAAGAACTTTAGCGCTCCCGCTTTGCGCTATCGACTCGGCAAAGCCAACGTCAGAGGCACTGTTTATGCGGGTCGGAAGATGATTATAAAATCCACTCGGATAGTAAGAGGAGTTCGCGGTTAAAAATGTCGAGAGTGGAAAATGTTTCCCAAGACAAACGCCGGTGAAGGACGGAAGGAAAAGTTGACAGTCCTGCACGATGGTAAATGGAATTTTGTCCCGAGCGTACTCCCAAGACGTCTTCGTTACAATAATGGACGATTAACCTGAACTCATCAGATTCGACGGTGATGGAAAAATACAAACCGGAGCAAAACAGTCGATCGAGAATACAATTGCCAGGAAATAGAATCAACACGCACTGGCGGTGTCAGCCATTTTGTTGAGACAAGATGGGGACTTGACATCAATGACGACCGGGAAAACATCCAGAAACAAACGGAATTACTGAGAACAAGTCAGCTCCTCGAATTTTCCGGTGAGAACTCAGTTTATAAAAATAGGAAAACCAAATGAATGAATCGAAAACTGTGAATTACCTACAAGATTTTTAAAACACGCACGCGCTAGTAGTCGGAAGTTACCGGAACCGGAAATACTTTATTAACAGTGGTTATCTTGTACTTTTCAGTTCAGAACTTCAGACACTTTGAGTATTGACAGCAAACAGAAATACTGTTTGCTTTCTTTTGGTATTACAGAATTTTAAAATGTCGAGGAGAAAATGTAAATGAAAAACGGTTGCTAGACATTTTGCCCTTGAACGTTTCACTACAATCGTGGACGATTAACCTGTTCACATGTTCCACATACAAACGCGCGCACAAATATGTAATAATGAAATAGAATCAACGGCGGTTCCACCATGTTGATGACTGGGGATATCTATACGGATGTTTTTCTTGTCAACCTATTTTCCGGTGAGTGTTTATAAAAATTTAGTGAATGAATGAATGCTGTGAATTATAATAATAAGCAGTCCATCGAAATCGATGATGACAGATCTGTGAGTCCATAAATGATCTATGAGAGTCTGTTTAAATTCATATGTGGGTGCGCATATGGCTATATTCCGATTTTTGATATTTTTAGTGAATATTATAAGGTGGATAAGCAACGGTCCTTCCGCTCCTGACATAATTTAAATCCGTCAACCTCCAATTTTATGACAATAATTGATGACGTTAATTAGGCCTTTCTTCCCAATTGTTAAATGATTTTGCATTTCTGCATGAATTGCCTTTACCTTGTCCTTGTGCTTATTACTGACCACCTTGAGTACTTTGTCCATGGACAAGCTCACCATTAATTTTTGGCAAATGAAAAATCCTCCATTGAAAGCATCCAGTCCATCTCAACCATAAAATTTCCACACTTGCAGTTCGCTCTTTTCAGCACCTCAGTCTTGGCACTTTGTCTTGCCACTTTATAGATAGGATGGATCATAAACAGCTGATTATGAAAGGCCTCAAGTGTTCTGATATGACGCTGATAGAGAGTCCAGCATTCACTACCATATAGAACGTCAACACCGGAGGGCTGCTTGGTTTATAAACAGAGATCTTTGTTTTAGCTCAATGCCTGAACTTTCCAGAGGTGATAGATGAAGTCTTGTCTCAATCTCATCATCCAAGAGGGCATGTTCATTCAGTGTTTCAATACACAAACTTCTTCACTTGTTTAACTCCAGGCCATCAATGATTATCACCTGAACATCACTCGAGGGGAGGTTGATAGAGTCAGTTTTAGATAAGTTGATTGTGGCTTATAGTTTTAACCGATTTGCAAATCTGGAGGATAATTTAAGATCGTTTCATAAAATGCGCAATCAAATGAGTCTTGTATCAATTCCTTTAGGACTTTAGTTTTTGCTTTTCTGCCGAGATTAAACAATTTTCCATTTTTGATGTATAGCTGAAATGTTGAATTTCTTATAATTTTGAATGATAGGCAGCTGAATGAATGAAGTGGAGCAAGGACACATCTTATGGATTTTTCAATCTCAAATCTTCTGACAGGAAGAAAAATCAAAATGTGCCCAGATATTCCATCATGAAGTGGAAAGAGAAAATCTTGAAAAAGGTAAATTTTCAATTTGTCAGCATGTCGACCAGAAGCTGATCTGTTTGAGTATCGTAACCCTGAAAATGCTTTTTAAACTTTTCTAGATCTTTTTGCAAGGTTTATTAATGTTTAGTGGGCAAACAAATTTTGTTTTCTTTTGTTTTTCTTCACTTTGATCCCCAACACCAACTTCCTATAAAATTTTTTCATCCCCCACCAAAAATTTCTGGAACCAGAAGTGAATCCAGGATCATTCTTATATATATATATAATTACTATTTTCTAACATTGTGTGTCCAGAGTGTGTTTGGGTGGTTTGCGTTTGTTTTATTGGGCTTATGTTTTTAGGTCTGTTGTAATATGGTAGAAAATATTGCTTCTCCTTTGATATTATTAATGAAATTACCAGGTATGCAAGTACATAATTTAAATGTCAACAGACAATTTTATGACAATAATTGCTTGGGTTAATTAACTTTGGAGCAAATGATGCAGTGAGTGAATGAACCACATTGTAAGTGCAGATTGTGATAATTTTTAGGCTACTTGCCCTGACGATGAAGCATTTTGAAAGCCAAATTTTCCATTAACCCAGAAAAAGTTGTCATGCAATGAAAAAGTTGTGTCATGCAACCTGATTATCACAGCGGGCGGTGCATCAAATTTGCAGCCATGGGTTAATTTTAACCCCATAGTTGACCGGAGGGCTGCTTGGTATCCCACATATCAATGTTTTTGTCAGTGCTGCAGTATAGATGCTTTCATAATACCATTCCATAGTTGTTTCAATACCTTACATTTGCTGCAGGCTATGATTATGACACATCACTTGCTCAGGTATAGTGTTTTTTGCTTAGCAGTTTGGCTTATAGTTTTAACCGATTGAACAGGATTGGTTAAGCATAAAATTAGAAATGAGCTTAACTAATATGTTGGATTCATAATTCTTTTTTGATGTAGCTGAAATATATAAATATAATTTTTAGAGCCAGGCAGCTGATGCAGATGAAAGCAATTCTTATGGATTTGTTGGTAAATCTTCTATGTCAAAGAAAAATCAGCAGAAGGCAGATATTAAGCAGGAAAAAGAAGTGGAAAGAGAAAATCTTGAGAAGGTAAATTTTCAATTTGTCATTATGTCTACCAAGAAGCTGCACTTGAGCTCCTCGTAACCCTGAAAATGCTTTGCACTTTTCTAGATCTTTATTGATGATGTCTTGAATTAAAGAAATTTTTTTGTCAAACTGACACACTGAACCCTTTCGCTGCCAGTGCCAGCAAATATATGGTAATTTTGCCATCCATGTGCCGGAAGTGGATCCAGGATCATTCTCATCTTTGCTGTAATTGCTGTTTTCTAACATTCTGATCAAGAGTATGTTGGGTGGTTTAAAGGTGAATTGAGAATGTTTTTAATAGAGTTGACTGATAATGAGGATTTATGATGTTTGCTTGACTGACCAACTGCTGAAAATGATAATTCATTTAAAATACAACAATGATATTTAGGTTAAATGATCTCACAAGCTATTTATACTGTGTTGCATTGAATTTATCATTATGCTTGTTAAATTGCTACTAAATTGTTATGCTTATAAATTGCATGATTCAACTGTGATGCAGTCTACATAGTTCATATTTAGTAAAGTCCTTATTCTTGGAATTAAAGAGGACCTTATCCTTTCGGGTTATTCTGCGCCAAGCTTTCGGGCAGCACTATAGAAATTTTGTGTTTACTTACTTTTACCGTACTTACTTTTGGGTTCAGTCCTTTTTAGCATGACTAAGTCACAGAACAACCCTGCTGACTTGGGCTCAATTCTCATGGATAATGGTTATTCATGTCTTGACTTTCCGTTAGATCTCAAGCTATTAGGTACAGTTTGTAGGTTTACTTATAGAGCTACCGTCAAAAGATGATGGGTATCTGTTGTCCGTAGTGGTTACTGTACAGTGGCAGGGCTTATAAATACCCTGGCAGAGACAAATAAATAAATTGTATTAGTGATAGTGTATAGTTTGATTCTGAATACAAATTTAGTGTGATTTGTTTTATAGTTGCAAGGAAACACAGACAGTTTAGGTGAAGAAAATCCATTTGGAAAAGGGAAGGAAAGAGACCAAGGACTGAAAATAAAAGCAGAACCAAGCGAAAAGCCAAGAGAAAGATGTTATGAAATTGAGGAAGACATAGTCTTTGATTTCTTAGTTTCATCTTTGGCATCAAATAAGCAGCAGATTGTTGTAGACAGTGAGAAAGATGAAAGAGTGAGAGATGAAGATAGGGAACTTGAGTGCAGGGAAGAGCTGAACACATCATCTATCTTAGTTGATAACGGAAGTGATACTGAAGTTAGTGAAGATGAACTGCAGAAATATGGACTGGAAGACATGCAGTGTGACCAAGAGCTGAACAATCTTTCTTGTATTGTTTGTAGGTAAGTAGCCGATCTAAGTTTTTTTATTCCGTAAGTGTGCAAGTTATGCTGAAATATTTTAAAACATTTTTGGCATAAATGTGATGTTGTGCAAGTGTGCATGTATGTATTGTATACTTGTTTGCCTATGTATTATTACTGTGTTGTGCATCAGTCATTTGTCAAATTATTTAGAATGAGCAAAGATATTTGAGTGCTTTTAAATGACATTTTACTGTAACTTTTAATCAGATTGTTGTAGCTATATATATATGTGTGTTTGATTGAATTTCCTTTAAAAGGACATTTGATATTTCATCGACCAATCGTTTGATCGAATGTCAAGAATGTCACAGCTTTTATCATCAGGTAAAGCTAGCAATGAATGAATGCTTTTTGATTAAGTACAATATTACAAAATTTGATTAAGTACAATATATTTTACATTATATAATGAGATATTTGACAGGTATAAGAATGACTAAAAATATTCTTATCCACAAACAGCTGCAGGGTTGGGGTCTTAACCCCTTCACTGCCTTATGCTGTACCGCATATGTCATAGCAGCATAATGATCATTAGCAACATGGACAGGAAAGGGGTTAAATGTCACAAAATTCAAGTGTTAGCCACATATTCTTGCCCCTTCAGATCAGCAATTATTATTATTACTTAACTCACATGGAATACAGAAGATGAGCAGGGGTATTGACTCATTATGATATAGTTAGACAAATATAGATTAATCATCACGCTGTTTTAAATGCTTTTAGAACTATAGTATTATATACTGACTAATACAGGGTGTCCAACCCGTGGCCCGTGGGCCAAAATGTGTCCCGACGAACCTTTAAGAAATTAATCAACAATTTGTTTCTCTCAGCTCATAATTGTCACCTTCATAAAAACATAAGATCTCTGAAAATAGTTCTTTAAAGAGTTCGTGGACACAGGATTTTTCCGTTATGGATCATTTTGGATCTATTTTATACTTCATTTGCCAAGAAACCTTTGCTGTCAATAAGGAATACAACATTAAACGACTTTACAGGACAAAGCATGTCAGTAAGTTCAACAGCGCTGTTGGTCAATTCCGTACCGATCGCATAAATTTGCTGAGACGAGGTATTGTTGGACAAGAATCGTCTTCAAAATACCAAGAAAGAATTCCAAAGCAGCTACCAAGATCAACTTCTTACTAGCAGAAGCAATAGATTAGAGAGGACAGACGTTTTCAGATGGCGATTTTGGAGAAATTTGCTGAATTGGCCTGCCCAGATAATTAATAAGTCAAAATAATGGAAAATCTTACTCTTACTTGGCAGGCTGTTACTCGAAGAGTCGACGAAATGACTACTAACATTGAACTGACTTTAACCCATTTGAGAACAGGATTGAAAATGCAAAACCAAGCTCAAGTTCTTCTCTTACAGATGACATCAACACTAAGAATTTCTAGTACCAGAGCAGATATTGACTGCTTGTGCAAACAAAAGCAGTGCCAGATTTCACACTAAATTTGAGATTCTGGTATAAAAGATTTTGTATCATAAATATCACTAGACAACAAATTTTTACAAAAGTCATGTAACAGAAATAAAATTAGTAATTTCTTTAGTCATTTAGTCATTAATTCTTTCATTAGTCATTTGATGTCAGTCTATGTCAGCAGCAGCCTGGCAGTGTTACTGCATTACATAAAAATATGATGCAATAAACTCTGGATGATGTCACTATGGTGGCATTATGCAATGTGATGCAATATTTCATAATTGTATGCTTGTTTAGGACTTTTGTCACAGTCCTATTAGGTAAATTTACATGGTGAAACATCGAAAATGAGCTAATGGATTATCTTCAAAACTAGACCTAACAAGAACATTTTCATGGTCATATACGTGTTGAGGACAAAATACTATAGATTATGAAGTCAGTTACATTTTCACCGTTGACCAGTTTATTTAGTCTTACAATATACAATATACAACTATTCACAAATCACAATTCCGAAATTTGTGAATGTTGTACAGTATTGAAATGTTGATATTGAGCATTAGTTATTCATTTTGAACAACTTTATTATTTGTCACTAATCTGGCCCTCCAATTCTTTTAAAATGGCTCATGTGGCCCTCTCGTGGAAATGGTTGGACACCTCTGGGCTAATAGCGTCACATTTGTTTTGTATTCAAAAAGTATTTACATAAGACAATGAGTATGGATGTCCATTCCATTGTCATGATGAACAGCATTTTGTGAATGATCTTGCTTTTGATGCAGGACTGTCATAAGCCACCAGTCACAGACAACGTCAATGACCCTCGATTTGTTTGGTATTGCAGCAACTGTGCAAAAATTCTGAAAAAGACTGTGAGTGTCTTTCAACATCATATTTGAAAAGTACTTTATAATGCAAATTTTATATTTATTTTTCTTCCTAATTAATATCAGAGGCGGCGATTCATCCAGTTTTGTTTAAAGCATCTTCAGTTTATTATTATTATTATTATTATTGAGACAACTTATATAGGGCCATATGTATGATAGACCAAAGTCAAGGGCACTTTGACATGAGTCACCCATAAGTTTAGTAACATTTGGCTCCATGTAACTTGGTATTTTATGGAATTTGGTCAGAAACAGTGCTTGTAATTATCAGGTTTTTTTAAAATATTTGGCATCGAAGGACTTTGATAACGAATAGTATCCTCATTTAGTCACATTTTACTGTCACATCTTGAAAACTCCCTTGACATTATGAGTTTCATTGTTTTTATACATTGTAAAATAAATACATGTAATTCTTAATTGATTTAGGTTACAAAGTCAATAACTAATAAAGTAAAACATCCACTGCCTTTGAATGTAAGAGAAGCTCCTGCTCGTAAAACTTCAAAAATTGAAACAATAGAAGTACAACAACCATTTAGACGATTTGAACAATTTCTTATGGTAAGTTTAAAAAATATTTTCTAAACCAATTTTATTTGTTTGGAATATTTTGAATGTTTGGATTAATTATATTATTTGGATTTTTGCTATATTTATGGATAAGTAAATTTTCAAAGACATCCTATGGTAAGTACTTTTTAGATTCCAGTTTTTCCTCTGTCTGGCAACATTTGGTCTGCAATGTTTCTCATCATATTCTTGATATTCATTGCATCAGACATCTGCTCTTCAAGCCTATCCTTATTCAGTTGTGTATGCATTGGTATCCAGTCGCCTAGATTATTGAAATTCCCTGCTTTTTAGTATCAAAATTCAAATATGCAGAAACTCAAGAGTACAGAATTCTTTGATTATAGTCAGAACACCCAAGATTTGAGCATATAGGCCCAGTTAGACAGTCCTTACATCAACTTCCTATTAAACAGCAAATTAATTATAAAATCTCTTTTAGTCTATGAAACTATGTTATGCAATGAACCCAGTTATCTTAAACTATGGCTTATCCCTTGACTACTAGTCACTCCACTAGATACTCAGCAGGACTTTAATTTGCTGTTCATTGTTCCAGTGGCATAGCGAGGGTATCCGGTGCCCGGGGCAAAGTATACCGTTGGCGCCCTAACACTGCTAATGAGCAAAAAAACAAGAGCGTCACATCATTCTCAGCGCCCCTCAACTCTTACGGTGCCCCTCTCCTTATACTGCTGACGAGCAAAAAAAATAAAGGTTGTCGCATATGTTTCTTCTTATTTATCTTGCATTTCACTTACCCAAATACCCTATTTTGGTGCCCCCTCACCTCGGCATATGCCCCCTCGCTATGCCTCTGCATTGTTCTCATAGTCATTGGTGCTAGTTGTTACTCTCTGTGTGTGTGTGGTTCCAAGCTCTGGAATTCATTACTAACGTCACTTCATACAGGGTGGACTCGGGACCCGGAAAAATCCGGTGGGCCGCCAGGAGGAACTTAGTAAGTTAGTCACAATAAAAATATGGTAAAAATCGCTTATCAGTTACGGCGCAATAAAAATTAGACGAAAACATCTTCTTTCAGATAGATCTGGTTTTAAAACGAAACCTAAAGATTTTGTTTGAGTGATTTGAATTGTAAACGTAAATGTAAAGGTGGTGCGGAAAAGTAAGAGATAAGAAACTAAAACTTTTTGAAGATGGAGCTAAGTACCAAATCTAGTAGATTTATTCAAATTTACTCCTGCTGCAAGCGAAGAGACCATCAGTAAACAAGCAGCTTCAACAAGTCCTCAGGTTGCAACAGCCATTCTGACTTTTTTTTCTGGCTTGAGCCAGCGATGACGAAAGAAATCGACAAATAAAAATTCTGAAAATGACAGTTCAGTTTTGGTGACACCAACATCAACTGATGCCCCAGGCATTCTAATAGTGGCACTATGGGATTTTATTGATCGAGTGATTTCTGTAACATAGTTGATTCTTGGGTTATTCTGTGTTGAACTCATTCACAGAAGGTAGAATTTTCTGCATCAAAGAATAGAAGACAATAGAAAGAATATCAAGAAAATAAAACATCAGGAAAAAGGCAGCGTTTTTGATTTTTTGAGTGGGCTGGCTAGATCTGGTAGCACCTGTTTTGTTTGCTTCTCTGGTTGCAAATCATCGCAACATCAACTGATCAGGCTCAATTCTTCAAAGATGTCTAAATCCGACACTTTTTCACACCTGACACAGCTGGGCTCGAGCGATCATTCGGCTTTTACATTTGGAACTGTTGATGCAGCCGGTAGATTTGTTGACTCTAAGGGCTCTTCATTAAAAACTATCGGTTCCAATGCTAGCGCTTCTACATCACTCCCTTTCAAAAGTGAGCAGGAAAAGTCATCCGGCTCTGCAGGAAGTCGAGGATGGTCAAAGACAGAAGCTAAAAGATCTGGATTGAATGCAGCACCTAACATCTCAACAACTAAAATGCCTCAAAGTAATCTGGTGAACGCTGTCAAAAGGTTGCAGATGATGAAAAAGCAGGCTGCTAAAATGAACAGAAAAAAGTCTTTTTCTAAGTAAAACTGTCTTGTGCTGTTACCAGATATGGTAATTATAGCTATTTCTGCTTAGAAAATATGAACTGCAAGTTATTCTGCTGAAATGTACTGTGTATATGTAAAAATACAATTTAATTCAACTACTGTGTATTTATTGTCTAATAAAAGTCCACGAGTTGAGGTTGAGTTTGGTGTCAAAGGATCCTCTTGACTAAAATTATAATTAAGGTCTACATTAAATTGCATACATGTAATTATGGAACACTATAACAACTAGAAAATTCTAAAATTGTTCAAATTTCCTAGATTATTTGGCAACCAACTTGCAGCTATCAGGCAAAATTTTAAAATGTCTCTTGAAGAATCTCATGACTAGTTATAGCCCAATCTTGATCAGAGGGGCCCCCACTGCTGCCTCTCTAGCGGATGTGCTTATGGACATATAGACAGGCAGGGTAATAATCATTCGCTGAGCTGCTGAGCTCAATTGGATATAGACGTTTAGTGGTCAGATCAACGGAGATTTACCCGGTAGACGTTTAGTGGTCTGATCGGTGGCTATAGAGCTATGATGCTCAGATCTGCGGAGATATAGACGTTAGTGGTTAGATCAGCGGCTATAGAGCTGTAGTGCTCAGATCTGCAGTTATAGAGCGGTGCTGGGGCCAGATGACCGGCTATACAACTATTTTATATGTTATCCATTCCATGTCCAATGATCTGCCCCAGCATGGCTCTATAGCCACTGATCGAACCACTAAACGTCTATATCAAACAGATCAACGGATCAGCTCAGCGGATTATTATTACTCAGACAGGCACGCATATCCCATTTAGTCTAAATAAGGGCTTACTACACAAAGATTTACATACTTGATTTTTGCGTGTCACATTCAAGAAATTATCAGAAGATACATCAAATGGTCAAATTCAATGGTGAAAAACATGTACAGTGTAACTGTAATTATAAAACAAAATAAGCAACGATTAATATAAGCATTTCATTGGACATACTTCTAGAATTGTTCAGTTGACAAACAAGTCCACACTCTTTTAGGAAAGATGAAATCAAACAAACGACAAACTGCTAAATTTCACTACAGAAAGTAAAAGTGACACACTTCTAAATACAAACATAAATTTTTGCAAATGCAGCTCACATAGTAAACAATTTTACAACATTCCACTTTAAGCCATAGCGAAATTACATTTCAGCAAAGCAGTGCACAATCAAATACATCATCTTGTCCAATACTTCAAAAAGTAAATATTTAGTAAATGAGAAGCAGGTTTTATGTACATTTTGTGACCAAATTAAGGTCGACAGTAACACAGACGACCATACATGAATCTAATGCCAAACCGTTGCACTGGAAAAACTAGCATTTGACAAACCTATGAGGTAACATCGAACTAATAAGAGGATGTCAAGATAGAACAAAGTGGAAATCTATGGTCACTAATGTAGAAATACACAGCACCTAAAGAAGAAAGATAGTCATGCTTGTGACTTTTGGCAGAAATAGAAAAAAATGGATTATCAACAGTTGAAGAAATTGTGGCAAAGAATAAATGAAGAAAAACATTAACAAGTAACAGTTACAGAGCCAAACACGAAAATATGTTACACTCACTCGAAAATGTGTAATATCAACTTTGCAAAGCTGCTCAAAATGCATAACAAGATGAGAAAAATTAAACCTACATTACTAAGCACAGCATATACAGTATATCATAATGAAATACATCTAAAGCACAAACATCTATAACATTCTAAAAACAGCAAAAGCACAAATATGACATTTATACCAAGACACTAATACTACAACAGCAGGCACAATATCGTTAAATATTCATTAATATCAGATGTCACAGGAATATAATTACTGTCGTGATGAAAACAAACAAATATGTAAGCTAAGCTCAGAAGACTACTTGAGATGTTATAATTTAATGATCTAGCTTCCATATCAGTTTAAAACTCAGGCATGTAAAATGACCTTAAAAGGTAGTGAAATTTAGTTTTACCTCTAAAATCAAAAACAAGACAAATAAATATTGACACAATGAAAATAAGTAAACAAGGTAAAATAAAAACCAGGATTAAAATGATGCAAAACTGCACAAAATACTGCAAGGTTTGAGTCTATGATGACTACAACAACTAAAAGTCATGACAAAATAACTCAAATAATTTATAAAGCTCAAATCATGAACAAGTTGAAACAGCAATGCAGTGTACAGTATCATATTATCAAATACTTAACAGAAAATATCTGCAAAAGATTGTCATGGTATCTGGAATGCCAGATCAGCGAAGTTGCATATTTTATGACCATATGTAAGGCTACCATTGTTATGTGCACAAAGTTAAGACAAAAACCCAACAACAAAGCATTCACATACTATAGCTGTGACTGAAAATGAAGCAACTAAACATCAGGTATTCATGACAAAGCTATTCAAAAAGCTCTTTAATGAAAGATTTACTATAAAATATTAAAAAACAAACAGTTTGATTATTTCAGCAACTACTGGCAGTGGCAGATCCAGAGGGGCAAAGCTGGATTATGACTTGTCTAATTTAACAGGAAATATTCTCATATTAGAAATTTCACTCCTCTAAATGAAATTCTGGATCTGCCCCTGACTGGTAACTATAAATAGCAATAACTGTTACATCCAATTTCAAAACACATCTGTTGTCAATACTTATGAAATCAAATCAGAACTGTTTGAAGTTCCTCCTTCATTTGACCTTCCTCTTCATCATCCTTTGTTTCAATTTCTATTTTCTCGACAGTCAAATCAACATTCATCTTGGTTACAGCAAGAATTGCATCTGACAGCGCCTTCAATGCAATAAAATAAAGAACTCACATGTTTTAAAAATAATAATTCACTTTCAACAATAACAAATATAAAAAAACAAAGACATCTGCAACATTTTAGCCCTTCTCCCATTTGCACCGAGAATACTCGTCCATTTACATTACGATACAAATAAATGAACGGTAAAAGGGTTAATGCATTAGTCACAAGCGGTCATTAGAAAGCATCTTATCAGCACATCCTCATTACAAAACAGTCATAATAGGTAGGCACAGATAATTATTTTACAAAGAGATTAATTGAAGTGGTGATTCTTGTCATGCGTTCAGAGAGTCACAGGTTAGAATCTGACCATAGGCACTGCGCTGTGAGAAAGACACAACGGGAAACCACTTCACTCACCTCATTCCCCCCGGGGGACATAAAAGCCAATTGGATCTGCCTTAGGAGAGAGAACTCACCACCACCACCACCACCACCACCACTGCAGATCAAGGCATGTTAAACGTTTCATTGTGATGATCAAAATAAAAGTATTTAACACAGCTGCATCTTATATGCAAAGAACATATACATAATAACTCAAGTTAAAATAGAAAGACTGCTTCAAGCTGTAATTACTTTGTCATAATCAACACTGTTCTCAAAGCCTTCAGTCGGCTGTCGTTTTTCCACACGTGTTTCCACAATACCATCTCTTTCTGTTCGATGCTAAAACAAGTCACAGTTAGAAAATATTAAAGACATCAAACATTTCAATCAATAAAATCTAATGCCCAGGGGGTGCACCAAATCCAAATTTACCAGGTCAATCCGGAAGATCAGCAGAAAGCGGGGAGCACTAAGGGGGATGTCAAAAGGTAAGTTTTAAGACCAGATCTAAAAGATGATAAATTTTTTAAGTGATATTGGTAATGAATTCCAATGCTTAGGCTTACACACTGAGAAACAACTTAAATAAGGAACAACAAATGAAAGTCCTGCCGAATACCTAGTTGACTGAATACATTGTTTATGGTTTTAAATACCAAAAGACAAATTTTATAATTAATATTTTAGAAGCCAGGGACTGTCAGCAGAAAATGCTAGGAATAATACTGAGCTAACACAGGCTTAGGGAGGAGATGTGATGTATAAATGGAATTTTGCAGACTGAAATGTGATAAAAGAGAGGGAAGAGTCAAATATCACACCAAGGTTGCGAGCAGAAGTACTTCTAGGGACAACTTGGATTTACAAATTTAGTCAATTGTAAGTGTAATAGCAAGACCTCAGTTTTTTGAATTCAAAAGAAGCTTATTTGAATCCATCCATGACTGAATATTAGTAAAGACAGCGGATAGAGTCTTAAGAGAAGAGTTTGAAGAAGATTGATCAAAAGAGATGAGAATTTGAGTATCATCAGCATAAAGATGATATGCCACTTGATGTTCATCAAGAATTGAACCCAAGGGGTTGTATAGAGAGTAAATAACAGAGGACCAAGAACCGAGTCTTGAGGGTTCCACAAGACAGACAGTCTTAGTTGAGAGATTCTCATTTATTATCACTCAGTGCGGGGATGTAAATATGAAGAAAACCAATGTAAAGCAATGTCAGAGATTCCAAACCAATGTTCAAGACGATGCTGCCATCCCAAGAAGTAAAAGAGCAGTAACATCACAATATAATCATGGACTGCCAACAGACCTCCAAATCCATACTGATTTGCTGCATCAAATGATTCATCCTGGCAAGGAGGAGAGAGATGGCTTTTTTCATAAAAGCCAAACTGAAAGAATAATGATAATTAGGTAAGAACACATACATTGTTTTATATAATTTATATATTTAGAAGCAACACAGAAAATGCTAGCATAATACTGAGCACAGGGTGTGTAAAATGGAATCAAAGATGTCTACGTCCACTCCTTATTACACATTAGGTAATGTAATACCAACCTCAGTTACGATAGTGCCATCAGCTGCAGTGTAGGTTCTTGTCATGGTCTTAACTGTCGCGTGTCTGTACCATACGGCTGCCATCCCACATCACTAGGACCTCCAAATCCATACTGATGCTGCATCAAATGATCATCCTGGCAAGGAGGTAAGCTGTTTTCATAGCCAAACTGAAAGAATAGCTAGTAGGGAAAGGTAAAATGATCAGCCAGGCAATGGCAAATGATCAGCCAGGCAATGGTCAATATCCAAAGGGAATAAACAAGCACCACAGAAGGTTACTCTGATGTGACTGCCATCAAGAAACACAATGAACAGAATAGCAAACAAAACGTGAAATGCAAGATGCAATTTTATTATTGAAAACTACTTCTCTATCTAAAAATAACTTGCAAAGAAACACTTATCTATCAGAAACCATGGTTGCACCAAATAGCCAAACTGTAATAAAATGGGACCAAATGGCAGACTATGATCACTATTAAAAACAATGAAAACCGAACACTGGCTGAATAATTACATAAAAGAGTAATTAGCTAGAAAATTTTAACTAAACACCAAAAAATTAATGATCTCCAGACCTATTTTATTCTCTTCTCTTTCAGCATCATAATTATAAAAAATTTAGCATCCCTTCAAATTTTCTAGTTCCACGTGCTAATTCACTCTTGACTTTCAACAGTGTAACAGTGCTAGAAAAGTCAAGCCTCTAAAGTTTAAATGATTAACAGAGAAAATAATTACGGCACTGTGATCAAGAGTCCCTTCGTGAGAAGTGCTCCCATCCCAGTTAGGATCATAGTCATCACCTGCATGCCTGTCACCAAAAACTGAAGAATTCCTCTAAACAAAACAAATACTAATAAATAACTACATCTGATAGTGAATTAAGAATGTCTGGTTCAGTTGTAGATGTTCCAGCTTCAAATTCCTTAAATAATAATAAACTTCTACTATAGTAACACTGTGCTTGAAGATCTCAAGAATCAAGTCTTGATTACAAGTTTGATCAAAACTCACTTATGGCATGCATAAACAACCAAAGGCACAAAATCTGAAAGGGGACTTATTAAAGAAACAAACCAGGCACATTTCAATAGTCTCTTTCATTTTATAAACCTTTATCATTTTTATCTGTGAAATAAAGAGACATATTCCTTCTACAAAAGCCAGTTAGCACGCATATTTGATATACTGCTAACTGAAGCAGTGTTTCTTGCCTGCCAAGTCTGCCCTCTGTATGTATCACCACCTTGTTGATGCTGTGGAGATCTTGCATCATAAGTGCCCATCTTTGAATAATTTGCATACATCGTATCAGAACCATTAGATGTCAGCAAAACGCGGTCATCCTGAAGTAATATTAGCATTCGGGTGCAATGAAAATATTCTACTTAACAAAAATCAATAAAGCTAACATATCAGCAATAATTAATTTAATACTTAACTATTCTAAACTCAAGCTCTTGTATTTCAGAGACAAAATTAAAATCATGTTAAGGACACAACACTTAAAATGAAATGCTCCTTTTAACATCTTGAAATTCACCATCCACAATCAATAGTGCTCATCCAGAAGAGGTGTCATACGTCATACAAATGCCTTGTTACACAACATATTGTCATATATATATATATATATATCTGAATTCCAGTCAACCAAATGTTACACTTGGTGTTTTAGCTGCATTGGTTAAGCCAAGCTATCCATGGGCCTGAATCAGGCAGAGTCAACTCAAACAGATCGCATCTGCCGAATCAAAAGACTTTCACAAATCGTATGGAAAGTTTAATCTTTGAAAAACATGTAACATTCAGTTCCATATACAATACAGAGTCTCCACCACATACTTACATACCCATACTTATATAAACATACACACTTACATACATACATACATACACATGTACACATATACATACATACCTACATACACATGTACACATATACATACATACATACCTACATACACATACTTACATAAACAGTACATACATATTTATTTACATACACACACACACATACATACTTACATGATCAACAGCATAATCACCACCACTTGTCCTGGAACTGCGCTCAAAATCAGGCACAAAATGTCCTCTGTTGTCATAGCTCTGGTCAACATTTGAAGCGTCCAAAAGGGGAAGAGATCCCTGACGACGACCTCGGAGGTCAAGGGTCGCGGTCCGCTGTTCATCCTGTTGGTACTGCTCTGACCTCTCAGTGCTATATCCAGTGATAACTAAATTAAAACAATTTCTTTTCAAGTCCTTTTAGTTTAACAACTCTTCACATATCTTATAAACAGCCTATTAACACATTTTTGTAGTACTGATGACCCAATACAAAAGAGATGAATTAAAACAGAATGTCCCAAAATTCTTGGTCACCTTGATTATAAAGCATGTAATGATAGACCTCTAGCCAATTATGCATATACAGTATTTCAATAATTCAATTTACATCACTAGGAATAAATAGTCAGTTGTTAGCATCAGTGAACACATTATCTACAGCATATCAGGTCAGGTCCTTGTCCACCAGCTGTGTCCAGCTATTACCTTTTCCATGACATCTCTTTGAAGTCCTCAGTCCTTAGCTATTTCTTCCAAGGTCATCTGGTGTTTCCGTCAAGTTTCTCAGTTGAGATTCAGTCCTGCCATGCTCAAATCCTCTCCAATCTGTCCACCCATTGTCTTTTCAGTCTTCTTTTAGATCTCTTCCCCTTTCATTTGTAGTTGAAAATCTGTTGTGAAATGTACTTAAATTCTGAGTACATGTCCACTCCATTCCATTCTTCTGTATCTCATTATTTCAATGATGTTTGGTTGCATTTGTTCTCTCTAACTTTTTCATTTGCTCATATGGTATATGCTCCTTGTATCCAATCCTTAGTATCCTTCTAAGCCATTTATTTTCTGTTGCTATAATAAATCTACAGCAGCAAAGGGATTAATAGTCTCAACAGATTGAAAATGACTTTCTACATTTTTTGTCATATTTATCACGATGCATATAACTGAGCTGATTGCTATTGTAATATAATGGCTCATTTAATTCATTTTGTCCAAAACATTGTCATGAAAAAAAATAAAACTCTAAAAGAGTCCACTGCAGCCTTTCAACTAACTGCAATTCCCATGGTCCATATAATAGCTATATATTCAAAGAATGTTTAGCAAAACCATTACCAGTATCATCATAGTCATTGCTAAAACAAACAGATGCAATATGCCATCCTTTATATTTACCTAAAGTCTAAAACCAATAAGTCATTACCTGTTTCCATGCTTTTCGATCCTACAAATCTTCTGCCGACAATCCGTCTGATGTCGGTCGGCTGATTTCCCATTCCAGAAGCAGCCTGTTGGGCCTGATACTGTGTCCGTCCAGAAAAATGATACTTAGGACCAAAACGAGCAAAAAGTCCACGAGGAGGAGGATCAACTTCTCGCAGCCTTCAACACCCAAACAAGGACCATCATCACTTTATAACACTAATAACAAACTCGTTAGCACTTTCACACCACATCCATAGAGTTGATTTCAAGATTTCAGAGGTCTGCATTTTTTCCTTCCCAGAAATGGCCTAACCATCAAGACTTCATATAGGCATGGTGTCAGGAAGGATAACTGACCATAACAAATTTAGGTGGATAAAATGTACCTGCAGACCCAGATACAAACTCAGATTCAATCAATAATAAATATTTGACACTCAATATCATGGCAATGTGCATATAGCACTGTATGTGCAAGATAGCAAATAAGAGGTCAACTAAAGAAGCAACAGTGTTGAATTCCTACTAATGAGTTTAGTAGGAATATGCTCACAAACATCAATTTGAAGATGATCTCAGATTGTGGGCACCTGAGACCATCATACAAATGCCATTTATAAATTCCATAAATCCCCGTAACAAATTTCACCACAACTTATTAATGAAAGTTGTAGCCACTTTATTAAAGTTTACCTGAAAAATGCGTGGTGCTCAATGCAAACCTTCCACAGTCTCTTTGCAGTTTCGTAGTTTGCCAGTCTATATTCAACGGTTGATTCCATTTGCTCAAACTGCCAAAAATCAAAGACTGAAAACTGGAATAGACTAACATTCAAGAGGTCAAATAACTTGCAAATTAACTTCAAGACAAACGAAGAGTTCTTAATATCACACGTAAATGCTGGAAAAATGAATTTATGTCATAAGCACTACTAAAATATTTTTCAAACATATTTTCATATAAATGATGAACAAATGTTCTAAGTGCATTCTAAGTCATATTTCAATTACTCAGATTTATCATTCTAAACTCATGGGCTACTTAAGCATCAAATCTGTGTTTCATTCATCATCAAAGGTCTTTCACATTTCTCATTCAAACAGAAAAACAATAATGCATTGCATTTTGTATTTCAAGCATCTTAGAACAACAAAGCCGTTGCTAATCTGTTCTTGTAAAGTCACAAATACCATTTAAAAATATAGATCTAAATTCTACATCTCTGAAACAGAATAATTAATCTTCACCTCTCCAGGTCTGAGTTTAATGGTAAAGATGTTTCGCTTGTAGGAAATCTTGAGAATTTTTGGCCACGTGAATCGATTAATTCTGAGTCTCTCCTTGAAGATCAAAAGTCCAGCAGCACAGACACCCACCTGCACACTGCCGCCCTCGTCATCCTAGGAGAAGCAGAAAAATTCCACAACTATGTACAAGATCAAACACATTTTAAGAATACAATGAACCATAGCATACAACTAATTCTCTTATTCTTCGGAGACACCTGTCACAATATATCTGCTACCCAACTGTTGCAAACAGTAACCATAAAAGAGGCAGGCAACAATATTACTTGGCTTTCTTTCACGTAATTATGCGTCTGGGAAGGGTTTACAAGTACACTACAGAAAATATACACACACTATTTATATTTGTCATTTATAAATGAGATATAAAACAAAATATTGAAAAATAGGACAATAATATAATATTCTGCATAAAAACATATAACAGTAATAACCTGCTGTAAACGAAAACAAAATACAAATAATACAGTACTGAGCAATTTGTTACCTTGGCTGGATAAAGATGAATGCCATACATAGACAGTTTGCAGGCATTGTCAAGATAATGAGCCTCAGCTTCTGAAGGCAACTGACCCCTGGTTTTAACCAATGACAAACTTAAGAATTTCTGAATTAAGGCAGAACATAACTAACTGCAAAAAACCTCATATCAATAACCTCCTTCTATTACTTACAGAATTTTATTAGGTTTTCAAACTTTCAATAGTCTATAACTGACAAGAGGGGTTTCATTCTTTATCTATTCAGCAACAAACATAGATATTATTACTGATAAACAGAATAAACCATTACAAATAAACAGAATAACACATTTCTAGGTCATCTCCTAAATTTCATTTTAAAATAACGATAGAAAACAACAGTGATTCAGAAATTCTAACACAGCTCAACCTCATTTGGTGCAATCATTTACCGGTAATTATTGCCAGAGACAGCTTTAAAAATCCCAGATCTTACTTGTGAGTCCGGTGCAGTTCAGCAATTTTTTCCAGTAGCTCCTGAGCTTGATTCGGTGCAAAGCTGACGTCTTTGAGGTACTGGTATCCAGTTCCGTGCTCAGCTGGATCATAATCTCCCAACTGTGACTGAACAGCATACGAGCCGAGCAGTGCATGAGTTACAAAGGAACAAGGTAGTCTACCAAACGAACCACAAAGCATAGAAATTAAAAAAGCATTGGTACTATAAATTTTAAAAAATTTTGAGCAACAGGCCCAGGAATATAAACAAATATCTAACTCAACATTTAGCATAATAATAATCATAATAAAATACAGACTATCCTTACAGCTTTGCACCTGACATGACAATCGCCAAAATTTTAAAAAAATTCACACATGTATCAAAAACAGTGATGTAAAATATTCACTTACCGGCCCGTCAAAATATCTGTGCGTAACTGAAGAAATAACTGATACCTACAAAAAACAATGAAAGTTTTATTTATCAATAGATTGCTTAGTATAATAACCAAATAATATCTAAATTAATGTAGGACTGTTAGTTTAAAAATTGGACATTATAAATAAAAAATTATGGTGGTGCTAAATAAACCCAAAATATTTAGTGGAGTCACGTAAAATTACCTAAATAAGTGATGCTATGTTAAAAACTATAGAGGTCTTAAAAATAATGAATTTTTGTGTCTTGCTGACAATAACCATACTGTTGATTGACTAACACTGACAAGTGTCTTCAAATGTACTTAGCTTAGCCTAAGCTGAAGATGTAATTTGTTTTCAAGAAGTTGCATACATTATGAAATTTTTGAGATGAAATTTCTAAGATGAAAATAAACAATATTAATTAGGTACTCTAGGAATTGCACATAAGAATTTTAGAACACACGTCAATCTACTATTGGCAATGCCAACTGTGAATCTACAAACATCATATTCTTTAAAATACAGAATTTTAAAGAAAATTTAAAATCTTATAACTTCTGAACCATTGAAATGATTGATCAAAAAGTGCATATTCCTAATTTCTTACAGGTCAGTAGAAGCGCTAGCATGAGGTTCTTCTGCTATTTTCAAATTTTGCTAACAATTCAAAATCAAACAAATTGAAAAATATCTGAGGATGTTGGCAAACAGCATGATAGAGATAACAATCCTTGTATGCTGGCACTTCACAATCAAGCAGATTGATGAGATTGTAATAAGAATAAAAGTTATTAGTATTTCAGTCAAATTGTTAAGCATAGATTAGGTACCTTAATTCCTTGAACAGCTAGAACAATTAATGAAAATCATTACCTTGTTCCTTCTTCCTGTAAAGAAAATGGATCAGGAGGATAGAACTTGATCACAAATGAAAACACCCAGTTTTCATCTAAAAATATTCAATAAAACATTTAAAAATCATCAAATCAAACTGGAATCTATTGCACTGGCTCTTCCTTCTAGATTTATACAACTCCGAAACAGCTGATTTCAGGACATCTTTCTGTTCTGGTTCACTTTCAACTATTTTGCCTTTTCTGACAGTCTTTCAGATATTTCATTTTATACTTGCTCTACTGATGGAATAAACTCTTACATATTGCTTAGTAATAACAATGCCAATGCAGCAGTCAGAATTCAGCAAGCATAAACAAGGTTCAAAAACACATACCGAAGTCTGCTCATCAAAAACACAAAGAGTGGCCTGGCATGCATCAATCAATTTACAGACATGCTCATGACATGAATGTAAGTGTTCAATTTTATAGAGTTTTGTGTAAATAATGCACTTATCATCAGCCTACAGTCCTAAGTGAGCATATTAACCCCTTAACTGGGGATCCCTGATATATCCGTCCATTTTACATTGAGTTACAGTTAAATACACGGTTAAGGGGTTAAAGTGCACTCCAAGCTGACAGACACGTAATTACTAGAGAAAGACAATCTCCATTCCCTTACAACTGAACCCAAGTTGACTCCTCTAAGGCAGAACTAACTAATGCCATATCAAATGAGCTATCAATGCATAGCAGATTACCAGACAATAGATTCCAATGACATACATTTTAAAAATCTGGAACTCATAGCTCCTATAAAAGTGTCGACTCAAGTGCTCAACTGCACTCTAGTGAATTCAACAGCCTATAGAGCAAGCTCTCAAATACAGCACCATACCACAGTTAATGCATGCAGATAATCACCACGGATCTACGATGATTAACACATTATATACATACAGAGCATAAACCAGTGCAATATGATTTCAATATATAATGCAATAGAGCATTAATGTAATACATAATAGCAGCATAAAAACTGGAAGCGCAGCATTGCAACCGCAATGTTTCTTTCACATTGTATAATTCTAACGTGGGTATTTGCAAACAGTCACATGTCACATCCTGTCAAACCACCAAGCAGCTTCACAATCACACAGGCATAGAAAAATATTCCTACATTCTGTATCTTACATTTATGTACTGGTCAGTGTTGTTTAATCTGTGCATTTCAATTACTACTTTACATTACAGTTACGTTCTCATCACTATATAATTACTCTACCATTTCGTGTTCAGTGACTATATTTTGTCATCCCTGATGTAAATCACACTCTTGCCGGTGACTAAGACCAATAAGTGATCTGGAGCATCTAAGATACTTACTGGCAATCTGTTTAGAAATACGCTTCTCCATGTTCAACCAAATCTGTTTCAAAAATTGGAAAATTTATACAATACGTAAATTTTCAAGCGACTAAAATAAGTTGGCAAAACCAATTTGTCTATGTGAGATGAGAGCATTAAACAGCAGATCATTTGAAATACAGTCAAGAACATTGAAACAAATATATGAAATTAATCAGAATAGAACAATTGAACAGTTACTTTTTTCACTTACTCGTATATGATAGATCTAGCTACAAACTAAAAAGGTATGCATATGTGAAAAAAAGAATGCCACAAGACTAAATTTCAATTATTTTCATATCCAGCAAATATATAAGCATCAACTCATACTATTCTACTCATACTACAGCTGAAATAAAATACTCAAAATTCAGTCCATTAACTACATCTCTTTTGCAAGACAAATAATTAATCATAAGCATATTTATCAGAATTGGTTGCCACCATAATTTTCAAACTTATTTTCAAGCAAAATTGATGCATCAAGAAAAATTCATTGTCATCATTGTCAAATTCGGCTCACCCTATTATTCTTGCTGTCTTTGAATGTGAAACCAAAGTAGTCTTTTTCAATTACTCCAACCCGTTGAGAAACAAGGTCCAGCAAAGCCTGGCCCTTGGACTGTTTCTATATTGATAAAATCAAAGCAAAACACTATATTCTTATATTCACATGCACTAAATTCATCACTGTATTTCTGCTAAGCAAAATATCTACATTTCTGAGCCATTTATTAATCAGATTAGAGATTACCAGTAGGATGAAACAAGTATTTAAATTGTAATCTTTCCATCTACTCTATGGTAATGATTTAATCTTGATCACTTGTCATGTTGGTAAAATTTTTGCTTGGTAAAATTTTTGCTTGGTTTGCTATGTGAATTTTTATTGCCAAAGGGTCATTATGCTCTTCTATGTTTGATGGATGCTCAACATTAGTTTTAACATGGCTCAAAGGCTTTGTAAAGATATAATCACTGTTGCTTTCTGCCAGCTCACTAGCAGCAATAGCTAGACACAAAACTTCTCCATTTATCTTTTTCCATCTGTTAGTCCCTTTCCATCCATTACTGATACCTGATATCTTTTAAAGTCTTCTTTGATGTTATCCATCCACTTTTTCCGGAACCTTCTTCTTCCTCTCTTGCTTTGTTTGTATGTATAAATTGCCTTATATGGGGGTCTGTTGTCTTTCATTCTAATTACATGTCTATCATCATCTAAGTCTTCTTCTTCTGATTTTATTTATTATTGTCTCTTGCATCCCCAGTCTTTTTTGATGTCGTCATTACTTATTCTTTGTAGTCTGCTTACATCCAAGATTTTTCGCAAGCAGCTCATTTCTGCCGCTAGCAGTCTGTTTATGCCTGCTGGTTTTAAGACCCATGTTTCTGATCCATATAGTATTTGTGGTACAATGATAGTGTTGAATATTTGAATTTTGGTACTGATCTTCATTTTGTAAAGATATTACAGATCAGCGGTTCTCAACCTTTATAGTGCCACAACCCCTTCAATTCAATTTTGCATGATGTGGCGACCCCTAACCGTATAAAATCACTTTCGTTCATAATGTAAACTGTTGAAAATAATGCTACAACAATTAAGATGCTTGAAATCATTCTGATTCAATTGTCTGCAATGCCTTCCTCAATTGGCAATTATAGTTTTAAAAACCTAGTAACCACCAATGTGAAAATTTTGTACAATTACAAGTTTTGCACATCAAAAAAGAGACAACCCCATATTTGGAAGGTTTCAGGCGACCCCTGGCAAATGGTCATTCGACCCCCGTCGGGGTCGCGACCCACAGGTTGAGAACCGCTGTTATGATAGATATTCAATTGCCAATGGCCCATTGCCATCTCTGCACCAGATGAACTGTTCAACTTATGACTCAAGTTGAACAGCATCGCCTGAATCTGCAAATTTCCTCAGCACAACACTTTCATCTTTGATGGTTTCAATTTGTCTTTATTTCAACAGCAATAAACCAGAAACTTGATTAGTGTAACTTGTCACAAGTTTCTCTAAATGCAGATGAATAATCCAACTCAAACTGTTCCAACATAACATTTCAGTCTGTTATGAAGTCTTGGCAAGGTATGGAACAGCAAATGAAATGCCACAAACACAATAACTGCAACTGAAATTGTAAATGAAAAATTGCAAATAATTTCTCTGTTTTACGGTTATTTGGCATCTATTTGAACACACAAAGCATAACTATTGTGCAAGTCAAAACAACAAGTCACGGCCCATTTAAGAGAATCCAACATGGCGACAAAATTCTAGCAGGACTATCACTGATGGTCACTCATAAAATAGGTTACCGGCAATGATAAAGTCAACAGCTGTTGTATGCAAGCAAGTAACACAAATGGAAATACCAGATCTCTGTGATAAGAGCAACCGATTGTACAGTGAAGCAAATCAGACTTTATATTAGAGGCCGATCAAATTTCGGTTTCGGCGCCGAAAGTTGCCACATGATCATTTTTGGTGGGTTTCGGTTTCGGCTGAAAACAGAAAGTTAACTTTCGGTGGGGTTTCGGTTTCAGCTGAAAGTGATTTAGGCTTTTGGTCGTCTAACGAAACTTCGAAAGACTGTCACTTTGTCAATCTGTCAGCCACAGAAACTGCAGAGCAACACCTCTTTGTTTCTGTCAGCTTGGCAGGGATCCTTTTGGTCCACTTTCATAGCAGCTAGAGACTGACAGAATATCTATGCATTCAGTGCCCCAATGCGGACAGAGAAATTCCAAGCGTCGGAGTACTTGGTAATGCCATTCTTCTAGAACATGCGACTAGAGACAGAGCTAACTAAATTTAGCTAGTGAACAGTTGTTTAGTGCAGCAGGGCAGCTGTTTGCCAGCTGCCAATTACCGTTTGAAATTTTGAAAATTACAAGAGATTTTTTTTGTTCCCTTCCTAAAAATTTTGATAATGCCGGAGAAACTTTTGCTTTTGAACTACAACATTCATTTACAAGTTTAATTACTAACTATGGTTATGGTTCTGGACAACCTCTATAGCACCGTAGCATGGCAAAGGCCAAAGTCAGAGGCGCTGTATTAACTGCCATTTAACGACTCTTATTGCAAGTGTTGGTTAGTAATGATTATTTCTGGATTACGGATTACTTACTAATTATTAAAGTATTGTTGATAATGTTGAATTTTTTTTATTGCATCATTTTAACGACAGTTTCTAAATCTTGTGCGAGGTTATATATCTTTGGTTTCGGCCGAAAGTCTCGTTAAGCTTCTGGTTTCGGCCTCGGTTTCGGCCGAAAGTCACTTTTTAACTTTCAGTTTGGTTTTGGTTTCGGCTGAAACCAGAAATTGATATTCGGTCAGTCTCTACTTTATGTTATGAGTTTCAACTGCTCTGGGAAACAACACTTGTAATTCTATATAAGAGATGCCATTTTAGATGTATCTTTAACTAATGCAACTTTAATGACCACATCAACTAGTTTCCAGCCTGCATGCTGTAGGTATACATGGAATACATAACAGTGTACAAAAACATTTAATAGTGAATCTCTGAATAGCATGTGCATGATGCATGCTCAGAACATTAGATCAGAATTTCTGTAATACCACAGCAAAACACAATATAAACATTCATGCATAAACCACAGGTGATGATTAAGGATTCATAGTAGTAAAATCATGAAAAAATAACAATACTAACATCAATTTCAGTGTCATAATCAGTCCCATCCAGTAGCAGAACCTTACACAGAACCATTCTGCAATAATCTATCTTCAGATGAAGAGATGGAATGATACTGATCTAAACACTACAAACAAAATGAAAACGAATGCACCTAGTCACATAAAAAATACTTCAATCATGTATAATGCAAATTTGTTAGAAATTATATTCAAACGGCTATTTTAACTTGCAGTTCTTAAGAAACAAGGCACTGACCCATAGTTTACATTAAAAATAGGCAAATTATCTGCTGCAATTACAAAAAGGAACTCGTAGATCACACAATCTGTGGCCAGATTCTTGAAACATTTTAAGATCTGGTCTTAAAGCATACTTGCTTGGCTTGGCCTGTTAGCCGTAGATTGCTCCCTGATCTCAACTGATTTTTCTGACCTGACTTGGATTTGGTGTGCCATTGACTGATGCCTATTATGACAGTGGCGCCACAGAAGCCGAATGAGTGCAAAATTGAAGTTATAAAGAAGCAGACTGGCCAAACTCAATACTTTAAATCCATACTAAACCTAATAATAATAATAATAATAATAATAATAATAATAATAATAATAATGATGATGATGAACTTATAAGATTTACGAAAATGCATATAGTCATTCCGGTCTATTCCTTCATAATTAGCAGGACTCCTTATGGTAACGCAATATTTAAAATATGTACAATTTACAGTTGGTACCAGGCATCACACAATAATAATAATACTGCAACCGGGTGACTCACTCGACCCTCTATATCTTTATGCCGACGCCGACGCCGCTGCTGCTGTAAAGTCTTCGGTTCGCACAACAAAATTCGGCTAAATTACGCAAATATTCAAAATATATTCCGAAAAACGACCCTTCTGAGTGAATCGACGTTTCGATTTACGGATTTCAGAGCTTTAGTCCGATCGATGGCACCGGATTATAATTGTCTTGATACTCAGAGATTCAACTCGGCGCCATATTAATGTACGCTATGGCTGGTAGTTCAATTGTCGACCCTCCCTCCCCTTCCCCCACGCTTCCGGCGTCGATGGCGCATAACCGGAGAAGCAATTCCCCGAAGAACTCCAGTCCACCAATATTTTATTGCCTTTGGATTCATATAGGCTACGTATTGTGATGTCGCGAATCGGTATTGATGGCGTGCGCTGTGCTGGTCATTATGCAGTGGACAATTCGGCTATCATCATTGAGCAGTCTAGAGTCATTCTAGGTCAAGGAGTTTTGCAATAAACAGACGGAATGCGTGTTCTATGCCAAAACTATGCATTAACTGCAGTGCAATTCACTCTTCGCACACAATTAATTTTGGCATGATGTGCGAAAGGGAGCGCTGAAAATGCAGGACGGGAAAATGACGGACGCAAAAATTTGAAAATGCAGGACTGGCAAATGACGGTGGCACATTGAAAATGCAGGACGGGAAAATGACGGACCAAGTGGCAGGGCATGAAAATGCAGGACGGGAAAATGACGGACCAAGTGGCATGGCTTGAAAATGCAGGACGGGAAAATGACGGACCAAATTATGGCTTGAAAATGCAGGACGGGAAAATGACGGACCAAATGGCATGGCCTGAAAATGCAGGACGGGAAAATGACGGACCAAGTGGCATGGCCTGAAAATGCAGGACTGGAGCAAATTGATTATATACTAAGCCGAAAAACTAGTGCCAATGACTAAGGATAGGTTTAGGAGTAGATGTCTTAAGCGATAGATGTATCCAAAGTGAAAAACTGTGATGCTGAATAATCAAAAAATGCTACATATAAGAAGGCAATTAACACATAAGCATCCTCAAGGAATTTAATTTTAAAAACGCAAATAGTATAAAACGAAGCATACATATAAAAACGATAGCAGTAGAATGTCAAAGGCAGACCTAACATTTAAAGTATTGCATTAAAATTAATCCATTAAAAATTATTGCATTAGAACTAATCCACATAATTAATCCTATTGTCGGCGGCAGCAGCAATATATAGCAGCAAAAACTTTCCTGCTGAATAATCAACAAACTAGCTACCTATTGCAGCGCAACTAACACATCAGCAACTAGAAAACATATACTAAGAAAAGTTCTAACACGAAATAGACATGTAAAGACTATAGCAATAGCATAAAAACACACTCAGGTAACTATGAGTAAGGAAAGCTACTAAATATCTGTCAAAAAGGAAATGAGCGGAAATTTAAAATAAACTAGCCAACACAGCTCTGTAACACGCTCTGACAGTTATCAATTTAAATCCGAAAACAAGTTACGTCAATTACGGGCGCAGGGGAGACGGCGCCTAGCCAACAAAAAAAGGGGGAAAAAAATGCGTCACATACAAAAACGTGTATATGTGCCAACAAAAAAGTTACGTTCTGCAAGTCGAATCGATGTGTTGTGTATTTCTGTGTGTGTTTGATTTCAGAGAGATAAGTCAGATATGCGAGAAATGTCGCAGTGGCAGCCATATTTAAAAATCCAAATGGCGCCAATTAACACAAAAGGCGACTTATTAGTTTTCAATTACGTGGCGTTTTATTAATGGACGGTTATAACATTTTATATTTGCAATTTGCTGACCATTTAAAAACGACCCTTCTATGATCTATCCACGTTATGTCATCGGTATCGATGGCGCATAACTTGGTTCGTCATTTCCAGTCCTGCATTTTCAGGCCATGCCACTTGGTCCGTCGTTTTCCAGTCCTACATTTTCATGCCCTGCCACATGGTCCGTCATTTTCCAGTAGCTGCATTTTCAGGCCATGCCACTTGGTCCGTCAGTTTCCAGTCCTGCATTTTCAGGCCATGCCACTTGGTCCGTCATTTTCCAGTCTGCGATTTTCCCGTCCGGCATTTGAGTCGGCGCGAAAATGTGTACAATACAAGACAATATCTCTTTATTGAAATCAACCTTGACAAAAGGCCAGGTCAATTGAGGTCAGGCCACAAATTTTTTTATGATTATGACTAGAGTCGATTGCACCGATTGTTCCGATTACCGATTGTTCCGATTGTTAGACAACCGATTGTTTTATTGATAATTATCTGTCGAACTATAAACATCGGGCGTTTTTAACGATCAAAATCAAATGCATTAAGGTGTAGCGTAAATGCACATGCCTCGTATGCAGGTTCAATTCGAGGTTTGCCAAGATTTCAATGCATAATGGTGCTTGATAATTAATGAATAATGATTTTGTTATCAATACTTATTATGTCAAATGAATTTCATGTTCACATTTAATTTATAACCGAAATTATCCTAATAATCGGCAAGAAAACAAGTGTTACGATTAAACGGTATCGGCACAGGACTTTGATTACCGATTGTTCGATTGTCCTAATAATCGGTCCGATTATGATTGCCGATTAATCGGTACAGCTCTAATTATGACACATTATAAGAAAACTGGAACTAGCTGTTACTATAGAAATGTCTAATGCATATCTGAGAATCAATGGATTGTCCAGCGGCGACTGTGGCATAGCATGGGTTGGAGCCGCCCGGGGAAGGAGAAGTTTGGGATTTTTTTGAAAATTCTGTTCAACGCCTGAAAAAGTCTGACGAGCAAAAAAGCCATCGACTATAGCGTGTCCCGTCCATAAATTGCTCACATTTCTGTATTTGACAATTATTATAATTGTCAACGCCATTTGAGGCTAGGCTATTTCTCTTTTTCTTCCGCTTGAAATTTTTCCACGCTAAAAACATTCTTACCTCTCAAAATGCCGCCTCTATAGGAACGCGCTGCCCGGGCAGTACGGTTTAATCTAGGCCGTTCCCGGGGGAAAAATCGCCCTCCCCCCGGAAATTTTTGATTACTGCATGGACTAACAGTGGCCCCTAGAAGAATTCCCCCGGCTTTGTCAGTTTCCCCCCGGCTTTTTGAGTTTCCCCGGAGTCCAGGAGTCTAGATTAAACACTGCGCCCGGGGCGGACCATCCCCTAAAGGGTCCTACGCCACTGGGATTGTCTCTCCAAAACTGACAACACCGCGAACCAAATTTGGCCCGCGTGTAAAGTTTGTTGTGCAAAATATTGATAGGCCTATAATTATAGGCAGATCTAAAAGCTTAAACTTAGCATGATTTAAAGTGGCTTACAAGGCATTACTGCCTGTGTGAAAGCCACTAGGAGCACTAACGGGGCTTGAACCCGCTCCGTCAGCCTGACACTCTAGCACTTAACCCACTCTGCCATCTCCCGTTGTATCAATTTATCAGTAGGAGGTAATACAATATTGTACTATTCCGTCACATGGTGAGATGGCGCCAGCATCCACTGTCCACCGTTATCTATTACAGTAATTGTAATTGAATGACTGTCTGTTACTGCATTTATATTCAAGGCTATATATAGGCCCCATACAGTGGCTAATTTATTATTGATTGCATAAATAGACACTGTTTGTAAAACTTTGAGAGCATTAGCTAGACCAGGGTTTAATCTAGGTAGTTTCCGGGGAGAATTGCCTTTTTCCCCGGAAATGTTACTAGGCCTACATCAACAAACAGCAGCCCCTTTAGCTGACTTCCCCCAGCTTTTTCAGTTTCCCCGGCTTTATCAGTCCCCCCCCGGAGTCCAGGAGTCTAGATTAAACACTGAGCTGGACCCGTTGGTCGATGCTAAAAAAGGACTTATGATGCAACATTAGGCCAATGCCTACTTGATATAAGACACCAATTGACATTTGACAATAGGTTAGACTAATCTTTTCATAATCTGAGTTTTGTGCTTGGGAAGCATGTCTCATTCCATTATCATAGATCATCAATTTCTTCTCATTTTAGCTTCGTTTGCCAATTTCTCGATTTCTTGGCTCACTTGGATTGACAGTCACGTGAGTCGACTCAGAGTCAGCTGATGCTAACACTAACGATATTTAACGATATTAACGCTTAGACGGAGTTGAACCGGAAGCACCTGCAATAGACGAAACAGAGCATATCGCTGTGTGTAGTGTCGTAGGCCTACCTAGAGTCATAGGATGTGACTGGAAGATTCAGAGATATTTTTGCATCCCCCTAACACTCCAACACCCCCCACATTGAGACAGGCACCCCAACATCCACCCACCCCAATCTCAGGTATGGGATTACCTTTTTTACTTGGCAGACTTTTTTGGCAGGGGACCCCCAGAATTTACGGACACCCCCCAAATTGATAATCATAGAAATAACCCTGGGTAGATTAATAAATGTCCTAGGCGCCTCTTGAGGAGGAGCCAAAAAACTTCATGATCTTGCACTATTGAGCGTATAAAGAGAAGAAACTGAGTAAACTGACTCTGCACGTGTGCACAGACCAGTTCGCATCAGTAGAAGCAAGGGAGTAAAGAATAACATCGAAATAATAGAAGGGTGTCAAGATCGAACGAAGTGGAAATCCATGGCTCATATAACGTAGAAATACACAGAACCTACTGTAAAAAGAAGAATACAATTACTATATTTTAGAGTTTTGCTTTTGTCTCTTCTTATCTGTATCTTTATTTGACTTTCAAATAAATTGGATTAATTTGCAAATTTCGACGCACAGCGTTATTTTATTAAATGTTCCGTTTTTACATAGCTAGGGCTAATACTACTCGTTAGTTAAGTCAACGTATAAATTTTTCTGTTCTTTATTAACTAATTATATAAAATATAATATGCAATCAGTGGGATCATTCGGTATATGAATTTAAGGAGATGAAATAAAAATTTCAGTTCAGTTCGTTCAGTGCAGTTCAATTTAATATAGGCCTATCATTGTCATTGAAGAAAAAACAAAACAGAATAGAAGCTTTCGAAATTTTGACCACTTGTTACAATTCAATGCATAAGTTGGAGAGAGAGAGAAACCAATGAAGAGGTTTTGCAACTGTCAGATACAGAAAGACGGTTCGTCAACATGTGCAAAAGAAGGAAGCTGCAATATTTCGTGCACGTAGGCCTACAGCGGAACAGCGACGCTGGGTCAACATTGGAATGGACAATCCAGCAGGGAATGGTGCCGGATACAAGACAAAGAGGGCGACCAGGGAGTCGATGGGCGGGTGACGTCGAAGAGTGGACAGGACTGAAAATGTCAGCAGCAGTCGAGAAGAAACCGGATCGCCATTGCTGGAGAGAAGAAAATTCATGCTGTCACTTCAACTTCAGTTCATGAAGGAACAAGAGGAGGAGGAGAAGAAAAAGAAGATGATGACGATGATCATTGTCTTCTATTTCATTGATAATTTGTCACATCATCACAACGAACAATAAAACAGGGCAACTCTTTTGAAAAGATTTCACTCATATAGACTAGACGGTCTAGACCTATGGTAGACTAATCATATCTAAGCCTTTAGCGCTCAAACAAAAAAATTCGTCTTAAAACAAAGCAAACCTTCTGATATACTGTAGGATATAAGTATATCAATCAGTGGCGTAGCCAAGGGGGTTTGGGGGTTAAAACTCCCTTTGGCTGCAGAAAACAAAATATTTTTAATGAGTTTCTATGCATTTTTAATTTTGGGACGCGATCTTTGGGGGGGGTCAAAACCCCCCTTGGCTATAGAATGTAACGGTTTAAAAGGCGACGACCTTTATTTATGCTTGTCAGGAAAAAATAGTGGAGATAACTTTTTTTGTTTGTCAAGATTTTTCCGAGGTTGGTCGTGGTCAAAACCGAAAACCAACCCCCCTTCCGGAAATCCTGGCTACGCCACTGATATCAATTTAATAATTATTAATCGAAGACGATGCTTTTAATTACGCAGCAAGTAGAACCGCATTTATTGTTCATTTTGCGTTCGAAATCTACGGTTGGATTTTGTTTTTCGTGGCCGCAGCAAACATTTGCCGAAGCCGCGGTTTGATTAAGCCTATACTTCAGACTTAGTCCATCAAGTCACCAGCATTCGAGTTGGTAAAAATCTCAATTTTCTACGGAGAGTTTAAACGGAGCCGCTTGCCTTTTAGGCGGTCTAAACTCGTGGAAATCGCACAACAACTATAGAAATCCAATGTCAGATGAATATTTAAAGATTGTCGTGGGAGTGGGTGGGTGGGTGGGTGTCAGTAGAACCGCTTTGGATCGACAGTTGCCGCCTTCTTCTTCTTCTTCTTCTGTTGTTTTGCATCGGCCGTTTTCCCCGACTGCTGCGTCTTCCTGCGGGCCACCGTTGCAGTCTTCGGGGTCGTCGTGGACCTCCATTCTGCAGTCGTCGTCGTTGTCGTAGTTCCTTTAATTCGCGCTTCCTTCCCAGTCGTCGGCGTTGTCGTCTTCTTTCCCTTTGCCTTCTTCTTGCCCGACTTGGTTCCGCCCCCTCCTTTCTTCGCCTCCGAAGACGACGACGACGACGACGACCCCGCGACGCCCGACTGTTCGGCCTCGAGAACGGCGGCGCTCTTGGTGCAGACGTCCGACCGGCGTACGACCCTCAGAGCCCGGTTCACGTCCTTTCGACTTCTGGTCGAGGAGCCGGTGGACGAAGGACAGGACGAGGCGATCGCCGTCCGCCACGCTGCCCATCACGATGAAGTTCGACGAGGAGCTGTTCTTGCCATTTCCCGAACCGCCGCCGCCGCCGCCGCCGCCGCCGCCGCCGACCCCGTCGAGAGCCGGGCACTCGCAGCTGGAGCCCTGGACGAGGAAGAGACTGGAATCGCGAAGTTCGTTCGATCGCAGCGGACCGGTCTTGATGAGCTTCTTCTTCGTGTCCGTGTCGATCTTCATGTCTGTTCCGGTAACGATCGCCTGCTTTACTTTGACGCGCATCACTTTACGAGACAGATCAACAAACGCACAGACTTTAATTATCACTATAGATTGAGTCTCTGGTATCTGAAAGTGAAGCCAGTTTCCGCCATTTTGCATGCAGAGTGTGTCCAGTGACGTCAATCCCGTGAGGGTCCTTGGGCCCGGACCATGGGCGCCCGTACATTGGGGCAAGAGGAGGCACTTGCCCCCTCCTAGAAAATAAAAATTTCAATATTTCCCATTGAAATTTGAAAACCTTGCTAAAATATTAACCGTGACCATTGTGTTAAGATGTGTTTTGCCCTCTTGGAAAAATTTAAGTGGCATAGCCATGACCATTATGTTTTGCCCCTCGTGGAAAAATTTATGTGGTTGTGATGGGGACCATCCAAAATGTGGTTGTGAGGGTCCATAAGGCATTGGACCCTCGCAAAAATCTGAATAAATCTACATTGTACCGTTGTACGATTATTTAATAAATTGTTGCTTTAGGTAGATAATTAGATATAATCAGCAAATGGTATTTTGGAACATTAATAAGTAATAATAATTATGCTAAAACAGTACGTGGCGTGCACTCCTTCGGCATAGCACAAGCTGGCATAACAACAGGTGGACCATCACAGCTTCTACTACTGGTTGACGCCACTGGGTCGTCAATGATAATCCTTACTCTGTTGACATCTAGACAACGGTTACTATAGCAACAAGAAGTGTAAAATGGCTTAAAATTTGCTTCACTTTCGGCTGTCTTAACCACAAACAGACTATATCCAGTGAGTGTTATTGTCTACTCTATGCAACAAATGCACGTTACGACAGAACGCTTTATGACTCACAGTCAAAACAACACAAGTCTCAGTGGCAATACTGTAAAGCCATCACGCGTCAATGCCATTCATTGGCGTAGCCACGGGGCACAGGGGGGGGGGCGGGGTCGTCCCTCTATTCTGGCTTGGACCGCTTTTGGGAGTAGGCCTCTACGAAGTAGAAGACCCTCTGTTGAGGTACTAGATTATACCTACTGATTTATGCGGCAGAATCAGGGATATTTTGACACCCCCAATTTGAGGTCGATCCCCCAAATTTGGTAATGTGACAATGGTATGCATTCAAAATACATACTAATTAGCTCCGGACCCCCCATTTGAGGTCGACACCCCCCAAAATCACAATCCTAGAAATATCCCTGGGCAGAAGCTTAGGCCTATAGCTAAAATTAGTTAGACTGCAAATTAATCTAATCCTCTGTTTTTGAGGATCCGGACCCTCTGTTGCGAAGAACTTCTTGACGACCACTTTTGCTCTTAGGAGACTTTTCAACCGGAAATTTTAACGTACCCCTCCCTATTAATTCCCGAACCCTGACTGCGTCACTTATGCCAGTTTAATACAATGAAATTAGCCGTAAAATAAGGCCTCCACAGTAGAAGACCGATGCCTCTGCTAGTACTTAGCTTAAAGCACATCTACTGTAAAGCACATAAGAATAATCAACTACTATGATACAGTAGACTATGTTACGTTTATTACTCAGAAAGCGCTATATAAATCAGTGGCGTAGCGTGACTTTTGGGGGCCCGGGGGGCATCTTTGCCATGGGGGCCCTAGAGTTTCGAGCTGACGAGCAAAAAAAACAAAAAACAAAAAAAACGTTATCGCCTCCTTTTTTATCCTGACGAGCAAAAAAACAAAAACAAAAAAAAACAAAAAAACGTTATCGCCTCCTTTTTTATCCTGACGAGCAAAAAAAGGTCAGCACATCATTTCTAGGGTTAGGGTTAGGGTTAAGTTAGCCTAACCCTAGCTTAGACCCCTCTTCGGGGGCATCCCCCCCGCCCGGGGCCCGGGGGCTGTCAACAAAGTGCCCCCGCCCCCTCCCACGTTACGCCACTGATATAAATCCACCATACTCTACTTACTCAACTACATAAAAATAATGCACTTATCAGCCTACATGTTTCTAGGTCAAGGCATTCAGTTGTAATGCAATCACCATACTGCAATAAGTATGTGTTTACAAAGAAGATCTATAGGCCTATACTTTAAACAAGTCCTCGTTATACAGACTTGACGAGTATCGGACAATAGCCGAGAACATCGAATACTAATGGGTTACAGCTGTGGCTGTCAGGGCAGCGTATTGGGATGTTTCAACACCGACATCTAATTCGAGTGGCGCAGACAGGTCGGGTACTTAGTACTAAATTATACCTACTGATTTATGCGGCAGAAGCTTATAGCTAAAATTAGTTAGGCCTAGACTGCAAATTAATCTGAATAGGCTGAGTAAATAGCTGTAGCTGTATACGTTCAAACAACTGTCCAATTAAAAAACAGCCAATTGCTAATGTATTATCTGGTTCCATCTTCTGAGCGTCTATTCTTGCGTTGAATGTTACGATATTTTAGAAACTGCCAACTGGCACTAATAGGCCTATTATTTCATTTTACAGTGTAGGCTTATAATATGCACTATTATTATATATGCACTATTATCCTATTATGCACTATTTTACGTCGAGCATTCACAGTGACTGGACCTTCTCTTCGGAATGCGTCGACCGCATGCATCGATTCGGGCCTCACTTCTTACTCCCTCGCTCCAAGGGCGTAAAACACGGGGCGGGGCGGCGGGGGACGGACCCTCCCGATAATTAGTAGGAGGGGGGCAGAGTATCAATTATCCCCTCCAATGTTTTGTGCCTATGGTAAAAAAATGTATATCCTCGCCCCATGATGTCGGTGCCAGGATTAAAACCGACCGCATTCACTCATTTCTGATTACCTTTTTTGCTTTTCATGGTATTTGGACATGGAAAAATATAAGGATGACGTTTTTTACTCGTCAAAGACTTTTTGGGAGACGAAAAGAGGGTCTGACCTGACTTTATTGACGATTCTATCCCCCCCTCAATGTTGACACCAGGTTTAGGCCTGCGCCATTGCCTCGCTCTGTTCAATGCAAAAGCTAAAGTTTCACTACACTGTATTTTATCATGCAACTCCAATGCCAGGAGCGCCTCGGAGTAGAAATAAAAGAGGCGCTATACAAATGCTACATTGCATTACATTACTATTACAGTACAACGACCTCTGTATTGGTTGTCGAGAGAGTTTCAATGATCGAGAGACGCGCTCACCAAAGTCTGCCCGACAGTAATGGTCAACCGTACTTTCGAACGTGTCCGAAAGACAGGCGGAACACGATGACTCGCGATCTGAAAGAATTATTTAGAGAATTATTATTATTATTATTATCATCTGTTAAGAAATTGCACAACTTCATCAAAAGTAATTACTGTACGTGCAACTATGAACGCACCGTGGCCGGTTATGAGTTATGATTCCGGCCCTGCCGCTTGGACGATGGAATTCCTAACACAGCGAAAGCGCCGGCTTAAAGGGGTCTTTCACCACAAAACTGTATGGCGGAACCCGAGGACATAACATGAAACTGTTTTAAGAAACGGGTTGGAAGACACAAACAACAATTTTAGTGCTATAGTGGTAGATAGATGGAATGAATTGGATGCGAATATAGTATTGGCTGCTAGTGTAAATCCTTTTAAAACAAATCCAGGTACTAAGTTTGGCTATAATGTAGAATACTAGATTGGTTTTGTGCAGTGCTGAAAGTCTGTGAAAAAAGGCGCAGGAGCTTACCAAAAGCCTTGACAAGCAAAAAAATATAAGCCCCTAGGTCTATATATATTTTTATTATTTTTTTCTATGTTTCCTCTTGAAATGCCCTGACAAGCAAAAAAGGTCATTCTTATGTTTTTCTATTTTTCATTCCTGAAATGCCCTGACAAGCAAAAAATTTGTTTCATGGTCCAAAAAGGTGTCGGAGTTCGATCCGTTCCACCTGACTTTCAGCACTGGTTTTGTGCAGCCATTAGACTTTAGATAAAATTTTTAACTGAATGAATCATTTATAACATAAGCATTTATAAAATAGTAGGCCTATAGGCCTACTGCAAAGTTTTGTTATCTGTAGGCGCAAAGACAAGAAGACGAAGAAGGAGAATACAAGGAACAAACCTACACTACAAGACAACAGGGCAAAGAATGAGGTTACACAGCAAAACAACAACAACAACAACAACAACAACAACAACAACAACAATAATAATAATAATAATAATAATAATAATAATAATAATAATAATAATAATAATAATAATAATGGGCAAAACATAGCGGTTCTCGCGCAAGGCAGACCGTGCTGAACCATTCTATAGCCTACCATTTTAAGTCTTGTTATAGGCTAATAGCCTAATAATTATTACAGTGGATCCCACTTAATCGCATACCGCTTAATTGCATAACCCGCATAATCGCATAACAACGTAAAAACCTGAACCAGTGTTTTGTGTATCAACAACAACAACAACAACAACAACAATAATAATAATAATAATAATAATAATAATATTATTATTATTATTATTATTATTATTATTATTATTATTATTATTATTGTTATTGTTGTTGTTGTTGTTGTTATTTGCATAGCCCAGTTAATCGCATAAGCAAGACTTGCACGGCATCTATGCAATTAAGCGGGTTTCACTGTATTATTATTGACAAAGATATATAAACAGATAAAGTTAGTTAGCCTAAACTGTCCTTTTGCTACGAGTCACTAAAGATAACTGTAGGCAATTGACAGCAATCTGGAACGCTCGATGCTGAGTGTAGACTGTAGACTGCAGAATGTAGATTGTAGATTTTTCAATCAATCAATCAGTTTATTAGTATCAAAATGTCAATGACAGAACCAGAGATCATCGATGTCACAATTTATAATGTAAAAGAGTTGTACAGGTAAAAATGTTAAAATATATAATATAACAATATTTGAAAGTTAGATAATTATTATATTTAAAATGTGACATTTAAAGGATTTAGAAACTGATTGTAGATTGTAGATTTTTGTAGATTGTAGATTGTCACGTAGTCATGACAGAAGAATTGAGTTAAAACATTTGCATGACCTCGTTCAAACACTGTCAGAGTATTTGGAAGATTTTAAAAGGCATCTACACGTATAGGCTAGGCGCTTCGAAAGCTGCAGCAGCTGAGTTCAGACCAAAATTTATTAGGTACTTTGCGAGCACTTAATTTTACCGTGCGCTTTCTTCCTCGCTGAAAGTTTTTGAAACCATACGCCTTCTTATCAGAGACGTTGACAAAATCCCATTACTTGCAAACATGGACCTGAAATATTAGTTCAATTTTGCGACTATAATATTATAGGTCTATGTCTTCAGGCATGTCGAAAAGCACGCGCTTTGGTTCAAGGCCGACCCCAGCGGGCGGTCCGTTCGCATAAGTTTCCGAATCGTTCGCAGGTTTTTAAAGTTGGGAATTGTAATGGAAAAACTGAATTTTCCACGTGGAACGTTCCTTCGGCCAAATCGCGGACCTCCCGTATTATAGGCCTACCATTGGCTTAGAAACACCGGACCCTGAAAAACACAAGCCTTGAATGGCATGCCGGGGTAGGGGCTGGGGGGGGGAGAATGACTACAAAGGACGGTCTATCGGTGTTTCCCTTCTGCTCTGGGGGAGGAGGAGGCATCGCCGAATGATTTATAAACGAAGCGAAATGCTGCACCGAATGACAAATGGCGGCGGTCAGAGACCTTCAATAAATTTAACGCCGCTGTAATTTGAAAAAAACGAGTCAGACTAAAATCGAATTTGAGTTTGCTGTAGCAGAGACCGTTATAATATATATATATATATATATATATATATATATATATATATATATTGGCGTAGTCACGGGAGGCGACCCCCTATTAAGATCGGGAACGATCGTGAGATTAGTCCAAAACCGGTGAGTAGTTGAGGGGCAGGTAATTGGATCGATGAAAACGCACCCAGGCAGGAGACTTTAAGGCGTTTGAGATGACGAACTTGTTTGCTTTGCTCGTCAAGACTTTTCGGCCGAAAACTGTCGGTCTGCCCCATATTCTGGAATCCTGGCCACGCCAGTGTACACAGAAGAACACATCGACACACACACACACATAGGTGGATCTACGAGAGACAAGTGTCCCTCCCTAAACCCACTCCAACAATTATATGCTAATTTCTCATCGTGGCGAAAACCCGCAAAATTATAAAGGAACGAATATAATAGGCGTGGATCTTCTTATCGTCCCTTTCAATGACTTTAATAGCATGCATCAAATTCATGTGAAATGGGCGAGAGCGGAGAATGAGGCAATGGAACTCGAAGTGCCCATAAAATGAATTCCTGCATCCGCTCCTTCCCCCAGGCAGGACACAGATTCACACATTTCTTAGGGGGAAAAGCAACAACGGCATGCCGACAGCAAGTCTTAGCTCTATAACAATTAAAGGATTACTTGAATCCGTGAGTGCAACGATAGAATACGAAAGCCATTGCAATCTCTCGTCAAAGACTCAGAATCTCTCGTCAAAGACTCAGATACGCCACATATAGCGTGTAAGATCCATGCCGTTGTAGGCAACGTATAGGCCTACAGTATCTTACGAATCGGACAGCGTGCGTTTCAAGGAAGGACGCAATCTTTCTCTGCGGGCAATTTGGTTAAGTGTAGGAACCAGCCAACTGTGTTTCTCGTCCGACTACTGATTGCCTTTAGAAGACCTAACTTCAATATTGACGTAGTCTTATCTTGCTTTGTGCAGTCGACCTGCGCTGTCTTACTATAGTTTACGGTCGTCGGCGCCTTCGAACACTAGATCAATTGTGCGCTCGTACGTTAGCTACAATAGAAACATAAGAAAGGACTATAGAACACGGTCAACGGAACCTCCTCTGCAGTTTGTGTATGTGGCTTATCCATAATTCCTTCGAGTCCTCCTACGAATTCTTTTGGGATTTTTTCTTTTCGGCGTGCTCAAATTCCACGACGGCGTTTCGACGTCACAGTGAAGGACTTGGCTGTCGAATAATAATATTATTAATCGCATTCGGTGTGCTGCGAGAGAAAACTTCTAAGAAGCTCTCGCTCTCTAGCACTTTCAGGGTCGAAGAGACTGACCTTCGACCAGAGGAGGATCAGACAGTCTGAGACACGCAGGCATCGAATGAATCAGACGAAAAAAGGAAATCCACGTTCGGCATACTGTAGAAGTGACTGATCTGTAAAGACGAACTCAGTGGAGAGAGGATAAATGGCAAATGTTTGCCGATCTTGCTTCCTGTAACGTTCACGAGAAATTCCAGTGAAAGAAAGACAGTTGCACCAAAGCATGGGAGACAGAATGCGAAGCGAAGGAATAAGTTTGCCTTCTTCACAATAAAAAGAACACCATCTGAGTTCTTTATATTGCGCATCATTCCATCCAAACGAAGCCGAATGGAAAACCTAACTTTGGTTTGCAGATTTATTCTTGGATGCTTTTAAACAAGCGACAGATCATCGATTTCATAGGAAGCCTAATCGAAGATAAGAGAGAGAGAGAGAGAGAGAGAGAAATGATCGAAAATAGCCTTGATTAAATAAAATACTTCCGCATCTTAATTTTAACAGCATAGCAATGCAGATATATCCAATCATGATCAGTTACAGAGCGAAGCACGGAGCTCTGCGGATATTAATTCCAAAGCACTGAGGGTTGAAATACTTCGATAATAAATTCAATTAATTAAGATCTCCCGATGCCCAAAAATTAGGAACATTTCACTGAGCATATAATCCCGTAATTAAACCAGACTCGAATTTAACGAAACATAGGCCTCTAACATAGGCCTAATTACCAGTGACGTCGCTAGGGTTGGTGTCACTCAATGCGAAAAAATCGTGATGTCACCCAGAAATGTGGTGATAAGCAAAAAGGTTATCTGCCTTCTGAAAATGTGGTGACAAGCAAACAAATTCCAATTTCTCAGTTTGGTGTCACCCCTCTGGGTGGTGTCACCCGGTGCGGCCCGCACCCCCGCACCTCCTCGCGACGCCACTGCTAATTATTAACGAACCGGTGATGTAGCCAGATTACGAAATACAGGAAGTCAATATAATCCTAGATCCCCAATAGCAACAGATCCGATTTAAAACGCTGGAAGTTACGCATAAGCGCATAAGAATGAGCATCTAGTACATCTACCGCTGTACTACTTTTCAAAGCGCTATATAAATTTACGAGATTTTACTTATGGCCTACTGCAGTTACTCTAAGTTAATAGCAACAGATCCGATTTTTAAAAGGTGGAACGTTTGGTCAAGTTGTTGTGAAGATACAGGTTTAGTGTATACAGCCTTGAGTCAGCGTGTAGATTTTGTTGTATAAAAGTTTGAATAAGTTGCAGTTCAACAGTCGTGCATGTTGTAATGGCTGCTGAACAAGTCAGCAGTTGCCGTTAACTTGATGAGGAGGTTTCTGTGTTAAAACAATAATGCCGAATGCAGTTTTGCGGTAGTCTCGTTTGACAAATGGTGTTCCTTCGGCGTTTTCTCCTCCGACAAAAACGAATGATTCATTCCTCTTCGTCAATCGTCGTCATCATCATCATCATCATCATCATCATCATCATCGTCATCACCACCATCATCATCATCGTCATCATCATCATCACCATCATCATTATCATCGTCATCATCATCGACAAATCGGAGCACACGCCTGCGGTCATCATCATCACCACCACCATCCATCATCATCGTCATAGGATCATCATCTTCCACCAGACCATCATTATCATCGTCATCATCATCGTCATCATCATCATCATCATCACCATCATCATCATCATCATCATCGTCATCACCACCATCATTATCATCGTCATCATCATCGTCATCATCATCATCACCATCATCATCATCATCGTCATCATCATCATCATCATCATCATCATCATCATCATCATCATCGTCATCATCATCGTCGTCGTCGTCGCTTGATTCGTTGCTTTCTTCAGACTCGTCTGTCCTCCGTTCTAAGGCCATGGGTAATAATTGGGTATATGCCTAAGTTCCCCGCCGATATGCGATTTCGTTGATCGGCGCCAACACTGGCGTGGCCGAAGGGGAGCACGGAGGGTGGCGGCCCTCCTATTCTGGCTGGGGCCGGTCGTGGGATCTGGACAGAACCGATGAGAAATTAGGTGGTGGGTAGCAAGAGCGAAGGGAATGAATACGTGAATGCGCGGATAACCGGTTGACGGCCTTTTTCCGGTCACCAACAGAGCCGGAATAACCACGTTGTATGGCTGTTTTTCAATGCAGTGTTCTATACAGGCCTGTTAGAAGGAGATCCCCCCAAAAAAACCTCAAACTCTCCCTCCCAAAAAAATCCCAGCACTTACACAAATTTTGCATTGAACTGTGTCTTTTCCCCTCCAACCTAGTCGACTCCCCCCCGAAAGCCTCAATTTTCCCTCCAAAGGCATAGAGTCTGGATAAAACACTGTTTCAATGGAAACGGGTCTACTCATAAATGTAGCAATCTAGGGGGCTACAATTCTACTAGTCTACTGTCAATACTGGCAGAGTTAATTAATTCTGCTGAGTGCCGACACGTGAATCTAGTGATCCTCTATGGGCGGACGTTTTAGACGTCATCGGATGATGAATCTCTTTTTAGATTGAATTTTCGAAATAAAAAAAACTTGGCTAGACCGTAGCTGCGGCAGTTTGCGCCAGACCAATTATGTGAGTCACGTGACCGTCCTTTCAGTGACTCAGTTCTCGAATGCGGCTCAAAAGCCTTTAAAATGCTGCTAGATCAACTATCGGTAATGAAAGACTGCACTCTTTTTCAGCAATTATTACCATAAGTCGCGTATAGGAAAGATTTTTGACAGTACGCAGTACGCACGATACAGGGCAAATCAAATATGACTGGACTTTACCAGGGGTTTATCTACACCCCCAACGGGGGGTTACACCCCCAGTTTTTGACAAACACTCTGCCTCTACACCCTGCTAGAGGTGGTGTTGGCTATCACCCAAACAGACACGTGTTAAAAGTAGTATGAAGCTGCTGTGAAGGACATTGGTGTTATGATGCAGATGTTTCGTACTGCGTATTATATGTTCAAATCAAAAATTTCTAAGTTTATTATTTATTATTATTATTATTATTATTATTATTATTATTATTATTATTATTATTATTGTTGTTGTTGTTGTTGTTATTGTTATTGTTATACTAAAAACTAGCCTTATAAGACTCAACAATGGACATTTCTATTGCTGGACATTGACACCCCCGCAATTTTGAGACACCGCCCGAACGCAGATTCTTGGGGGAAAACCCGGACTTTACCCTTATATATAGCAGACTAGTTCAACAGCTGTAAAGTGTAAATTGCCTGTTATATTGCTTTTATGACAGTCGATACTGTTACAATGTATAGGCCTACAGGTACTCGGTGAATATTAATAGTAACATATTATCAATTTAAGGCAAAAGCGCTATTGCAACGGTTACAAATAGTCCCAAATTATATTATTATTTCAGACTTTAAAGATTTTTGTGTACGGCATCACAATCGGGGACCTATGGGGCTGTCCATTAATTACGTCAACAATTTTGGGGAGGGGTTTGGAAAAGTTTGACAGTTGTTGACAGGGGGGGTCAAACATGCTTTCTACAAATAATCAAAAATATGAAATTTCATGGAATACTACTTACAATGGAAAAACATTCTGTCATCACCACCACATTTTGACACTCGATGAGGAAAAAGGAAAATGGTCATTGCCACCAAAATAATAATGTTATTGGGACCGTCATTGACCAGTTGTTGACGTAATTATGGGGGTGGGGTTGTTGAGGGGGAGGGGGTCAAAAATTGACCAAAAATTGTTGACATAATTAATGGACAGCCCTATACATTTATTTGTGAAACATGCCTACAAAAGCGTAGTACGTCTCTGCTCACCGAAATGTCACCGTCGACCAGGGGGTTGTGAGGAGGGACAGGGACACCTCGCCGGCCGTCCGGCCGTCTCTCGATGAAAGCCTTCCGGTTTTGAGAAATGGGCAACGCTCTGCAGCCAAGTCCACGAAAACCTGGAGGATTGAGCAACCGGGCAAACAGCTGGGTCCTCTTAGCGACACCTGGACCCAGTGTTTAATCTAGGCCGTTTCCGGGGGAAAATTGCCCTTCCCCCTCCGGAAATTTCAAATTCACCCCGGAAATTTTGGAATACCACATGGACTAACAGCAGCCCCTAGCAGAATTCCCCCCGGCTTTGTCAGTTTTTCCCCGGCTTTTTCAGTTTCCCTCCGCCGGAGTCCAGGAGTCTAGATTAAACACTGCCTGGACCTCCAGTGGAGCAGAGCCGTAGCCATAGGTGGAAGGTTGGAAGCACGGGGCAAGCTGCCCCGGGCTCCTTCTTGGGTGGGGGCGCCAGAAACCATGCTTGATTTTATTCACGACGAGAGTTTTACCAAGTTAAAACCCCCGTCGATGGCATTGACAGTAGGCCTATGGCAAGCGAAAAGTCTGATAAGCAAACAAAAAAAAAAAAAAGGTCATCATCATTTTCAAACCATTTGGGGCGAAAATTTTATACCTTGTCCCTGGTGCCAAATACTCTCGCTACGGGTTCTGCGGTGGGTGTGTCCAGGGAATAGATCTTACTACCCACGGAGAAAACTCCGATTAACCCATTAATCCCCAACGACGTGGGATGTGCCCGTTAAAAGGCGTCTCCATGTATCCCATCGACAATAATATGCTTCCCGCTTTCTCCTAAATTTCCTAAACTCAATTCATCTTGTCGTCTGGCTCAAGGTCAAGGTCTATTTTGACAGACGCATCTACATGTACCTCTACGATCCTTTCTTAGCAGAAGACAGACAGACCATTTCGGACTAATATGGATTTTATCCAATCTAAGCCTTCATGAATAGGCCTCTGTGCACTGCGTTATGACTCAGGCAGCGCTATATATATATATAGAAATCTCGATTTTTACTATCTTACATTTTTTCCTTGATAGTGATCGACGCATACTCTCCAGAAGGTTCTTATTAGAGCAGTAATTTCGCCAATATGTGTCTATCCCAAGATCTCTTGCTGTATCCACTCAGCATGCGCCGAAGTCTATGGGGTTCAGACGCGCTTCTACCGTTTAATTAAACGTAGCGATGCGACGCTGTAATAAAAACGAGTTTATTGGTATACTATACTATCGCACTATCGTTGCTATATTTTTTTTTTGTTTTCCGAACTCACCCGCGATCGGGTTGCTGTTAGCTGTTATTTATAAGTCCCAACCTGCGATTAGCTCGAACTCGCTAGAGACGGGGGGTGGGGAGGTATGCGAATATGGAAGACGGGAGCTCTGATAACGGGGGGGAGCCATCACTATGCAAGAGACAGGGGTGGAAGAACTGATCTGTGTGGGAAATGTCGAAAAGGAAGATGTCAATTACGTAGGACAGAATCAGTTTTGCGGACAATATTTCACTGTAGAATAGACATAATTATCTCCGTTTATGGTGGATTTTCTGTAAAACTATTTTTTAAACGAGGAATTTTTAAAACGAGGAATCATAAAACACACGCCGAGAGAGATAGTATCGCATTGGTAAATATCCGGTTCTTGTTACGTGTTCCTTTCGTTAACGACTCTCTCTTTCTGTCTTTCTCTGTCTCTGCCTCTCTGCTGCCTCTCTGTCTGTCTGTCTGTCTGTCTGTCTGTCTGTCTGTCTGTCTGTCTGTCTCTCTCTCTCTCTCTCTCTCTCTCAGTAAATGTTGTTTTTGTGAAAATAACGTAGGCCTACATATCCGCTAAAGAATGATTTAAACGAACTTGGAGAAGCGAAGTCCTAGAGTTTGAGATCAAATCAGACAACCGATAATTAGGGCTCAGGGGTCAATGCTTGGGCCATTGCTTTTTCAAATATAGGCTATATAAACGATATTGTCATATCGATGAAAGATTACTATCCAAAATTTCAACGTTTGCCGATGATACAAAGATATGCAGAAATATAGACTCGGAGGATGATGCTCAAAATTTAAAGGAAGATCTAAGAAAATTGTTTCAGTGGTCTGTGGACTGGCAGATGCTTTTCAATATTGATAAATGTTCTGTAATGCTGCTGGGAAATCTAATAATGGTAATGAATATTCTTTAGGGGGAAGGTTCTAACTACAACAGAAAAAGAAAGAGACTTGGGGGTAATCATCCACAGAAGTATGAATCCATCTCACAAATGCATGGAGGCAGCAAAAAGGGTAACCAAATGTTGGGAATGATGAAAAGGACAATAGTGAGTCAAGACAAAGATATAATCATAAAACTTTATAAGTCATTAGTAAGGCCTCATCTAGAATACTGTGTTCAGGCGTGGAATCCATTCTTGAAAAAAGATATATAGCTTTTAGAAAAAGTGAAAAGACGAGCAACGAAGATGGTCAATGGGTGTCACAATTTAAGCTACGAAAAAAGACCAATATTGTGGATTGACAACATTAGAAAGGAGAAGAGAGAGGGGGATTTGATAGAAACATACAAAATAATGACTAGGAAAATAGATGTGCCATACGATCGATTCTTTACATTGGCACACTCATAGTCCTTATAGTCCTTATATAATCACTATGGGCACACTATAGCAGCACTAGAGACCACAAATGCAAATTGTTTAAGCAGAGCGTTGGTCCAAGAAATAAAAAATTTTAGTGCAAGGGTTGTGGACAAATGGAACAGTTTGGACGAGGTGGGAGTGACAGTTGAAACAGTAAACGGATTCAAAGGCTATCTCGATAAACTAGGTTATTGAATGCAGATGGTTAAATCAGTGGTTTTTGAATCCCAGATGACATTTCACACTTTTCTTGGGGGGCGAAATTTTAAAAATTTTTCAGTTTTTTTTTTTTTTTTTTTTTTTTTTTTGCTCGTCATCAGTTTTCTTTTACGCCATGCCAGCACAAAAACTTGACGACCTTTTTTTTTTTTTTTTTTAAAATCCTGGTTATTTCTTTTCTTATTCCACATTAATACATTATAAATTAATATTTTCACACGGCCCTGTTTTTTGTTTTTATTGCACATTAATACATTATAAATTAATATTTTCATTTTTCTTCAGGGCGGCCCCCACAAATGACGCCTCTGTATCCTCCTAAACCACTTAAAATCGCATTATTATTAATTAAGACAGTTATATATCACGCACACACAACACACACACAAAATGCGCAACACACAGAAGTGGACACTTTCCCAGATGATTTGCTACAGACCGATGGCCAGTGTTATTTCTCTTATAGTTTCGCGCATAGCCTACATTTAGAACAAAAATTAAAATAGAGGCCTATATAATAATTATTTCCTACATCTGTCTGTTGAGCTTGTGAGTCGTGCTACACAACAGATGTTGGACGACGTCGCTGCTATAGGCAACCAAACTTTATAATGGGCGGAGCTTGACGAAGCGTCCTGATTGCCTGCATGCTATACCCCTCCCCTTACCCCAACCCCAATCTCTCCACCCCAGATCCCACTCTCTTCTCCCAAACTCCCCGGCCACAACCCCCGCTCCCAGCCTCCCTTTATTACACCAAAGCCTCATTTTTAAAATTGAATTAATACAATACACATCTTCATACATATATGTGCATTATGTTATATAGGCTATATACATATATACAATGTGTGCAGCGTCACACTATGTTGGTGGGCGGAGCTTGATGAAATGGCGTGATTACGGATTACGTACGTCCATACAACATGCGACACAAGTGTACAAGCAGCACAGCAAGTTCAGCGTTCAAGAGCTTTCCGACAATCAAGTGAGACAGAGGGCCAAGTCCAAGCTCCCCGTGGGAGACCAAGCCCCTTTGAGGTCGTGACCCAAAAGAGGCCGTAGGTCCCACTGGAGGGCGGTTCCTCTCGTGGGAGACCAAACCCTTTGGATCCGTAGGCCCAAACTGGAGTCGTAGGGTCCGTTCTGGAGTGCAACCCTCTGTGGTGGGGGCAAGACCACCAAGTGGGGACTTAGAAAAATTGTTTTAAAATAATCACGTATTCACTTTACATTTTCAGATGTAAAATATTGTTACCTGTAATAATATGAACTTTTGCAATAAATCGAGGTAGGAAATAGCCACACTCTCCCCGTCATTTTTGACGGGTTAACAGCTAGTAACAAATAATTTCACAGAAGTGGTTCGAACAGTACGTGAAGTTTGAAAAAGACGCAAATGACTGGCGGACAATGAGATCTGACCCAGAGATGGCAATGGGTCACCTTGAGTCACGAATTGGTCAAAGGTTCATCAATAATGGGTGATGGTTCAACGGTTCAATGGATAACACGGGTCATGGGGATTCCTGGGGCATTTTGAGTTACCCGTTGCCATCTCTGACCATCTGACCTTTCTGGCTGTCGTTTCTCAGTCCGATGCAGAGGTCATCGTCGGCCGGGAACTGACCGCATCGCAGCATCTCCGGCCACGGGAACCCGTAGGTCAGCATCCGCGACTCGCAGCCGGCCTTCACCGACTCGCAGAGGGACCGACACGGCCAGATGGGGCGCTCGAGACAGACGGGAGCGAACAGCGAACAGAGGAAGATCTGGGTGTCCGGGTGACAGCGGAGCCCCAGGAGCCGCACCCAGCTGCCCGCCTGCTGAGACACCTCCTTGAGGGTGTCGTGTTCCAGAAGGTTCGGCAGGCGCATTTTCGTGTAGCCGATGTTTCCGCAGAGAGTTAGGGTCTGCGGAATGTCGATGCATTTTCCCGGATTGGGGTTTCCAAGATTGTCCCATTCGCCGTTCCAGTCGGATATATATCCATCTCCTCCTCCTCCTCGGCTGTTCCTGCTGTTCGAATAGTATCCGAGACTGTCTTCGGACGGAGGCGGATAGTCGCCCAATACGACGACAAACATCATTGCTGTCATCATCACCATCGTCGTCGTCGTCGTCAACATCTTGATATGTCGATGATCGTAACGAAGGTTTCGAAGAAGATGACAATTAAAACGAGGAGGAATCGCCATTCTGTTTTAATGTTTTAAAGTTCCGTTTCTTCAGGATCTGGAATAAGATTATTGCAGATTAAAAGTGATGAAAATTGAACGATTATTTTAAAACTAAGTGGCAAAAGCCCTTCCCTTCATTTAAATTTCTCTGTTTTCAGGCTATGCGCTACTGATATTGCTACTGCTATGCAGCTACTGTTACAATAACAACAACCAATACTTCTTCTACTACTACTACTACTACTACTACTACTACTACTACTACTACTACTACTACTACTACTACTACTACTACTACTACTACTACTACTACTACTACTACTACTACTACTACTACTACTCAGAGGCGTCTGCTGCTGCCACCACCACCAAGAAAAAATGAAAATATTAATTTATAATGTATTAATGTGCAATAAAAAACAAAAACAGGCCCTGGCCCCAAGGAAATGAAAATATTAATTTATAATGTATTAATGTGGAATAAGAAAAGAAGAAAAAACCAGGAGGTGACTAAAAAAAAAAAATAAAAAAAAGTCGTCAAGTATTTGGTATTTGTGCTGGCATGGTACAACGTAAAAGAAAACTGATGACGAGCAAAAAAAAAAAAAAAAAAAAAGGTCGTCAGCCTCTTTTTAAAGAAAATTTTTTAAAATTTCTCGCCCCCCCCAAGAAAAGTGTGAAATGACGCCACTGCTACTACTACTACTACTACTACTACTACTACTACTACTACTACTGCTACTACTACTACTACTACTACTACTACTACTACTACTACTACTACTACTACTACTACTAACTACTACTACAGGCTGCTACTACTAACCAATAACAATAATAGGCCTATAATACTACCAATAATAATAATAATAATAATAATAATAATAATAATAATAATAATAATACGCTTTTGTTAACCTAGCTAGCAGTAAACGAGCATTAAATAACGAGTGCGTCTAGTAAGTAATCCTACAGCATTAATCTAGAAATAGACCTTGCTTCCAACATTGCAGGTCTATTGTATTTCTGTGTATGTCGGGATAGGCCTACGTTGTTTCCGCACTTTAAGATTCGTTTCCAGAGCCGATGAGATTTAGGACAATGGAATTCCAATAAAGTGTAAGACAAATTTGCACCAATGGCGCAGCTACGGGCATTGGTGGTTCCAAGAACTCTTGGTAGGGGGGGGGGGTGGTGGTGCAATGAATTTCAGTAAGATCCCGCCAGTTGTCAAAGGAATTATATGTAAATAGTTTAGAAGAAGTCTGTAGATTTTATTTGTAAAATATAGTGTTCAGAATTGACAATGTATAAAAGCCATTTTAGCCTAGTTGTACAAAGTCATAGTGCAAAGTCGAGTTTTCTATTGCTGGAAGCGAATTTGTCGATGACGTTGTCTATGGATATGTCCATGTCTTTGTGGATATAGCCTAGGCCCTACACCAAGGCTAATCCGTTTAGACGATCATCTTCCATTGAAGATGAATTTTTGGTGGACCGATGTTGAGAGATGCATCCACAGTCTCATTTCCAACGTAAAACCGCCCCTGGCCACGGGGGAAGGGCGCCCCATGAAAGCTTGAACATTAAGCGCCATCTAAACCAATGTTTCCCGACTTGGGGCTGCGTGTGAAGCGTAGAAAAATTTATGGGATGGGTGGGACAAAATTCACTACTGAAAATAGAATTAAATAAAATTCTTGAAAGTTAGGAGTTAGTAAACACATAAAACACCTATTAAATATAATTAAAAAATTCTATAGGTGCATACTTATATATATATATATATATATATATATATATATATATATATATATATATATGCCTATATATGTTATCGTAGGGCTTTTTGTAAACAAATATTTTCCGGAACGCAATAGAAAATTTTCCGAAACGCAATAGTCAGAAGTCAATTGTCAACATTTTGATTTTTTACCAAATGGATTTTTTACCAGTGTAAAACTATTTTTGAATGTCTAAAAATATTGTTTAGTCCATTTTGTTTAATGTTTTCAGCACAGCACATGCAGTGCATATCAGTTAAGATGGCAGCACTGTAGAATCAAGCAGAACTAGAAGACTAATAAATAGCCTCCAGGAATATAATTCTAACATTAATTACTTAACTATTAGCTATCAGTCTATCACCCCTAGTTGTAGTAGTATTTCTCAAGATGGTTTGCAGACTATTTCACTGTATTGTGTCACGTGTGCTGATTAATGATAACTTTAAACAGTTTGGCAGTTTTCTATGACAGTGGTTTTCAACCTGTAGTTCGTGGACCACAAGTGGTCTAGTGGTCCGCGGTCGAAGTCTGAAAAACGTAAATAAAATTAGACATATATAGGCTACATTTTCCGTATAAGAAATCTGAAAATTGCGACGAACAAAACAAGGTCATCTGCACAAAAGGTTATCGGCACATTTTGTGTGTATTTTGTGTATTTTCAATGTGAAAAGGTCTGACAAGCAAAAAATAACAAAAGGTCATCACCGCTTTTAGGAGCAGATGACTGATCAATTTATCAGGTGGTCCGCGAGAAATTTTTGAACTTCAAAAGTGGTCCACGAGGCAAAGAGGCTTGAGAACCACTGTGCTATGATATATACTTATTCAAGAATGGCTTTATTTTAATATAAGTGCAATTTTGTAGTTGTATTTTAAAACCATTTTTTTGTTGTTGACAGCTCGTTACATGTCTAACATATCATAGAATCTCAATCCTAATTTAACCATAATTATATGATATTTCAGGTTTTTATTTCGGGTCAGAAACCAATTTTCTCATGACATTTTACCGGTTATTTTGCCGAGGTTTTTACCTGTTTTATCGTAAATTTTTTACCGGTAAATTTACAACATTTAAATAATAATAATAATAATAATAATAATAATAATAATAATAATAATAATAATAATAATGCACTTCTATAGCACCAGTTATAATACCTAAGGATACCAGTCGATGGTAAGCCTATTTCAAATCCATCCGCAAAAGAACAGGTTCATTCCAGAGATCAGTCAGACAGTGGCGTCATTTCACACTTTTCTTGGGGGGAGAAATTTTAAAAATTTTAAAATTTTCTTTAAAAATGCTGACGACCTTTTTTTTTTTTTTTTTTTTTTTTTTTTTGTCATCAGTTTTCTTTTACGGTGTACCATGCCAACACAAGTACCAAATACTTGACGACTTTTTTTTTTTTTTTTTTTTTTTAGTCACCTCCTGGTTTTTTCTTTTCTTATTCCACATTAATACATTATAAATTAATATTTTCATTTCCTTGGGGGCCGCCGCCTGTTTTTTTTGTTTTTATTGCACATTAATACATTATAAATTAATATTTTCATTTTCTTGAGACGGCCCCAGCCAGCCCCAAATGACGCCTCTGCAGTCAGAGCCTCAGGCTCAGAGGGACAGAGTAAGATCGACCATCATGTAATATAGGCCTATAAGGACCACCACTACAGGCATTCTTCATATGTGCATACAAATATCAGTAGATAGATACATTTCCACATCCTGCAAAAGGAAATGTCAGTAGATACAGTTGGATACAATCCCTACCAAAGGATACAAAATTACTTTGTTTCAGACGATCAACGGTCGTTTTTAAGGCTTTCTGAACAATCATCCAACAAAGTAAAATTTTTATCTGTACACAAGTGTTCACATCCCTCGTCGAGGGGTTGATGATTAATATTAGACGACAACTGCAGACTCACGAACCGCTCGACGTTGAACGCTGACGATATTTCACTGCATCTTGACTAGGCACGTTTGGCCGCAAAAGTCAAACCGAACGTCTGTCTTACTCGAACTTTTTTTGGTTTCACGCCTGCATACCCATGCAGTAGTTATATCACTCAGGCCATTAGGACCATAGGTGTAAAAAACGTTGGAAAAATAATTTTAAAAGACGTTAAAAAACGTAAAAACGTTGCAGAAATAAAATACGTTAAAAACGTTGATTAAAAAACGTTACGTTATCGAAGTTTTCGGAGCGACATTAATGAATGTGCCATACTCACCCACGGGGAATCATAACTTAAGTCACACCATTCAAAACGAATGTGAAATTAAATAAACAGCAATAATAATGGCATAAATTTCAAAACACAGGTTCACATTTTCTTATACTGTATTTAAACAATGACGGCAAAAATGCTCACTCTATGTTGTATTGAGTAAATGCCGTTGCTAGCACCACACGTCCGGTATCTAGTAGGCATTTGGAGCAGGTGGGCTCACCAGGCGTGACGAGTAATTGCTTTTATGAATTAAAGTAAAAGCGGCAATTTGCAATTTGTGTTCTAGCAAACGAGTTATGCTTATGGGGCATCTGAACCCATTTTTAACGCATCCAGGTGTTCAATAATTGCCCTTTATACGCCCCTTGCCCTGAGTGGAAATAAGGCGAACAATAACCCGTCTAGGGAGTAGGTACAGTATGTGCTACAGAAACAATGCAACGGATACAATGTAGACATTGAAGCGCTTTTGAAAGGGAAAAGTGTCAATAAATGTAGCGCCAACATGTAGACTTTTTGTAGCTGGTTTAAGAAAATCTGTACTTTTAATTTTGCAAACGTTTTTTTGGAACGTTATAAAAAAACGTTGGAAAAATAAAAAAACGTTAAAAAACGAAGAAAACGTGGGGAAAATAAAATAACGTTAAAATACTGCATCTTACGAAAAGTACAGCACAAAATATAACGCAGAGTCGCCTGCGTCTTAAGTCTTCCTCTGTGTCAATAATTCTTTTTGATACGCAACCGCCATCATCGCTCAAAGTACGTCTCTTCTTTTAATCATATCGTCTACGACTCTGACTATACAGTATGTTCATTTGCATTTGAGATAAAACGCAGCTCACCGTTAACTTAATTGCTAGCATGAATTTACCTTTAGATGCGTTCGACGATATTCGAATGTCGAGGCTTATATATAGGCTGCGTATTTCGTAGGGTTCATATAGGGCCAGCGTAGAAAATAGAAATATATTTGCTTTACCGCGCCTGTTTAGTGTTTATTGCTGTTTGGTCGTTCTAAAACCGCCGCACAGAACGCAGAAAGAGAAGCGCTTCTCTCTCTCTCTCTTTTTTTTATAACCGTAAGACAAACTGTACCACAAACAACGCTTCACAAAAAAGACCGAACATGCACAACGCACAAACGCCTAAGTATCGACGACGACGCCGGCCGACGACGATAACTTCGATAAGACGTACACGAGTTCCTAATCCTTTTATAGGCAATTTCAGACGGTCGATAATAATTGCGCCGGTTGGGAGAGGGAGGTGGGTGGCGCGGGGGGGGGGTTCGTCGACTCAGACACGATCCCTGGCTACGATCTCTCGCCGCCGAGGACTAATTCTCCGAGCGGAGCAGCAGCGAGCGTCTAAGCGCTGACGGAGCGATGTGCAGCCGAGGACGACCTAGTTGGCGGTGCGCATGATGATAGTATAGGTGATGTTTGGTGGGGCGCTGTCTCGGCGTTTTACCACTCGCCAGACGGCGTGGTACCCCAGATACACTCCCCCGCCTTCGCCGCCCTCCGCACACAACGGCGGCTTCATGTCCGTCTGCTGCTGCTGCTGCTGCTGCTGCTGCTGCCGAGAGGTGGTAGACTTTAAAAAAATCCTCCCAATTACCGACATTCGCTCCAGACGAGGCAGATGTATTACAGGCGATTGGAGCGAACGTTTACTGGGAAAACACGAGTCGAATTTCATTAATGTGACCATTATTCTCCAGTGCGTGTTTTCGTTTCACATATTCTCTCCCATTTCTCTTAGGAATCCTTTTTCATAGCAAGCCTCACCCCCTCGCTCGAATCGAAAATAATGCGGCCTGCGACATAGCCAGCGAGCACGTGATCGTTTTACTGTGGGCAGATCTACAAAGGGTTACAAGGGCAGATCTACAGATGATTTCAAAATTTTTAGCAGTCCATATGGAAGGGGAGGGGCAAGCAAGACATATTAGGGACGGAACACGAACACCAACCTGAAGTCCTGCCGTCCCCATCCTGCGCAATGCCAAGGCGCAGCCAGCACGGCGCAAAGACAAAAACCACTAACGAAGATCGAGAAAGCTAGGGAATGGAGAAGAGCTCAAGAAACATTGATGTGAGAGAATAGACAGGCCCTAATTATAATAAGCCAACGTGGATGCGTCTGAATGTTTGAGAAAAAGTAGCCAGAGACGTCGGGTTTTCTTCGTTGACTTATCCAGTCTCTTGTGAACCAAGAACGATGGCATGTGAGTAGAGCCTTGCTGTGGGCAGGGCCACCTTAAGGCTTAGGCAGTTTAGGCACTGCCTTGGGGCGAAAAAATTTTAGGGGCGAAATAAAACGGAGACGAAAATTTTTTAAGGCGCGTTTTTTAAATAGAATAATGAACGAATGAATATAATTTAATATTCTTTTCTTCCTTTGCTATTCTTAGCATAAATAATAGCGGGCTGCATGGCGTCACTGACATGAGCACTGTTGTTGTCGTAATTTTAATCTTGTTAGTCATAACACTTAGACTAAATTTAGCGGGTGCTTTCATATTTTAACAGACCTGCTATTTGTTATGTGAGATATCTTCTTGCGGTAAGCATGCATAACGTATTAACGTTTGGCAATTGCTACGGTACAGTAACAGACTACAGAGTCCGTATGTGAATGGGCGAAAATTAAGATCTGCCTAGGGCGTTCAAAATTCTAAAGATGGTCCTGGCGGTGGGTGCTGTGCTAAGTGCTGTGCTAAGTGCTGTGCTAAGTGCTGTGCTAAGTGCTGTGCTACGCTTGCGTTTCAGACACAAGACAGTACGCAAAGACCTATGCATCTGAATTTTAATCTGTTAATATGCAGCTCTACATTGTTCATGCAAACAGTGGCGGTTCCAGGATTTGGTAAGTCGGGGTTGGGGTTGGGGTGGCAGCTTCTAAGCATGGGGCGGGGCAACTATTTTACATAAATCAGCATACATAGACTACTACAGGAAGAATATCACTCTATGGGGGCCACTGGGGACCAGGCATTTAGTAGGGGCTTCCTTGTGAAGCCGCCTCTGCATGAAAATGCAGTAGCGAAATGTCATTATAACGGGAACTGCAGAGCCGATCTATTATGCACACCGAAGGCCAACAGCATGACATCGCTTGGTAAAAAATCAATTACCAAACAGCGTAGCGTGAGGCAACTAACGGCTATAGGCCTAAGGTAAATTGGACTTGATAAAATAATTAGTCATAAAATCTTTGGCCACAGTTATAAAACAGGCATAAGGCTGCATACAGGGGTATGTGCTCGATTTTCAATTTTCCACAAAACTTGCAATTCAAGTGTTCTTCTTAGTTTTACGTACTTTCATGGTGACGACTGACGAATAGAAGACAGAAGGCAGACATAAGAGGCAAGTATTCAGATTGAGCTGAGGCTATAAGTGGGGTGCCACAAGGTTCAGTGTTGGGACTCTGTTGTTATAGGCCTATATATATATATATATATATATATATATATATATATATATATATATATATATATATATATATTGTGAGAGTGGTAGTGGTAGTGAAGCAGAGAGACAAATTTTACAGGGATTTTACAGGAAGATCTAAATAGACTATCTCATTGGTCAGTAGATTGGCAAATGTTTTTTAATACAGACAAATGCTCTGTTATGCATGCTGGTATGAAGGGTGCAGATCATGAGTTTGAGTTATGTGGGAAGGAACTAATAGTTAGTTCCAACCGAGGAGAAAAATCTAGAATTCTATAGGGGTAATCATGTATAGCAGTTTAATGCCATCTAGGCAAGGTGCAGAGGCAGCTAAGAATGTCAATAGAAGAATTGTAGGTAAGATCAAAAGAACGGCAGTTAGCAGAGAAAATGATGCAATTTTTAAAAGACTGAAGCCGGGTGAAACCTAATCTTTGGCTTCGTTCTCTCTAAGCATTTTTGGTGTAAGCGGACTAGCGGTGATTCGATGCAGAACCTCTCTTCGCGGTCTTCCTTGCGTATCTTCGGGGCGGGGGAGGGGGCTAAGTAGGTGCTCTGCAACATACAAAGGCACCACTACAAGTAACGCGTTACAGTTTATTGATGTCTAAGATAGCGTTGATTATAATGACGGTATTAGGCCTACATACAGACCAACTCATTACATTCCATTCTCGTTTGCAACTCAAAAGGGAGCGCAAGTAAATGAACATTCAATGATGAATTATCCAACCATGCATCCACTTGGTCGAGGCCAGTGGCGTAGCTAGGCAAAGTGCCGCCTGGGGCGAAAATAAAAAGTTCCGCCTTTTCGCGGCGGAAAATTTTCAAAGTTTCCTGGAAAAAACTTACTAATCGAGTCTTTAAAAAGTCTGACAAGCAAAAAAACAATGTTATCGAGTCTCTAAAAAGTCTGACAAGCAAAAAAACAATGCTATCGAGTCTCTAAAAAAAAGTCTGACAAGCAAAACCCCCTAATAATTATAAAAAATTAGGAAATCTCGAAAATGCCGCCCCTAGGGCAGTGCCGCCTGGGGCGCTTCGTCCCCTCTGCCCCCTCGCTATGCCACTGGTCGAGACTGACCCCCAGTGATGATCAACAATTGTGGTATTTATCGGTCAGACAGCCCTCCCACCTGAAGTAGAAAATTATTGCTTGGGAGTAATCGACCCCACTGCTTTTTTTTCTGAAAATCTGCTACTAAGGATAATGGCATTATTATGCAACAACGAGTAAGTCTTCTGCGTAGTCCGCTTTCTTTGAAATTGAATTAAAGTTGCCTGTGCATAACAGACTCCAGCGGGACACAATACACCGTTGTACTCTGAACACAATTCGTACGAAAACATAAATCATAGGCCGTCACTGCGCCGCTCAAGGACTACGTCCAAGATAGCCTGTACTATAGTTAATAGTCTGTCAACTTTGTAATGAATGCGCAAACTTTGCTTGTACCACCATAGGGAAGGGGAAGGTATAGGGATTGTTCCCCCCCACTTTTCACCCAAGGTTACGCCCAATGCCCTTGATTAAAACCAAGGGCAACTCTTTCTACGGGGCGCTGCCCAGTAATTACGTCAACAAAATAGGGGAGGGTTTGAAAAAGTTTGACAGTTGTAGACAGGGAAGGGGGTTGGGGGTCAAGAGAAGTTGACGCGTCAACAATTACATTTTTTAAAAATAATCAAAATAATAGAAAATTTTATGGAATACTATTAAATAGTATTAATTTTATTACAACGGATAAAGCCTGACAAGCAAAAAGGGCCACCGCCACTCCACATTTTGACACTTGGTGAGCAAAAAAGGGAAGAAAGGTCATCACCGCAAAATAATAACCTTCTAAACTTTTTAGAGGGACCCGTCACTAATCTAAGGGAGGTTAATAGTTTTTAACATAATTATAGGGGTGTTACTGAAACAGTGGCGTAGGCGGCACTGTCCTAGGGGCGGCATTTTCGAAATTTCTTAATTTTTATAATTATTAGGGTTTTTTGCTTGTCATACTTTTTTTTAGAGACTCGATAACATTTTTTTTGCTTGTCAGACTTTTTAAAGACTTGATTAGTAAGTTTTTTCCAGGAAATTTTGAAAAATTTCCGCCGCGAAAAGGCGACACTTTATTTTCGCCCCAGGCAGCACTTTGCCTAGCTAAGCCACTGTATTGAAAGTTTGACGGTTGATGACAAGGAGAGGTAAAAAATTGCCAAAAATTGTTGACGTAATTAATGGACAGCCCCTGATGATGCACACTGCTAGCAAATATAATCATCGTTTCACAGGCGTTATATTGAGGCATATACGGTATTAATAGACTACCAATGCAATAGTAAATTGTTCGCTTCGCAGCAGACGACCTTTGACCCTCGTTCGCAGCAGCGGTTCGTCAACAGACGAAGATCGAACGGTTTTCATTATAAGCTCTGACTGAGACAGGCATGCAGGTCCACCGTCCACGGTTCGGAGCAGAACTGACTCCGGCTGCAAGTAGGTCGCTCTACTCGATGGGACAGATATGTTGCCAGAGTGGGGAATTTAGGTATAGTGCCATAATGTGTGCCATACAAACAGTGGCGGCTCCACCGGGGGGCCAGGGGGGCCCGTGCCCCCTATTGAGAGCCTGGCCCCCAGTGGCCCCCCCAGTTGGGACCCTATACTTAATGCTACATACATTAAACAACAAATGGTTGGCCCCCCATGATTAGAAGTTGCCCCCCCAACGGCCCCCCACTTGCCAAATCCTAGAGCCGCCACTGCATACAAAGAGACGCGGTGATGCGGTGGTGGAGTTCTTGCCAGGTAATTTTTGGAAGATCGCGGGTTCGAATTTGACCCTATAGGCTATAGTCACTGCGTAACGACTTTGGACAAGTTATTCACCACTAATTGTATGCGAGGAAGGCAGCAGGTAACCACCTCATCCAGGCCCGTACGAAGTGGGGGTTCAGAGGTGCAGATGAACCCCTGGAAAAATGTAGGGGTGCAGTGCACCCCTGGAAAGAAGATGGTCTGCACCCATTAACCCTTAAAAATCGTGCAGATGACGTTTTTGCTTGTCAAGGTATTTGTGGGGTGAAATTGGGCGTCGACGACTTTTTTGCTTGTCAAGGCATTTTTGGTGTCGAAAACCTTTTTGCTTGTCAAGGATTTCAAAGAGAAAACTTTTATCTGGAGAAAATCTGCACCCCATGACGAAAAATCGTTCCGACGCCATTGACCTCATCCACCTTATCTTCAACCATATAGTCACATCACAGTTGATAAATTAACTTTCCGCGTCACATTCATTGGTTATGACACGCGTTCAGCGAGGACTACATAATATCTGGATAGGTTGTTTTAACCGTTTACGTCTTGGCCTGTGTGAGGTTCAGCAGTACGAGGCTGCCAACGTCAAACAAAATACATCTGTATACAATGTATTTTCATAATTCCTCTCGGCTAAGCATGGTGAAAATATGTTTATGTTAAACTGTGGCCAGTGGTTGATTTTTCCAAGCACAGTGGGCGGGTGAGGGGACTACTACTACCCAAAATTTTCGAATTTTATTGGAGTCAGGCACGTAGAATCCAACAATTTTACCCCATTGAGTATTGAGCTCAATCAGTAAAAGAGGCTAGCAGTGGCGGTTCCAGGATATCGTGGTGGGAGATGAAATGAATTTATAGGAAGTTGGTAGGGGGTGTAAAGAGAAGGAAAAAATCAAAAAACTTTGCCAAAAAACTGACAAAAGGGATTTCCCCAAATGTTACTACACTTTTACCGAAAAATAGGCTGACAAGCAAAAAAGGTCATCCGCAGTTTTTTCCCCATAGTTTTACTAGACTTTACCCACAAAATAGGTTTCACAAGCGAAAAAACCGGAAGTCCGGCGGGGGATGCATCCCCACTCATCCCGGGGATCCCCCACGTGGAACCGCCACAGGAGGCTAGTCCCTTCACAACCACTGCAAACGATGATGTTATCGAACGCAATGCTACACGCTGAACCGTGACTGTAGCCATAGATGCATTAAACGTTTTTTACGTTTTTCATTTTCCCCACGTTTTTACGTTTTTTAACCCTATTTATTTTGCCAACGTTTTTTTTTATTATTTAAAAACGAGATAATTAATTAGATTTCTGCTGTTTAGCTATTAGTATAGTCGATTGCTTATCAGCAGGTCATGCAGCTGTACTTTACTTACAACATAGAGTAAGCAATTTATGCCAGTAATATTGCTGTTTATTTCATTTCACCATAGTTTTGCTTAGTGTGACTTGATTGTTTATTCCCCGTTGGTGGGTAAGGTAGATTCCCTAATCTCGCTCAGATAAACGTCGGTGACGTTTTTTATTCAACGTTTTTTTTATTTTCTGACGTTTTTTACGCTTTTTTATTATTTTCCCAACGTTTTTTACATCTATGATTGTAGCTAAACCAACAGACAGAAGATACTTTATCATTAACTGTAGATTAGAAGCAAATACAAAGAAAATAGAATTAATTCGGCTATGTTTTTTAGCGGACAATATCTGATTACTAAAAATTCTGTCTTCTATAATTTATCAATACTTTATCATTAACCAATCAGTGGCGTTTTTAGTCAGTGGCGTAGTCATTTTCCGAGGCCATTTTCGGACTGAGACCGATCATGGGATTTGTTCAAAACCGTCGAGAAATTTGGGGAATGGGGAGGGTAGGTAGAATGATCGAAGAGAATGCGTGAAAGTACAGAAAATTTCGTGACGACCTTTATTCTTTATTTGCTCGGATAATAATTTTTAACAAAAATGTCGACGTGCCCCTTATTCCGGAACCCTGGCTACGCCACTGGCTCATGCACAGGCCTACCTGCGTACTCGGCTATTTCGAACGATAAATCCGCGACATAAATTCTCGAATTATTGCTGAACTCGGAATCAGTTTCACAGGTTGCGTAATAACTTATTTCACAACGACAACGGCGCCGTAGTAGGCCCTAATTATGAACGTGTGCTGTGAGATTTTGACGAATTCGCTCTGCTTGGCAAGCATGCAGAATGCATGCGGCTTGCGCTATAGCTTAGCTCACACGTAGACCTATTAATTATTAACTCTGCATGCTCGGAGAAATTTAGTTTCAGCACGAAAGCCGTAGAAATTTTTTACTAATCACACAATTGGATTAGAGCGAAGCCGAACGACTCGATCTGTAGCACAGTCACTTCTAGCATCAGTCAAATGCAAACCATAATCGCCAGTCAATGGATCACATTGTGCCAGACAGGCTTCTGCGAAAACAGACCAACATTATGCTTACTAAGACCAACTTAGCATTTGTGCTCATCACAATACCTGCGTACAAATAACAGATTTTAGTCTTGGTCTAAATGTAAGCCATATACGACCTAGGTGCAATGAAATTTAAATGTGCTCTGTAGGCGTCACTCTTAAAAGGAATTCAAAAATAGCAAAACATATCAAACAGACATCCAGGTTCGCTGAAAACAGTGACAATAAAACGCTGACTACACAGGCGACCCTAGGGCTGTCCATTAATTAAGCCATCACATTATGACACTCGATGATCAAAATAAAAGGAAAGGGTCTCATTGCTGCAAAAATAATAGCCTAATAAACTTTCTAGGGGTACCCATCACCGCTCTTAATGGGGAGGAGGTGGCAGCGTATAAGGGGCTGTCCATTAACTATGTCAACAATTTTTGACCAATTTTTGACCCCCTCCCTCCTTGTCAACAACTGTCAACTTTCAGTTACCCCTCCCATAATTACGTCAAAACTTTTGACCCCCCCCCCAAGATCAATGGCAGGTCCCAATAACAAGGTTATTATTTTTTGCGGTGATGACCATTTTTTGTCAAAATGTGGTGGTGATGACCTTTTTCCATGCTTTTTCCCATTGTAATGAGTAGTATTCCACGAAATTTCCTATTTTTGATTATTTGTAAAAAGTGAAATTGTTGACGTCAACGGGTCCTCTTGCTCCCGGTGGAGCCCCCCCCTGTCAACAACTGTCAAACTTTTTCAAACCCCTCCCCTTAATTGTTGACGTAATTAATGGACAGCTCCTAATCTAGACTTCTGGACTCAAAGGGAATTTGAAATTTCAGGGGGTAAGTCAGCTAGGGAATCTGGGGAGCGCTGTAAGTATGCCAATATTTCCGGGGAGGAATTCGAAATTTCCGGGAGCGAAAAGGGCAATTTTCCCCGGAAACGGCCTAGATTAAACCCTGCATGGGGGTCAAAAGTTTTTGGCATAATTATAGGGGGTCACTGAAAGTTGACAGTTGTTGACAAGGGGGGGGTCAAATATTGCCCAAAAATTGTTCACTTAATTAACAGAGAGCCCCTTATAGGCCTATTGTGAACATACGTAGCCATTTAAGCTCTTCTCCCCGCTGCACTTCGGAAATTTGAAAGACACTCTCAAATGGCGGCATTCATGATACATCATACATTACATTTACATGATACACTACATTTAATCGCAATTCAATATCATGTATTTTGAGACAAGGGCTGTGAAAATATTTACAATGAAACAGGGTGGAACCGGTTTTATTGCGCCACACTCTATATTCGAGAAAGCAAAAATATTGGTTCTCGAATTGAAAAGAAGGTTATAAGAAATTATAAGATTCTTTTGCTGCGATCGAGACTATCCGCAGTTCTTGAGTCATTATTTTATTTGAAGTGTGTATGCAATTTTCTCACATTTGTAGCAGCCTCGAAGCCCTCGAATGGCCTCGATACAGTTTTCGTCTACTATGTGAACGGCTTTGTTGTTTGTCCATAGATGGCTTCCTAACTCTCAATGAGTGTATGAATAATCTATGCTATGGGCATTTAATGTTGCCTAGCAACGACTCGACATTTTGAAAAAGAAATTAGTGAATTCAAAGTTTTCGCTGAAATAAAGAAACCGTTACTTTAGGTTTTAATTGCATTTTATATCTCTAAAATCAGAATCATTTACGTGGAAGTACATTTTATGTTGAGTATCGGTTTTGATGTATGAAATAGTATGATCGTTGGTCCATGCATAGTTATATCGAATCACACTTCTGTAATGTAATGTAGCATGAAATGTAATGCAGAATTTGTATAGAACCTCTTATATTTCTAAACAGATGTGATGTAATGTACAAATTGTTTTGCGCCCCTTCTCTTTCTAGTCAGAAGCTCTAACAGCTCAGCGCAGCTGCTGTCAAGCTTATGATTTGTACCGAATGAGTGCTAGTATTTTCAGCCAGCGTGGCGATTTTAAAATTGGTGAGAAGTTAAGAGTTTTGATGTCTTTGCTACTACTCAAGCCATTTACATTTTAGAGTGAAAATAAAGTGGGGTTTTCTGGTGGATATGAATAATAAGGGGCTGTCCATTAGTTACGTAAACAAAATAGGGGTTGTTGTAAAAGTTTGACAGTTGTTGACAGAGGGAGGTAGGAGGGGGTCAAGAGAAGTTGACGTCAACAATTTCGTTTTTTTACAAATGATAAAAAATAGAAAATGTCATGGAATACTATTTATTACAATGGGGAAAAGCCTGACAAGCAAAAAACAAGGTCATCATCACCACATTATGACACTTGATGAACAAGAGAAAGGGAAAAATGGTCATCGCGACAAAAGTAATAACCTTCTAAACTTTTTAACCTCTTAACTGGGTATTTAACTGTAACTCAAGACCCGATCACTGATCTTATAAGGAGACCCATCACTGATCTTATTGGGTGAAAAGTTTTTGACATAGTTATAGGGGGGGTCACTGAAAGTTGACAGTTGTTGACAAGGGGGAGGGGTCAGAAATTGCCCAAAAAATTGTTGGCATAATTAATGGACAGCCCCTAAGATGTCTTCTTGATCATTATTTATTTTGGATTATGGCCAATTTTAGCAAATTTGCTAGAGAGCAAGTGACTGTCTTTTGTATTATGCTGATATTAATTAAAGGTATTAAAGGCCTCTTGGTGAAAGAGATCATTTATAGTATTCCAGAATGTATTAGATTAGGAGCTTTTGGTTGAAATGAGATTAGAAAATATATGACAAGAGTGGTCTAATGGTGATAATAGGTATGCTTGTCAAATTGTCCAATCAGTGGTTGAAAAATAGTTGAGTTGTTTGTGATGAGGTCAGATGTTGTGATGTCATAATGTCTTCATGAAATGATGTGATGTTGATGCACATTGCACAGGTTCACTATTGTTTTAGTTGTGATTTGCACTTCAAGTGCTTCTAGTTATATGCACGCTCTGCTTATTCTAATCATATACATTGTACTTTGCAGTTTTCTGAGAGGGAATTTATGAGCAATGACCACTACCAATGGATTGCATGCCCCTCGCCATGAACCGGATTGGGCTCGAATACCCCCTCATGTGCCAACTTACCCAAACCCACCAATGCATTTCAGGTAGCTGTTGTTTTTGTTGAATTTATACATTTTAAGTGGCTTTCAGTTGGTTACATAAAATCTTTTTTATTGCATTCTTTAATAAAACCTTTAAATTTGGTGTTCAGTTTTAGTTAAAAGATTTTGCGAATTGTTATGAGATGCTCTCTTGGAACTGTTTGATGGTATCTTACTTGCTTATTAATGTTTGGTTTAATCGCTAGATGGCAGTTGTAGCAAGGGGCGTTGGTCTCTTCTGGTTTGTTTGAGCTTGTATATAGTTGATTTGGAATTTCTGTTTCATAAATCGTTCTAATATCTTATCTCTTTTGCGACATTGCGCAACGACCCTCAACAAAATATTTGTATAACTTTACCTGGATGACTGCTAAATTTCAGCTATAGCTAATGTTGCTAGATTTGAAAATGCTATATGAATTCAAGCAATTTTACTTATTTACTTAATTTCTTAAGTAGCTTACTTTTTAATGTTTAGACACATTCCTGCAGAAATATACACCTGTCAAGATGGAAAAAGGAACTATCAAGTATGCAAGTTATTTTCTCATCTGCTAAAAAGAGACTGATATGGTTACATTTAAAATAAAATACCGGTACTAATTTTACTGCAATACACAATGAAGATCATGACAGATAGTTTAGCAATGCCACAGCTTAACAACTTATTGAACTATTAGTCTTGTCCTTAGAACCATCTTATGAAATCCATTATTATTTAAATATATTCTTTATGCTTTATAGCAATGGTCATCACACAAGGGCATTAGGGCTTCCTCTGGGTCTAACTCTAACATGCCAGGTTTATGATTTGTTGTGTGAGATTATCAGCAGCATGAAGGAAATTGGAAGCCTTTGTTTATTATTAGAGAGTTGTATAATGCATTCTGTAACTGCTAACCGTTTTGTGTCATTCAATGGCATTCAATGTATGAATATAACTATACTCTGTGTTATGTATTTTGCTTTTACAGTATGTGTTCAGATGACTTTGTATTGTGTTATAACATGATCTGACTGGCCAAGGTCTAGATGATGAACAGCCAATAGTTTAACCTCAAACATTTATGAAAATTTTCAAGTTTACAATTGTCAAATTGTCTCTCTTAACCTGTAAAATACAAACTTTCTGCCTGGACCCTGCTGAACCAGTCCACGACACTCCCAAACACTCTCTAGGCATCTATAAAAATATAACTCCTGGAAATTATCCTGAATCTGCAACTGAAATTTTATTTTCCTGAATCTGCAAGGTCTGATAGGTTAGCAGCATTTATATTTTTATGATTTATGCATTCATTGGCTAAATTTCAATAAAAATAAGTAGTTAAAAAAGGGTTGCTAAAAGAGTTATTAAAAAAATTGTTAAACTTTTGCAACAGCTATTTTTCATGTATCAAATATTGTTCTGAAAACTCAAAAAAGAGCAGTGCAGCATCAAAATCAGTCAATGAAGAACCATTGAATTAATTAATCATTGATTGTCTATTTAAGTCTTAGTCACTGAGTCAAGTTTGTCAGCATGATACACAATACACTGGCCCTGTATCTGGCTGTATCTGGGTGTTGCATGCCTGACTGAGGACCTTTGAAATGGAGATCAACACTGCCTTTTGAGCATGGTCTTTGGGTATAATCTTGGGAAGGACTTTGACTTGATATATTCCTAATGATAAAAAGGTATTTAATTTTGACACTAAAATGGACTATTTAGTTAAACTAAAATGTTAAACTATGGATATATTTAATTAAAGGCTAGTTAAACTTTTTTGCTACTAATTTTTAAGTTTGATACTGATGTCTTGCTATACTGTATTTTCGTGGTTGTATTAGAAATGGTGGAGCAACTGGAACACTGAATTTCAGATTGGTATAATCTTGGGAAGGAAGATATAGCTAACTATATTTAGCTTTGACAGACTTGATCCCCTGTTTAGGCCAGTTATTTTGAGTTTGAAGATTGATCACCAGTGGTTGGATTAAAATATCCAGCAACTGGAAAAATCCAGATTGGAGGGAAAAGCACCCTTGGCGCCAGGAAGATTGATCACCAGTCGGGGATAAAATATCCATACAGGGAAAATCCGGAAAATGCCTGAGACGGAGGTATGCCTTAGAGCAGGCCGTTAGGAGCACGCCATTTACAGAACGCACTTTGACACCAGAGACAAGAAGATCTACCAGTGGTCGAATGCTATGACATCAACACAGTACAAGAAGCCCATTACGTCAGTGTATGGTCCGCTGCTGAGGGAACAAGTCTATGGTGTTAAGACCGCTTACAACAGGCATGGCTTTATGCCCGCTCTTGATTATTACTTTTAGATTAAATGTATGTGCATTGCTGCAACATGCATTTAATACACCTATTTGCTTGTGACATGGTTAATTAATTATTAACTGTATGTATATATGTGCAATATTTTGTATGTATATATGTGCAATATTTGTCTTTAATTCTCTAATTGCTTGGTGCTTGGCACCTGTTTTTGTTAAATTTTTGCAACTAATTATTGTATAGCAACATACAGAGGAAACAGTTTGAGGCTAAAAAAAGATTGAATTTGAAAGTCGCTTGCAAGACATGTTTGAACCAATACCTTCTGCAGAATTTATTTGTCATCCATTATAGGTTTTGTTTAAGTGCAATTTTGAAATTTATTGATTTTCAATTCAATCATTGTGATTCAGTATATTAATTTGATGAGTGTCCAATGTCCACATGTGCAATTTAGAAAGCTTTTATATTACTTTTCTGGTCATAGCCAATTGTGTCCTAATAAATACTTTAAACATTTGATCATTTTCATGTTAACTTCTTTCAAATGCAGCTCAAATTAACCAATCTCTTGTAGTTTTTGTTAAATAAATGATATTTGTCTAGTTTCTTTCAGTAGAATCAAACCCTGTTGCAAAAAATCACTGTGTTGATTTCTTGAAACTGCAGGAATTATTTAATGAAGTGTGTTTGTGGATATATGTTTAGTAGCAGTCTAACAGATGAAAATGAATTATTGCCATAGCTTAATAATGTACCTAGAAATGCAGTACATTTTAATGTTATTTCTAAGTTCGCAGACAGACCACAAGTCTAACTGCATCTGGGTACAAGTACAAGGTACATTTATTGGACTTGTCACTGTCTATTTAAAAACTGTTATAATGCCATTTTGGACTTGAATAAATTATATTAATACCATCTTGATCTTGGTCAATATGAGCCTTCTGTCTTAATCTTTTGAGATGTGAGACAAGAGGATTGTGATCAAAGTGTAGATTTTCAGTTTCTACTACTTTTAAGTTCTAGCTCTAGGGTTTTATTATGAGAATTACTGTACTTTGAGAAGTGGATTGTTTGCAGTGAACAGAGATGTGAGGGGTAGTTACCATTGCGTTGATCGTATAGGAATATGTGCATTGTATAAGTGGTATTTGTGAGGCAGGCCAGTCGGGGTGGGGGTGGGGGAGGAGAAGGTTTGATTGCTTCATGTATGCTAATAAAGTTAGTTAAATAAGCTAATGATGCCATGAAGCAGTGATCAGGAATTCCCCCTCTCCCACAAATACCACGCTGCATCATCTTCACTGAGAAGTAAAAGATTTTATCATAAGGGGCTGTCCATTAATTACGTCATTTTGGGGAATTTTTGATCCCTCCCCTTGTCAACAACTGTCAAACTTTCGGTGACACCCTAAAATTATGTTAAGCGGCCGCCCATTAATTATATAAAAAATTAGGCAATTTTTAGCCCCCCTCTTTGTCAACAACTGCCAAACTTTCAGTGACCCCTGAATGAAATTATGTCAAAAACTTTTAACCCTCCCCTACTAGCTAAACATATTTTATACGGATGGCTTTTATCCTAAAATAGAATTATGGAAATTAATTTTTTGATTTATTAAATTTATTGCAAAAATTGAAATTGTTGACGTCAATTTATCTTGACCTCCCCTGTCAACAAGTGTCAAACTTATTCAAACCCCCTAATTTGTTAACGTAATTAATGGACAGCCCCTAACGGAAAGCGAGGGATGCATATTTCAGATTCCAGTCATTATTAAAGCTAACAGACATAATTATACTAATTAATTATTGCTAGCATTAATGGCTAGTCGCGTTGGTTACAAGCTTCTAAATCTGATTAGTTTTTAAAGTTTAGAAATATTTTCAATATCCTATTTAGTTTAGGCATATACTCCGTCCAGTTGGAAAGATTTTTACTTGGGTCCCTCTATAGGCCTAACTGCTTTTTGTCGGGCATATCGGAAATTTGCTTCGAAATCAGGTTGGCGATGGATGTTCGTTAATTAAGGAATATTATGAAATTGTTAAACTTTCTTATGTTCATCCGTGTTTGACTTGACGGCGTTTTCAGTGCACGGAATGAGGTCAGGAGTGCGAGCACTGTTTTCCGATAGCGGTAGGGACGAAGTCGCTGGTTTCCAGTCTTCGGTCGGTTGTGACAACTTCTTTATTCTCTGAAACGAGAAAATAATCAGATGCATATCAACAACCACTGGCGTAAAATTGGTCGACAAAGAGGAGCCAAACCCCTAAATCAGTGTGCGCCCCTAAGCTCTGGAATTCACTCCCAACATCACTTCGCATAACTAGGCTAACAACTTATCATCTTTCAGATCTGGCCTTAAAACACATCTGTTTGACTTGGCTTATCCCCCTTAGATTGCTCTCCCGCCGTTTCGGACTGATCTTCTGGCTTGACCTGGCTCTAATTCTATTTGGATTTGGTGCGCCATCGGCTGATGCCCTGGGCATTATGATAGTGGCGCTATAGAAGTTGATTGATTGATTGATTGATTGATTTTACACCCCCTAAACCCCCTTCCCAACACCCCCTCAATTTGAGACCGACACCTCCAATCTCTGCTATGGGATGACCTTTTTTCGCTTGTCAGACTTTTTTCGGCAAGGGACCACCAGAATTTACGGACACCCCCCCCCAATTGATAATCCTAGAAGTAACCCTGCCCTATATATACTTTCCCCCTTTCTTAATCTTATGGTAGCCTCTCAAAAGTGTGGTGGGCTCGAGCCTAATAGAAGTTTACGCCTGTGCCAACAACTACTTCTGCCTCCATGATGCAAATTGTAGATCACTCAAGAATATTGAATCGATGACCTAAAAAGCGAGCGAACATTGACAACAATATGTCATTCAATTACGCGGATTTGCTGGTTTTCCAGTAGGCCTAACTAGGTCTACGTGTGTGCCCGTCGTCGATATGAATGCGCCTCATGTAGCCTAAACCAGTTTTTCGCTGGCTTTAAATTAAACTAATTAGTTGACGTCTTATCAATCATCAATCGCGCTAAGGAATCTATCTGAAGAAAAGTGATGGCTCGCAACATTTAACTAATTGCTTATATACGATCTATATAAATTATATAATTAGGTCTGTAGTTTCTTGCAGTGGCGTAGCCAAGGGGAGGGTTGTGGGGTTAAACCCCCCTTGATTGGCCGACCAAACCATTTTTATTGCGTATTATTATTCTGTGGGCGCCAAAATCGGGTTTAAGGTAACAAAACCAGAAAAAAAAGCAAATAAATGAATGGTCGTAGCCCCTTCGGAAAACCCTGGCTGCGCCACTGGTTTCTTGGCTACATATTACTTTACCCGAAAGAAGCCGAGGCCTTGGAATGGTTCGAGAGAATAAGACGTCCAGATTTGATAGACTGCAAACACTGGGATCAATCCAACGGATACGACTGCCATGAGCCATCCCACAGCCTGGCTCCACCGGGGCAGGACGTAATCGCCAAAAGCCAACGGAGTGAAGTCACTTACGTTGAAGACAAGAATCGCCTGAAAATCGAAGATTATTAGTTCGTTCGCCTCCCGCAGTGGCGTAAACCTGGGGTTACCTGGCAACATTGGCAACATTGGGGGGGGGAAGGATAGGTCCATAAAGTTAGGTCAGACCTCATTTTCATCTCCCAAAATCCCAAAAAGTCTTGACGAGCAAAAAAACATAACTTTTTTTTCGTCGGCAGTCATGGGGGTTTTAGCCCCAACACTCTTGGCTACGCCACTGGGCCTACGTTATGACCGAGTATACTTTGTATATAATCGAGTCCGTTATAACATAACGAAGTTCTACTGTATTCAGATGATATTTGCGGACACATTGTAGGCCCTATAGATCAATATTCAAACGGCACCAACAGACAAAAGCAGTGGCGAGATGAACTTCCAACAAATCGACCAATGTCTCCGAAGTCGAAAACCGACCATCAACTGAATATCATCCGTCAATCTGTCTGCTCCTGTGAGGAACACATTTGAGGACACTGTAAGTGTATTTAAAATATCCGCTAGATCCAAGCAGAACCGACATTTGTTTTGAACGCTAGAGGCCGCTAGATAGATCCGACGTTTAGTTCTACTAAGTGTAGCTGCGGTAATTGGGTGACTAAAACTTCTATGGCGCCATTTTTATAATGCATTTGACATCAGTCGAAGGTAGCTCCAAATTATAATTGTACATGTAGGCCTAATCCTTCTTATCAATCCCACGAGTCATGCGCTGGCGTATAGTGTAACTAGGGTTTAGTGTTTTACCTGGAATAGTCTGATTGACTAGAATTAGAGAATGTGTGAAGATTATTATTGCTTGACGACGCTTTCTATGCTCGTCGGAAACTTTATACCCAAAAATGTCGATGTGACCCCTATTCCGAAACCCTGGTTAGACCAGGGGCGCAAACATGGCTTTGTCCCTCGTGTCCTGACACGGGCGATTTTTGTGAAGGTCGTGTCCCCACGGGCGTGGACACGGGTGTTTTTTGGTTATTAAATGTTTATTTTATTGTCAAAGTCAAAAAAGCAAAAAAAGGTAATCACCTGAGAAACAAATTCGAAAATTAGGACACGACGGTTTTTCTGACCAGGTTTGCGCCCATGGGTTACATCACTGGTATTGCTAAATATTGCCTATATTTAGTAGTGCATCTATAGTAAGCAGAGGCGGCTTCAGGATTCAGCGTGTGGGGTGCGTTGGGGTGGCAACTTCTAAGCATGGGGCCAACTATTTTTCATAAACCTCGACTAGTCTAGTTGCTTAGAACGAGTGCACTAAGGTACGGGGGGACCACGGGGTGGCGATGTTCAGGCATTCAATCTGGGCCGCCTTTGGTATCAAGCCCAAAAAGTGTGTCCAAACCGGAATAGCTTACAAGTCTATTCGTTAAGAAAAGGGTAAGAAATGTGGGATGGTTAGACGGGAAGCGCCTTTAAATGAACTTAATACTTTTGGTTGAAATCGAAGACTTACCGTAAATCCAAGGAAAGATAATCGCCTCAACGAGTCCGAAGATTATCAGAGACCATCCGCTGGAGTAGTAACTCATTAGGTCCAGCCAGTATACGCCACTCTGTACAATGAAAGCGGTTGATTACAGTAATGATTATTATTGTCAGCGCTGTTTAGAACACGCAAGCGATTGCTCTTTTCGCTTGATTAATCTGAAAGCGCGCTCGCTGTTAGATTGTGTTCGACGCGATTTAAAATTACAAGACGCATTCGACTTTCGTTTCGTGACTTTGCCAAACTTTTGATGACAGCAGTGACGGTTCCACTGTGTTGATGACTGGGGATGCAACCCTCCATCGGGGTTCCGGATGACCTTTTTTCCTTTTCAACCTATTTTCCGGAGTTTTTTAAATTAGTAAAAATACTGTAAATGACATTTTTTGCTTGTCGGCCTTTTTCTCAGCAAGGTTTATTAACATTTAGTGGGCAAAACACTAACAATGACCTTTTCCTCTCTTTTCTGTTTTCTTTTTCACTTTGCATCCCCTCATCATAATCATGTTCTCTGTCCTGGGACAGGTTCAGGGCTCCATTGTTTCCATTCCTCTCTGCGTCTTGCTTCTTCTTTGATTTCTGAATAGGTCTTACGACGCTGTGCATCTGTTTTCATCATCCAGTTCAATAGCATCTTCTTTGGTCTTCCTTTTGTCTTTCTTCCTGATAGACTTCCCTCAATTACTGTTCTAAGCAATGTTTCTTCCCTTAGTACGCGTCCAATCCAGTTCCTCTGTCTTTTTTGATGGTGCTGATTAACGATCTTTGTTCGGCCACTATCTTTAGTACTTCATCGTTTGTTTTCTTGTCCATCCACTTTTATCTTTTCCAATCCCCCCACCAACTTCCTATAATTTTTTATCCCCACTGAGAATTCCTGGAACCGCCACTGGATGACAGAGAGCTGATTTTTAAGAAAATGCGATTAAAGGTTTATGTTGTTATACATACAGCATAGAAGATCCACTCTGAAGTTATTTTCGACGGCTGCTTTCACTTGATCAGTCAATTAATTGCAGCTGATGGTAAACGATGTCGACCGCAATTGAAAATTGAAAGTCCAGTGAAAATCTGCACTTTTAGGCAGCAGTGAAACAGTGGCGGCTCCAGATTTGGCAAGTGGGGATCTTTGGGGTGGCAACTTCTAAGTATGAGGGGGTCAACTATTATTCAAAAACTCGAACTAGTCTAGTTGCTTAGAATGAGTGCACTGAAATATGTGAGCCATTGTGGGGGCATACACTTAATAAGTGGCACGGGCTCGTCCCTCTGTCCCCCTGTGGAGCCGCCTCTGCAGTGAAAATTAATTAAACTGAAAGACGGGAAATTAGAGAAAAGAGACGAAACTGGTAAAAGTTAGCTTCTACCTACTCTGGTGCACATCGTTAATCCAAGTAGGAAGTTGCAGGAGCAGACGAGGGCAGTGATGTAGATCTTTTTGCTTCTCATGCGTGGAAAACTGTCAACAGCTGCCGTCACCAGAGTTTCAATGGCTGCAAACTTTCAAACAATCGGTTGTCTCTTAGGCCTATTGTCACGCATCGTAGTAGGCCTACATGTATATGTCATGTAAACTGTCCTCGCTCCGAGTCATTCTCGTTTGAATGACTATAATAATCTAGGTTTATACTGCAGAAGACTGGTTTAAATGGTTAAGCCTACAGGTTACAACTGTTGACGATTGATATCATTACTAATTCGTATAATTTCGCTTGCGACATTGCAGCTAAATTCGCAGGTGTAACACGCTGTATATAGTAGAGAGAAAGGGAGAGAAAGGGAGAGAAAGGGAGAGAGAGAGAGAGAGACAGAGAGAAGCAGTGACAACGCAGTCATAATTATAGGCCTAAGTAAAATAAATGAGGACCTTACATTAAAATATTTGGCTTTCTGGGGGCAGAGTCGTTACTTGAAAATTTTGGAATAACCGATCAATCGATCAATACTGTATATTATTAATCTGTTCGAAACTGTCCTCCGCTTTTAACTGTAAAATGCGTGAAAAAAGTAGCGCTTTACAAAACAGATGAAGCCAATCTCTATGAGTCAGAGTTTTGCGATAGATTTAGGCCTATAATATACGGGACGTTGCATACGATGCATCTCACGTAAGACAGTAGCCTATTTGTCGCACCTGAGTGTCGATTCCTAGAGTTATGAGCATCAGAAAGAAAAGCGTCGACCACAACTGAGGAGGATTCAGATACGTTACGACTTCAGGATAAGCGACAAAAGCCAGACCAGAACCTAAAGACAACGAATAATCATAGTCAGCTAATTACGACGACGACGACGACGACGACGACGACGACGATGATGATGATGACGACGACGGAACCAGCCTGTGAAGAGCAACAATTGTTCTGGTTCTTCACTCCAAATATCTCTAAATAGTATGTGTTTTCAAAAACATGATAGGTCATCCTACCTAAGTACTTAGAACCCTATTATTATTATTATTATTATTATTATTATTATTATTATTATTATTATTATTATTATTATTATTATTATTATTATTATTATTATTATTATTATTAATGTTATAATTATCCTCAATATCATCATCACCACCATCATATCATCATCATCATCATGATCACCGTCATCATTATCATCGTAATCATCATCACCACCATCATGGTCATTATCATCATCATCATCATCATCATCATCATCATCATCATCATCATCATCATCATCATCATCATCATCATCATCATCATCATCATCATCATCATCATCATTATTATTTAAAATTCTTGAGGGCTAATTAATTATAGTATTGAGGATGGACAACTGTTAGGCCTGTGTCGTCCGATGGCAGATGCTAGACCTGCCCAGTGCCCACCTGATCTCGCAACTTCGCTGACCTTCTTGCCAAGCGCATGAGCCAGATGACCAAGAATCGAGAAGATTGCAAACCCTGCAAAGATGCTGGTAAAAGCATCCAAGCCGACAACGAGGAGCGTATCACTGCACATAAGACAACGAACGACACACACTCGACGACCACAAATGTCTCTAACTAGCCTATATATACGATCATTGCAGCGTCTGTCTAAACTAGGCCCAGTGTTTTATCCAGACTCCAGGCCATGGGGGGATTGAGGCTTCAGGCGGGGAGGAATCGACTTGGTTGTAGTGGAAAAGACACAGTTCAATGCAAAATTTGTGTAAGTGATGGGATTTTTTTTGTTTAGGGGGGGGTGGGGAATTTTGAGGAGGTTTTGGTGCATGGGGAAGGAACCCCTCTAGCAGGCATGTATAAAACACTGCCTAGGCCCATCCAAACTAACTTACAGTATAAGAATTTAGAAGGTCAAGCTCTTCGAGCTGGATTTCTGTAAATCAAACATTTCAGTGCATAACTGCTTTTCACACAAAAAGTAGAAGAACACGCCGACACTTTTGGATGAAGCTTCTCCGACTGGCAATGGAAAAAGCTCGTCGAGAAGTTCTGTCCGCATTCACGCAGTCTCTTCGCTCGTCGTACCCTTATGGTGGTTTTCACACAGGCTAACTTAGTCTCTTAGACCACTTCAAATCGCATTATTATTATTATTATTATTATTATTATTATTATTATTATTATTATTATTATTATTATTATTATTATTATTATTATTATTTTTATTATTATTATTATTATCATCATCATCATCATCATCATCATCATCATCATCATCATCATTATCCCCAACAAACCATTGAACGGCTTTTGTGCAAATCCAGGATTATTTCTAGGATTATCATTTGGGGGGTTGGTGTTTTCTGGGGGTGCCCTGAAAAAGTCTGACGAGCAAAAAAGGTCATCCGGCTCTCAGATTGGGGTGGGGTGTTGGGGGTGTCGGTCTCAGATTGGAGGATGTTGGGGGCTGTTAGGGGGTGTACAAATATATATATGTGCAAATCCTATTATCCCACGACCTATCCCGGCCAACCAAAAGTGAATAAGCACATCTTGTTTACTAGCTTACTTTTGTTATATTTATGTAGGTGTGTATACACCATTAGGCCTATCAGGATTTGGATAGCACTTGGGCGAAGGAATTCGCAGGACAACGTCTCTGCGATTAAAATAAATCTCCTTAATAACCGCCAACCGATATACAGTAAAACCTCTTTAGCTCGCCCCTCTTTAGGTCGCCAAACTCCCCTCTCGCCATTGATGGGTCAAGAACGGATTTCCACTCATGTAAAATAACTCATTTAGTCGCCAAACTCGCCGCTCGCCGTCGCCACAACTTTCAAAATTCCATGCCTGTGTATTATGACCTCTTTTGCTCGCCATAGCAACTTTACTTATCGGTTTGACCGTTTATAGGCCAAGCTCCCGACCGACTGTTTACACAATTAATGACCCTTCCCCTCCCCCCCCCCGATGAATACATCGGTGTTGATAATCAGCTATTAACCTGTCAGCTAATGTCTGGTGAAGGGATTGTGGTAGAGGTCTGCACGAGGGGAGGAGCAAGAATCTGGACCCCGACAGTTGACCTCCCTCCCGCCACTCTCGCCCCACCCAGGGGATTTGATGGCCAATCCCGCTCCCGTGGCTTTTGTCTCCAACCCAGCAGTCCCCGTGGCAGCAGACAATGGATCGGATTTACAAAACTTTTCACCTGTAGGGCGTAGGCCTGTATGCTGCTGTATTACATCAGCAGCAGGTACTCTGGTCTGCATTATCAACAATACGAAACACCGACGCAGCCTACAAGCTTAGAGCCTTTTCCTTTACAAGTTGACAGTTTCTCGTAGCCGACCTGCTGTCTATACATGAATATATAGCAACCTGTCATTTGTTCATGAGCTGACCCGTCCCTACTGGTATCCGCTGGGGCACCCAAAATTCTCATCCCCCGCCCCGTGAACCCTATTATTATTATTATTATTACTGTAGTTTCAGTAGTGAGCATTGTATTCGTTAAGCCGCCAAACTCGCCCCTCGCCAAACTTTCACCCTTGACCAATAGCGGCGGGCTAAAGAGGTTTTACTGTATGTTGTTGTGAAACGGATTGTAACTGGCAAAGGTCATCAAACCGCCTTGTCCAACACTCAGTGAGAAGAACACCTGACCAGCAGCGTCGGCCCAAACCTAAAACAGCAAAACCCATAGAAAACAAGCTTAAACTAAATACAAGTTAATAACAACAACAACACAACAACAACAAACAACAACAACAACAACAATAATAATAATAATAATAATAATAATAATAATATATATTATTATTATTATTATTATTATTATTATTATTATTATTATTATTATTATATAATGTGATTTAAAGTGGTTTAGGAGGCTAAGTAAGCCTGTGTGAAAACCACTGTAGTAACTCTCCGCATTCAATAACCTAGTCACATCCCTAGCATTGAGAGAGAGTCAGAGCTGGATTGACCATTAGACTAGCTATGTTGCAACCTAGGGCCCTAAACTTTAAAGGGGTCTCGAACAACCAATAATTCAAACATTCTTTGTTAGCCAACACTTGATTGGAATTGTTGAAGTGGTGGTCTGTCTACTTGTCCCACTGCTTACTCAGCAACATCTGTGTGGAAATTAATGTGCTTAGATTGTTTATTAATTTTTTAAAACTGGGCAATACAGTAGACACAGTCTGGCAAGGTCATCAATTGCTGCTTATTGGTCACCATAGCGGGAAAGAACAGATATAGACTCGTCGGCCGCAGAATTTGGTCCGTTGCTTCATCGGCCACGGTTCCATAATACCAGTGTTTATTCTAGGCCTTCTCTGGGGGGAATGCCCCCTACAGTTTGAATTCCCCCCAAAAACGTTTTTGACATTTTGGCAAGTAGTATGACCTTCCCAATGTCTGTTCTCCCGAAAAATTTTAAATGCTCCTCAATGTCTAGGTGGCTAGAATAGCCACTGCCCTAATATTGTAACTTCTTCTCCTAATAGCTCCGCCCTCGATAGAATGTAAGCATTTAGCCGTTGAAGGAAAGCTCGACACTTTTCAGTTCGTAAAAATTTGTCAGTTTTAGAAAATTTTAAGACGAATGCGTCTCTTCTCGTGTTAAATGTTGACAGTTGAGAGAGGTTAGCGCAGTGATGTTAATCCTTGTCCTGGTCCTTGTCCTTAAGGACTCCTTAAGGACCAATTTGAAGTCCTTGTCCTTATCCTCGTCCTTGGGGGCCGGTCCTTGTTAACATCACTGTGTTTGCGTTTAACATCTGATAGATCTGGAAGAAAATTTGTTCGACAATATTCAAATCGTTCAGCTGAGGCTTCATCTATAAGATTTTATTTCTTGTTGCACATTCTCGTACAATAATTGACGTTTTTTTTGTTTCGTCGCGTACCCTGAGCTTTGAAACTCGTTGCCAACAACCAGGGCTATTTCTAGGATTATCAATTTGGGAGGGGGTGTCGGTATATTCTGGGGAGGTCGGCCCCTGCTAAAAAGTCTGACGAGCAAAAAAGCTCATCTCTGGCTCAGACTGGGGGATGTTGGGGGTGTTAGGGGGTGTAAAAACATCACTGCCATCAACATCAATTCGTTACAAACTTACAGATGTTTTAGATGTGGCCAGAGATTGGCGCTATAGAAGTCGAACGATTGACTGAAGTTGGTTGTAGCTGTTCAGGCGCTGACCTTGGGCGAAGACAGCTTCTTCCATTCGGGTATAATGTAGTACTTGATGCCGTCTAGGGCTCCGGGCAGAAGGACCCCGCGTATCAGAAGGATTACCAGCACGACGTATGGAAAAGTGGCAGTCACATAGACGACCTTTCGAAAACCAAATGCAGATAAGTTAAATCAACTGTTGCCATATAAAGTCAACGTCCATTTCGATTCGTCAGAGGGCATCGGAACTAAGATGGCGCTTAACTTAATCTTAGCGCAATTCTTTAAGAGCTTGGTAATTTCTCAGACCCATGGTTATGCACGACTGGTGACTATACATTATATACATTACATCATATGTATATATATATTATATACATTACATTAGATACATTATATATATTACATTATATGCATTCGAGATTGGTTCGAAATTTATGGCGCCAAAGACAGATACATATAAGATATTTATCAGTCCTGCGTCCTGCCAATTCTCCTATATGGTTCTGAGATACTCTGCATTACGAGATTAGACTACAGGCATTATATCTGCATTCGCTGGTAATGTCTCCAAACAGACTGCCCTCCTAGTGACAGAAATTATACGCCGCTGTCGCTCTTCGGTCACGTGGCTCGCCAGGACAAGAACATTCCGGCCCATCGCACTCTTGCCTGCGCCATTGCTCGACGCACCGAGATCCGAGCTGGAGAAGATTGGCAGACCACGCCGTTGGCCCCAGCAGATCGGCGATGGTCTTCCTTCCATTTTTTGAAATAGCCAACGGTCGCGGTCACAACTCGCGCAACACGAGACATAACGGACCTCTGTCGTCCATGTGAACAAATGAATGAATGAATGAATTATATGCATTAAATACATTACATACAGTATATATGCTTATTTACAGTATATACATATATACAGTATATATGCTTATTTACAGTATAAATGTACTGTAAATAGGCATATATACTGTCTATAATGTATATATTGTATAGTCACCAATCGTGCATAACCATGGGTCCAAGAAATTACCAAGCTCTTAAAGAATTGCGATAAGATTAAGTTAAGGACTGTTAGGCGACATTTTAGTACCGATGCCCTTGTACATGTATATATGCTATAGACTGTATAACTGTATATACACTGTCTGTATGTATGTATGTATATATATATATATGTGTGTTTGTTTGTGTTTGTGTGTGTGCTTGTTTCCTGGGTCATTGCAGCACAACGTTCCGGGAGGTATTGTCAACTACAGTGATGCAGTAATTTCGTCTATACCCATGTAACTGATACGTTGATCGGCGGAGTGTTGGCTAAGATGTCCTAAGTCAACTGAAGTTAATTTACATCGGTCGGATCGCGGCGTGTTCTGCTTCGTGAACAGCATAATCTTCGGCCAAAGAATCAGTCGTGCTCAATAATTTTCACGGAGACGATATAGGCCTATACTTGAACGGCGCTTAAACGATGTAAAAACCTCGGAAACTGAAATTCTAAAGCGTTGAATTATTTTATAGTCAATTAGCGACTATATACGCAAATACTGCGGAGCAGTGGCGTAGCCAGGGTTACGGAATAGGGGGGCACCGACACCAAACCCCAACATTTTCCCAGTAAAAATAAGCCAACAAGCCAAAAAGCTCGTCGAGGAGAAGTTCTTAGCGCATCAATGCCCATTTGTTTATTGCTTCTCTTGCAATAATCCCATCGTCCTACCCCTCCCCCACCCCGCGACAAATTTTCGGCGGTTTTGCTCAAATCCCACACGACTCTTCCCAGTTTGAATATGGCCCCACTGGCCCCTATGGCTACCCCCAATGCAGCGGGGCCATTGAATGTTGGCCCTCCATGCATGCGTGCTTGAATGAACCTTTCCAGACGATTTGATTCCTCTGATGACTCCAAGACAACAGATGATCCACGCCATCAACAAAACAAGGACCAGTTCCCATTGGATTTCACCGGAATCGTCGATTGACGAGCTTCGATTGAGAACACGATATCTAAATCACGAAAAGCAGAGACTATAGAAACGCCTATACACCATGCAGAACTTATGCATGCGATTATTCGATCAAATTTTTTCTCTCTTCTAAGTTATCTTAGCCTATAAGTAACTTATTGAACGAAAGTTTAGAGCGTCACATCGGTTTTGATTTCTTGATTTCCGTAGCAGCTCTCATGACAACTTAAATCTATATCCATAATTATTAATTTTATCCTTTACACAATTGCGGGTGAATGCTTTCAGAAATGCAGCGCAGTTTAATTAAGCAACGTTCATGCATGGTGCGTATTTAGGCACTCAATATTATATTTAAAAGCAAGAGCTGCAAGACTTCGCGAAATAAGAAACGGCCAATTTTAAGTGAATAATTATTATGCCTTTAGTCTAATGGCCTAGCTATATCTTAGGACCTATGGATGTAGGCCTGTTACAGTCATTAATGTAATATCTAGACGATGCCTACGCTGTCGTAATATCCAGGGCGCGATTTGCGGGAGGGGAAGGGAGAATCTTCCCCACCCACTGCCAAACTGCACCCCTTCTGCTACATCCCCACCACTACATCCCCCACTGCTACATTTCCCAACAACTACATCCCCCCAAGCTCGACATATCCCCCCACTGCTCCAGGTCACAAATCGCACCCTGGTAATATCCACGTATCTCATCATGTATTGAATTTGATTGAAATTTGTAAAAGCGAATGAAAAAGCCATAGCAGTTGATTGGCTGTAGATTACACGATCGTTTATCTCATGAATTCGTCAGTTCGTTTCTGCTTACTGAAAGTACTCTTCTCCAGCACTGACCCTACTCCGCGCCATTTCGTTCAGCCAAATCTCAGTAACGTATCCACAACCACCACCAGAGTCGTTGTTGTAATGATTCTCGGTTGTCAGCCTCCGTAGCGTAGCGTCGTTGTTGCTAGTAGTAGTAGTAGTTGTCGTTGTCGTCGTCGTTGTAGTGTTACTCATAGTCGTCGTCGTTGCAGTGAAATTGCATTTGAACGCTGCGATGTCGTCGTATTGGGCCGCGTGGGTGGCGTTGTAGCAAGTAAGATTGAACCAAATGTTTCCGTCGACCGCTTCCTCACATTCGACGGCTTCTCTCTTCGTATAGCAATCTAGAAATATAGATGCGAGTCTTTGATCATTTCCATGCAGCAGTGGCGTAGCCAGGGTTTCGGAATAGAGGCGAGGGGCATATCGACATTTTCGCAGTAAAAAGTTTCCGACGAGTAAAAAAACTCGTCAAGCAAGAAATTCTTCGAGAAGTGGCGGTTCCAGAATTTCTTGGTGGGGGTGATGGAATGAGTTCATAAGAAGTTGGTGGGGGGATGAAAAGAGAAGGAAAAATCAATAAACTTTGCCGAAATGGTTAACAAGAAGGAATTTTCCCCTAATTTTGCTTCACTTTTACTGAAAAATAGGTTGACAAGCAAAAAAGGTCAAGCGCAGTTTTCCCCGTAGTTTTACTAGACGTTTACCCAAAAATAGGTTTCACGAGCAAAAAAGTCCGGTGGGGGATGCATCTCCACTTATTCCCCCACGTGGAACCACCACTGTCTTCGAGCATTCGCTTATTCTCTTCTATTCGATCATGCTACCCTACCTACCCCCACAATTTCTAAACGGCTTTGAGTAAATCCCATGACCGGTTCTAGACAGAATAGGGGACCGGTCCCTTTTCCCGTGGCTATGCGCCAATTCTATGCGGGAGACAACCGTACAGCTTCTGTCGCTTGAAACCTGGAAATCACGTGTAACCAGAAATATTTTTACACCCCTTACATCCCAACACCCCCATCTGAGAGCAACACCCCTAATTATGATGCAGCTAAACAGGGATATTTCTATATGATTGTGAATTCGGGGGTGTCGACCTCAAATTGGGGGGGTGTCCGGAGCTAATTAATATGCATTTTGTATGCATACCATTGTCACATTACCAAATTTTTGGGGGTGTCGACCTCAAATTGGGGTGTTGGGGGTGTTGGGGGGTGTAAAAATATCCATGCAGCAAAGATGCTATCGCTCGCTATAAGGGGAGGGAGAGGACCCCGGGATTTATCAACACCCCAAATTGATAATCCTAGAAATAACCCTGTGTGAAACACATCAGAGTCACCAGACTAGTTACCACTGAGCCGTTTAGCTCACCCAGAGTCCCTTAAGCTGATTGAAGCAGACTTGCCGTCTAAAATTCAGGACAAAAAGGTAATGTACGATGGGCCTAACTGGCTATATCCTAATCTATGTACACGTAGCCGTATTTATGCTTACGAGGAGTGTTCCAGCTGTTCTTGCAATCGTACCACGGAACCTGACTCTGCCAAGAGGCGAACATATAGTACAGAGACCAAGCGAGGATCATATTGTAGTAAATCGACACCAGAAAAGTGATCATGATCATGCCGGCTCCAACACCTCATCACAGAACATGAAACGAAGAAACAAAGAAAAGACGCAGAAAAATCAATCAATAAGACAATAACGATACGCTCGATGATAACATGCATGAAAATCAATGATGGTTGACATTGGCTGAATTTTTGTTAGGCCAATTAACTATATATATATATATATATATATATATATATATATATATATATATATATATAAAATCGCAGCCACTTACGCAAGGCTAATGCGTGCTCACTGGTCTGCCTTATATCCTATAGCAGGCCCGTCTTATACTTGTGTGAGGCCCCGCACACCTGGCGGCCTGCGGGGCCCTAGAAGTGAAGGAAAAAGGTCACCTCCAAACGTTTTTGGATGTCGACAAGCAAAAAAGTTTGCGCGCGATGTCGTTACGCGCGTTGGTTTCGACGGCTGGCGCTGGGCCCCGGGCACTGTGCCCGATTTTTAGCACGTAAAGACGGGCCTGTATCTTGGGAATAACCACACATGGTTGTAAATCGTAAACCGAAATGAAGTGAGGTCTATATTATAGGCTATATATATATATATATATATATATATATATATATATATATATATATATATATATATATATATGCATATGACCATTGACTATAGGTAACTATGCATAGGTATGCCATTCCCCCAAATCAGGCTACGGTTCCTACCTTTGAAGATCGGCGAAATGGACCAGATGTTCAAAGGGCCGACTCCAGAATATTGGCCGATTGCCAGTTCGATCAGAAAAATCGGCAGACCGACGAAAACGATCATTATCAGATAAGGAATGAGAAACGCCCCTGGACAGAAAGTATCACAAACTCACGGGTCTTAGTACTTGGATGGGTGACCATCCCGGTATCTATTCGTGAAGCCGGCAGTCAACAAAGCCGTTCATCGCTTAGGCATGGATGAATTGGTAGCAACGTTAAGCTGCGAAGGTAAAACGCTGGTCTAGAGAAAACAATGGCAAACTACTCTAGATTAATGGCATAAGCTACCGCGTTTCTGATTGTCTAGTATAATAGGAGATCAGCGCCGGACCCTACGCTAGCTCTAGTACTGGGATACCCAGGGATATTTTTACACCCCTTAGCACCCCCTCACCCGCCAACACCCAAAATTTGAGGTCGACACCTCCCAAATTTGGTAATGTGACAATGGTATGCATACAAATGCATACTAATTAGCTCTGGACACTCTCGCAATTTGAGGTCGACACCCCCCAAATTCACAATCCTAGAAATATCCCTGCATTTACCTCTTTTAAAGAGTATTTCTCGTTGACGCGTGTCTTAGGTCTTACCTCCTCCATTTTCGTAGCAAAGGTAAGGAAACCTCCAGACGTTTCCGAGACCAACGGCATATCCGAGGCAGGACAGAATGAACTCCGCCGGACTGCTCCACTGTCCTCGGCTGTCCTCTACGGCGGCCTCCTTCTCCTCCTCCTCCTCCCGCCGTCCAGTCTCTCCTCCGTCTTCGTTGCTTTTCGCCGCCGAAGTGGAATCCGGATGCACTCGATTGTTCCTCATGTCCACGTCCGGATCAACCAGCGATCAACAAAACCAGACTAACACAGGCAACATCAAAATAATTGCATCTATAATAATCTATATCTAAATATATATATATATATAAGTTATATTATACTGTGATTAATTATAGCGTTTAATCGTGGGCTGAAGGGGATAGTCCATTCGTAATAACGTAATATGCACTGACACAAACACAAGCATCTTATTATAATAAAGTGACGGCTCCAGGATTTGGCAAGTGGGGGGCCGTTGGGGTGGCAACTTCTAATCATGGGGGCCAACCATTTGTTGTTAGGCATGCAATATTAAGTATAGGGTCCCAACAGGGGGGCTACTGGGGGCCAGACACTCAATAGGGGGCACGCTCCCCCATCGGGCCCTTCCATGTTGAGCCGCCACTGCTATAATATGCAGTATATTATATACGAGATTTGACATTATAACGCATAGGTCTTTTGGTGGTAAATAACTATTTACACGAGAACAGTAAATAAAATAATATTAACAATAGTCGGATAACCAAGGCGAAACATTATATCGAACAGCTTAGCGTTATTTAAACTAAAGTGGCTTAGGAGGCATTATACTGTCTGTGTGAAAGCCACTAGAGGCGCTAACGGGACTTGAACCTGCTCCTTCAGTCTACCGCTCCAGCGCGTAACCCACTCTGCCGTCTCCGCCCCCGAAATAGTAGCAAAAGTCTTAGATATTGTAGCAGCGCAAAGCATACCAATGACATCAAATAGTTTGTTCTGTCAGTTTTATTTAACCAATTTTGCTATATTTCTGATTTTCTGTGTATAGAACTGTAGATCGTATATCTAGCAGAGCCGAGCACCACGACTAAATTAGACAGACTTGAATTTGCACTAAAATAGTGAAGGCTCAACGCAGGTCTATGTAGACCTTATGTAGGTCCAATGTAGGCCGTATGTAGACCTTATGTAGGCCTTGTGAATGCATACCAACATGGGCGCCCGCACATTGGGGCACTTGCCCCCTCCTGGAAAATAAAAATGCCAATATTTCCCATTGAAATTTGAAAACCTTGCTAAAATATTAACGGTGACCATTGTGTTAAGGTGTGTTTTGCCCTCTCTTGGAAAAATTTATGTGGCATAGCCATGACCATTATGTTTTGCCCCTCCTGGAAAAATTGATGTGGGCGCCCATGCATACCAAGCAGGCAGGTAACACTCAAATCATTTGAAGTTTAATTGGGTGGTCTTGTTCCATCGGGAATAATTTAAATTTATTTTCAAGAAATAATTTTGTTGTCTGTAACTCATCTACGAGAATTTCAACTGCAAGCTGAAACACTGCCGCATAGACTCTCCTGTATAAGGAAGTCCACGACTATAGGCTGAAATGTCATAATTCAGTTATATTAATTCCAAACCTTGATCTTCAAATTTGGCGGCGATATAGATCATAGAGAGGAAAATCATTTATACCAAATACGGCAGATAATCTTAGAATTAGCCTGAAACAAATGAAAGTGTGCAAAAACAGGTGCGTGCCTACCTTCACCTGAGACCAAATCAGGACGAACAGTAAGCTTATTAGTACGTCCTAAAGTGTGTAAGACATTTAAGTCAGTAATGAAACAGGAACTACGGACGCGAATGACAATGAGACAATCGTAGGCATTAAGCAGCTAAGTCTTCTTAGTCTTTTAGTCTTCTTCTTTTGGGGGGGGGGGGTTCAATGAAAGTATTATGTTCAACAGCAACCGTGATTTTTTTTAATTCTGAGGCTGTTTAGCATAAATCAGCATAAGATATTGGCGTGAAATCGACCGTTCTTCGCACGTTCAGTCTGTGCGCTTCAATGGGTCTTTCTTATGCACGATCTTAACCAAGGAATGCAAGAATTCGTGCTATTGATTGTGTTACTACTGCAAGCGCCCATCTCCAGTGCGAACTTCTAAAACGACGCTTGTCTCTGATCGTGATTCGATTGAACGGTTTTTCTCTTCTAATGTAACGATGTATGGTTAACGTTTTTGCGTTAATAGTTCGACCAATAATTATTTAAGAATAGGAATTCTCAAGCAACGAAGCTGTAAATACTGTAATTCTTATCGGTGACGGCTACGAAGAAAATAGATTTCGTCTATGCGGAGGACGCTCTAGGCCTAAACGTTTCAAACTTTATACGACGACATTTTTAAGGGTTCGTGACTGCTCTGCCCAGGGGCCAATGGCCGATCCACAGGGGGGCCCGTGCCCCCTATTGAGTGCCTGGCCCCCCAGTGGCCACCCTGTTGGGACCCTATGCTTAATACCACATACCTAACAACAAATGGTTGGCCCCCATGATTAGAAGTTGCCACCCCAACGGCCCCCCTCACTTGCCAAATCCTGGAGCCGCCACTACCAGGGGCCCGGAATTTCTCTCGACGGGCCTGAGTGACTGGCCCATTATGGCTTAGCCTACTGATTCTACGAAATTATGAATTTCCAAACTGTTTTGTTATTAAAATGCAATGATAATTATAACTATTAATTAAGATTGAGGAGGTGACGCCATTTTCCATGTCCAAGAAATCTTAAAACCTATCCAGCCTAACTTTGAAATTGACAGCTGTTTTCTCGTACGATAAATTAATCCAGGATTCCAGGTTCCATTCTGTACAGTTATGTTAGCCATATGTGCCGTTGTTGTGTGAAAGTAAGTAAGTAAAATCTCGTAGATTTATATAGCGCTTCGAACAGCAGCACAGCAGCACAACAAGAAACGAATATCTTTTGTCAAACAAACGTTGCTAGGCTTCGGTTAACAACTTAAGCGCTTGTCTATCTATAGCGTATTTGCAGGCTTTACATTGCATACAAGTTTGGCACACATCATTATTCGTAATTTGAGTTTCTCTCCTTTCATCGTCGGATCAGAAATCGACCACGCCACGTAAGTGGTTTTAAATTGTCGGAAGTCTATTTCAATGAGGCACTTGAGCTGAAAAAAATGGCTTTCACGTGCATCGACCGCTCTCTCTCCCACTCTCCCCTCTCCCCTCTCCCCCTCCCCTCTCCCCCCTCCCCTCTCCCCTCTCCCTCTCTATCTCTCTATCCTCTATCTATCTCCTATCTATCCCTCTCTATCTCTCTCTCTCTCTCTCTCTCTCTCTATCTATCTATCTATCTATCTATCTATCTATCTATCTATCTATCTATCTATCTATCTATCTTCCAGTCGCTGCAGTTAAAAGTATCGACGCAGCCCTATATACGTGTTGCGCGAATTACGCAGACTGACTGACTGGATACTCGTCTGTAAATACCAGTGTCATTGTGTCCGTCTGCAATGGATTACACGAGTGACAGGATGATGAATGTCAACGCGAATTCCCATAGTTAATAAATGATGGATATAATAACTAGCGGGCGGGCGGGCGGGCGGGCGGGCGGGAATGACGAAGAGCTAAATGGAAGTGGGACAGAAGAAGCTGATTTAAACGCAGCTTCATTGAGCCATATGCAAGTCCTGGGTGCTTTGTTAGCCGTGAACAATTATTTGCCTCGTGATGCGGATCGATAGGCCTATAGCAGCAGCAGCAGCAGCAGCAGCAACAGCAGCAACAGCAGCAGAGGATGAGTAGTTCATCTGTAATCTTTACGCTTCACCGCTCAGCTAATGGAAGCGATTAGTCTCGGCGCACAACTCGAATTAATCTACCTGAAGTAGAAATTCACAACGAATGATTCCAGGAGAAATTTCGACGGTTTGATGCATTGCAATATTCCGGCAATAAACTAAGAGGAATATTTTTAAGGTTCCGCAGCGGAAATATGATCAGATACTTTTGCTGTCCGTCGCTAGTCCGTCCGTCTGTCTGTCTGCCTGTCTGTCTGTCTGTCTGTCTGTCTGTCTGTCTGTCTGTCTGTCTGTCTGTCTGTCTGCCTGTCTGTCTGGCGCATTAATCGAGTTTTAAGAGATGACATCAACTTCCCAATCTACTACAGTAGAACTTCGTTATAACGTACTTAGCGGGTATGTAAAATTCGGTACGTTATATTCGAGGTACTTACCATCTAATGCCATCCAATACGGTGGCGCACGGGACCATACATTGCGATGCGTTATACTCGAGTATACGTTATAACCGATTTCGTTATAAGGGAGTTCTACTGTACTCGTTTAGGCTAAAAGGTATCATGAGTGTGAACCTTTGGCGCGTTTCCCGCTGGTGATGTTGAGTATTTCTGTATCCACGGGAGCCCTACAGTGACGCTTCAATTGCACGAATTTTTAATGTCGTCGGCATAATCCGACGAACATCGACGGTTTATTTTGTTGTTGATACAATCGATTTACCCTCGACACACATGTTTATCGAGGGGTGGGCGATCTGTTCCCCACCATTTTCGGAATTCAACAGCTGAGCGTGCGCCAGCCATAACAGGTAATGGCGTTTGAAACCCGAATCTTTTGCCATTTGAACAAATTGAACCGAAAGCTTTGGGCGACGTCACGATCTGTCTCGGCGCCAGATGTCGACACTTTGCACGAAGCTACGGTTGGCCACCGCCGCCCTTTCGTGTTCAGAGACCCGTTACTGAAGTCTTAAACTTGAGCTGTAGGTCTACAGTTACCTGTTCTTCGGCCTGTTTATTCCAGGCGCAATATCAGTAAGAAGTCTATCTGGATTGGTAAATATGATCGTTTCGATGCCGTTCAGTTCGACGCCAGCTTATTTTTCGTTTGTTAACCTTTTCTAAAAAGAATAAAAATTGGAATAAAAAGAAGTCCATTCAAAAAAGGCAGCTTTCCTTCTTCGGACACATAATGAGGAAGGAAGGAAGGCCTGGAGCATTTGGAAATAACCGGAAAAGTGGAGGGAAAAGAGCAAGAGGAAGGCAGAGAAACGCCTACGCAGTGTTTAATCTAGACTCCTGGACTCCGGGGGGAACTCAAAAAGCCGGGGGGGAACTGACAAAGCCGGGGGGAATTCTGCTAGGGGCCGCTGTTAGTCCATTTGCAGTATTCCAAAATTTCCGGGGAATTTGCGATTTGCGAATTTGCCCCCCGGAAACGGTCTAGATTAAACACTGCACCTATACGTAGACTGCCTACGAGAAGGAATTGAGGGAGTAAAGAATAACACCGATTCAATAAGAGGATGTCAAGGTCGAACAAAATGGAAATCCATGGTCGCTAACGTAGACATACACAGAACCTAAAGAAGAAGAATCGTTGAACCGTACGTGAGATTTGGTAGAGGGATTATGCCTACTTTTATGCCTACTTCAATTAATTATAGTAGGTTCTGCAGTCTGTGAGTCTGGTAGTTTCAAGCTGGAACTGTGTATATAGCGTGTTGTATGATATATTGTGATAAAAACTTTAAAGGTGTTGCTATAGCCTCAAATTTTTAGCGTCTACAGAAGAAGTAATAGGTGTGTAAAACATCCTATATAGGGGCATTTGTGATTTTAAAAAAATTTCAGGGATGGTACCATCGGATCCTCGTTAAAAAGGGGAGGTGAGAGGAAGGAGGGAATACGAGAGGAAGGAGAGGGAAGGAAAACAGAGGAAAAGGGTGTTTTGTTCCGGTCGACATTTTTTCCTAACTGCTCAGATGAGTCTGAGCAATGAGCATCTGCTTTTAAATGGTCATATTCAGTTAATGCAGTCTCTTTTTAATGCATTTGCATGCTGCATTAATTGACTTCGTTAACTTGCTGATTAATTTTTAAAAATCGTATTTGATTTTTAGTCCGATGGTTCATTCTCACTCGATGGAGTGTCTGATTTGTTGCGGCTCATCACATTTAATTAGTTAATTAATGATGATTTTCCCGAGCGTAACTTTCCGACTTCGGGTAATTATTAATCAGTAAACCGTTTTTGCGGTTTTGCCATCATCGTCGGCACACAACGCGTTTTAAACGGCATATAGTTTGGCTCATAATTATTACTATTATCGAGAAGATAGATAATAACAGAGTCTCGGCCGAATAGTTTAATAGAGCCGTGAGCGCCTGTAAGCTGCTTTTAACGAACATACGATACAAAAAATTAATTACGTTGTCAATTGAAACGCTGCACTCGATGATTGAGCGATCAAGAGTGCCCTGGATCCTTTCCTCTCTCTCTCTCTCTCTCTCTCTCTCTCTCTCTCTCTCTCTCTCTCCTCTCTCTCTCTCTCTCTCTCTCTCTTCTCTCCACTTTTCTCGTTCGCACGTCCCTCGTTCTGCCGGCGGACGGACGGGGCGGGGGTGGGGGTGGGGCGGGGCGTTTGGACTCGGATCGCAGGTAGGCAGGTGGATTCGTTCGTATAGTAGTTTGGTTGACGTTCATTTGGTTGACGTTCAATTCGTTTCTGCTGCTGCGCCTTAGTTTTTGCTGACACGACAGAACACGTTTCGACTCGAACGCTGCTCTGTCTACGTCGCTGTAAATCAATTTTCTGTTTTACCAGGCACCATGCAGTCTCCTCCTCTCTCTCTCTCTCTTCCCTCCTCTCTCTCCCTCTCTCTCTCTCTCTCTTCCCCTCTCTTCCCCTCTCTTCCCTTCTCTCTCTCTCTTTCTCTCTCTCTGTGTTTGTCTGTTTGCCAATTAGGCCCTACTTATAGTTTCCCGCAGATTTTGCCACTGTTAACTCGATGGCCGAGTGTAGCCTATGGTTAACAACGGAACTGTGTGGGCGACGACCGTTTCAATAATCAGATTTATACAGTAGACCGAATGAACTGTTGTTGCGGTTCCTGTTTCGAGTGGGCCACTTTTCAGAACCGTCTCAACCACGCTTTAATAAGACACTTGCATCTCAAAACTCATATTAAGGTAACGTGACGTCGTCGACATTAATTTAAGGTAAGAGACGTTTGATTCATCTCGCGTTCATTTCTTCTATCGCAAAATATCGAAGATTTGTCGTTTGGGTGTCATTAGTGACTTTTTAAGTCCAATATTATCGATAAGTTATACAATAAGTGCTTCTTTTTCTATTATTTTGTCGATAAGCATTGAGATATAGTAAGATTTTGGGTTCACTGTTTGTAGTAATTAGTTCCATTCCTTTAATCTTGTGGCTAAGAATTCTGACTTCTTTTTGATAACGTCAGGTCTGTCGCTATAGATTATCTAAATCAGACAGACTGGCTTAGTAAATGGTGCTTGTCCTTTTCAAAATCTGGTTCCTGACATTCGTCGGTGTCGAAATAATTATCTGCTATAGATCTTCATCAGAACTGTCGCTGTCAGCAGGTGATGCGTTCAGGTGGTTTATTGACCTTAATTCTCAGTATTTGAGCGCCTAAGAATAAGTAGCTACCAGTGTTGTAAAGTATTTAAATACTTTAGTATTTAAATACTATTTAAATACTTTGTCCAGTATTTAAGAAAGTATTGAAATACCCACCCAAAATTAAGTATTTAACTATTTAAATACCATAGAGTATTTGGATGTATTTAAAAAAAGCTAAATACTTTTGATCAGGTTTTTTAGCCGGAACGAGGCGGAACGGCGTTCCGGAAAATCGGATGACTGGTATTTTAAAAAATAGCTGTGACGACTAAAAAAAGGTCGTCGTCCGGAAAATGGAGTGTTTTTTTTCTTCAAAACTGTGACAATTAAACATTCTGAAAAATGGAGTTTTTAAACTACTAAACTTCTAAAAAGTAAAAAGTCATCACCGAAATTTAGAAATTTAAGGGCGCAAAATGGAAATCTTGCCCCGTTCCGGAAATTATTTGTTTACAAAAAGGCCCTGCTTTTGATTTATTGCAATTTCACGTGCAAGATTTTCTATTAGTTCGTCAGTCGTTTCTACATTTTCTTTGCTGGTGGTTTTAGACAGTTGAGCATAAAGTAGGTCTACATTGACATTGTTCGAAATAATTTTAACTAACATTTCTTTACACAATTTTGATGACATAATAAAGGAACGAAAATAGACGGATTATGTGCTTATATATGTATTGTACAATATATATAATATATAAAATATATATATAGGCCTATAATATATATCTATGCGCAATATATAGGCCTATATATATATATATATATATATATATATATATATATATATATATATGAACAGTATACATTATATTGCGCCATGTAGCGGTCTACCCCAGAGCCGTAGCTAGGGTTTTCGGCGCCCTGGGCAAGATTTATATTTTGCGCCCCTAAATTACGGTGATGACCTTTTTAATTACGGTGGTGACCTTTTTTTAGTCGTCACAAAGTCACAAAAGACCTTTTTTTATTCGGCATAGCTATTTTTAATTAATTTTTTACACCCAAAATGCGCCCCACCCCACCCACCGGTCGGCGCCCGGGGCGGCTTGACCCCCTGCCCCCCCTAGTTACGGCTCTGGTCTACCCGAGTATTTCTAAAGAGCGTAAGAAGTCGGCTTAATGTTTTGTAAGATAATATCTTATAGGCAGCCAATTGAAATAGACAAGAAATCAATAAAACCGTCCCTCACCATTCTAAACCATTTCTTTTCTGGCCTTGAGTATGGCAATATGGCAGTCCTTTTGACTAAAGGCAGCTGTAAGTCTAAGCATGTCCAAGTGTGCGCACGGGTAATTGTGGACTTATATGGAAACCCAACCCAAAATTGCTATATAGGCCTATATATACAGTATATATAGGCTATATATTTTACATATATATATATATATATATATATATATATATATATATATATATATATATATATATATTCAACACGAGGATGGACGTGGAACTATGGCTATCATTATTCTTCTCGTAGTTATCATTATATCTGCTATGATATCAACAGTATCCAGTATCTATTTTCCCATCGAGAATGAAACTGGATGAACTTTCTGATACTCTTTTCTGAATCAGATCTAAGGTCTTAAGCGAATGCGTGTATTTGGTCTAAACACGGTATTCATCAGACACAGAATCTGTGCTGGTAACTGTAGCCTATATGCGTATAATGATGCATTCGGTCATGGTGAAAATAAAGTAATATTTAAGTTAAGCTATGAGAAAATGGGTTAATCAAAGGGTGCACGGGTTTATACGGCAATTGACGGAAGTTGGGGACAGAACTGCCCAATATCCGTTTTATTAAAAATTATTAATCTTTTGGAAAAGCGTTCTCGAAAAACGAACCCAGGCGTTTTGACAGTAGAGTATGAGTGTTTTAAACGTCACCTTGCATCTCAAAACGATCGTTCGTCGCTCTCTCTCTCTCTATATATATATCTCTCTCTCCAGGGGCGTATCCAGGAATATGATTTGGGAGGGTATAAATGTTTGGAAGGGGGGTATAAACCTTAACTACAAACCATATAAACTACATATAGACACATACATGTATAAAACCACATATAAATCACATAAAAACTTTAAGGTAGACTGATTTTTTTGGGGTGGGGTATATACACCGATATACACCTCCGTCGCTACGCCCCTGTCTCTCTCCATTAAATCCTGCCAGTGGCGCCATTCAAACTAAACCTCGTCTGCACCTGAAACTCAGAATGGGTTACATTGATTGCCACAAGCGAAAGTTGTCAGACGTCAAGGCTTGTGTGACGATAATGGAAATGTCAAATGAAACTCAACCGAAAGAAACTTGTATAGTCTATACATGTGGTGGTTGTATGGCTATAGAAATCTCCATCAGTATAGTAGGCCTACTGCTGAGAAACAATCGACCGCATGCAACTATTCAGTTGGTGGAACGTGGCTTTGTGTATGATTTTCTATTACTATTATTATAGCCTATAGTGTTCTCAAATAGGTTCTGTATGACCTTGCCAGCTAAACGGCTTGCTGGACGTTGGAGCTATATAGGGCCTACGTCTCTCAATTCACGACCTATGGCTGATGAGCGTATGCGGCTATTCCCGGAAGAATGGACTCTTGCGGGGGGGTGGGGGGGGTTACATCGCTGAAGAACAAAACAGGTTTCGGTTTCTTTCAGAGTCGTAGTCAGGATTTCCGGATTAAGGGGGGTTTGGTTTTCGGTTTTGACACCGCGAGCAACTTCGGAAAAATCTTGACAAGCAAAAACAGGTTATCTGCCCTATTTTTGGCTATTTTTCCTGACAAGCAAAGAAGGGTCGTCGCCTTTTTAAACCGTTACATTCTATAACCAAGGGGGGGGTGGCTCCCAAAATCGCGCCCCAAAATTTAAAATGCGTAGAAACTCATTAAAAATATTTTTTTGGCAGCCAAGGGGAGTTTAACCCCTTGGCTACGTCACTGTTTTTTTAGTAACATCGCCAGCCATTTAGGCGTCTTTGTAACATCGCCATTTTGCCATTTATAATAATCTTTGTAATAATAATAATAATAATAATAATAATAATAATAATAATAATAATAATAATAATAATAATAATAATAATAATAATAATAATAATAATAATAATAATAATAATATTGTCTGCTAATAACGATTTTATTTCAGTCTACTGACACTTTTTCTGATTAGGCTAAATCAGACCATGTCAGTGTTTTGCGGCTCTTGTCAAGTTATAAACTCCAATATTTCTTGTGAAGTCTCTCTTACTGTAGTCCCCTACACAGGCCTATATATGGACCTAATCAATCATATCCTCTGTTGAGCTTACGAAGAATGTTGAAAGGGTAACGCTCTTAAAATTCTCTCTCTCTCTCTCTCTCTAATTCAAAAAGCGTTACTATAAAGAGCAGTAGGCTTAATTTGTTAGGCCCTAATTAATCTTAGTGCTCGCTTAATTAAGAAAATTATTTATTGACGCAACTCCGTGTCAGCTCTTTGTTCGATTAGAATAATAACAAATCATTCTTCTTTTCTAATTAATTAGCGGCTAATTAGCGTCATCGAGTCTTTTGGAGTAGATTAGTATCGAGCGATGCCCTAGGGCAACAGCCAAATTCGGTTAGAAGAGAAGTGAGCTCCCTTAAGCTTGAAATACTTTTATCAGAACTCTGAAGGCTTGTATATGAAAATTTCCAGAAAGAAGAATATTCGCCATTTCTGGTAAAAAAAATCATTTTAAATCCTACACAACTCTTTCTACAGTAGATAACTCGAATGATAAATACACAAAGTGTCTTTTATTTTCATCAAAATACAGATTCAGTTCCTTCTACAAATAAAAAAAAAAAAAGCTTTAGCTTTTTCTATTGGTTCAAGAACATTTAGAAAATGGCAACAAACTTAAAACTAAAGAAACTATTAATGCCGTCATTTTCATTGTAGATCAACAGGCATGGTACAAATGCAGACCAGAGAAAAGTGCCTTTCCAAATTCTAGGACTGATGGACGACCTAAGGAACTCCTGCAGAATAAAGTTTTAGAACGAATTTCCCTGTTTTCCGACACATCGGACGGAGTCTTCAAGAACTTTAGAAATTTGTGAAGAGTGGTGACTTATGGACTATACACATTTGTAATTGTTCATGGTATTTACACACACATGCCTGCGCTTTGGGGATATTTTACACCACCCCTAACCCCCAACCCCCCGAATTTGAGATCGACACTCCCCCAAAATAGCCCTCGAACACCCCCTCCAATTCGAGAAGTAACACGTCCAACTTTATTTCTCTGATGACCTTTTTTCTTGTCAGACTTTTTGAGACCTGATATGGTTTTTTTTGCTTGTCAGAATTTTTCGAGATTTGATCAGGTTTTTGGGTTTTTTCCTGTCAGACTTTTTTGTGGGATGACTTTTTTCACACTTATTCGGCAGAGACCTCCCAAATTTTACCAACACCCCCTTAAATTCACGATCCTAGAAATAACCCTCCTGCGCTGTTTTCATGCAATGAAGCTTATCTACGTGTAGCCTGGAAGATAATATCGATATCGTCTACTTGAATTTCATCGACTTAATGGTTTTTAGTTAAAAGCCAAGATCTGTATTAACGGCCAATTGGATTGGCCGCTACTGTCCCGCGAAGATGTCGAGAACTGGGAAACCTGATGCCAGTGTATTAATAAGCGGACCTACGTCTTTCACTTCCTTCGCCGAAATCGAGGACGAGCCAACCGCCAGCGCATTAGCGGCTGCGGCTGGAGCTCTCGGCCTCAACTTCGACGTTCACCGTGGTCGCAACCATTCCGACGACTGCTTCGACAACGCCACCGAGTGGGACGAATGGGCGAGTTACTCTTTGGGGAGCAACAACAACAACAACAACAACGGCAACAACGGCAACAACAACAACGGCAACATCTCTCAGTATTCTACGTGGCAGATCGTCGTTCTGGCAACTCTCGCGGGCGCCACCAGCGTCGTCACCATCGGGGGGAACTTCATCGTCATCTTGTCTTTCATCGTGGAACGGGCGATACGTCAACCGACCAACTACTTCATCGCCTCCCTGGCGGTCAGCGACCTGCTCATCGGGTCCGTCTCGATGCCCTTCTACACCGTCTACCTGCTGGCCGGACAGCGATGGCCGCTCGGCGAGATCCTCTGCGACCTCTGGTTGTCCGTCGACTATACCGTCTGTCTCTGTTCCATCTACACGGTCCTCTGCATAACCGTCGACCGCTTCTGCTCCGTCAAGATCCCCGCTCGGTACCGGGACTGGAGGACGGAAAACAAGGTGCTGGCGATGATAGCGGTCACCTGGGCGGTACCTGTGCTCGTCTTCTTCACCTCCATCTTCGGCTGGCAGTATTTCGTCGGCGAGCGCACCGTTCCCGATGGTAAATGCTACGTCCAGTACATGGAAGCCGCCCTGTTCAACTGCCTTCTTCAGGTCGGCTACTTCTGGATAACGCTGACGATAATGTTCGCCCTGTACACGGGCATCTATCGGGTGGTGCTGAACCTGTCGCGAAAGTCCGACGCAAAGCAGAAGATGCTGACCAAGATGGTCGGCGTCGTCGGGTCGGCGATGCAGATGAGACCCGTCGTCGTCGTCGTCGACGACGACGACGACAATAACCGCGTCCCTGAAGAGAATCATATTCGTCGTCAGAATCGCAGTGAAAATTCGGCGACCAGCGACGAGCAGGACTCGCCAGACGCGTCCAAGCAGACACGGCGATCCTCCGAACGACTCTTTCCCAACAGCCGCGTCGATGAGATCGATCGCGACCGATGCCGATCGCCGGTTTCCAGTGGTAGGGGGTTGAATAAGGGCGAGCTGGAGCAGAATAGCTGCTCGCGGTTTAGCAACAGAGAAAGACTGAAAGGCGGAGGGGCTGGATCGACGGAAACACTCGTCAGAAACGGTAATGACGAAGGCTGCCAATCTGGAACGGCTATGCCTCGAGTAGGTGTCGTGATCGGAGAGGCAAGAGATGGTGTGCCTCTTCTCTCGCATTCCGGAACTTTGACCCAGCTGTACGATGCCATCGATACAAACGAAACTCCTCCTCCGGCAGCGACAGAAGAGGCATCGATGACCCAGACACCATGCCAGTCATCGTCCGCTGGTCTGGAAGCGGCAAGCCTCGACGATGGCGGCGACACCTCGGAATTGCATCCGGGTGGTAAAGAAACCTTACAGGTACCTGGGCGGGTGTCCGGGGCGTCGACTGTCGGGAATCACTCAAGGAGAACTGCAGCTCCGTCGGCGACGATCCGCCGGCGTCGAAGGACGTCAGGAAGGACTCGATAGTCGTGATGTCGACGCGCCGATGCAGCTACAGTCTCGGCACCACCGTCAATAATCATAATTCCAAGTGGACGCATCGTCGACAGTCTCTCCGACTGCGCGGACCCACGGAGCGACGACTGGCCGCCAGTTCGAGCGAGAATCGAGCGAGGAAGGCGCTGCGTACGATCACCGTCATCCTCGGCGCCTTCGTGCTGTGCTGGACCCGTGGCACGTACTGTCGATGGTCATCAGCTACTGTCCGCCGGACACGGTGTGCGTCAATCCGCTGCTGTACGACGTATCGTACTGGTTGTGCTATCTGAACAGTCCCATCAACCCTCTGTGTTACGCTCTGGCCAACCAGCAGTTCAAAAAGACATTCATTCGGATCATGAAATTCGACTTTCATAGGTCGTAAATCAAGCAACAGTCGAGAGCACTGCCACGATCGCTTATTATGCAAGTCAAACCTCGCTCCGGAGTCCGGAGAGCGGTACTATTTACCAATCAATTTCTTCCGAAAATCAGAACTGCATCAGTTCTGGGTGTTACACTCTCGATCGCTAACGGTTACGCCTCCAGGTTATGCGTCGACCGAAGTTTGAACCGTAAACCTCATGACTAACAGCAGTGGTGTAGCCAAGGCGGGCTTGGGGGTTAAAACCCCCTTGGGCGCCGACGAAACATTTTAAAGTGTTTCCATGCATTTTAAATTTTCGGACAAGGTTTTGAGGGTCAAACCCCCTTTGGGACTGCTGAAAAAATTTTTTAAGCGCCATAGTGCTTGTCAGCATCTGAAAGGACACATTTTAGAAGGAAAGGCATAGGATAGATACATATAGGGTGGCTTTCTTTGCTTGTCAAGATTTTTCAAAAGTTGGTTACGGTCAAAAGTCAAAACCAAACCCTCCCCTTCCGGAAATCCTGGCTACGCCACTGACTAACAGTCTAACAGACCAGCCCGCAAACTATTGGACTTTCAAGTCAAGTAGAAAGAAAGCCGTATTAGACCTAAGGCCAATTAATGAATTCAAATGGCCATATCTTCAGTGGCGGCGTCAGATTGTTAACTATAAGACAGGACTTGTAGCAGGAACTGAAATTTTTGCCAATGTCAGCCCAATCAGATAAATTTTAGGTCAATCACAAAATTGCGCAATGCATATGCAATCAATTGCAATTAAGCTTGCTGTCAAGTTGCTGATTGCAATAATAATCATCAATTCATAATTGATTCTTAATGCTGTGCGCATTATTCCCTATTATAGACCAAGAAGTAGAAACACCAATAGCGTGCAGAAAGGGGGCGATGAGGCGGTGGTCCCGGGCGCCGACCAGAGGGGGCAAAATTGACTTGGCGACCTTTTTCTGACAGATGGGGGGCGCCAAATTCTTTTTGGCCCCGGGCGCCGACCACTCTCTGCACGCCACTGAGAAACAGTGGCGGTTCCACACGGGGGGCCCGTGCCCCTATTGAATGCCTGGCCCCTCATTGGCCCACCCTGTTGGAACCCTATACATATTGGTACATACCTAAAAACAAATGGTTATCCCCATGTTTGAAGTTGCACTCCCAACGCCCACCCCACTTGCCAAATCCTTGAGCCGCCACTGCTGAGAAACACGCAGTGAGTAGTGATAGTAACTGTCATCAGTATACAGTCTGAGTGGACGGTATGCTATACAGTGAGTAAGGACAGTATACCTGAGCTGAAAAATCAATATTTTCTGATTTTTGGCAGATTCTGTCTCTGTCAGTCTCCTGTCGTTCTGTGTATACACATTGTACACATTTTAAAAAATCAGAGGAAAAGCTCAGAATAGGCCGCTGTTAAGTGATAACTACAGAGCAGGCCTACAGACAAGCTGAGAGAGCTATTGAACAGTAACAGTATGCTGCAGTTCGGTCTGTTCGGAAACATTTTTATGAACATGCCAACAACTCGCTGCATATATCCGAGTTGTACTCGAGGTTTTTGTACTTGTCTTCTTGTACTTGTACTGAGTTTTAGGAATGCAAGTACTTGTACTTGTACTTGTCGCCAAATCTTGATGAAGCAGGTACATCTCTGGCTACATGTCAATGGTACCATCGGCTAAATGACAAGCACATCCTCAGATGCCAAGTAAAACTCAACGATATTTCTCAACCACTGATACCATCGTATTTTGGAACAGTGAAGTTAATAGAAAAAGTTGCTGAACGAGCGCTCTGGCAGCTTGTCGAGACCGTGTTAATATGACCGATGCAAGACTATCATCTCTAATTTTAGTGCAACTGTGATGATATTTAGATGCTAATAGTGTCGATTTTATTCGTCGGACAGGCCTCGGACAAAATGTCACGGACAAAATGTCATGAGAAAATGTCATGGGGACAAAATGTCAGCGAAAAAATGTCCACTTGTACTTGTACTCGGAGGCCAGGTACCAACCTCAAAACTCGGAGTTTTTGGAATGCCTTGTACTTGTACTCGGAGGCCAGGTACTTGTACGCTTGAAGCATTTAAACATCTCTGTCCATAGTTTTTGCTCTTCTCGAGTGCATCGCCAAATCAGATAGGTAGGTACTCGTCACTCATCGAGGTTCGAAAATAAGTTTCAACTCGTTTCAAATTGCTGAACGAGCGCTCAGCAGCGTCAGTGAATAGACCTAAATCCCAATTCCACGAGTTAGGGTCAGTGTTTTATCCAGGCCTGTTAGGAGGGGAGACACCCCCCAACCTCAAAATCCCCCTCCAATCGCAGCATTAAAATTGTGTGCACTGAACTGTGCCTTTTCCTCTCCACCCAAGTCAATCCCCCCCGTCTGGATAAAACACTGGTTGGGGCCATTGAGTAGGCCTTGGGGTCAGTATTCTGAGAATGGATGAAAGGTGCTTGACACAGCAACGTTTTTTGACTTCGCCCAAAAATGTCGATGCCCCCCACCCCTATTCCGGAATTATGGGAACATCACTGTTCCAGAATAGAGGGTACCGTAATGGATACCGGTCAGCTTGGTCAGATACGGCTGGGGGAGCGTCATGAGCTGGCACTGAGGATCTTAAAAAATAGGATATCATCAGATTCGACAATTCGCACAACTTATCCCATTTTTTTATCGGCTTTGCATGAATTACTTCACCACCAGACTAGAACCAAATAGGGAGCCTGGTCCCCTGTGCCTTTTTTGGGCATTACACTTGTGCTACAACAGCAGTAAACTAACAACATAGTAGCGGGTACTTAAAAATCTGAAAAATTTTTAAGAGAGCATTTTTTCAGCCAAACTATCTGTAGTCTTCAAGTTTTGATTGGAAATTTTGAAATAACATTTACTTGATCAATGAATCTATGTTGAACTTCAATAAAACAAACACTGCCAAGCTATTAAATTGTAAATCATAAAACCTGAGCACATATAGCTGCTCTGCTTATAATATTTCATGAAAGAGAAAACAAAATGAATGATTACTATTGCTGTAATTATAACAATCAACTACTGTTGTGGTTAGCCTTCCAACGCTCGCCTACTTTGTACAGTGGCTGCCACAATTGACAAAGACTGATTTCATCTCCAAAAATCAATGTTATTATCTGCCATTCAGTGCAAATGCAGCAAATATGATGGCATATTCTAAAATGCAAAGTCAATTGCATGTACTTCAACGCATTAGAAATGGCAACAGAAAACACTCAACTTAAATAACATAATTAAAATTGCTACAGCATAAGGTCTGTCACACAGTGCATTTAACTGGAAACCAGGACGAATGACAAACATGGACATCATCAATTCCAATGCACAAGTCAATAATTATAAAGTTAATTATTACATCAATTCTCTTCATCGTTTGAAATTATTCCTAGCTGCACTACAAATTCTTGATGTCATCATGCACACATCAAATAAAGCAGATTTAATCTTCAATCTAAATAAATAAATAAACTATTATATTATCAGATTCTTAGTTTATTCCACTAAGTAACATCTACCAGTAAATTATATTCAAACGAAATCTTGTTTATCAGCTGAATCTGGCAGCCACAGCCATTTTTGAACAACCTTTTACTTATCTCTACTTTCTGGTGACAATTTACAGTAAAACCCCATTACATTGACTCAGATTAGATGGATCTCTGGCTGAGATTCAATTGGTACCTTAGGATCAAAGATGGATACACTTGTAGATCTCTTGAATTCTGTGGAAAACACAAGTTTGGCCTGCAGCCACATATGCAAGTGAGAAGTAGAATGAAGAAAAGGGATGAAAAGAAAATTAAGGCCTTTTAAATGAAAGGGCTTTATTATATTCCACAGAATTCAAAATTTCAGGAAAGCCTATCAAATATTAAATTGTGAGCAACACATTTTAAAAATGCCAATCAAATCAGTGAAATTAAATAAAGAGTTCTGAATTATAATCTGGCTGAAAGTCAGAATTGATATAAATAATCTGACATCTTTTGTCACTTTATGGTTCCAGTCGCTTCGGATCGCGTGGAAACATGGACGCTTTCCTGATGTTATCCAGACCAAGATAAAGCATTGTTACTCGTTCCAAACCAATACCTCCTCCAGCGTGAGGAGGAGCACCATAACGAAATGCATCAACATACGCCTTGATCTTTTCCAGGTCTACACAATACACCAAAAGCAAAATAATAAAATCAATGCAGAAAAAACTTTCACATTTCCACAACATAAACACCGAGGGTTCAGCACTAACCGTAATCAGTTCCATCAAAATGACCTGTACACATTACAAATGCACATCAACTATACATGATAACCAAAGATCATTGCACTAAACTGGCATAAATAATTCAAAAGTATTACTACATAAGGGTTCATCCATATGGTACATACACAAAAAGGCATATTTTCAACCCCCCCGTTTGCACACCGTACATATGCAGAATCTAAATCCAACCCCACTTCCCCCTCAGTGCATACGTACTATATGGATGGACCCTAAACAAGCAGTTGTAGTATAGTTGAAATGGCTATGACACATACAGCATTTAAAAAGAAGCATATGAATCCATGAAATAGTATGGATCAAATTCATTTTATTTAATAATTATATGGTAATTGCAAGTATTACAAGGAAGGAACAAGACTACAAATAACAGGTCTGAACAAAATAATAATTAGCACATGCAATTTCATTTATAAATAACTGGACGTGGTGATTCTGTTTAATGCAATGCAATGCAAATGCTGGATGCATACAGAGAGCCCATCACTACAGCAAACACTAAGCACTGATGCACACACACAGAGAGATTAATTATTTTACATTTTAACAAACGTCTCTATGAAAACAAATTAAATCTGCTCACCGACACCGTGATGCTTAGCACGCTCGCACAAAAAGTCAGGATCGTGCACCCGCTGAGCTCCAGACAGAATCTCTTCACCTCTCATAAACATATCATAAGAGTTGGAATACATCTGGAATCACATCAAAGCAACAGTTAACTCTTTGGCATCCAAGTTGTTTTTGTCGCAGAACATACCCATCAACAGTTTCGTGCCATTATTTCATGGTTCGAGGATTCATGTGTTCAAGGGCTTTGAGGAGTCTCAGGACAATATAGAAATATGAAATAAAAAGTGTCTCTGAATTCAAATATTGATAGTAGCATGAGAAACCATCCAGTTGGAACAATGTTTTGGAAGTTATATATATTCCTGGGCACCCCTAATAAGAGAAGCCTAATTCACACTATTCATACAAGACAAAAGAAGTGGATAGGACATGTTCTGAGAGAAGAATCAAACCTACCTAGAGAAGTACTAGAAGGAAAGATGAATGGGAAAGCACAGAAAGGGCGACCAAGAACATCGATGCTGGAGTGGATGTTCGACACTGCGGAAAAAAACAAGTATTCAGCCCTGAAGATAAAAGCTCAAGATAGAGAGGAGTGGCGACGATGGAGTATGGAACCTGTCTTTGGACAGAGCACCTGAAGAAGAAGACCCCTAATATACTTAAACTGATCTCTTTTATTAAACATTACAGACGTCTACTCCAAGTTCATATCCATCATCAAACTCAAACCTGACTGAAAATGCCATGTGTTTGTGGAGCAACAATAAGAAACAGAAAAAGGCAAAAGATTACTCACTAGATTGCTGGGATCTGGCATCGTGTAGAATGGTCGCACTGCAAGAGGATATTTATCCATAATGTAGAAATCAGTGTCATACTACAAATTTAACAGAAAATCCAATGCAACTGAAAAAGCCCAGAATGAAACAATAATCATCGTCATATAATGTCACAAATAATAGAAATAAGCTACATTTACAAAAGTTCAATAACAAAAATTATTTAATCTAGGCATAATACATAATTATATGATAATGTATAAAAATTGTAAAACCTGTTGAAAAATAAGAAACAAAACTGCCCTCCTAAATAATTAAAAACTGTATTAAACAATGTGATTGTTATTATATCTCAAGTGTTTCAAAATCATCAAATATACCATTTCGAAATCTCAAATTCATAAATATCAGTTCTTTATTGAAAAGTTTCAATTTTTAAATGCAAAGAAATGCCTCATCAGCTACCTTTGCCTTCACAAGCCTTCCGAGCAATTTTTCATTTGGTGTACTCAGGTCCTCATCATCAGCCATTTCGATACCGTTTTCGCGCAACATTTTTACTCCCTCCGAAAACGACAAAACAAGACTGAAACAAAATTGAAATTCACAATGGTTGCATGTACAGCAAAGAAGCAGTTACAGAATATCACATATAAGCAGGCAGCACAAATTCCAGCAATCCTAATAAGCCTATTTTCTGCAGTATAGTTTCAACATACAACATGTATTCAATCGAGCCAGTTCCATTATTAATTAGAAACAAGTTTTACAAGCTGCTGTGAAAACTGTTGCACTCGCTTTTGCATCAATTCTCATTCTTCCTCATGACTTTTAGAGATATGCAATCAGTGTCCATCTAAAGACAATGCTTTGCATCAGATACACTCTGAACCAAGATAAAGAAATTCTACAACCATATCTAATCAATATCCAGCTTCACAACACACCACAACAATTATTTTGCAACCAGTTGATTAATTATAGAGATAATCTACATCTCTAGCATCATCTTTTTGACCAGTATGTTTTCCAATTCATTCTCCTACATTTCTATTTTAGCCAACTGCATCAGTTAGAATACAGACAATTCTATTCAACTATTGATCTCTTAATACTTACAGTATACTTTGCAAAATTCTGTGTAAGCAATATACAAATGTTCCATCCCATTTACTACAAATCTATGCATAAGATCTTGACTGAAAAATAATAACTCTAGTTCTCTTAGCTTCTCTGATACCAAGATGGAATTTGAACAGCATTTCCTCAGCTTTAGGTATTCTCATATGCTCAATTATATGAATATATTTTACACTCATGTGAGAGCAAGCTGAAATATCTGTAGCCATTACAACGCAGTGCTTAACCTCTTTAGAGATCAATATAAACATCCGTTTTTTTTAAACTCATTCCTTTCCTTCCTGCTTAATTTATTAAGTTTCACACTTTTATAACATGATTGATGAAATAAATAAATAAATATAGAAAAAAATATACTTGCCTAGGTTCTAGGAACTTAAATGGCTCAGAAGGATACTGCTTGTAAACAGTGGCAATTTCATCTGAAAACCTAAACCAATATTAAACACAATTATTCTTGAAAGGAAGAGAATTAACTGTAACATAAATCATAAAATACAGGAAAAATAAGGAACTAAACTTAAAAGGCATCATCACTAGTTGGATTACCTTCAACCTGACTTAAGGAAAACTAATGAATGAAAGATGAAGGAAATAAGAAACCCAAAACAAATTTCAACTACAAACCAGAGGGGAAAAGATCTAAAGGAAAACCAAAAAAGACAATAGATGGGCAGATTGGAAGAGGATCTGAACATAGCAGGGCAGACTCTCAACGGAAAAACTGACGGAAGACACCAAATGACCTTAGAAGAAATAGCAAAGGATAGAGAACTTTGGGAGAAATGTCATGGAGAAGTTGATAGCTGGACACAGCTGGAGGACGAAGACCTGACCTGAACGAATGAAGATGATCTTTGACCACGGTCAGTTTAGTTCATATAAAAGCCTAGTAACAAATTCGGCAACTGTGAATGAAATACAGCACCAAGAAAACGATCAAAGTGCACGATAATGCGAAAATATTTCTAACCTCTCTTCAAGACCTTTAAAAATCTGCACAAACAGATCTCCAATAACCTGTAGAACCTCATGGTAATGATACTGGAAAGCCATTTCCAAGTCAAGGCCTACAAACTCCGTCATATGGCGATGAGTGTTTGAGTCTTCTGCCCGGAACACTGCAAATCAAAGAATAAAGCTCAGCTTAAGGCATTTTCTAGAATAACCGAGGCAACTACAAGTCCACTGAAGGCATAAGTGATAACACTGTTTCATTGCCTCCGAGTATTTTATATAAAGAGCATCATATAAAGCGTCCATTACATTACATCCATTAAATATCAAAACCATAGTGGAACAAATTAGGATAGAAAAAATTTTTGATAAAAAATCTTAAATTTAAAAAAATTGTATTATAGCTTTTGGTAAACAGAATGACAGATTGTAATAAGGTAACTGAAACTCCCTCACCAGCACCAACAGTAAATACTTTGTCAAAATCGCCGCACACAGCCATCTGCTTATACAGCTGTGGGCTCTGGGCTAGGTAAGCACTCCGCTTGAAGTAAGTCACTTCAAAGACATTCGCTCCTCCCTCTGACGCAGCTGCAGAAATCATTTACCCCCACTCAATTTTATTTTCTGCATACAGTCATGAAACAGACTCTATATAAAAGTTAATCTGATTATGAAATTGCATTTAAGAAAATGAAGAATAATTGCAAGCCAAAAATTTCTGTTATAAACTAACATACTGCATATTAACAAGGAATGCTACCTTCTGTTTAAACCACAGGTAGCCTCAGGGGCAGTTCTAGCCAAATAAAAGTGAGGGGGCTACGTCCCAGGCTGAGACTGCAAAGCCAGAGGCACCCTAACTCACGGAAAAGTCAGAAAAAAGGTCAAAGGTGATTAGCTCCTAAAAATGGGTGACAAGCAAAAAAGTCATCAGTCTAATGAGTGTCATACTCTTCACCTGAAGTAATTTAATTGACCTGCAAAACAGATAACTGGCATCATAACTGGGGGGGAGAGCTAAAATCTTGGAAGCTACAGCCACATTGCTCCAACACAGAACCACCTCTGGGTAGCTTTTCTTATATAAGTTCAACCAAAAAAACTCTTACATGCTGATAAGATCAACCTGATCTAATTTCATGAGCATTACTTAAATAAAATCAAATCAAATGAAGGACCAAATAGAGAAAATTTTGCATTGCATCAGATTGGATGCCAAAGTAAACCAACCACAAATGATTTTTGGTGTATGAATCTCAACAAATCCCTTGTGTGTCAACGTATCACGGAAAAGTTGACAAACTCCAGCCTCAATGGTAAATAGTGCATAGTTGGTAACAGTTCTTAGGTCCAGAACTCGATTATCAAGTCTCGTGTCCAGGTTGACTTTTGCCAAATCCTAAATCAACCATGCAGTTAATTACTTTTTACCTTAAACAGCAAAATCTGCAAGCAATAAAAGACAATAAATGTCATATATATATATATATATATATATATATATATATATATATATATATATATATATATATATATATATATATAACACACACACACACACACACAAACATATATATATATCACACACACACACACACACACACACACACAAGCATATATACTATAATACAGATAGATTAATGAAAAAAATTGAAAAAACATACGTAGCCCTCAAACTAGTATAATAAACTGTTCATACCTCATCTGTAGCTGGTCTAGAAGCATCTTCTACTAGAAGAGGCAATCTTGGAGCAGATGCACTAATTACCCAGACCTGCCAAAAAGGAAGTAACTTCAACTTAAAATTTAGAGTTCTAACAGAAATTTCAGAAGTCACAGTCAAAATAACAACTACATTCTGCAATACAAATGGCAGTGATGGGCAAGATACTATTTTGAAAATAGTATTTCTATTTTGAAAATAAAAATACTATTTTATTTTGTATTTTAAAAATAATTTTAAAATTATTTTATTTCATTATTTTCAAAATAGTTTTAAGAAGTATTTGTGACCTTAACAGAAATACTTTTCCAAAATATTTTTTCAAAATAAAAAATTTAAGAATTTTATCTAAGTTTGTTGTCAATTTTGTAAGGCTAACAGACTTACATTGAAATACACATATGAAATGTTCAACAGTTCATAAAATTATGCTAACTTTTCGAGGAACTGATATTTACGGTTGGTTTTTAGTTTCTACTGGCCATAATGGACGATGGACTGTGTTGAATCTGCTGCTGTAGAAAACCTTAATACAATATTGTGATGCAAATGCAAGAAAATTTATTGACGTAAGGCAAAGTCTAAAAGTATTTTCCAAAAAGTATTTTGAAAATACTATTTTATTTTGTATTTTGCAAATACTTTTGTAAAGTATTTCATTTTGTTATTTTAAAAATACTTTTTAACTATTTTTTTTTCTATTTTGAAAATACTTTTGAAAAGTATTTTGCCCATCACTGACAAATGGTATAGTCCATCTGATTCAAATATTCAAACTCTTTATTGGGCAGTATGCACTGCCAAAATTAACATAACACAAAAAATATGCACTCTCCAAAGGACTATATTAATAGGATTATATTAGTACAGTCATTAAACTGTTTAACCATATTGCCCTGAGAAACCAAAAAAATTGGTTTGGCCCAGTGACAGATCTACAGGGGGCATGTGTCCCCAAACCCACCCCAAAAATTATGTTCACTACTTTCTTTTAAGCTAAGAAAGTTTTTTCTCTCTTTTTGATAATTTTTAATTAATTTTTTTACTGTTAAAGTACCTGAAAAAAATTTTTCTAAGTCTTTTGTTTACCTGTCTGACTATCAACACTTCTTCATGTATGTCTTAACAGATTCAGCGAAGTTCTACTGTATATTATTTAGTGATGTGAAGGGAATTTTTATTGTGTTTGTGTTTATTTTGTGTTTGAATTTGAAATTGAAATACACATATGAACTTCTTGAGAAAATTGTTGTTATAAAACTTTCAGTATGCCAAAGTGATGCATCACATTAAGTATGTGCATAATCACTGGGTGAGTATTACTGTGAAGCTAAAAAGTTCACCCATACTCATTGTTGCATTCAAGACAAGATGCTCAGGAAATCAACAAGATTTTGTGAAATTTGTAGAAGTCAGTTTGAATACTATGAAGAAATGTGAGAAGAGATGGGACTTTTTAAAATTAAGAAAATTATCTAGTATAGAAAGACAAAGGGAATATATAAGTAACTATGGTGTAGAAATGGTGCAATGAAAAATGAACATGCATAATAATAACACAACTGCTTAGGGCCACCATACACCAAACCATCAACATCATAGTAAAATTAGATCTAAATCTCATGAAGTGGTTTGAAAACTGCAACCTGAACCACTCAGGGCTAAACTGACCTGCAAACCTTACACAGTTTTCTCAAATATTGCAAGTAGTGTCTGTCACATACTGGAACAAAATGAAAATAATACCCAATTTAATACAAAACTCATTGCAAAATACAAATCAAAATCGACCAAACAAGACAGACCTGGGTGACGTGAAGCTCAACATCCTGCTGTGAACAGCTTTCAATTTTATTTCCAACCTTTTGCACTACTCCTTCTACATCAATGATTGACTCTTTTGTAATCCTTTGACAATTTACAAACAATTCAATGTTGTGATGCTGCATAAGGATAATCAGTTAGCTTCTAAGATTCACAAAATGGCATTAATGTCAGTATAAAAATGCTAATAACAACAACATCCCAAACACACGATTCCAGGTTATTTTAAAATATTTTTCTCACAATATATTATTCCGTTAAATATCCCTTTAGCTGCCAAGAAATAATAATCATCCACACCACGAAGAAACTAAAAGCACACTTATTTAACATCTCGTTCGTGTGTGAAATGTAAAGCGCTCTTGACTTTAGTTTTTTTGCTTTGATTACTGTGCTGTATAAATTGTCTGTCTAACTAATTAACCAGGCATTTCAAGCTTGCTGCTGGCAATGCATCAGAAAATTCCGGCAGTATGGCATCAGCAATATTTTCATTATGCAAGAAAACTCGGCACAGAGTGTCTAAGCAGCATATATAAATTTCATTTCAAAATCAATTGAATGCTGAACTGAAACTGCTTTACAACCAAATCTTTAATTGAAAATGAAGAGTATCATAACATACGCTGAGACAAACTTCAGCATCTGTTTACTGACATTTTCACCAACAAATACCAAAGCCTGGACAGTGAAGCGTTGGTACCTCAGGACAAAGAAGCATTGCTTTCCTAAAAGAACACATCATCATTATAACCAGTTTTATTCAACATAATGTCAGAGTGATTTTTTTATTAAACAGTACCACAACTATTAAAAAATACCATACTCAATAAATTGTAACTAAGCATAACATCATGATTCTCATTTCCTGCTATTTATTTATTTGTTATGCATTTGCACAGCTTCTACACAAAGAGTAAACAAAAACTAATTTCAACTAAAAACACACTATGCAAAGAAATGTACACAAAAATGATAAAATAATAATAAAACCTAGAGGAACAAATACCAACATCAAAACTAAATAATTCTATCCTGAATTAAAATTGACTCCTCAAAAATGATTGCCTGAAATACTTCTTCACAGGACAATTGATTCTTATAAGTTTTGTAAAAAGCTGCTGGGAATCCTCACGCCACTGGTCATATTCAAAATACATAAAAGATAATGATCAAAAAGCAATTCAGTAACTCACCAACTGTTCTACTGGTGTAAAGTCTTCCTCTAACCCAAACTTTTTGTCCAGCAATGCTTGGAGTGAGGTCCTTCAGTGGAACCAAAGACCGGTCTGGTTTATCCTTCGACTGTATCAGAGGAAAGTTCCCATAAAGGCCAACTGAGCAATCATCTTTGGCATCGCCAGTGGCCTCAGTCACTGCCTGATCTTGACGTTGTTGCTTCTTTGCTGCCTTTTCAGCCTCCTTCTGCTGCTTTTTTAAGCCCTTCTTTGATGTCGGTTTGCCATCCTGACTGCAAAATCAAAAAAATAGAACCATACTTACATGGGAAAAAATTGATCGATAGTAACATGGAGATATTAATACTAATGCCCTTTCAGGTTTAAGGAAATTTAGTCCAAACTTTAGAGATCACTGCACATGCCTAATTAATTTAACATTAACAGAATATAACAATCGATAATGAGATTTTATAGACTGAATGCATATAATAAATCAGTTCACAGCTGCTATGTCTGTGGAACATGATTTATAACAAGTTCTGAACGAAATGACTCGTTCATTTCGCAAAATTGATGAAAATCACGGTAATTCAAGGCATTTTTAAAAATTCACGGAATTCACAGCAAACGACAAAAAATCAATGAATTCACGGCTTCCGTGACTTCGTGAATTTTAACTGACCCTATGCATCACCCTCAACCACGCCACACGTGTCAGATTACTGGCCACACCGATAACGTTTTGATATAACCAAAAACAAATCAGACCCTCGATTTTCGTCAAGTAAGCCCAAATCTTTTAAAATTACCCGTTAACGTCGGTTTTGTTCTCGCTGTCGCTCATTTTTGCACGGCTTCACGCCAATCTCCTGCAATAGTTTCTTAATTCTTATCGCAGAACGAAGTTCGCCAACTTCGTCTATGGTAGTAAGTGAGTAAGTAGGCAATACGGATACCTTTCATTGCAGATTTATCAAATTATTATCAGTAAGAGTACTTCGGATTCAACAGCAATCGAATGATTTTTAGAATATTCAAAATTATGTGTATTCTGTAGCATTTACAAAACAATTTAGACATATCCTCATGGTTTGTTACAGTGCAAAAGTTTTTTTAGTGTTCCCAATGGGCTCAACAAGCAAATCAAGTGCAGGCCTAGTATCAGACATCTTAGCTGGTATTTTTGGTTGTCGGACATTTTTAGTGCTTTGCTTCCACGTACAAAAATGTTGCACTCTCCTGGAAAAATTTCTGCCGACGTCCATGCTGAAGAAGAACTGGGGTTTACATTATATTTTATAAACTTGACAGAACTTGAAGCCAATATTATTGTCCTACTGGTGCCTTGATAGCTCATTCAGTAGAATGTCAGCCTGAGCAGCTTCATCTTATGAGCTGCCAATTTGGTTTTGATCCACGAGTTTATCGTCTGGTCTCATAATCCATAACAATACTTTGCTGCGACTGCCTACCTGGATCTACAACCATGACCACCACGGACGACGGATTATGGATTTTACCCAGACAGATTGAGCGCCCGTGAATAAGTTGGTGCACTGCGCCAAGCTTTTGGGCAGCACTATAGAAATTTCGTTTTTGACTTACTTACTCAAATGCAAATACACAACTTACATTTTAAAGCCATGTATTTGAATTTCATCTAAAATAAAATAATTAGAACTGGTACTGATTAAAATTTTTTTGATCGGAAAATTTGTAATCAATTAATTTAGATTAATAACTACAGCTTTTAGCTGATTTGCTTGCATTGAAACTCTGCATATGTATGTCGACTTTGCTATCTGCATAGCTTAAAAACAAAATTAAAATGCTTACACAACTCTCCCCTTAAGTGCTTAATTGTAAAATTGCTTTAGTATTAAAAAATAAGTATTCAAAATACTTTTAAAACTCTAAAAATTAAGTGAAGAAAGAAAATTTAATCAATAAAAAAATTTTAACGAGTAATCAATTAATCGTTAATATCCACAGCCCTAAAAATAATGCATTCCTGTTACTGACAATTTGCATTTTGTGTAGTGAGGAAGTGACCATCATGTTGTGACAGCTGATAGGTAGACCTAAATTTACAACTAGCCAATGCTAAACTGAAAGTTGGATCACTGATTGATTAGGTTACAAAAATCTCATCTAAAGGATTATTATTCTACTAAGTTAGTCGAGCTTTAAAAATGCAATGCCAAAGTGACATAATTTTTGAACATTTATTTTCAAAGAAAAATATGTACAATTATTGTTAATATAAACAGCACTCTGTTTTTATAAAGAAGACTGTCGTGGTTAAACTTCACAAAATAAGCAGTTTCAGAAATGTTTTAGTATCTGAATCATAAAATGTCAATTAAAGAAACTTCAACAAGTCATTGCAAAAGAAGATAATTTCTAAGCATGAATTTGTGCCCCATAGAAGAGATAAGTTCAGATTTTTACAAAAGTTAAAAATTTTTTGCAGAATATGAGGTTATTTTATATAAAAATATTTTGTTGTCTTTAAATGATTGCAGTCAATATAAAATTAAGTAAATATTTCAAAACAGCAATAAAATAAGTTTAACAATTCATAAAACAAATCTGGCAGCATAGGAAATAACAAATGTGACTACCAAAATTCACAATGGCTGTCAATTATTTTTAAACAATGTCCTAATGCCACACGTAAAAAAATATTTTCTCAGCATTTGGTATATATGATAGGAGGCTTCAAATAGCTCAGGGATTTTTCTCTTTGTCGATGTCTACATCTGATTTTGACCCAAAAATTGAAGTCATCTGTTCTTCATAGTAATTAATGTTTCGCTTCATGATATCCATACAAGGTCCCATTAATCTCTCAAATGCTGCGATATCCAAAACTACAATTACAGAATATAACACAGTCTAATATAAAGTACATAACATGGAAATTTCAATATATAATGTTGATGCGCACAGTTTGTACCATTAAATTAATTATAGATGAGAAACTATGAAGATTATAGAAAGACAGATTTTATTAACCCCTTAACTGGGCAACTATTTGTAACTCAATGTAAAATGAACGAGCGTTACTCGGGGCGCCCAGTTAAGGGGTTAATTTGAGCTTCAGTATCATTAAATTTGTCATAATGCAGTGCTCAACATTTTTTAGAACATTTGGTTTAAACTTCTAGCATGTTCAAATTATAGAATTATAATAGATGAAGTAGCAAAATATAAAACCTGTTAGTTTCCTATAAAGATAATAATTGCTCTGACTTTATTTCCGAAGACTTGCTACTGATTTCTCACACAAATAATAATTATTAATGAAATGGAAATGTACGTAACCTGCACATTTTGTTGCGCCAACAGCGAATGCAGAAGCAGCCCGGGGCTTATGTGTCACAAGAGCCAATTCTAATCGAAAACACTTTATTGTTAGTATTCAGCAGTTCATTGGCAATTAATCTGTTGCTAAACTGTGCTCATCCTTAATTAGTTTAGCATTTACAATGAAGGGGCACACTGTGGAGTAGTGTTATGCAGTGGCGTAACTAGGGGGGGGCGGCACTTTGTTGACAGCCCCGAGCCCCGGGCGGGGGCCCCCGAAGAGGGGTCTAAGCTAGGGTTAGGTTAACTAACCTAACTCTAACCCTAGAAATGATGTGCTGACGACCTTCTTTTTTTTGCTCGTCAGGATGAAAAAGGAGGCGATAACGTTTTTTTGCTCGTCAGGATGAAAAAGGAGGCGATAACGTTTTTTTTCTGCTCGTCAGCTCGAAACTCTGGGGCCCCCATGGCAAAGATGCCCCCGGGCCCCTAAAAGTCACGCTATGCCACTGGTGTTACGATTCCAGGCATGCAATCGGAGGACATTTGGTTTGAATCTGACCCTAGCCACTGCATAGCAACCTTGCAATAGTTGTTCATCCCTATATGCCTGTCAAATGGGAAACCACCTCACATCTCTCATCCCCAGATGGTGATATGTCAAATGGACCTGCTTTGAGGTAGTGAAAACATCATCATCATCATCATCATCATCATCATCACCATCACCACCACAACAACAGGTAGTCAACTAAATTCTAACTGTACTATGAATTGTGTAAATTATTATGTTCAGATATGGACTAGGACCTTGCTTACCTCCAAAAAATCCTCCTTTGTTAATCTCAGTAAGCTCTTTGTCCTCCTCGCCTTCCTAAATATTTGCAAACATTTAAAATATTTCCAGTCTTAACTAGTCAGTCAGTGTCTACTATTAATTACTAATAAATTGGCATTTTCTTATTTTCAAAATATTATTGAGTTTAGTCACAATCAGAATTTGCTGAACTTACATCGTTTTCAGCTTTGCTAAGCAATGACATCATCAACAAGATTTAGACAAGACCTATATTGTCTGTGTTAACAGGTTTTCAGTCACTATTAATTATACAGAGGATTATTTCACAGGCAGGTTCATTCTTTCCAAAAGGTAATACCCTCACATTAGCCACAGACTCACTCTTTCCAGCATGTCATCCCCCCCCCCCAAAAAAAAAGAAAATTACACCATCGATCTCTTTGAGTCCTCCTGTACCAGCTCATATGTAAAAAAACTACAAATGGAATTGCTTAGCCTATTCACACCAAACGTTTTGGTGTCATCCCCTTGTGATGTTGTAATTGGTGTCACCTGGTAGTAGTACTAGTAGTAGTAGTAGTAGTAGTAGTAGTAGTAGTAGTAGTAGTAGTAGTAGTAGTTTATATGACACGTTCTCATTAGGACGCTGAAGTTACCTAGCACTGAGAATATAGCTTGGTGCCTGGATGGGTGAGGGTCCTTGCATCAAGTCTAGGTGCCAGAGACCAACTCAACCGCTTAGGTGTAGATAAATGAAATTAATATGAGTAGTAGTGTGATCCTGTGGAGGCAAAGAATGTAAACTCTGGCCTGAAGCAAGCAATGGCAAACTAACAGGTCTAAGCTTAAATCCTTCCTTTTTCTAAAATCATATCCTCCATAGCTGTAACAACCTAGCCTCACTGCCCTTTGGATGTTGACTATTGCCTGGCTGATAATATACCTTCCCCATAGCTATTTTAAGAGAGGGCCTAAGAATAAGCAGCTACTGTTGTGCTGCTTTCCAAGGCACTATAGAAATCCACGAGATTTTACTTTACTTGCTTTAAACTGGGTTAATGGAGCAAATCACTTCTTCTAAGCCAGATCAGATCTGGACACAGCACTGAAAAGTGAGTATGAGATGACCTTTGCTATTGCAGGAGGCTAAAGTTTTGATTGATTAAGAATTTCATTTAAAGACGAAGCATTTTTACTATATACTGTAACTTACGAAACTATGTGCAGTGATTTTCACTTTGCCATCTTCAACAAAATACATGCAGTCGGCTGCATCACCCTGGCATTCATACACCACAAGTCATAATTATAAAACAGCAGAAAAATACAACCTACAACATGATACAGAGAAGTTTAAAGCCATGATGCTTACATCCACACATAGTGACTATGTTGTACTACTCCATTAGCTGATATAATTAATTGTGATTATGTAATGATGAGCCTAACATGACTTCATAGCAAACTGTCTTGAAACTTTTACAGTCATAAAATGCTCATGGAGATAAGCAATGAAATTTGTCTACCACTCAAACTGAATGCACAGTACCTGTTTAATTATGCAATCTCCATCTTTGAAATACCTTGTTGCCAATGCATCAGCGACATTCATTCTTTCATATTGCTGTTTCAGAAATCACAATTGTACTAGCAACACTCAGGGGCATAGCAACGGGGGGAGGGTATATCGGTATATATACCCCACAAAAATCAGACTACCTTAAAATTTTCAATGTTTTTTAAGATTTTCAAAGTTTTTTAAGACTTATGCCCCCAATCACATTATAACCCCCAAATCAAATTCCTGGCTATGCCCCTGGCAACACCCACTTTAAAAACTCATTTTGACTACAGCATTCCAGGTGCTGACTATGGATAGTATAAAGGAACTTCAAGATGCCATCGAGATGACATATTACCATAATTGGTGTCCCGTCAGTTCCTGGACCGTCAGTTCCTGGACCATTAGTTACTGGACTGTTCCTATTGTTCTATCTTTTAAGTGTATGCAAAATGAGACTTTAACTGCGATTTGAGATTTAAGTTCAAAACTTGTACTGTGTAAGTTCAATCAGCGACTTTGAGGTTTATGGTTTCAATTTGAGATTTACCTCAAGCATTTTACACAATTCTTAACACACACTTCATGAACAATGCATAAATGAAATAAACCTCAATAAATAAGTAAGTAAAGACTACTAACATTAAGAAATTTAAGCATCGGCACACTTTCAAGTAGCGTCTCATACATTTTTCGTCTGTTGTAAGCATTCCTCAAGACAATCCTCCGAAACACTGCACGATCCTAAAAGTCAAAAACAAACATTACGAAACCAAAAACAGTCAACACTTGATCATAGTTCACAAAATATAACAGTTTGAATAGTGTACAATGTACATTGTATATACATAAAAGAAGTGTAAAACATCAGGAATAAATATCCATAAATTCAAACATTCTATTTAAGCAATGGTACATGTTTCCCAGCCAATTGGAGAAGATTACAACAATTACCAGTAAGTCTGTGCAAACACTGTACAAAATTTTCAATAGACATAGGCAGCTACTTTAAAAGTTTTCTTCTGGTATTTCAGAATCAATTGAAGAACAAAATCAAGGCAACTCCTAGCACCCGGCTTCTAAATAACCAACTCCATGACTGTCACAGCATCTTCAAAAGATAAAGAGCATATTTATAAGTTAACTTGTGACATCGCATTAGAACCCTTAGCCATGGAATTTTCACCACAACAATCACAGCTGACGGAAGCCGCCACAAATTTGATGGAAATGCTGCACAACACCAACAGCTTGCTAAAATAATTAACGGGAATCAGATTCGCTGATTCAGCTAAAACACAAGGAGCCAGGTAGACATTCTATGGCATACAGGTAAGCCTGCTGAATTTTATCCCATCCAGTCTATAAAGTGACTGATGTGCAGTTTATAAAGTGACTGATGTGGCTGTGTGGAGTCATACTATGCCATCTCTTCCTTCAAGATCTGCTATGGCAAAGACTGAACAGACAAAATCCCATTCCACATACAATCTTACAATCTATGTTATAATGTTATTCTTACATCCACAAGAAGCAATGAGAAGAATTACCAGTACCAAATTTTTTCACATGGTATAAAATCAATATATTGATCTCAGTCCTGCACTGATCAAAGTGTCAATGTAAAATTTTAAAATATTTAATCTGTCAGTTTGACAAAATTTTAAGTGAGAACTAAACATCTTACCATGGCCCATAGTGTTCCATTGGTTGTAGCTACTATAGTGGCAGCTCGCGGCTGATTATACATCAGAGCAAGTTCTCCAAAGCTGCCACTGTCATTGTACTCACCGTACTTGTTCCCACCAACAAAAATGTCATACGATCCGCTGTTTAAAGCATTGAATAGCTGTTTAATCTTTCTATGGCTGCCAAAATTACATGCCAAAATATGCAAACAATTTGACAGAATCATATTATGACCAAGTGATAGAAAAATGTTTGAAATCTGTGAAAATCCATTTGCAAATACTGGGTTGCAATATACAGTTGGGCTCTGTTATAACATTCTCCTGGGGACCACAAAAACAGAAAATGGGTTGCAATAAAAATGCTATCAGAGCCACATGTACACATAATAGCAAACCTGTACATCTGGGTTATACGGAATGCTGTATGACAAGTCAACATATTCAAAGGTCAAATGCATGTAATTTGAAGACTGTTGGACACTTAAAGCAGCAGATGACTAATGAAATCTATTTTAATATCACTTACCTGTCAATTACATAAAAATTGTCACCATCAGCACCTTCAACAATGACATCCTCACCTGGCACAACCTGTCATTAAACAGGTGAACATAATTATTTAGTCTATAATTAAAAGTTAGAAGCTGCAAAACATCCTGTTCATCTGCAAACAAATAAAAATCAACAAACCAGTCAGCCAGCCAGCCAACCATTTAGCAAATATCATTGGCTGTTTCATAAATTCCATTTCAGATACACAAGTTTAAACAATAGCCATATATTAAAATAAAAGGAGGAGCAGAAGGAGAGAACTGATGAGTGCACATGGGCATATTTTCATAATGATTCATGTTATGGCAAATTCTAATTAGCATTTCACAGTAGGACTTCTGCTTACGACTAAAATTACAGATGGATGAATTATTAAGAACCCCTTAAGCAAACTTAAATGGTAAATGGGTGCTGAGTGCAAAGGCCATGCATGACAAGTTGAAAATGGACTTCTTTCTTCTTTCTTTCTTTCTTTTCTTTCCTTCCATCATCAGGTTGGATGATGGGTCTGAATGAGTTCCTTCCACTTTCTGTTCTGTCTCTTGCTGCCCTGGTCATTTGGATGAAGTTCATTTGCATTTCTCATAATATGGACTAGAACAGGTTTAGTTCAGAGCAGATCGTTTCGACACCATCAGTTCGACCCTGCTCAGTTCAAGGCCGGTTCAGTTCAATGCCTTATTTTTGTTTGTTAATCATTGAACTGTAGCCTATATGATACTTGGTAGAGGTAAAGGTAAAGGTAGGTCCCATACTCGAGGAGGAGTCCGGGCGTTGGGTTCCGGCGCTTGTCTCCAGTCTAGCCAATCAGCAACATAGGTGGTATAATCCATTAATCTGGGGTAGGCTGCCATTACTTTTCCCAGACCCACATTTTACCTCACTAGAGAGATTACGTCAATTGTGTAACGAAGATGGATGATGCCATACACTGTAGGTGTGTGGACTGATGAAAAGCTTTATATTCCGGACTGTAATCAGATAACTGAAGACAATGATAGCTGACCGGTAGTGAAAGCTGCTGGCAGAATCCGATAGGTTAATATTTTTGCAAATATAAAGCCTTTCATAAATCAATCACAATACCTATTTGCACCATCTGACATCTTTAAATAATAGTCATAGGCCTACAATTAATAAACACTACTTAGACACAATACATGTAATTTGTCACAAACAAAAATAAACTGGCATCAACTGAACGAACTGAACCTGGTTGAACCGACAGTGTGGAACAGAACCACATTTAAATGATATGTATCCAATTTAGTTGCTAACTGAAAAGCATGAAGACAGTAGAAACACACCTTTCTTTCAAACATTGCATCGACAACCTCCTTCATCTGCTCCTGAACAAAGAAATTAATCATCAGAAAGCTGAATGGGCTACACAAAAGAGGAAGTAACAGAACCATCCCTCAGAAATAAATAAAACCATAAGTTATCATACTAAATGTTTCTCATATTTCTCAGAAACTAAGTATGGTTAGTCTATCTCTTCTGCAATGAGTTCATGATCAAAATGAAGCTTTTAAACAAGAAAACATAATGTCTAGAAACACAAAAATGTTTAGCAGCATTGTAAAAAAACAAAATGGTTTCAGCAACTTATGTTATAATATAATTTATATTTTTAATTAAAAATATAAATTCAAACAAATTGCACACCATTCCACAGCAATTCACAAACATCTGAATATCACTGATAAGACAATTTAAAAAAATTTTTAGTCTAAAGCTGGATCACAACTTAAATTACAAAAAAACTGCAGACAAGGAAGTCCCCCAGCTGCTCATTCAGTGGCATAACAGCAACATGGCCCACAATACGGCCCACATGGCTCAAAGGCAAGGATTTACAAGTAAAACTGAGCCATGGGCCTTGTTTATCAGTGTTCTGTTCCTGCTCTGCCATTCAAACATTTGACCACTATCCTCTTCATTATATCAACACTTAAACCAAGATTTTCAATTTGTTGAATCAAACAGAAGAAAACTCAAATCTGAATCTGAATCATAAGTTCTCTAACTATAATTGTTAACCATGATCAAGATTTTTCAAGATATGTAGGGCTTCAATTCTGCCCATTGCCACAATTTGAAGATGTCAACTTTACTATCTGGAATAATATAAGACACTTTCATCTGGCACTAGAAAAAAACTTACCGGGTCAAGAGATCTGAAAAGTAATATTGGTACAACAGCTTCTGTTAACCTCATCCTCTGTTCATCACTTTTTGGATGCACAACCTAAGTTAGTAAGCAAGCAAACGAAATAGCCTATACACACACGAGTACGGTACTTTGCGTTAAAATAAATATGCAGACTGAAGCAAATTTTATTACAAATTCTGTCTATTTAACATTTTAAAACAGTTTTCAAAGAGAATAATACCTAGTGCATGAACAATGTCCTTAGTGATTTGGTTAGTCTGTAGCCATACCAAGAAAAATTCTCAAAGAAATGCACATGGCATAAGCAAAAGATTCACTGTCATGACCATATAGATATATAGTAGAATGCTGTATATCAACTGCAATCAAATGCCAAAATAACAGAAAAGGATCATGGAAATCTAATTACCGTACATAGAAACTTTGTTATCTTTTAAACTCACTTAACTTTGTTCATGTTTTGTATAATTGAATTAAAATCTGATAGGCAGTTTGATTACCTTACCTTTGTTACTGGTTCCTTATCAGCTTCTGGATCATATCTTTCAGAAGCCACTGAAAGCACAGAAGAATTTCAAATTTAATTCATGTTCCTTCAGGTTCTAAAATCAAAATTCAGATTCACATTAATTATCACAGATTTCATTCTTGCGCTCGTACTTGAAATGGCAAGATAAATTACTGCTAACTGCAAAATTGCTTTAACGGTCACAATTGCCAAAGATGTGATATTTCTCTGCCCTGCCAAATTTTCACCTATAGTAAAATAACCGGTAATACCAAAGTAGAAGATCAATGCAAAAATAATAAGAAAATACACTTTGGGTCACAAACTGTTTTGAGATGGCTTTTATGCAAAAATATGGGGCTCTCCATAACCATCAAAATCATTCCGTCTTGCTATTATAACTGTTGAATGGTTTTTAAAATACTGAATTTGAGTCCAACAAACAAACAAAGCTTTAATTGTGTCAACGTTCTTAATTTGCAAGAAAGCAGAACATATCTTCAATTGTGTTTGCATCAGGGGCATAGTGATGGGGGGGGGGGGGATAAATCGGTATATATACCCTCCAAATCAGTCTACCTTAAAGATTTTTTCTGTGATTTATATGTAGTTATATGTGGTATATGTGGTCTATAGTTAAGATTTATATCCCCCCAAATATTTATACCTCCCCCCAAATCAAATTCCTGGCTACTCCCCTGGTTTGCATTAATTTTCTAACTAAGGATTGACATTCTTACCAGACTTTCTTCGTTGAAACTGCGGCTTTGGTCGTGGAGTAGCTATCATAGAAAAGAAAAACATTGTTTTAGATTACATATTATTTATTTACCAAAATATGGAAAAAGAGCAGAATATTGCTTCCAACAAAAATATGACTATTGGAAGGCCTTGGTTTGACCAATAGCTATAGCAACATACACAGAGGCGGATCTAGGGTATTCGGCGCCGGGGACAAAGTACGTTGGCGCCCCTAACAACTGACAAGCAAAAAAGGTCCTCACATCGTTTTCGGCGCCCCTCAACTCTCTCTTCATATAGTGCTGACGAGCAAAAAAAGGTCCTTGCAAGTGTTTCTTCTACTTTATTGTGCATTTCACTTATCCAAATATCCAATTTTGGTGCCCCCTCACCTGGCGCCCGGGGACATGTGTACCCCCCCTGCCCTCCCCTAGATCCGCCTCTGAACATACAGTATAGCTGCAAGAGCTGGACACTGGCAAAAAAAGAAGAAACTCGCATAGAAGCTTTCAAGATGAAAAGATTAAGAACAATACTTAGAGTGCCTCAAGTGGACAACGAAGAAGATCAACAAATGGGTAATGAAAAAAGCAGAATACAGAAAATCCTTTTGAATAACGTCAAAAGAAGAAAACTGACATACTATGAACATGTGGCAAGAAAGCGGGGGGATTGTCTAGAGAAGGAAACCGTGCAAGGCACAATTCCAGGAGCATGAGCTCAAAGAAGAGTGGTTTTCAGGATAGTCTAGCCTCCTAAACCACTTAAAATCACAGACCAAGGATAGTCTCTTACAACATACCAGGCCGGAGGGCTTACAACATACCAACGTGAGGGCAACAATGGCAACAATGGAATAGTCCACAGCACAACCAATCCTCAAAGCGAGAAAGGTTAAAGAAGAAGAAGCTATTTATGCATTATTACAATTCCATGTGTCAAACATGAAGTCAATCATAAAAACTAATAAAGTTTCATCATACATCAGTATCATCAGCAGTGTGTGAGAGCATGCCAGCACTGTGCTAATGAGTTAATCATTTGGCACTGCATGCGCATTTGCTTTTGACTAAGAAATTCTGCTGTTTTACTCACATGGGGTTAGTTCTCTCAGCTCATCTTCGACAGGTGGTTTATCCTTCACTCCAAAAGCTGTCTGCTTTTTCGGTTTTCCAGTTTTGTTGTCTGTTTGTGGTGCGCTGTCTTTCTGCGGTGCGTCCTTTGACTGTTTTTGCAGCATTTTGTTAAAATACTCTGAAGCAAAGCTTATTAAATCTTTAGGCCTCGATCGAAGAACAGCGATAGTGAATTCCTGCAGCAAGTCACTCAGTCCCTCCGGAACTTCCATACCCGATTCCTATGTTTCATAACAAATAGCAGGTAAAAACTGTTCATTCAGCCGATAAAATGTTTATACTGCTGATATGCCCAAACCTTCATGAACAAGTGTAACCAGCATGCATGCCTGGTATTTCAGCAGGCTTAAGTGATCACTCAAGTGGTCACTTTGTATGTTCCCAACTTTAAAACCACATAAAAATGCTGTCAGTGAAATGGAACGATGGATCTTTCTCCTGCTGCAAATGTGAACATAGATTTAAGTATAGCATTGCAATTCAGTTGAAAGTGAAGTCATTAAGGTTGTACTGATATTGCAATAAATCCAGTCATGCATTGGATGCACTAGAACAACCAGCTGCTTCCTTCACCTGTGAATTATTACCATGGAAAAGCATACACCAAGACAATACACTATGACAAAACAAGTGGACTGAAAAAATTGAGTGCCAACTAATAAGCACATCAAAGGTAAAATATCAATCACATTAGTGCTGCTGATACTGATTCAGGAAATGTACATACATGGCATTGTGCAAAAATCAAAATAACCAAAGAAACAGGAATACTACACCAGGTCACATAATGATTATGCAGATATAATCAGACATATTCACGTCCTTGTGATCATTATTGTCACATTGATCAAAAGTAGGGCTGGGTTTGGGGGAAAAGAGCAGCCATCTGTTGACCCAATTTCAATGTAGATCTGGCATATTTTACAATTCAAGAAATTTGTAGGCCCTAAAATTCCCTTGTCGACTTATAAGTGGGTCATAGCAAACTACTTAATTTTTGACAAAAAAATGAGGTTGGCCTATCTGTGAGATGGACCTGTCTACGACTACAAGTATATATGCTAGTTACAACTATTCATGTCTAAATTTCACAGTTCACACAAATACGTTGTAGTTTCAAACTTTAGTACTGATTCTATTCTATAATTAATATAATATGACAAAGGCACATATAACAATGCCAAAATTCTTGTTATGTAACAAGTAGATGATCCCTAGATGATGTCAAACATTGTTGAAATGGCTCAGGATGATCACACCTTTATTGCATTTTACTGAAACCCGTGCAAAAGAATCTGGTATAAGTCCAAGAAAGTATTTTTTAGTGCAATGGTTGTGGACAAATGGAACAGTTCGGACGAGGTGGGAGTGACAGTTGAAACGGTGAACGGGTTCAAAGGCTATCTCGGAAAACTAGGTAATTGAATGTGGAGGTTACTGCGGTGGTTTTCACACAGGCTTACTTAGCCTCCTAAACCAATTCAAATCACATCATCATCATTATTATTATGCTTAAATGGTTTATGCTGTTTGAGTTGGAATAAACTTCTGTAAAAAAGAATGGTAGACACAACCCGCAAAATAATTAAGGGCTTACTGTACACATTTAAATGCACCTATTTTAATCGTCAATAGTATGATTTAATCAGTTAAAAGTCACTCAATAGGACAGTCGGAAACAGTAATTATGGGCCAACGACAGCTTCTCAGCTGGATCTGAAAACGATCGACTATACGATCTCCCTAACCGCATCCTCTAATACATTTCCATACCGGTCAGAAGCAACGCAGAAGCCTTTAGACACAGAGAATTCCGCTGATTTTACTTGAAATGCGATGAATTACAAGTTTGCGAATAAACTCATCACATTCAATTATCCGCCATTTATTACAAACTACGTCAACTCAAATTACGAGAAATCTTTGGCGCTGCACTATTCATCAACGCTTATAATTACAGTAATAATGACGACGACGACGATGATATAATAATAATAATAATAATAATAATAATAATAATAATAATAATAATAATAATAATAATAATAATAATAATAATAATAATAATAAATAATTATTATTATTATTATTATTAATAATAATAATAATAATTTTATTATTGTCTAATAATAATATCATTTAAATTTAAATGAATTAGGCAGATTATTATTATTATTATTATTATTATTATTATTATTATTATTATTATTATTATTATTATTATTATTATAGAACAAAGAGCCAGCTGCACAACGCTTTAGCATCAGTCAGTAGGTCAGTTTTTAACACTCAGTACACTGTTGCTGACCACACTGATGATAAGATGTGGCCAGTTTATTATTGAGGGGGTTTTGGAAAAAAATTCAGTAAGGGGCTGTCCATTAATTACGTCAACAATTTTGGGAGGGGTTTAAAAAAGTTTGACAGTTGTTGACATGGTTGGGAGGCGGTCAAGAGAAGTTGACGTCAACAATTTCACTTTTTACAAATAATCAAAAAATAGGAAATTTTATGGAATACTATACTTATTGCAATGGAAAAAGCATGGCAAACACTCGATGAGAAAAAAATGGAAAAAATGGTCATCACCACAAAAATAATAAACTTGTTATTGGGACCTGTCATTGATCTGGGGGAGGGTCAAAAGTTTTTGACGTAATTATGGGGGGTTAAGTGAAAGTTGACAGTTGTTGACAAGGGATGGGGTCAAAAATTTTAGAAAAAAATTGCAAATTTTGACATAATTAATGGACAGCAAATTTTTGATATTTTTCAAATATTTTGCCTTGACTAAACGATTTCTTCTAGGCCTATGGCGCATCATGATATCATCAGCATCAGTGACGCATAGCCGGAGTGGCCGTTGCGATTGCTCTCCATAAAGTTCTGTCCTGAAGTGTCGACTGGCCGTGAGGTCCGTCACCCAAATACCAGTCTGTGAATTAGCCAGTGGCCACCGGCAGGCTGGACCCAGACCTGGAATGTCGGGGGTCACGCACATGTTTATGGACGTCTTGTCTGTAGTGGGGTGACCGCCTGTGAGCCCCGACATTCATGGTTTGATCCAAGCTCTACGTTATAAACAGTGCTTCGGTAGCTGTTAATCCACAGTCATCACAGATTTGAAGAAGCCAGGTGGTTGGCATAGGCGGATTTAGAGTTTAATATTTGGGTAGGCTAGCATGGGGTCTGGGGTGCCGTCCAGCACGCGTGCCATCCAGCACGCGACAGACCTGGTGTTGATGAAAAAACAATTTTTTGTTTTGGTGGAGATTAGTTGGATGAGAAAAAAAGCTACCTAGCCTTAATAAAATCCGCCTATGGTGGTTGGTGGTCTTCCTCGAGGTCTAGGCCCAATGCCAATTATCAAGGGCATCTGTGACACCATATCAGACGGATGCAGCTAGGCGGAGTGCGGCAGAGGCAGGTACTTCTTCGATCGGAATTAGCCAGGTGGTTGCTATAGGCGGATTTAGAGTTTAATATTTGGGTAGGCTACAGGCCCGTGCCATCTAGCACGCGAAAGACCTGGTGTTGATGGAAAAACAATTTTTGTTTTGGTGGGATTAGCAGGGTAGCAGCTGCACTAGGCCCAAAAATTAGGGGTGGCACCCTGAAAGAAGATGGGCTGCACCCCCTCTGCACCCCCTTTCAGCTAAAATTCGTCAAAAATTTGCCAAAATTTGCTAAAACTGGCCCAAGAATTGCCAAAATTTGCTAAAATTGGTCCAAAATTGCCAACATTTGCAAAAAATGTGCAAAAAATCGCCACAAATTTGCTAAAATTAGCCAAAAATGGCTAAAATTGGCCATAAAATTGCCAAAATTTGCCGAAAATTTGCAAACAATTATCTTGCCCCAAAGAAAATTGTGAAATGATGCTACTGCTTTTATCTGGAGAAAATCTGCACCCCATGATGAAAATTCGTTCCGGCGGGTCTGATGCTACATGTCCGAAGAGACCAATTGTGATTGTATATAGTCTCCTGGCCAGATCGTGAATAAATCTCATCATTGCGTACAAAGTCGAACCATTTAACATTCAGGATCCCTGGATCCGATGCTGAACCTTTGTGTGGAATGTCTCAATTTTCTGCCAGTCTCTTGACTGGTCATAGCCCAGGTCTCGCTGCCATAGAGAAGAACTAAAGAAGAACTGGGACAGTTGCCAGAGACTTGTACTTGTACTTGTCGGAGGCCAGGCCTACATCCAGGGAATTTGGTTTTTAGGCCTAAGGCTTAAGTTCTGTTGCACATCCTCCAGATTCTGTCAACGATATTTATGATGAAGATTCACGGCAGAGGAGTCAATACCTATGCTTCTGGCGCACCAATTAAAGAGACTCTTGATCGCGAGACCGCGAGTTTAGCCAAGACTATCATCTCTTTTTTAGTGCAACTGTGATGATATTTAGATGCTAATATTCAATTTTATGACGCAGACAAAAAACGTCATGTAGAAAATGTCATGGGGACAAAATGTCAGCGGAAAAAATGTCAATGTCAAAAAAAACGGTAGTCACTTGTACTTGTAAAGTCTTCCACACAGTAGCTTGTTGCGTGCCAATACTTTGTACTTTTATAGAATAGGCCTTGTATGGCTTTAGTCAGCATTGTGTACTTGCTACATCTCTGCAGGCGGCAGGCCTACATCCGGAAGGGGCTTAAGTTCTTTGCCTCCAGATTCTGTCGACGACCACGGCAGAGGAGTCAATTTTGCTCTGAGTTCATACTGTGAAGTCGATAAACGTAAAATTTAGAAGGGCGGCAAATTAGCTTAAGCGCAGCGACCATTTTTTTTGTTTGTCAGTCGATGATTTGCAGTGCAGGCGGGACATTTTTTAGAAGAGCGGAAAATTTAAAATTTTAATAAAATATAAATGTTTTTTGAAGACACCATAGATCCGTTTCTGATATAAATGCATTTGGAGCGGCTGGGTAGCAATGATCAGCCAGAGGCGGCAAAGTTGCACGCTACTCCAGTGCTTCAACGGCCGAATCATATGTTCTTGATGTTCGTGACCGTTTCCATCAGTTCTTGTGGAAAGAGCAATTGTTAACGGGTTCGCACAGGATGTGGGGACATTTGCCACCTGCAAAGCGCCGATGGGAGCGTAATGGAATAAACCAAGTACCTGCGGACCTGTGGGACTGTCATTATCGTTAGCAGTCGATGTCGTCCTTGTGCAATTATTGATGACGCTTCTGTTGGTTTATTATAACTAGAGCGATCGCCCGCCGACAAAATCGGGAATGCAATTCATTTAGCGCAAAACTTCCGTTTCTAGTTAGTTTGGTTTTGTTGGCGCGCTGCCAAATGTTCCATCCACATCTGTCTACCTGTCAGTGATGGGCAACTAACTAAAAATCATTATTTAAACTATAACTAAATTTAAACTAGAAATAAGTAGTTAAATTTTTAGTTGCAAACTAACTTTCTAAAAATTAATATAGTTAACTAAACTAAACAAATATAGTTAAACTATTTGCAACTAATTTTACAACTATTTCCTAGGTATCAGGTATGTGTTCATGAAAACATATAGACGATGCTCGCAACATGAACATATCAGTCAATGAACCATTGAAATCATTAATCATTGTCTATTTAATATTTAAGTCTTAGTCTGGACTGCTGGAACACAAGTTTGGCAAGTTTGTTTGGAAAAAATGACACACAAAAGAATAGATTGAAAAGGGAATGCTATTGAGAAATCGGGACACCAGCTAAAAAGTTTTAGTTAAACTATTTAGTTATTAACTAATTTTTTAGTTAGGCCTAAACTAGCATTTTAACTAAACTATTTATATTTAATTAAACTATGAAGATAACTAAAAACATTAGTTAAACTTTTAGTTAGTAACTAATTAGTTAACTAGTTGCCCATCACTGCTACCTGTTTCCATTGACCAAGGAATCTAGGATCTCAACTACGGAGTTTCATTGGTTTTCAGTCGATCGTTTGATTCCTGTCTTTCGCGCCGATGGGCGGAAATCAAAAGGAATTTTCGATACTCATTTAAATATTTTCATAACGAAACCAATTCTACGATTCATCATTAGAGTCACTGACAGGCCCGACGAGAGAAATTCCGGGCCCATGGGCAGAGTAGTCGCGGGCAGTGGCGGCTCTAGGATTTGGCAAGTGGGGGGCCGTTGGGGTGGTAACTTCTAATCATGGGGGCCAACCATTTGTTGTTTAATGTATGTAGCATTAAGTATAGGGTCCCAACTGGGGGGGACTCTGGGGGCCAGGCACTCAATAGGGGGCACGGGCCCCTCCTGGCCCCCCGGTGGAGCAGCCACTGGTCGCGGGCCCATAGAGGCCTAGAAAGTTTTAAAACTGGTGATGACCTTTTTTGCTTGTCAGCGAGCAATGCCTTTTTCAACGTCCAGCCTTTAGCGCTCTATAATAACTCACAAGTAATTATGTCAAGTATGCCTATGCACCAAAAAATGAACTTCTTTGTGCACATATGCAGGATGAAAGACAATAGACTGGTGAAGAAGATCATGCTGGGAACAATGGATTGAGAAAATCGAAGAGCGAGACCAAGAAGAGAGTGGTTGGATGATATCGAAGAATGGGAGAACGCGGAGCTGCACACACACACACACTGATCAGAGCGACACAGGACCGAGAAAGATGGAGACAAATTGTGAATCAGGCTGTCGACACCTACGGGTACAGCACCCATGGAGCTGGATGATGATGATGATGATGATGATGATGATGATGATGATGATGATGATGATGATGATGATGATGATGATGATGATGATGATGATGATGATACACCAAAGCTCACGGTCCAATTCTAATAGTATTCGAAACTTCTGCGGCTGGACCGCGCTGGTGAGTGCACGACGTACGCTTCCCTAAAACTCCCAGTCGGAGCTGGAAATATATCGGTTCTGTCTGTATAGGCCTCGGTGCCCCCCTCCCCTATTCCGGAAACCTGGCTACGCCAGTGGATGTAAAGGACGATCCTGCAGAAATCCTTTTCATCGATTAATTAATTAATTAGTTACGGTGATTAGATCCTGCTCCTTTAGTCCTTTCAAACGCAGAGCAGAGGAGCGAAACGACTGAGAGTTTCTCAAACACCGTGACCGTCGCATATACCGATCGATGACACGGTTTAACCCCTAACTGGGGATCCTGGATATATCCATCCATTTTACATTGAGTTACAGTTAAATACACGGTTAAGGGGTTAATTAATCAAAAAGCAAAAAGGCATGTCGGCGGACACGAGGGTCTCGTGTTGTAGGCCTACGGCGCTTTTCGCCGAAACGAGACAAAGACTCCGCCGCCTCGTTTACGATCTGTTCCGCGAAAGTGAAAATAAAATAACCTTCGGTCGGCGTACGCAATCAGTGCCAGTGGCGTAGCCAGGATTTCCGGAAGGGGATGGGGTTTGGATTTTGGTTTTGACCGTTACCAACTTTGGAGAAATCTTGACCAGCAAAAAACGTTATCACCTCTAGTTTTTTTCTGACAAGCAAAAAAGGACCTCGCCCCTTAAACAACGTTATTTTTCTAGCCAAGGGGTTTGACCCCCAAAGTCGCGTAAAAAATTTAAAACGCATAGAAACTCGTTAAAAAAATTTTCGGCAGCCAAGGGGGGTTTAACCCTAACTCCAACCCCTTGGCTACGCCACTGATCAGTGCTGCTGGTGCGCTGGCGGCAGGAGGAAACATCATGAATAATTCGTCCTGAACAGCGTCTGGATGCGCCACTTGTCTTTCATCTCTCGTCGAAAGAGCGACGGTTTGCCATTTCCACCCCTTCCCACCCCCACCCCATCCCTGGTTTCATCCATCCACTCTCCGGCCGATGGTTCGACGCTGTTTTAGCGTCGATGTGGCAAACGAGTTGAAACTTTGACGACAGACGTCGCTCGATGCATCGAAATGGGGCACCATAACCCCTCGTAACCGAGTCCAATCACCGACTCTACCAGACGGGAGGCTGGGTCTAAATACAGCTTAGCTAAAAGCTTTGCATCGCCGCACTACGTTGCGTCTGTACCGGACGCTTGGTGCGCTAGTACAACCGCGCAGCCTCGATGATGGCTCAGTCGGTAGAGCGTCAGCCCTGCATCCGGTCAACCTGGGTTCGATTCCGGGAACATTCATGTGACGTGTCCAAGAGAAATTGATATGATCTGAAGGGGACTCGAGCGGGTCCGCGAAATGTTAACACGTGGAATTCTGGTATATTACCGTATGACTGAACACGTTGAAAGCCGTGGTTGGGGAGGGGCCTCGAAAAGGCGTTGGTCGCTGACAGGCAAGAAAAAGGCCATCACCGGTTTTAAAACTTTCTAGAGGTTCGCGACTGCTTTGCCCAGAGACCCGGATAGGCCTAAGTTACCGCCTAACTGCAGATATACTTCCATACAAAACGTTTCACCGTCATTGGGGAAGACCGAATAGGCCGGGCGCGATTTGCCTAACTGCAAGATATACTGCTACATCTCCCACCACACAAACAGTTTCAACTACATCTCCAAGCTCGACATAGACCCACTGTAACTGCTCTAGGCAAATCGCACCCTGCGAATAGGCATACTTTCAATACAAAATGACAGGCATACGCGCATTTTTAGTTCCAGCATCCATAATATAGGCCTAATCATGATTGATATTTTTCTTGAATCGTCTCGACTGCGAATCTTCTGGGCTAAAAATCTATGGCATCGATTTATTATTTTTCGGAGTTGCTAATTAAATCATCATCATCATCTTCTCCTTGTTCCTTCATGAACTGAAGTTAAGGTGACAGCATGAATTTCTTTCCTCCAACCATGTCGATCCTCTGTCTTCTTGACTGCTGTTGACATTTTCATTTCCACTCTTCCAGGGCCCATCTTCTCCCTGGTCGAGTCTAGTTCTGACATCATTTCTTGTTGGATTGTCCTCTCCAATGTTGACTTAGTGTCGCTGTTCCGCTGTACGGAATTAAATGCAGTTTTCGAAATGAGAAATTTTCTCTGCTACGGTGTTGGATGAGTTGTGAAATTTGAGCTGGGAAGAGGGTATTGAGGACTGAAATTCAATGAATAACAGAAACTGCATGTACCCGATAAGCGATTTTTTGGGAGGATTGCAAATTTAGCTGGGGGGTTCAACCCCCTAACCCCCAACCGGCAATTCCAATACTACTCTGCTAATATGCCGACAAATTTCATTAATGGACACTGAAAGAACTGTCAATTTATCAGCCACAGGGACTGCAAAACAGAAACAACTTCGTAGTACACAAACGACAAGTAGCCTATAGCCTATTAAATCATTTTAATAATACTGACGAAAATTGTGTTTGTGTTGTGTCTCTGTTTCATCAATCAAATCAACTGTTGTCCAATACTCGAATAACCTTCCAACGATTAATCATTTGATCCATTCTTCATCTTAGTACTTCGTTATGATCCAATCTTCATTTTCCCCTTTCCGATTCCCTATCAATAATTCTTTCCACCTTTGTTTAGCCAGCAATCGATTCTGCGCCGATGTTGTGTGCAGTAGTGTTTTTCCTAAATGCAATTTTAATCCTATTTCGAGAACATCCCTAAAGAGTGCGTCATGCCACGTTAAATAAATTAGTATAAAATATTAGTGCGACGGTTAAGTGTTTTGCTTGAGTATCAAGTTGCGCTGTATTTTACTACATTTAATACTGGAGATGTGCAGTAGGCCTACACGCAGACACCCGAGATCAACACTTTACTTCCCAATGCATGCGATGCATATAGTTCCACAGACGTTTGTAATTCATATAGCAAACACAATATGGTCCTAAGCAGCGGCATTAGAAGAGTAGCGCTTTGCGTTTGCAAGATCCCGGGTTCGAATCTTAATCAATGCAATAGCGACAGAGAGGATGCTGTTCAACTCGTCGGAAACTGTTAGGCCTATTTAAGCTATGCGTACATTTAGGCGTCTCGGGGACGCACAATGTTGCACATGCTCTCCACGCAGCAATCGATGCTTTTAGGAAATTGAAAGACGTAAAAGCAATTACGTCGATTTCATCGCGTTAAAGAAAAATACTAACCAAATTGCGCTTTTAGGTTGCGCCCACTCACAAGAGTTCAGAAACTGGTTAAAGCAAGCTTTACGGTGTATATGAGATCCCCGAAAGACAGTTGCTACCTGATGATAAGTCACGAACTTAGTCAGTGGCGTAGCCAGGATTTCCGGAAGGGGGGTTGGTTTTGACTTTTGACCATAACCAACTTTCGAAAATTCTTGACAGATGCTGACAAGCAAGAAAAGGTCGTCACGCCTATGGCGCTTATAAAAAATTGGGTCAGCAGCCCCAATGGAGGGAGGTTTGACCCCAAAACCGCGTCCGAAAATTTAAAATGCGTGGAAACACATTACAATTTTTTTCGTCGGCGCCCAAGTGGGTTTTAACCCCCACCTCCCCTTGACAACACCATTGAGTTTAGTTGCGGCTGAGGGAAGACGACTTGTATACAGGCGGTGCAGCGTTTTCGGATTTCCACAGACGTCGGTCTAGGAGTCAGCGGACATTATATGGACGCGATATCTGCATTGCCTAATGCTGGTGCCGAGCGCATCATGATCGAAGAGTGTATCAATTATATATTGGCAATAATAATTATCTGTAGGCCTATTTGCATAGAGACTTTGGGCTGGGTCGGAGACGAGCAAACTTTTTCTTTAAAGGCCCGCGTGAAACCTAATACTATATTAGGCGAGTCGAACATTTTAATTTAAAAACTATAAAAAATATTTATAATTTCACCTAAAATGAAGAATTTTAAGTACTTTTTAAATAATCGAAATCCATTATTGCAACTCGGGAATGCACGATGTTGCACATGCTCTCTATGCAGCAATCGATGCTTTTAGGAAATTGAAAGACATAAAAACAATTACGTCGATTTCATCGCGTTAAAGAAAAATACAAACGCAATAACTGCGATTAGGGCCTGCCTTCTTTTTTGCTTGTCAAGAATCAAGACATTTTGGAGGCGCGATCCTTCTTTTGTTCCGGGCGCAATCAACTCTTCTAAGATTTTAAAATAAAGTGCAATGTTTTCATAAAATAATTTCATATTGCCTCACATTCTACCGTGCTCGTATGCATATTTCTAAATGACCTCGCGAGTCGCATTGAATCCTGGGCTAGGTGATGCATGATAATTATTATGCGACTGTATAAAGACTATACAAGTCATACAGGCTATTTTATGCCGCATGTCTATTGATCACCATCCCATTATCTTTCCTATTCTGTCTCGCAGGCTTTCTTTGCCGATGGCGCCAATATCGCATAGACCAAACTTCGCCAGCGTTGCTGTTGCCAACTTCCTGTATAAACATCGCAGATCGTACGAATTACAGACAATTTCTATGCGCGCCAGTGGTTCCTACATACAATTGATCACCGCAACGGTCAAAAACCGCGCGCCTATCGAATGCGCATATCAATAAACCGGGGGGGGGCAGCCAGCGTGTATGCGTGGCAGGAGATTTCTAAAGAAGATGCATCACTGGAAAATTGTTTTCTAGAATTTCTTTTCAGTCGCCGGAAATCTTCGATATAAGCCCTATACGCGTGCATTTTTACGCATGCGCCAAATATCGTTAGCATGGTTCAAGTTATTCCGTGTCGTCGGTCAAACGCGATAATAATAATAATAATAATAATAATAATAATAATAATAATAATAATAATAATAATAATAATAATAATAATAATAATAATAATAATAATAATAATAATTTCAACAGGGACGTAGCTAGGAATGGGCTTGGGGCTCAAGCCCCCAAACCTGAGATAGCTCCCCCCCACAAATGAATTCAAGCCCAAATGGCGCTGCGGGCGGCCGGGCCCAAAAAACTTAGTATGATTTAAAGTGGCTTAGTAGGCATTACTGCCGGTGTGAAAGCCACAAGGGGCACTAACGGGGCTTGAACCCGCTCCGTCAGCCTGACGCTCCAGCACGTAACCCACTCTGCCATCTTCCGCCCCTAGGAAGAAAGAGGAGTGAATCTTGGGCTTCAGCCCCCAAACCTAAAATCCTGCCCATGCCTAGCTACGTCCCTGAATAAGAGGAAAGGGGAGGCAGCGTTCTCGCGCAGACGATATCTGACTTGACACCTGACGTTAAACATCCTCTGACTTGTTATAAAGCCATTTTGTGCATAACGCACAAGGTCAGATTTGTTTAAATGTTCGATAGTTTTGATTGATCATAATTAATAATTATGCATCGTTTTATAGCACCATTTATAATGCAAAGTAAAGTAAAGTAAAATCTCGTCGATTTCTATAGCACATTGGAAAGCAGCACAACAGTAGCTGCTTATTCTTAGGCGCTCAGCCTCTCTTAAAATAGCTATGGGGAAGGTCCTGAGACATCAACCGGTTACCGATGGTAGTTCAGCCTAAAACCATAAAAGACCCTGTCATTCCAAATATCAGTCGGTGGGAGACGGCAAGGCAGGTTATGGGGGAATTATAAACTATCTGATTGATAAAGATTGAATTCTTAGATCGTACTGATACAGATCGAATTCTTTGAACGGTCAGTGAGTTTTCTACGACAGGCTCTAAAGTCTATAGGTCCTGCCTTCGTGTGTCCCTCTATGATTTGCATCCAAATATCGTAAGTGCAAAAGCATGTCACGAGAAATAAGCCTACGACGACCATTCAGTCTTCTGAGAACAGGGCGCGATTTGTAGGGGGAAGTGGGAATTCTCCCCACTGCCCAACTGCATCCCCCATACTGTTACATCCTCTCACAACTGCATCCCCTTATTGCTACATTTTCTCCAACAACTACATCCCCCCAAGCTCGACATATCCCCCCACTGCTCCAGGTCACAAATCGCACCCTGTCTCAGAACCTATTTCACATTTCTTCATCCATCATTCCGCAGCTGAGCTAAGCGTTACTCTCAGTCACCGTCTTCTAGTCTTACTAAGCTCCTACTTTCTGACGTATGCATACATTTTGAAGGTAAAGCATTTCTGTTTTATAGTGCTTCAAAGGGTGTGACAGTTGCGGATTTTCATATCTTGGTAGGACGACTCAGTCAGTGGCGGTTCCACGTGGGGATGAGTGGGGATGCATCCCCACCGGACTTTCGGACTTACTTTTTTTGCTTGTGAAACCTATTTTTGGGTTAAAGTCTAATAAAACTAACTGCGAATGGCCTTTTCTTCTGTTTTTGCTTGTCAACCTATTTTTCGGTAAAAGTAGGCCCCTATAGTCAAATCAGGGATAAAATTTCTTTTTTCAGCCTATTCCGGCAAAGTTTGTTGATTTTTTCCTTCTATTTTCACCATCCACCAACTTCCTATGAATTCATTTACTCCCCCACCAAGAAATCCTGGAACCGCCACTGGACTCTGTCCTTAACGCCTTTCAAGATACGGCGGAAACTTTCATTACTTTTAATTAGGGGCCTAGCGATTGTTTGATATTATAAAATAGTGCTGAAAATGAAAAGTTTTTATGAGATTAACGGGGACTTACGCACTGGGGTATATCGTCAGGCGAGAGAAATTCCGGGCCCCTGTGCAGAATGCCGAGATTTTTATTTCTTGACGACTTTTTTGATTGTTTATAAAGTGTTGACGACCTTTTTTTGCTTGTCACCCATTTAGCACTGTTGTCCCAGGCAGTCGCTAAACTAACAGTAACCATTCTTTAGTTTTATTATCATTTTATTGTTCATACATATTCATCATATCGAGGCCCCCTCCAGACCGCCGGGAAGTGCCCCTCCTGCCCCCTCTCGGAGGCCCTGCGCACTGATGTAGACTTAGGACAGATTGTAGTACGAGGAGTTGCAGCAGTCGAGTATTCAATATCAATATTCAATTTCAATATCGAGTGAAATATTGAAGAGCCATCGTGGAAACAGGTTTAATATTGAAGACAGGAGCGGCTTCGGCGTCGTTTATCACAAAGCAGGCCTTAAAGTTGAGCTAGGAGATCAATCAAGTGACTTCTATGGCGCCACTATCATGATATCTGGGACATCAACCGGTGGCGCACCAAATCCAATCCGAATTAGAGACAGGTCAAGAAATCTGTATGAGCTATAACATGAACTTAGAAGTTATAGACAGTGGCGGTTCCACCATGTTGATGACTGGAGATGCATCCCCAACCGGGGTTCCGGATGACCTTTTTTCCTTGTCAACCTATTTTCCGGCGAGTTTTTAAAAAAATTAGTGAAAAATACTGCGAATGGCCTTTTTTTGCTTGTCGGCCTCTTTTGGCAAGTTTTATTAACATTTAGTGGGCAAAGCACTAACAATGACCTTTTCTCTCTTTTCTTTTCTTCTTCTTCACTTTGCATCCCCCACCAACTTCCTATAAATTTTATCATCCCCGCCAAGAATTCCTGGAACCGCCACTGGTTATAGAGAATAGTCGAGATGAAAACTAGGATTTTATGCACGTCGAGAGATAATGAAGATAGAAAAGGAGGCAAAATATGTCGCCAAAATACTACTATTCACAAGCGTGAAAACGAACAATTAACTTGACAATCCATAACAATCCTCTTACAGCAATAATGATGGCACATGTCCCCAGGGTTCGTTCAATTAATACACGGCCTCGAGTGAGGCAAAAGGTTACCGGAGCGACTGATGTTTTAGTGAAACAGTTTCGCCTAATACTGCAGACCTATACCATTCATTGAGGTTGATTGATTTGTAATGAGTTTCTGCGTTTAATATTACTGCACTCAATGAGGTCGGGATGAGGTTGAGCGAGAATAACACTAACTGATAATGAAGATAGAAAAGTAAAACACAGTTGCTTGTGTGCGTGTTTGATATCGGTCTATCGTTCCAATTTCGACTAATGAGTTGCGTGTAAATCAATTCATTTGCTGAATCAATTTGTTGGATGCGTCTTTTTAACGGCATAAATGGCATAATTGCTAGCAAAATGTAATAGTCAACCGAGCAGTCAGTTGGTTTTGTATTTCTTTAGCAGTTTGGTGAAAATTCGTCTTTAAATATTCCATCTCACGTTCAGAACTTTTGCACCGATCAATACATAGCCTATCTATCATACTCTTTTGTTAATCGTCATCATCGTCACCATCGTCGTCGTCATCGTCTTCATTTTCATTTCAGTCTCTTGAATGTGCCGCCTACACGCTGTCTATTATCTATAGCAAATCAATTGAAATAATCTTACCTACAAAAAGTCTATAATCTTAATCGCTGTGACCAGCATGAATATACTTATATACATATGCATATAATTATACATATGTATACATATGTATACATAATATATGCATGTATATATATATAGTTCTGAGATGGAATTTGAACAGATTGGTTTCTGCTTGTCGTCGTCTTGTGGACTCTTGTCTAAATTCTATGCACCGACAGAAAGCGTATATGTTCTCTACATTTCAGGCAACGCCAAACGTTTCATAATGGCGAAAAGAAGCGATTATTATCCGAACTTCAGCCAGAGGCATGAGACGCTCTTATGCGGAGAGAAAAATGCCAAACGACCGTGTTAATACCAAACGCACCAGGAATTGAATTTCTAGGAACGCTATCGGAAACTAGTCAGCGAAGTTCGTGCAGTTCACGTGTTCAGTGTTCGCGACGATTGCGGTTGACGACGCGTTGAACACGATTCGGTGTACGTCTAATACTCATTAGCTGGAGTCGATATAGATGGAGACTGATACCAGTGGCGTAGCCAGGATTTTCCAGGGAGCTATGGTTCCCATGATTCCCAACTTTCGAAAATTCTGACAAGCAAAAAAAGGCTATCAACTATTATTTTGCTTGACTAAGTGAATTTTGTGAATTTAGGTATGTACAATTATTGTACATGTATATGAGCGGGTACAACTAAAGGCCTACTGATAAGCAAATAAAAATTGTTTTGATCGAACGGCCAGGGGTTTAACCCCCAAACCCCGCTTGGCTACGCCACTGACTGATATCAATCCATCTCCAAACTCATTCAACATTTTAACCGATCGTCATAGAAACTGCACCGATGTCAGTTGTGCTGCTGCTGCTGCTGCTGCTGCTGCTGCATCTATTTCCCTTCTGAGTTCTGACTCTCCCGATGACGCTCGCTCGCCTTTCTGTCCTGCCAAGTAGCGTTACACGTTTCGTTCCTCGGACTCCCCCCCCCCGCCCCCGTCAATGCTCTTTTTGCAGCAGCAGCAGCAGCAGCAGCAACGGCACCGACTACGATTGATGTTCGTCCGTTGCCATATTCTGGGTCGCCTCCGTGTCCTGGGCGCTTGACTCGTGCGATGACAAATGGTCGTTTCTGGACGCGGCTTCTACTATAAAGTCCGCGACCGACCGAGCGCAGTCGAGTTTGCACTACATGTAGACGCTGGTTCTCTGCGTACTGTTTCGCCGAATTTCGCTCCGAATTTGGCGTTCGAGCTGTCAAAAGAAGCGATGCTCAAAACTACTTGTTTTTAAAAAAATTATTTATCTATAATAATTATTAAAGCAGATTAATTATGTAAGTCTATAGAAAGAAACGTTGAATCGGCAAAGATGACTTCAAACGAATCTTATTTTCGCTGCCTTCCTTGGAAGCAAACGACTGCATGGTATTGTTCGGCTGTCTCAGGTAAAAAACACTAATTCATGGTTATTTCTAGGATTATCAATGGGGGGGGTGTCGGTATATTCTGGGGGTCGGTTTCTGCTGAAAAAGTTTGATAAGCAAATAAAGGTCATCCCTGGATTGAGGGGGATGTTGGGGTGTCGGTCTCAAATTGAGGGTGTTGGGAGGGGGTGTTAGAGGTGTTAAAATATCCCTGCACTAATTTATTGTTTCAATGAGATTGATTGCTTTTCAAATCAAAACGCAGTCGAGAAAATTGTGTCATAGAAGGCTAACGAGAATTCGCTACAGAAGTTTATTTTGTAAATAGAAATAAAAGCCGAGATTTATTTTTTCAAAGTGAAGCTACGTAGGCCTATACGCTGTAGAATAAAGAATTTAAAAAACGACAACATCAATGTGCTGCGAGCATTCAAAACACCGTCGAAGGATTCAAATTCCAGCTTAGTGATGACTGCTATGGCTAAATTCTAGCTCCATTGAAAGTCCGTTAGTTGAATGAGGTATCGGAGTGACGGAGTCCGAGAATCAAAAGAACGTCTGAAATGCCAGCGAGGATGACGAAAAGAGGCAGTGGGAGTTAAGGGGCGGTCGCCCCAGGCAAAAGTTTTGGTGTACAAAATTTTGGGGGCCAATTCTTGGGGCGCAAAATTTCAAATAAAACATATATTTTTCTCTCCCAAGTGCTGACAAGCAAAAAGGTCGTCACCTCTTACACCGTGTTAGGGCCTACATTCTATAACCAAGTAGCCAAGATGCGTCCCAAAATAAAAAATGCATAAAAACTCATGAAACTTTTTTTCCCGGCAGCCAAGGGGGTTTTAACCCGCAACCCTTCCCTCCTTGGCTACGCCACTGGAGTCAACAATCAAGTCCCAGAAATCTTCCTTGCTAAATTGGAGCGTCAAGCGAATGCCGCCGTCTGTTGACTCCTCCATCACGCGACTGTCTATTCGATCGAGACCCTTCTGCACGGCGAACAATTAGGCTTTTGACAGTCGAATTTCCTCCGAACTCAATTCATTCGATTATCTGTCAGCGCCCGCTTCATAAGAGACGGTATATACTCAGAGAAGAATAGAAGGAGAATTGCTCAGACGACCGTCGTCGTCGTCGTCGCCTTCCTCTTTCGATCGTCGGCGCCTTCAACAAAGCATCGCTATAGATTCTTCGATGTGAAACATCATCAGACTGCAAGTGACATCCAGTCCCAGTGCGCGTCTGTTTAAAATTGCATCTTGCTCCCACTGGATTTCAGACGGAGATTGCCTCTAACCCAATGGTTCTCAGACTGGGGGTCCGCGGTTCCATAGGGGGCCGCCAAGAGGTTTCAGAGGGACCGTAAAGTAATTACTTTCTTCTTTCTCAAGATATCTCACCAACACAAAACACACTAGTGGCTGATTCCATTTGAATTTAAATTTGATGACTAAGATTTGCACTTTTCTGATTAAATGATTGACTGATAAAACAAGTGGCCCATGTGTTAATTACAGTTAATAGAATTTTTGAAACCATTGGAATGCGTTGAATATTATAGCGCAACTCTGACGACCATTAAATGGAAAAATATATAATTTTGCATTAAATTATCATCGAAGAAAATTTGACTCATTTTTTACCAAAACAAACTAACTCGACCCACCAAAAACTGGAAATGTCTGACCCAACCCAACCCATGGGTGAACCCAACCCACGGCCATTGTCTGGTCTACGCAGCAAATCAATTAAGCTAAACGGTGTAACCGACCGTCAGGGAAAACGCAGTACATGCTTCGGCGCTTATTAAGACGAGTCTGTCAGATGGGACCCTGCATGGGCAGACGTTTCTCTCTAGCAGACGGTAAAACGTTTGCCCAGAGGGATGCACCAAATGCCTACAAAGAGCCTAGTTTTCAGCGATTGATTCGGGGAAAGGGCTATCAAATATGCAACGCCCATCGACACCGAGTCGGAATGGCGACGTAACAGCGTATGATTTGTACATCATACGACGAACATTCAGTCTTGAATAAAATCATCTGAAAAGGCCCATTGCGCCATCAGGGCGTCCGGGAGCGAGCGACAGTGAGCCTGGCAGTTTGACGGTGTGCACTCTAATCTTCGGTCAATTATCTTCTGCAAGGAGAACAGACTAAATCCACTCATCCTGGTCTGAACAGCAAAACAATCGAAAAAGACTCTAGTCTGCTGTGAAGCCGACATTCGCGTAGCCAGAGTTCTGGAAAGGGGGCAGTGGCGTCGCCAGGAATTTTGGGTTGGGTTGGGGGAGAGGAAAGGGGCTGGCGTGTCAGATTCCTTACCCCACCCCACGCACCCCTCCACAAAAAACTTTTTCACCGGATTTGCGCGAATCTCATAGGTGGTCTGGAGTCAGGTTGGGGGGGGGGGTAGATCCGGGCAGTTGCCCCATTTGCCCCCCCGTGGCGGCGCTAATGAAAGGGGCACCGACAATTTCTTCAGAGTTGTGAATATTATAAACAGGGGCGTAGTCAGGAATTTTATTTGCGGGGGGAGGGGTATAATGCGAATTGGGGGTATAAATCTTTAAAAGAAACGATGAAAATCTTTTAAAATACATTAAAATCTTTAAGGTAGCCTGATTTTTGGGGTATATATACCGATATAACCCCCGTCGCTACGCCCCTGGTTGTAAACTTTATAAATGACAAGAGGACCCAATTACATTTTCTTCTTTTCTGGAGAGTATGGAGAGCGAATATGGAGGGCTCTTATGTCAATATGAAGTTACAATAATGATATGCGCTTTCAAACAACTTCGATATTTCTGCGTTCACGTTTTGCGTTTTCAGGGGCGGCGCTGGTTTTTTTTGGCTGGGTGGGTCTAATGCATTCTCGTAATATGATCCCACTGAACACAACCAGGACCCGGCTCAGACTACCCCCCCCAAAACAAAATCTCTACGGATTTGCACGATTTGCTCGGGTGCCCCTGCCCGAGGCTGCGTGGGTCCGGACCCGCGGACCCACCCCCTTAGCGCCGCCCCTGTGCGTTTTTGAGGCCTATTTAGCAGTCAATATTTTCACATATTCGTCTTTACATCGCGCATTTATAAGATTTCGGTCGATGGACTGCCTTAGCCTCTTAGGCATGTCGGCCCAGTCGAACTTCTGCTTCGTTACGCTCTCTTCCATGTTCACGCTTTCGATCTAAGTAGAATCGATGATGTTAATCTGTTTCGGATGACCGAACCTTGAGAGAGCATCTTCAATTATTATCGTCTGCGAAGAATTTTCACACCAAAAGCTTAAAACGGTTCGCAAAAATACGACATGGATGGCGAAAAGAAGACGAGAAAAATTGAAAAACGCGTGCAAGGCGCAGTCGCGGCGACTCTCTGTCTGTCTGTCTGTCTCTGTCTGTCTCTCTCTCTCTCTCTCTCTCTCTCTCTCTCTCTCTCTCTCTCTCTCTCTCTTTCTCTCTCTCTCTCTCTCTCTATCTCTGTCTGTATCTCTCATCTGCTCTCTGTCTGTCTCTCTCTCTCTCTCTCTCTCTCTCTCTCTCTCTCTCTCTCTCTATCTGTGTCTCTCTCTCTCTCTCTCTCTCTCTCTCTCTCTCTCTCTCTCTCTCTCTCTCACTATCTCTCTCTTTTCTTTATCTCTCTCTCTTTTTATATATATATATATATATATATATATATATATATATATCTTCCTTCGAATGATAAATAGACAAGACATGGGCACACGCGTGCAGCAGACACATCAAGACGGTCTCAGCATTGCCCCCGAGAGTGTTGCAATACAACGCAAGGAATTGAGGCGGGAACTCACACGGAGTGACGGATGACGCGATTACGAAACGGCGTAACGGTTGACCGGTCGAGGGCGTCACGCGCCGAGTACGCCCCGTTCTCATTTCCTGCGCTGAAAAACCCCAGCAGCGACCCCCCTTCCACCCCATACACGGATGCATGACGATGCTGTGTTATACAACAGGCAAGCACGGAAGGAAGGGGAAAAGCGGGAATGGGGTGGGTTGGGGTGGGGTGCTGTCGATGAGTTCGGATTCCCTCGGAGACGAGAAGAGATACTTAATAAAGTAGGCGGTTATGAGTTTCCTCCGATTGCTGCTCCAATTGCTGTGTAATCGCTCTCTACGGGCCGACCAACCGGGTCTCATCAATGGGCGAAACATAATGGTTCTCACACAGGACAGATCCTACAGAACCACTCTAAACCCGTTTGTTGTTGTTGCTGCTATTATTATTTTATTTTATTTTTATAGCTCTGAATTTTCAGGAAAAACACAATCGGTCAAACAGGTTCAGATTTCTCTATTAAGACGCGTTTTAGGAACAAACAGTATAGAGACAGTCGGCGGAGACCCCTGTTCTAGAATCTAGATCAAAGAGGCAGGTTTTAAGGTCTTAGTACGGATGATCAGCGCTCGGCTGCGTCTGCCTTAATGTCCGTTGCTAATTGTATCTGAATGTCTAGTAGTTTAATGTACAGTATTGTGCAAAAGAATTATGAAGAACTGATATATTTAGTATATGTGCTGTTTTGGCATTGTATATTGTGAATTAGTGTGCGTGTATTTTTGTAGCATCAAAGATAACAGCTGTGGCGGACAAACGGAAGTTGGAATAGAGGGATGCACAGGTGGTTTTCAACACATGTCAAAGCCTACTAAACCACTTCAAATAATTATTATCATCATATCACTACTACTTTCACTACAACTACTTTCACTACTATAGGCTACTACTACTACTACTACTACTACTACTACTACTACTGTACTACTACTACTACTACTACTACTACTACTACGACGACGACGACGACTACTACTACTACTACTACTACTACTACTACTACTACTACTACTACTACTACTACTAATAATAATAATAATAATGAATAAAATGATTGGTCAGCTTAATTTGTTGTTCACATGGACAAAATGGAGACTCATTGAGTCCCTTACCTTGCGTTTCTTTACACTGATTGTCACGAATTTGGGCTCACATAATATTTGGCAGAAATTGAGGCGCGCTTTCAATTCCTGACTTTAAATTCAGGCTTTACAATTGGAAACATATAAAGCCGTAATAAGTTAGCATCGCACGATTTAGAAGCCATCAAGAGACCATTGTGCTTTTAAACGTTTACTTATTTGACTCTGTTCTATTTATTGCTCAGTCATGATCGCATTTCGATCTGAGACAGAATAAAGTGTTAAACCACCGATATAATCATCATCATCACCAACACCAACACCAACACCATCGTCAGCAGCTCCATCACGTAGTTAGATACACGTGTTCCTACAGTACAGTTAATACGCGCATGCAGATGTCGTCGGTTGAAATGAATTCCTCTACAGCTGAAGGCGATTTAGCGACGGAACGTGACAGACTCGACGAAGGCGGCGGCTCATCTCTGCTCCACACGATCAACGTTACTTATCAGGGATTTCACGGATACCTCAGCGCCTCCATCTGCGTCTTCGGTGTCGTCTCGAACCTGATGAACATCGTCGTGCTGACCCGAAAGTCGATGGTCAGTCCGACCAACTACATCCTGACGGCGCTCGCCATCTCCGACCTTCTGACCATGGTCGTCTACCTGCCGTACGTCGTCTACTTCCACTGCGTAACGATTCCGGACGAAAGCTACCCGCACCCGAGGGGCTGGATCGTCTACCTGCTGTTCAACTCGTACTTCACCATCACGGCGCACACCGTGTCCATGTGGCTGACGGTGGCGCTGGCCGTCTTTCGCTACGTCGCCGTCTGTCACCACGCCCACGCGCCGACGATGTGCAGCCTGGCGAGAGCGCGACTCGCCATCGCCTGCATCGTCGTCTCGACGCCCGTCTTCTGCGTTCCCAACTACGTCCTCTACCGGTCGGTGGCGCTGTCCGAGTCCGGGTCGTACCGGTGGTGGTTCGAGGAGAACCCGTTCGTCGGCGCCGTCCATCGCAACTTCAACAACTGGTTGTTCGGCGTCGTTCTGAAGGTCATCCCGTGCATCCTGCTCGTCGTGCTCAGCGCCCTGTTGCTGAACGCCATGAAGACGGCCGATATCCGTCGGCGGAGTCTACTCCGGTCGAAGACGACGACGACGGCGGCGGCCAGGGGAACGGCCGGCGAAGGAGGAGGAGCGGTGGCGGACGGCGGGGGCGGGGGCGATTCGCGCGAGCACAACCGCACGACGCGCATGCTCGTGGCGGTCGTGATGTTCTTCGTGGCGACGGAGTTCCCGCAGGGTCTGCTGGCCCTCCTCGGCGGAATCGACAAGCGGATATTCGACGAGGTGTACGTGCCGCTCGGCGACATCTGGGACGTCGTCGCCATCATCAACAGCGCCGTCAACTTCCTGCTGTACTGCACGATGAGCGCACGGTTTCGAACGACCTTTCGAGACGTGTTCTGCGCGAAAGGATGCGGTGGCCGATGCAGCAGCAGCAGCGGCTGCTGTCGGCGACGCGGCAGCAGCAGCAGCAGCAGCCGCCAGTCGCGGGTGCACAGCTGCAGCGCCGAAGCCATCCGGATGCCACTCCTTGGATTCTGCAGGAGTCGCCAGCAGTCGGGGTCTGTCTCCAGTTGGACGCAGTACGAAAACCAGTCGACGAAGAAGAAGAAGAGACAAGCGGTGATCGTCTAGACGACGTTAGCCTATATAAGCCTATATAAGCCTATAGGGCAGTATAGGCCCGTGCGTCATACTGTAAATGTCTTTTCGGTTTCTTTTAGAATTTAGATCCTGCTCTCTGTTACGCAAACTGAAGCGCTGAAGAAAGGCGCGTTCCCAAAAGAATCTGCCCCTTGATGAAAACTTCTGATAGGCCAATGAATTAAACTCGGCACTAAGACTAAATTAGATCGTGATAGACTGACTGTCACAAAGCATGATCTTCTAGAAAACTACGAAGGCTGATCTAAAACTTCTATAGCGCCATTTAAATAATGTACAGAAGCACCAGTCGGTGGCACACCAAATCAAAATCATTCAAGATCCAGGCCAAGTCCTGGATATCCAACCGGACAAACAGGTGGCAGTGTGTGGTTGATAGATCAAACTATAAATAGGAGGCAACACTTAAGCCTAGACCCAATCAGTATATTCGCCTCTGGTTTAAATTATCATGTAGACCGTTCTATTTGAAATGATAATGAATACTGTCAGAAATAGATAGGCACACTGATGATAGTGATGCTTATATGCCTATTAGAATTTTATAACCTTGGAAATAGCTTTTCTGCGATTATTAGGCCCAGGGCCATATTGAGGCGGGGGCTGAGGGGGCTGTAGCCCCCGGCCCATCATGAAAATAGGCCCACTGATTTTCGAGATAACCATTTTTTGCTTGCCAGCACGATTTTCAGCACGATTTGGAAGGGAGATATCCTTTTTGCTTGTCAGAACGATTTCGAAGGGAGATAACCTTTTTTGTGTTTGTCAGAGATTTTCAGTATAGGCGACGGCCTTTTTTTCTCAGCCCTCCCCCCCCCCTCGGCTCACTCGGACCTTAATCCGGCCCTGATTAGGCCTAAGGACAGATATTCGTGTTTCTCTGAATTTGTCATATTATGTTCTAAAGTAATTCTTTATCTACCATGTTAATATTAAATCAGCAACAATCCAGAGACGTCATTTCACTGTTTTTCAGGGGGGGGTCAAAACACTTTCGACCTGACAAGTTACAAGTTTGCGAAAAAGCTGACGACCTTTTTTCTTGTCAGCCAATTTTCACAACACTTTAGGCGTGTAAAATCTAAAATAACACAAACATTGGCAAAAAATTTTTTTCCCTCAAAATCAGGAGGGGCAAATGCCCCCTGCCCCCCCCAAATGACGTCCCTGCAACAATCTCAATGTTTCGCATTTCTAGCAATGCATTCGAGCACTTTTCTGATCGCAGACATTGTAGGAATCGCTTCATTACGTCCTTATACAGACTGTATTGATGTATCAAAGATATCAAAGCAGATGGTTCGTTGTACTAAATACGATACGCCGAAAATCGATGTCTCTTTTAAGGACAGTCTGAGGATTAGGAACTTAGGACAAGGTTTTATCGTGTCTGGGAAAATTGCCAAATGCAATTTTCTTTTGTGGGCCGTTCGCAACGATCGAGAGCCGAATAAATCTGGAACGACATTCACGTCGACCGAAAAATCCGACGATCAAATTAGGCCCATATAATTAAGTTCAGCGAATAAAACCAAAGCGTTGATTGCGCTATACCCGTAGCAACAATACCAACAGATACGCCAATGCTGGTCTCTATCCTGCTCCCAATGTTTTATCCAGACTACAGGTCTTTGGAGTGGGGGAGATTGACTTGGCTGGAGAGGAAGAGACGCAGTTAAAAGCAAAAATTTGTGTCAGTGCTTGGATGGGGGGGGGATTTTGTGTTTTTAGAAGGGGTTCCCCCAGGGTTTATTCTAGCCACCTAGACATTGGGGAGGTTTTTGGGGAGGGGACAGACATTGGGGAGGTCATACTATTTGCCAAAATATAAAAAAATTGGGGTGGAGAAATTTCAAACTTGGGGGAATCCCTTAGAGAAGGCCTAGAATAAGCACTGGGTTCCCCTATGAGGCCTGCATAAAACACTGGCTGCTTCCCATTCTGACTATGATGCTATAGAAGTCCGTTCTATTATTTTTTTAAAAGCCTTCGTTTAGAGGATATATTGCTTTTTCGCAATCAACCCAGTTATAGATTTCTAAATCTAATTAGGTCTACAGTAGGCCTACATTCAATTTTTGGGTACAAGAAAGCTTCCATTAGACCTATCAGAGAGAGAGAGAGAGAGAGAGAGAGAGAGAGAGAGAGAGAGAGAGAGAGAGAGAGAGAGAGAGAGAGAGAGAGAGAGAGAGAGAGAGAGAGAGAGAGAGAGAGAGAGAGAGAGAGATGAGAGAGATGTATAAGCTATAAGTTTTCAATTTGAAATCAGTCGATTATTGGCAACAAAAACCGAATAAACCGAATCCCTGTTGCCCCAGTTGGAAATAGTAGGCCTAATCCTGAACATAGCTTTCGAAAAAATTATTTCAGTAGCTAGTGTGTCGTTCGCAAACAAATAACAGACGATCGGCTTTCCAAAAACCGATTTCTGCTCATGCTACGGGAGCAATTTCACGTGACTACTACTAGGCTATACTTATTCTATACCTGGTTTCTCTAGAGAGTCAGAAGGGACACATTTAGACTCAGAAATCCGATTTCACGACGTCTCGTCAGCAAGACAATTACGCAGAGAATGTATATTATCGTGACACCGTTACTCAGTAAACTGCTGAAATGTGAACGCGGTACTTGGAGTCTTGGACCATAGTCTGCATTTACAGGCGTAACGTAAAGGTCTGCGTAATAATACGCGTAGGCAAATGTGTCCGTCTCGATGAGGTGGCGCGTGTGTCTTCGCGGCGGTGTGTGTGTGTGTGTGTGTCCTGTTTTATTTGAGAAGCCGTCGTCGTAAATAAGGGGCCGGAGAAGATCGGCGGAATTTGTCGTCGACTGGATCAAGTGCCTCTGGTCACCGTGCTCTATGCACTGGAATCAATGCTGAAATTATTGCAGACGACGACGACGACGATGACGATGACGACGACGACGACGAAGGAAGAAGAATAAAAAACACGCCTGCACCGTGACCGATAGGAAAGATAAATGACGACAACAACGACGACAACTGCTGAGTGGCAACACTCATCAAAGCATAGGAAGAGACATAAAAACAGTATAATATGGAAAGAGATAAATGGGGCTTCAAAACACCATAATAAATTAATATAGGAACAAAGCCTTGATTACGTGCGTTCCATGGTGTTCGGAAGCTATATAGGAGCTTACGAGAGATTTCTACAGCATTCATTTATTCTTTGAATGTTCTTTAGCTGATCAATGTAGGCCAATTGATTATGTAACAGTCGTCGCAAAACGGTTTTGAATGCGCAGTAAAAGCGTCAGGTTTTACACTTTTCAACGAGGATGAGATAATTTGTTAACGCAGCAGTACATTTGGCATTTTTGAAAATCCTTTCTTTTTGCAAATTTTTGCAAAATTTTAGAAAATTTGAGCTCAGCGTTTAGGATCTTTTTGTCAAATGGTGCATTGTTTTGATATTTGTTGGCAAATTTTCTCTCTCTCTCTCTCTCTCTTTTTGCTGCAATTTTTTTGACACATTAATACATTACAAATTATTATTTTTTTCATTTCGTCACCGGCGCCCCACCACCACCATTAAATGACGCCTTTATTTTGAATGTAAATATCTTGGGTGTCCCTGGAGTGGCGGTCCAGGATTAGTAGCTCATTTAGCTTATTAATAGTTTATATAACATTTGTTGAAGTATGCAAATGGTTTTTAACTACCTAACTTTTTAAACAATTTACGGTAAACCCCCAAAATTCTGACATCAAAGACATCAAATATGGAGAAGCCCCTGCCGTTACTCATTAAACTCTTCTCTTCTTAATTTTTATTAATGAACGCATCAACGCTATTTAAATTTTTATTGTTTGCTGATGAGTCTAACTTATTTACAGGCGTAAAAACTTGAAAGGTTTGTTGCCCTTGTCAATTACGAATTATTAAAAATATCAAATTGGTTTAAAATAAACAAACTAGCTCTTAATCTTGAAAAAACTAATTTCATACATTTCCATCTAAAATTTCATTTGTACAATCTTGATCCAATAAAGATAGGAGAAGATCGGCGGAACCAAAAAATCTTCTGTAAAATTCCTCTGGTCATAGTGATCAGCACCTAAACTGGAAAGAACAGTCAAATGAACTTTCAAATAAACGAGCAAAAATCTCACGATAATTAGACGACATTAAAGAAGATTAAAAACACGCCTGCACCGTGACCGATAGGAAAGATAACCTATTGACGATATAATTTGGGCAAATACTTATAAATCAACTATTGGCAAAATCCAAATTCATCAAAATAAAGCAAAAGACTAATAAAAAAGTATAATAATTAAAGAGATAAACCAATCTATTTAAAATTATAATATTTTAAAATTGAAAAATATATAAACAAAACTGCCTTATTTGATTTAAATATCTTCCATAACTTTTTACCCAATATTTTCTAGAGCAAACAAAGATTTGATAATCTAAACATTAAATGTCAACTCAGAAATAGTAATAATATCTATCTTCAATATGCATCTACTAATGCCAGATTATTTACTAACGTCGACCTAGAATTTTAACAGTCCTCTGATCTAAAAATCTAAACCAATTATGCGCATTTAAAACTAACTTAAAAATATTTTTTTAAAATGAAATCAACGAGGATGAGTGTAAAATTATTTAATATTGACTCAAATTCTCAATTATGATCAAAATACCTTTATTATACATTATAGGCTAACGACATTTTTTACAATCAATATGACTATATGTACTATCTTTTGTTAATTGGTTCAATAAACTAAATCACTTCTCTCTACTTGATCCCTAAATAATTCTCTCTTTCCATCATTTAAAGACATTTTTATATGTCATATTATGCCAAACTTTGAGGTTGCCAAGTTATACGGGATACAAATCCTTAGCGCCAACCTTTTTTTCCATCAATTTTTTCTTTATGAGTTTGAAACATTAAATTTTAAAGTATGTCCAAGCAAATGGACATTCATGTATTATACTTTAATAGTTTAATTAACTTAAGCTTGTCTTTTTTTCTTGATTTGTACTCATCAGTATGTTGAGAAAAAACCATTTGATTGATTGATTGATTGATATTAGTAAGTATTGGGCCCTAACAGGGGCCACTGGAAGGCCAGGCATTCAATAGGATTAGGAGGCACGGGACCCCATGTGGAGCCCCCACTGGGTGTCACTCGTCCTCGGTGTCAGAGAACATTTACGCCAGCCCCTCGATCGCTATGCCAATGTGTGTAGACTGTGGACTACATACTTCAATACTTTATTACCTTGTGCCTGTTCAATTTCAACTCGTTATAGTTATAGCCTATGGACCTGTAGTGATTAAAATTTTGCTTTCTGTTTTCTTATGACGAGCGTGGAGTTCAGAAATGTTAATCCATATTTTTCTAGGTCCATATTTTTTTCATAAGCCATATCTAATTTATTTCATGCTTAAGCATTTGTGAAATTCAGGACTGCAAACCGCTACACAAGTATGGTATTTGCTGTTAGCATGAATAAGCAAGAGCAAGGCTTGATCATCAGATCATGAAAGCATGATAATGTTAGCAGTGATGCAAATACAGTATATGCTAGTTTAATTAAAAGCAATGCCAAACGGCACCTCATTGGTGCTATAGAAGTTATCTGGTTTGATTTTAATGTATATAATATAGGGGCTGTCCATTAATTATGTCAAAAATTTTTGGGCAATTTTTGCCCCTCTAGTCAAAAACTGTCAACTTTCAGTTACCCCTCCTATAATTATGTCAAAAACTGTTGACCCCCCCTCCAAAGATCAATGACAGGTTCCAATAACAAGGTTATTATTTTTGCGCTGATGATCAGTGTTACCATTGTTTCCCTTTTTTGCTCATCGAGTGTCAAAATGAGGTGGTGATGACCTTTTTTGCCATGCTTTTTCTATTGTAATAAGTAGTATTCCATGAAATTTCCTATTTTTTGATTATTTGTAAAAAGTGAAATTGTTGACGTCAACTTCTCTTGACCCCCCTGTCAACAACTGTCAAACTGTTTCAAAACCCCTAAATTGTTGACGTAATTAATGGACAGCCCACACATATATATATATATATATATATATATACTGTATATAATATAATTTGTATATATATATTAATATATATAATATAAATTTTATATATATATATATTAATTTATATATATATATATTAATATATATATATATTATTTTATATATATATATATTAATTATATATATATATATATATATATATTAATGCATATATATATATACATTATATATATATATCCTAAAATATAATTATAAGTTATTGAAACTATAATAATAATGTGATTTTAATGTTTTAGGAGGCTAAGTAAGCCTGTGTGAAAATGCACTATGCACTGATTAATTCTAATAGGAAGGCAATGCGTTGAATGATATTATCTTGCCGTTAGCGTTTATATCTGATTCATTTAAAAGTTTGCGTTGTAGGTCAGTTAGTTTTGATTTTACTTTAGGTGGACTAAAATAATAAAAAAATTGCTATTGAAAGGTTTAACAAGTCCTCAGTTTGTTATCAGATGCACTGGTTAATTGCATGTGTAGGAGTCTGTTGTAATAGGCTACCATATTCGGAAACGTTCTATTATGTTTTTAAGTATGAATATGCAGCTGGTTTGTGCAGTTCATTGGGCATGTATCCCTTTCAGAGAGGGCATTAGCAGTGGTGCTTATGAATAAACAGTGCATACTGTGGTAGGCTTGGTATGTTGGTCTTCAAGTAGTGTTATGAGCATTTCTACTGTATATGAATGCCCTCCATGGACTTAGGTTTATTACGTTGAGGACTGCCATTCACTGAGAGGCGCATAAGGTGGGGTGGTAAGAACTACTCTATGGCGGCCCCACATGTGCCGGAGGGGCCGTAGGAGAGATGTAGGAGAGACCCAACAACAATAGAAGATACTTAGATGTTTTTCAAATGTAACTGTACATTTTGTCTTCTTATTTAATATTCTCGTTTAAGTTCTACTGCCTACTGATCTACAGAAGAAATTGGCAGATATCACTAGGTTTGACTTGTTTTATCCATTTTTTAAAGCAAAATCTGTTTGATCATTTTCAGAATTGCTATCTTTCGCTCCTTATTGCAACTGGTTAGCAGCTGGTGAAGACTGATGACTAGGCAGTTCATTTGGCAATGATGGCTGCTATACATCTTGGTATCTGATAAATGCAGCTTAGAGATTGCAGTTTGTGCTTGGGTGTCCATTTTATAGACTAGTTTATAAACTTTTTTTATTGCCATTTTAAAATGGAAATATGTATTCTTCCACATATTTTGTATATTATTGAATCTTAATGTAATTCATGCACAACTGATAGTATACAGTATATACAGTAGCTACAGAGCTCTACCCCGAGCTGCCAGTGCTCGGGGCAGAGCAAGCATTTTGCCCCTAAATTGTGACTTGTGAACATGAACAGGACAGGGGTGCACATTGATTGGGTCAAAAAGTCTTGAGAAGCAAAAAAGTCCTCATATCATATTCCACACATTGCAATTGAGATAGATTCCCAGAAAGTAGCTTTATATGTACCTCTGTCATTGACATGGCAGGATGCTTTTATTACTTGTTTTTTCTTTTTCATTTGAAATTTTGTGCCCCCAAGAATTTTGCACCCAGGGTGACCACCCTTCTGGCCTCCATGCTACACCACTGTAAAGCCATTCAGCAGGGCCGTTTTAAGGCACAGGCATGGTAGGCACATGCCTAGGGCAGTAGTAGGGCTCCACAATATATGAGGTTCCCCCTCAGGTGGTGAAAAAAGTTTGTTTGATTCTTGATTTTTTATTTTCTGATACTTTAAATGTCTGATGAACTAAAAAGTCATCATCACTTTTGGTGCTTTTTAAAAATTGCTTAGGGCCCCTAACTTCTTAACCCTTTCACCCCTATTGCTCCTATGTGTCCGTTCCCTGTCCCCTAGGCTCCTGGGGAAAATTATGGGGTTGTTTGGGGCTCCCACATAAACTCAAATATCTTGAGCACATGTTAACATAGAACAAAAATGTTTTCACCAGTTTCCTCAGAATTGAACTGTGTTTACTTCCAGCATAGAATATTTAATACCATGAAGAAAATCAAAACCGGCCGTGCGGGGATTAGGAAAAGAAGCAGAAACCCCAAAAGCGGCCTTACAGGGACTGTAAGGCCGCTTTTGTTACAGGGACTGGTATTGGTAGCAAAAGTCGCTTTTGTGGCTTTGCGGGGCGACAGGGTTAAAACAGCACTGCCATTCAGCTTAATGTACTCAGGTACTGGACAATGTAAAGATCACTTGTACGAATTACCGGTAGTTGGTGCTTTTCTGCTTTCAGAAATTTTCATTCTTCAGTTCCAAATTGAGAAGAAGATATTTGTGTCTTAGTATTGAAATGAAATATTATGTAGTGTTTAAGGATGCAAGGTCTGAAGTTGATGTTGCCCTTAAGCCATGCTAAAGCAGTGTTAACTGAAACTCACCGAACAAGATAATTAGGTTTTCCTTACAAGTGACTTATTATTTAATGTTAACAATTCCAATACTGTCTTTTGCAAGTATTTATAGCATTTTAGATCTGGTTGTTCAGCTTTCACGTGAGGCAATTCAATAAGAGTTTTTTTTTATATATATATATATATATATATATATATATATATATATATATATGTGTGTATGTGTGTGTGTGTGTGTGTGTGTGTGTGTGTGTGTTGTTTGTGTGTGTGTGTGTGTGTGTGTGTGTGTGTGTGTGTGTGTGTGTGTTCAATATTGTTGTTTGTAATACTTTTATGATACTTGAAAAGTGCTGATCTGATGTAGGCATGGGTCATCGATTGAATCTCAGCCATCTTACCGAAGAGGAATGCGAACTTATTCTCAAAGTTATTCAAAAGGATTTTGGTCTACGACAGTTAGAAAAGGATCGGTTAGCGTAAGTGTCAATATTCTCTTGGCTTTGTTAAGAAGATCTTGCCTAAATTTATATTACGTTCATGGCTTCAATTTCTGCAGATTCTTAATAATTCATAATTGTGAATTATAATGTTATCTGGTGGACATGTTAGTGCCAAGGAACCGAATCAGGTTGATGGGAGTGGAGGCAGAGCTGACACGCAGGTTTTCTGTTTGGCTTTGTGCACATTTGTAGTGCTTGGGTGCCATTTTAAGTTAAGTAAATTATTTGAGCATGTGTGTTTAGAATGAATATTAGAATTTATGGTGTATAATTCATGTACCATACTGGGCAGGTTTTGCTGTGCTTATTGAATTGATTTATGGACTATAGTTATAAGATAAAATTTGTGAAAAAGTGGAATAGGCAAAGTATTGAAGTTATAATAATAATACCAGTAATTATGCACTTCTATAGCACCAGTTCTAATACCTAAGGGTATCAATCGATGGTACTTCAAATCCATCTGTAAAAGACCAGGTCATTCCAGAGATCAGTCAGAGGGAAACAGCAAGACAGACTATGGAGAAAAAGCTAAATGAAAGAGATGTGTTTTTAGTCTGGATCTGGAAAAATTCAATGAATTGGAAGATCTGACAGCCAGAGGGAGAGAGTTCCAGATTTTTGGCTCAGAAAATGAAAAAGCTCTCTTACCAGTTTCAGTGTTTGTTCTAGGTACATTTAGCAATGAATCAGCAAACCTTTTCAAATGATGATGTTTTGGGTGATTCAGCATAGATTTTAAATATTGAGATTGGCCAGATTGCAGTGTTTTAGAAACCAGGAGACCAGTTTTGAATACAATTCTCTGTTTAGCCAGCAGCCAGTGTAACTTTTGAAGAACAGAGGCCTTTCATATAAAATTTATGGTTGCATTTTAAAATTATTCTTATTACTTTTTATTTAACCTAATGAGTTTGTTTAGATTGGAGGAAAAGTATATTTCAATATATTTCAATGCCATTATATAGTTTTGTTGGATTAGTGCAAAATATGACAGGCTTAGGGCATCAAAATCCATTTTGTCTCTTAGGTAAACACTTTTAAAGTCTTACTGTGGACACATTAAATATGAGATTCCCATGAGAATTCCATAATAACATTTAAATATTTCACATCATTGACCTTTTTAACAGAATATCATCAATAGACTTTACTGCTCATTTAAGATGTAATGCAGTTTTAGTATGGTAAATACAGTTACACGTTTTGTATATGCAAAGGCTTGGCCTATTACTTAGACAGCAATGACAAATATGCTGTTTGGTGAACAGTTTCTTTTTCTTATTAAGTAAACATTTCTGCTCAGTTAGCCTGAGTTAGGCTGTGGTCATGCATTGAATAATCTAGCTGCAGGCATTAGGCTCGGTGCCATTGTTAATTCTGTACCAAACTTCTTATTCAGTCAAGTGTAACCGGGACATATGCAGTGACTTTTAGTTAGAGGGATGTTTTCTGCACTTTGTAACATAAGCCATCAGTTTTGCAGATGTCAAATTGAGACATGCTGCATGGCAAGTGATATGTGAAATTCTTTCTGCTGAGCTGTAAATTGGTGATAATTAGCTGTGCTGTTGATAAAATTTTCTGTTCTGATAAGCAATTGACCTGATTCATTCATCTTTGACTAGCTCAGTTGTTCATTGTATTAAAATATGTGTATTTGCAAGTGTTCAGGTTAAACCATGAGTCAGCCAATATTTATCCATTGTGATAGCACATTGGTTAAGGGGCAAGCGTGTCCTTGGTGAATAGGTGATTCAGAGATGAATTACTATATTACCACAACAGCCAGAGTTTTTCTTCCTAAAGCTGTGTGTACACTGTCCTGTTTCTTACCTGTTTGATTAGCCGGAATCAACATTCCATAAATTCCCGAAAGTCAGAAGCTGACTGGCCAACTAACCAGTCTATGCCAAGCTGAACTGAACTGACAATGCAGAGAAGAAAATTATGAATAAATAATGGCCCGATAGGAGCAGAAGTTGTTTTCTCGTATCAGACTGCTTCTTAGCTTCTTATTACTGGTAAAAAATAGAGCAGTTCTCATTTCAATCAGCTGTAGGTGCCGGCAAATTCCAGTCCAGATTTTAAGACGCAATAGTTAGAAACCAGCTCCAAATATTCTGCGGAATTCAGAAGTTGAATCTCATACAAGATAATTATTGCCCAGTGTGTGTGCCAGCGCTTGAGGCATTTGTTTTTTCGTTGATTCATTCAGCCGCCATTGAGAGTTTGTTTCTGTTGTTTCTTTCTTACAGACATTCCTCCATTTCACTTCAATCGTTAATGAGTATAATGGGGACCTGCACTTGTGCAGTTGAAAAACGGCTGTAGAGAGATGCACTTCACTTTGACCCTCTATAATTGAATGCTCTGTAAAATTGACGACTCTCTAAATCTTTCAAGTCCCAGCCTTTTCTGATAAAACATATGGAAGAGGCATTCCAGTGTGATTCATGAAATTTACATTTCTTATAATGAGGTGAATTAAAAATTCCTTGATTTAGCATTCTGTTTGAAACCTGGTATGTTATATCAAATGACTGGTATTTTGGTGGTTCTAGCATGTGCAGGTGATCTGAATATTTTTCACTAAATTATCATATCAGACTAAGGCATTGTTTCATGTGGGTACAGAACATTCTCCCCTGGACATAATCCCCCCGGACATTACCCCCCCCCAGTACACCCTTTGAAATGACACTGCCAGACATAATCTCCCCTCTATGGGTTTTGTTGAAAAGCAGTGTATTGCACCCGTACTGGGTCATATAATCATTACCCACACCAAAAACCAGACATGAAACACTAACCCTAAATGATACTGACGGCAAAATTAAGATCTATGATATTGATTTACATTGTTCATTACTTCTTTGCCGGGAGGGGAATATGTCCAGGGGGGTAATGTCCGGGGGGGATAATGTCCTGAGGGGAATTATGTCCAGGGGAGAATGTCTGCGTCCCATTTCATGTTGATTGTTGATACTGAATTACCGGTAAGTTAAATTACAAATACTATATGGGTCTGGATTAAAATTTTTAAATATATTGATTGCAGGCTAGATATAAAGTTTATTTGAAACAGCATAGCTACTTATTTGTTTTGATTATTGCCAGAATTTATGTTTAAATTTTATGTAGTGCCCAACATGACTGATATATAAAAGCCTGTTCTGCACTTTTTTGTTGTGTAAACTTACCTTTATATTTATATGTTCAGCCTTAATTAGATGCCTATTATTTCCTTATAGCCACTTTCAATGGATGCCATAAATACTTTTGCCAGTCATAAAAAGTGTTTGGTTCATGTTCACTAGCAACATGGACATAACCAGGAATTCATATTGAGATTGGATTTGGTCATACTGACCCATTATTTGTAATTTAATATATTTAGCAATATTTTACAAAATATCACATAATTCACTAAGTCTTGATCCAGATTTTTGAGTCTTTCTTTCCTCAGCTCCTAAGTACTGGTGAGCAGAGAAAGTCATGTGTGTTTTTACCACTTCTTTTACTTGAACTTTTCATTGTGGGTTGTAGAGAAATTTTGAACTCTGTGATTCATTAGAGCTGAAAAATTTTCTCCTTGAGTAGCTTCTGCATTAGGTACATGAAAAAACTGTTTGACTTGTTGGCAGGTTTTGGGAGTTCTTTCATATTTGATTTTTTTATTATCAACGGTTGTAAAGTCTGAGAAATTTCAAGATATGTTCACACACTTTATCTAGTGTCCTGTTCTCAGTGTTCTGGCCCTACTTGTAGACATTTCATGTGGAATTGACTGTGCACTAAATGAAATAAATCAGTAATAGAAGAAATCAAACCACTGATCTCACTAGATGCCAGAGATTGAGGTACTTTGAACATATAATGAGGACTAGAGACACTCTGGGAAAAGCAATTATACTGAGGAAAATGAAATGATCTAGAAGAAAAGAAAGATGACAAATGAGATGGCTGGATGGAATTCATGATGTAACATGCATGAATATCAATGAGTTAAATGAAATTGTTAATAACAGAGAGGACTGGAAAAAACATATTGGTGGTATCACCAGGGAACATGAAAAGGCAGAAAAGTCTCAAGAATGTGAAAATATTGTTTCTGTCGAGCAGTTATTATTATTATTATTATTATTATTATTATTATTATTATTATTATTATTATTATTATTATTATTATTATTATTAGAGTGACAACTTGTATTGACCTGTTAGATACAATGAGTGATTGGAAAATAACTGAATTTCATGAAGCATGACACTCTTGCATTATGCATGAACTGGTCTTGGTGTTATTTTTTTCAATGAGTGACAGAAAGCTATAAACAATGAGTACTTGATTTGCTTAGCTAAAGTCTTTCATTTATAGTTGCTCAGTGTATTTCAGTTCCAGTTTCAGTTCCGTTTTAACATTTGAAAGTTTAAACTTAGTTCAGTTTTGTGGAATTTTAGTTTAATGTTGAGTTTTGTTTGCTTTGTGGGATGTGTGAGCATATATATTAAAATATATGCATTTAAATACTTGCAACAGACTTATTACAGCACAAAAGTTTATTTGAAGAAGATCCATTTTTATTCAACATTTTGGCAACAGCCTGAAAGTCTTCAATGATAAATATTGATGTTTATGTTTAGAAACAAAGTTTTTGTTCTGAGTTAATTCTAAAGACCCGGTGTAACAGTTGCAAACATTAATAAATTGCAAATTAATCATTCATTTTCTTTTGACATCAGACTCAGCAAATGCAGATATCTGACAACTCTGTATTTGACTTTTAAGTATTTGTTGAATTGTGGCAATTAATATGACCAGTTTACTTTTTAATAAATTATCATCTGAAATTAATGCAAATCACAATGTTTTCAATGTTCTGGTTTTAAAGCTCATTGTTATAATATTTGATTAGTTGGCCTTACAACTGTCACGTATAGGAAACTAGACCGTCACCTGCTATGACAAAACAATACAATAAAGGCCTCACTGTATGGTCCCGAGGTGCTAAAGTAGGTCAATCAGTAAACACAGTGACATGCAGATTCAAAGCCTTGACGAATAGGTGGTTGGACATATTCTACTGGTTTTGGACTTGACGTGTTGCCCAGGCCGGCAATCGGTGGAAGATTGGGTTGCATAAATATGTGGACAATAGTATATTATTATATTACAGCTGCACTGATGTTCATTATTTTGAAACAATCTTTAAATACTGTTGTTGTTTGATTTTTCAACACTTATTTTCCAGTTTCAGTTTTAGATTCAGTTTTAAGATTTTCCAGTTCCAGTTCCAGTTGTTAACGGATTTATTATTTATCAGTTAACGGATATTTCAGTTTCAGAAGTTAAGGCAATCACACAAGTCTTTCATTTCTTGATTGTAATAATAAGTTAGTGTTTAACATGAAATAATCAATTTATACTAAAAATATTATTAAATGTTGAGTTTTGTTTAATGGGATTCTTGAGCATAAATTAAAAATAACAATTGTACAGACTTATTGAAGCAAAAGTAAAGGAAGAAGATGCACGTTTGAACATTTTGGCAACCCGTGAAGACTTCAATGATAAATATTGTATGATATGTTTCAAGAAGTTTCTGTTCTTCTTCATTCCAAAGACCCGGTGTAACATGTGCAAACATTACTATTGCAAAGACTGCATTTCTTATGACATCAGACTCAATGCAGATATCTGTAACAGTTGCCAGAAGTATCAGTAAGTGGCATAATATGACCAGTTTAGTTTAATAAATTATCTCTGATTAATGCTTATTACAATGTTTTCAATGTTCAGGTTTGGATTGACAACCTTATGGATAACCGGTACTGCTATGAGAGCTAAGGCCTCACTGTATGGTGCAGGACATACAAAATAGTAACAAACAAAGTGGAAGGTGGCCAAGATAAAGATTTTGGACAATGGAAGATTGGGTTGTATGATAGAACCAGATTGTATATTAAGCTTCATTATTTTGAAACAATCTTTTTAAATGCTGGGTTGTTTGACATAAACCATTCATTTTTTACAAAGTTCAGATTCACTTAAGATTGGACAGATGGAATGAAATGGATAGGGGAAAATAAGGCAATACAAGCTGACATCTTGATTACCAATAATGATAGTGTTTAGTAATATCAATTTATAATAAAAAAGATTATTAAATGATGAAAGCAAGTATTGGAATCCTTGAGACAAACAAAGTAACAAAAAGTTGTTATATTATATAATATTATATATTATCCCACCAATAGGTATCTTGTTATAAATGTAAAGTGTCATTATAATAAGTCAATGAATGTAAGGACTGATATCAAGTAAACAATATCATCACTAAAATTACATTGCCAAAATATTCCAAAATCACCCATATATAGTAACATTTGGATTAAATAGTCAGGTCACTTAGATATTTATTTAAATTAGCCATAATTCGACAAGATAAACTGTTTTAATTTAATTTTGAAAGTGTTAAGATTAGTTATGTTAGTAAGGAAGTTTTAAAGATCATTTCAGATTCTAGGACCAGTGAGTTTAATAGTTAATAATCTAATTAGTATGATCATAAGGAATATAAGATTGATTATAGCTTCTTTTGCTATGACTGTATTTTTAATTTTATTGTAAAATAATTCAAAATATAGAAATTCAAAGGTAATAATTTGTTTACATATTTAAACATAAAATTGTAGTTTGGTAGAAATGCACATTTGCAAGATTAAGTATATTAAGGTTCATATATAGGTTTATTCATACTTGAATAACCAAATGCATTGCTAATTATTAATCTGAGTATCTTATTTTGAAGAATTTGAATTTTATTAACAGTACATCTATAGTTAAAACTCCATATAATATTACAATAGGTTAAATATCTTCACTGGCCCTTTGGATTACTGGTAAATGACCCTGCATGAATGACCCCACCTTTAGCTATAGCTACTTCATTCTGAGATTAAGTGCCTAGAAATAAGGAGCTACTTCAGTGCTGCTTTTGAAAGCGCTATAGTAATTAACAGGATTTACTTACTTATTTACTTTCGAGCTTTTATTTAAGTAACTGCACTGACTGGTAATTGATTTGATTTCAGTGCGTTTCTTCTACAGTCAAACTCTTGGTTTTACAAGAGGCTCAGCAATAAGTTCAAAAGATTTGGAAGTGCCAAAGTCATCCGATCACTCTATAAAAGAAAAACAGAATGTAAAATCATGTTTTATCGATCAAAAGTTTCAATATCTTTCATACACGATAACTTTCCTTGTATGATCAAGTATTTCAATAGTTTCAATCAAGTATTGATATAGTTTTGTTGATAATATTAAAGATATGCATTTAGATTGATTGTGTACTAGTTTAGATATTCATTATAATCTGTCAAAAGACAAGTCCTTAAAAGCCTTGTGGGTCCTATATGCTTTTAAGTCACAGGCACTTCATGCTTATATTTTTGGTATCATATTTGTGTTTTATACCAACTTTTGCAGTTAATTTGAGAAAAGACAAATCACATAATCAAAAAGTAAGAAAGGGAATGTCATGGATGATGATGAAGTCACTTTGAAACTACGAAGAATTATAAAGAACCATATCATTTTAATGACAGTGATTATATGTAGAGCTAGTTAGTCAAAGGAGTTATAAAATTTTGAAATCCGTGATGTATTACACAAATGCTTCATGTAGGGATTGATGTATGTGTGTAGCTGATGCAGAAAGTGATTCGGGTTATCATCCATCCGTTAATGGCAGCGTCATCCACTCGGAATCCAATGCAAGGCGTTCTCGACCAAACCTAAGCAAAGTCTTTGAATTGGACGAAACGCGCGATAACTTACAGAGTTAGAAAATTTGCATTCATCTGACGTTTGAAGCATTCTAATCTCAAAGTCACGCAGTTTTATTGTGTGTATGTAAGCTCTCTTACTGCCACTTTAGGCTCTGCGATTTCTATTATGCAGGGTGGCACAATAAAACCGGTACCACCCTGTTTCAGTATAAATATTTTCACAACCCCTGCTGGGTCAAAATGCACAAAAGTTGGTGTACCTCTGCAGTATTGTATCCTGGATGCAGCCATTTAAGTTTTTTTTAATTTAAAACTTCAAAGGGTAGTGGTGCAGCCTAGCGAAAACCAGGTTAGGCCCGGGACGCATAGTACCAGTAGCTCATATCTTGATAACACATCCACCACTAGCCTGTACAAAGTTCGCATTGTTTTTCTCGGCGTTTTAGTGCAATGTGACTAATATGTATAATACAAATGTGTTATCTAGAGAACAAGTGTTTTTGTCATAGAAAATGAAAATGATGAAGATGAACCACTGCAAACATTGTCCTTTTACAAGCAAAAGTTGGAAGCTATTAAACGACAGCTGCGGAAGGCTTATCTAGAAAGCACAGGAACTCAACAGAACAGCCAAAAATCCATCTGTAAGTTTATATCTGACAATATCCCTACATCATTGGCAAGCATTCAGTTTTTATTATAAAATCCCTTGGCAACAATAATATAATATTATTTATAATTGATTCAATTCAAATGGTTGCTTTGATAAGAGTGTTATGAACTGAAAGGCATTTTACAATTGACCATAAAATTTGATTGCTTCAAACCGAACTCTGCTATTACTGTGTGTATTAATTTTGGAAATTGTGCATTTGCTCTGTAATTGAATTTTTTTAGATGAAGATGCCCTGAATAAGCAGAACTTCAACATTTCACTTCTATTGTCGGCAATGGTCAACGATATGACATCAAATTTAAACGGTACCAACTAGGATGATTATATGAAAAACGTTTATTTTGGATATCATTGAAAATAATTGGGACAGAAAATGCACAGGAAAAGTTTCATTTTAAAAATTAAACAGAAGATCCACAAGAAAAATGTGTTTATGTCTGTAGGCAATAATTCAATAGTGTGACATTTCAAAGAGCCTTTTCTACCAAAGGCTTGAAGATCTTATCTAACTTTTGAAATGACAATTTGATGATTCAGTAGTTCGGTATTGTAGTGAAATATAATTTATTGGTTTCTCTGTGAGCGATAAAGATGGGACAAAGCATAATTCAGTAACGTATTGGTTGGCTGGCCAGTTAGAATGTCATTGCAATAAATGTCCAAAGATTTATGATAGATGGCGCTAACAGAATTGACTTGTATCATTGTAATTTGTTTGCTTCTTAAGAATCTGCAACTAAGGACCAGAATGCATCAAAGGAAATCATTTCAAAATATGTTCTAGAACAATGTATTGATCACATCTACGAATCATTGTCAAATGAGATAGTGAGTATGGTCAGTTTCGAATCTAATAATATCTATAAGGTCGATTTTTGTGTCTCCGTCAACTCAGAGTCCTCTCAGGAGCCATCACAACTTGTGATAACTATTTTTTAATAGTTTAATGCGTCAAATCATTCCAGGATTATCAATATATTCCATCTCAATTTTATTCTAGAGCGTTCAAAATGCCACAAAATGGTGAGCCTATGGAAGGACTATTGTTACAGCAAGCTATAGATATGCAAAAATTCAGAGGAGTTTGAAACGAATTAAAACCACATTTTCTTGTGTCCCCATCTTTAATGTGTCAAATCATTCCAGAATTATCAATTATATTACATCTCAATTTTATTCTAGAGCGTTCAAAATTCAAAATGCTATTTTTACAAAATGGTGAGTATACAAAAATATGGAAGGACTACCACATTTTTTTTATCTTTAGCAATCATTCCAGAATTATCAATAGATTCCAACTCAGTTTTATTCTAGAGCAAAATTCAAAGGAGTTTGAAGCAATTAGAAAACAAAAATTCATTTTCATTTTTGTGTCCCCATCTTTAATGCGTCAAATCATTCCAGGATTATCATTATATTCCATCTCAATTTTATTCTAGAGCATTTGAAATGCCACAAAATGGTGAGCCTATGGAAGGACTATTGTTGCAGCAAGCTATAGATATGCAAAAATTCAGAGTTTGAAACAAATTAAAACCACATTTTCTTGTGTCCCCATCTTTAATTGTCAGCCAGATGTTTTGTACACAAATTTTCAACTATTCCTTCTTGAGAGATAATGGAGAAGTATTTAAATTTTACTCTTTTCACATTTACTTAGCTCTTTTATTGTCATGTAGCTCTGTCTGCTACATTTAGCAATTCAATGAGTCAAGTTGCCTCCTTGGTGGGATATGTTTCCCTTTAGGCAACCCTTTTCTTCTCAGCATACCACTTATAACTCTTATAAATCTAGTATATGATGTACTATTAACTGAATATTCCAGCAAAATATAAACTTTTAATTTGATTACTTCTCAAGTTTCTTTTTGTGTATTATTCTAGTGTATATTTAGACCAAAATTAGTCTTGTGAATATTCTGTAAATTTTCTTCATCTTATTTTAGTTTCAAATGATGTAATTTAATATAATTGATGTCAGTTATGTTAATTTGAGTTGAAATAAACCTCAGTTCAGTTTATTTCAGTCCATATATGGCATTCTCTTTTTGTAGTGATTTCATATGCCTGTACTGTTATTCTGCTGGTCTATTTTAAATGCTAAAACAATTCTGCTGTTAATTTGACTGAATTTAGGATAGTTTTCATCCTTTTGGGATTGATCCTGAAGATTTGACACTTCGAGGGTATATACAAAAACTCTCAGAAGCCATTTTGTCAAAGGTAATTTCTTTTGAAAGTTTATTCTGAACATGCAGTATCTCTATATGTGTGTTCTGTGACATCACAAAAATCATGGGAATTTGCTAATTTCACGTGATCTGTGAGTATATAGTAATTTAGTTAATATTTTACTTTTTGCAGATAGACATTGATTTAAAATCATCAGATGGTGAGATTTTTCAACAGGAGGTGGAGGTGGAGGAGAAGGTTCAAAAGGAACCACTGAAGTCTTCAAATCGTGCTGGAATTACCCAAGTACAAAAGGAGTTGTCTGACTCAGAATTGGAAGAGCTTCATGTTACGACTGACAGTATATCAGACATTGATGGCAGGGAGTGGCAGGCCAGGCATTCGGCAGACTCAATGTCAATGAGTTCCCCAATGAAACAGAAACCACCAAATCGAATAGGTGAACAATTTCTGATGTCAGCATCCTTTGAAAATTGTTTTACATTTTCAAATAAAGTATTAGTCACTATGAACAAAATTAATGTTATAGGATCATGATGCAGTTTGTGCAGTTTTCGTGATGCCATGCATTTATCATTATCGACATCATCGTCATCATCATCAAGGTCATTGTCAGATTCATCGTCATCATAATCATCTCTATCATCGTTATCATTGTACTCGTCATCATTATAACCATCAGCATCAACATTTATGCATTTATGTCTACACATGCTTATTTTTTATTTCTGTTTTATTTATTATGTAGAAAAAGTTCATTCATGATTGCTTTCAACTAAGCTTACTAGAGCATGAATGTAATGAATTTTTTGGTGCTAATTTAGATTATGATGAAAGTGAATACGATGTTGATGAGAACTCTATCTTTGCCTTTGCGTCAAGAAAGAAGGGTACGCTCGTACTGCCTGAATTGGAAAGCCACAGTTCCTTGCAGCAGTCAGACATTGATCTTGAACTTACATCTCAAAAAGACTATTCATCGGATGAGGATCCTTGGACATTGTCTGCCAATGGACCAGCAGCGGTGATGAGCAATAGAATACCAATTGCACCGTACGATAACTACGGCAAAAAGAAATGCGGACCGACTGAAACAGAAGGAGACCTGAAAATGTTTCTACCAAAGCGGCATTCCATAGAGGGACCAATGATTGACAACATGTTAGTTTAAGCTAAAAGAGTTTTCATTTTATTCGGTGGGCAGAGAAACTTGGGAAACAAATTTTCATCCACAGTCTTTCAAAGCTGTTAGCCCCCTTTATTATTCTTACAAGCTCTAGCCATTCTTATTGTACATTTGTGCAGATGTGCATGTAGAGAATGCAGAATTTGACATATTGCTGTTTGTGGCATATAAATTGTAGGGAGATATTGCATCATTGAGATTTTAGGGAAAAACAGAAATTCAGCTTGGCTTTAATGAAAATTTGCTGGTGGCAACTTGCCAGAACTTGGTATGGAGAGTGTGAAGATAAACTAATATTCTAAATATTTACTGAAAAAATGAAAAACTGATTGTCAGCATTCAATTTTTCTGAAAGGTTTATAGTTTTCAAATTTTATCAGTCAAATTCAGATTTGGAGGGAAACTTGTATTATTATATGTGAAGATTACTGCCCTGGATGATGTATGATGTGCATTTGAATTCTTCATAATATCTGTTGTTATACCCTGTAGGTTAGTTATATCATTTATATCATTTAAGGATTAAATGTTGACTTTCATTGCAAAAATGCAGTCATGTACAAGGCAGAGCAAATTCCTAACATTTATTCAAATTTTTTTTGCAGTGCTGAATACTCTGATGTTGTTTTCTGACTTCTCATTTCAGAGCAAATATGTTAAGTCCCTTGCTTCAAGCCTTTATTGTGTACTACTTGCATTAATTAATTGCTTTAGTTGATTTCATATTTTAGGAATGTTTATGAATTATCTGACTTGTCAGACACCAGTATGGATTCCCCTTTCGAAGAAGTTCGTAATTACAAGGCTTCCTCTTTAAGAGAAGAGGTTCCAGATAAAGAAAAAGCAAATCAGCATCCTTCTGAGAATGACTCCAAAGATTCAGTCCATGACTCCAATCAGCCTCTAATTCCATGGTTTGAGATGGTCCCTCAAGATATTCATGTTCTTTGTGGTGAAGAGTTCACTTGCAGCTGTAAACCAAATGGAGCTAAGCCAGTTGGTAGGCACTTTGCTTGGCAGACAATATAGCAGACAATATTTGTTATGGTTTTCTTATTTGGAGGCTGCTCCTCGTTTGGTAAGACCATTTCTGACTACAAGCACTAGGTTGCAGATTTCAAGTGTAATTATATGTGCACAGAGCCACATGGCCCTATATTGAGCACATCTAAAGTAGAGTAATACTTTACAAAAACCAAGTTGGTCAGATTAAGAAACTGGCGTGTTTATATTAGCTGAGGTCAGCAGAAGTGATTGCCATCTAGAAGTCTGTGGGAATGTCTTAATCTTTTGCCATTTTTTGTGAATAACTCAATCGCTATGTTCAGGTAACCTATAACGATGCTTTTTGAAAGAATTTGAATTGCTTACTGCATTTCCTGTTAATTGAATCATGTCGTTGTTGATCTTCCCTTTTGCAATACTCTGAGGTAGGATAAAACTATAGCAACTTGATACAAGCTTTTGTGCGTTGGGCATTGCCAGTGTTTCTGGTTCTACTTAGACTGTTTTGCAATCTGTTATTTTAGATGTGTTCTGGTATCGAGATGGAAAGGAACTGATTCAAATTGGATCCGATGAGCGGCACAACTTGTTGAATCAGGGTGTATTGCATTGGTTAATCGTTAGCAATTCTCAGACATCAGACAGTGGAATGTACCTGTGTGTTGCTATCAATGAGCACGGCACATGTCAGCACACGTTCACAATCACCGTAATTGGTAGGAAATATTAATAATATCTGGTATTTTGTCTGTGAGATCAATATAATTTGTATAGCTATAGTTTATATCTTTTAAAGGGCAAGTTATTGCTTTATCAGTTTAATTTACTCATAGGTAATTATTAATTAATTAACTCTCTTAATTTGAATCATTAACTCTATGCTGATAACACTATTTATTTCCTTCACACCGTCTTCCTTTAACCCCTTAACCGGCTGTTCAGAGAATACTCGTCCATTTTACATTATGTCACAAATAAATGGCCAGTTAAGGGGTTAAAACATCAGTCACTGAACTTGAATCGTCATTTTCATTAATCTCATCAAGGATGCCAGCTAATCTCCTTGCTCTCAATCATTCCAAAACAGAATTTATTTTAATTGGACAGCCACAACAACTTATCTCAGCCCCAGACACTACCATAATCCCTGTTCCAGCAGCAAAAAAGCTTGGATTTATTCTTGACTCTTTCCTAAATTTTGAAGCTCACGTGTCCCAACTATTGAAAACCTGACCTGGAGCTGACAATAATAGTAAAAGTACACCAAACTGTACAGGTAAAGCATACAACTGTGTTTGAGACATTACAGAACTATGAGACTTAATATCTAAATGCTATTGTATACAGAAAGAAACGAATTTCACGAAAGATCAGTGGATACGAATAGGAGAAAGAACCTAGGAATGAACAGATTGGCCAATACAAATCAAGATAAACCAGAACTAGAAACAGGACTACCTCCAACAGCTATTGTAACAGTTAGTGTTTTCACTAAAGAAAGTGATAATGAAGTATTATAAGGGTTTTTAAAGTTTGTCAATGATATAACATTATGACTTCTGTTGCTTAGCATGTTAGATTTCTTTATCTTGAAAAGTTGCCTAATTGAACTTTACATGAAGAAATGTCTTTATTTTGGCTTCTTTTATGTTGATTCTGCATTTCTAGTTTTCATCCTGATTGAGAATATTTAATTTATTCCATCTTTATAGGTAGATGCTGAAGATGGAAAATACATGGCAATTCGTGCATCTGATGTAAACACAGGTCAAAAGTGGAGGCAAGGTAATTCAGCTAATGTCACATCACATGTTCCAGCAATGAGCAATAAGAAAGCCCAGAACATTTGCATTTTCAAGAAGATGATTATCAGAATTCAAAGAAATATGAGCACACTTTCTATAATGAACAGGATAATGATAATTCTTATTATTCCTCGCAAAAGCGTCAGAATTCAGATTTATCTGAAAGGACCAAACGTTCATCGACAACAAACACAACTGGACATAATTATCGAGATTCTTATTCAGCAAACGAAACCGACAAATATACTGAGAGAGAAATAACCAAAGATATGCCTCATGACAGCAATGTTTTAGCAGACATTTCACTCCAGAAGACTGGTGAGAATAATCTGCCAAGAAGGTTTCACACAATGGCTTCTTATGAAGGTGAAGTCTTATCAAAAACCAACAGCCATCCTCTCCTTGCCGCATCACGCAGCGATAACTTGAAGATGACGAGTGGTAGATTTGACTTCTTGGAAGATGCAAAGAGTCCAGGTTCTCAGAACCGCGACTCAATTGATGCCCAGTATCCAAGGGTCCTCGATGCTGGTCTCCCGGTTATCGACTATAAACGTTACAGCCGAGACTATGAAGTGCGTAATAAAGACAATTCATCGGCAATCACAAATGAACAATCTAAAGCAATCGAAAGGAAAATTTCAAACGACACGAATCGTTTGACTCGAAGAACTGATTCCTCTTCGACCATTGATTCTGATGTGTTCGAGACTGGCAGAAGCTCTACTACTGGTAGCACAACCCAAACTACAATTCAGTCGTCTGCAAAGAGTGACTTTGATGATATTGCCCTTCCTTCAGTCAAGCAGTTGAGGATGAAGTTCAGCGCACCTCCAGACACTTCGGCGGCAGAGGCTCTGCGTCGAAAAGTATGTAGATTTACAAACACAATATTCACTGATCTGAGTTGATTTTACTAATTTATTAGTTACTTATAGATGCTGTATTCATTAATTTGAATGAAGATATGAAGTGCACTTCATTTTACTGCTTGTCGATGTTTACAAATAGCTCAAATACCCACCTTCGCAGTCTCGTATGCATGCAAATACACTTTTAGAACTTTGTGGCACCAGACAGGATGTGTAGCTGGATTGTTTTTCAACATATGTCGGTCACTATTTATTATAATTGTCGTGTAATCTTGTTGAAGTCTTAATGATATTTTATTGTTTATTATAGAAGAATCGTCTAGAATCAAAAGCATATCAAGATGCTGAACTTAGATTGAAGTCTACAGAACGTGATGCACCACCATTTCCGTCTTCATTCCTTCCTGTCTCTGTAGTTCCGCTTCAACCAGCGCCAGTAAATTCCAGAAGTGCATCACAATCTTCGGTGGCTAAAGACAATTTGCCATCCCAAAGTAGACCGGAAACAAAATTCCAGAAAGAAGTAATCATACGCCAACCAACTGCTAACAAAACGCCAATCTGACGAAATTGACGAAGAATTAGAACTAAGCGAGTCAGATCCATCCAATGGATCTTCCATCGCAGGGCGAATGGTAATCAGACCATTTTCTCAACGAACTGATTCTACAGATACTGAAACAAGAACAAAGTATCACAACAAATGACATACCAGTTAAAATTTGAACCTAAAGAGAGTGCAATGTTTTTACAATTAGAAAAAAACAAGTAATTTTGCTTTGAATGCATCTATTTTCTTTCTTTCTTCAGCACAAGTATTGTGCTAGTGTAGTAATATAATTATGACAGTTGTAGGTTAATAGAGTTCAGTACCAGGCCATTTGACTTTGACAAACTGCTTATATACTCAGCTGCAGGAGATGTGCAATCTAAACCAATCTCACTTGTGATACTTTATTTAATGGATGACCAGCATGTCAATAAATCAAAAAAGGTCGTCACATCGTTTTCGGCGCCCCTCAGCTGTTACGGCGCGCCCCTCTTCATATAGTGCTGACAAGCAAAAAAAAGATCGTCACACGTGTTTCTTCTTTATTGTGAGTTGCACTTACCTAAATATCCGATTTTGGCGCCCCCTCACCTCGGCGCCCGAGGACATATGTCTCCTCTGCCCCCCTCGGTCTGCCTCTGGATATTAGGCCTAAAGACAATCCAAGGCTCTTATCTAAAGCTCTAATGCTCTATATTACATGACGCCAAGCTTATGGAATGCTAGATATGATAGACCTACCCAGTATGTTCACACATGCACTTCTAATACACTGAGTGCAACAGCCAGTGAACGTCTTACCCTCTGTTGCCTGGTCACTATCGTTGATGTGAACTTAAATGCAAAAGTGGGGCAACCCCTATACTCTCCCCTTTCCTATGGTAGCCTCTCAAAAAGTGTTGGGGGGGGGGGCTCGAGCCTAGAGGCCTAATAGAAGTTTACGCCTGCGGTCACTATTAACATGTATGCTTTTTAAAACCTTTTGTACCCACACGGGCCACACCGTGCACATATTATACATAGACTAAACTTTTTAGACTGCTAGGCTCGAGCCCCTCAACTTTAGATAGGCTAGGCTAGGGCACGGGAATTTATAGGGGTTGGGACCCCACTTTTTCGTCCAAGTTTACGCCTATTCATGTATATACTAAGATTTGTTCCAAATGGACGACCCCTGGGTATATTATATACAGTATTACAGATGTTTGCAATTCAAATTAATTCACGGCAGCGTCCAATGAGGGGGCAGGGACAGGGACGTAGCTAGGCATGGGCAGGATTTTAGGTTTGGGGGGCTGAAACCCAAGATTCGCTCCCCTTTCTTCCTTTTCAGTCCGCAACGCCATTTGGGTTTGAATTCATTTGGGGGGCTAGCATCAGGCTGGGGGGGGGCTTGAGCCATTTCTAGCTACGTCCCTGGGCACGATTTAAAGTCCAACCGCCACTGACTTTGGACAGAATGGCTAGGAATGCGTTTGAATAATTTTGTCTGTGCCACAAATCACAGGCGAGCACCGGTAATGGCTGCTTCTGCCGCTGTATCATTGTATTCTAATTATTTCTAGACTGGTTGAAGTCGACAGTGGCCATTGGCTGCTTGTTGACTGTGTCTTATCTCGCCAGTTTGCGGTCAAAGTGCTTCGCTCTCTCTCTTGTAATGCGATAGGCAATATTGAAAGCTGCGGTCTGTGTTAGTCTGCAGTCAAAACATCGTCAGCGGTTCTAAATTCTAATCTGTTTCGCAGCTGTTCGCGTTCTACGAGAGTTTTATGCATAAAATAATAAAATTACACGTAAGCCTAAAATCGAAATACGCACAGTTAGACCGATTAAACGCTGGAAAAGTAAGATTTTTCGGTCGATCATAAGGACTTTGGATTCTAGCTTCGGATCGATATTTGTTTTAACGTATCATTCAATAGGCGAGGCGTTCAAAATTCGATAGGTTGTCAGTACAAAAGATTTCAAGAAATCAGCTAAAATACAATGCGTCCAGTAGGCCTGTGGGGTCCAAGCCTTGAAGACCTGTAGTAGGTCTACGCCATAGGCCTAAGCCTACTGCACATGCGACCTGTCAGTGTGAGTAGTTTTTAGTGCCGAGTTTATGCTGGATGTAAATATGTAGGCCTAAATATATAGGCCTACTTCAGTCACCGCACAAAGCTTGAAGGTAGGTCAAAATCTGTAGCAGTAGTTGAGCCCCGGGTGGTGGTATTTGAGAGTGAGAGTCTATCACTTCCCAAGTCCCTTTTTCCTTATTATGGAAAGAATGGACATTGGACAACAGGACAAGTCAGTAGCCTAAGCAGTGACCAGTAATTTCTCCCTATCACGCGTCAAATACCACATCGGTTAATCAATTTGACAATTTAGACTTTTATATGCCTATGTCTAGTATTCGGTTAAGTAGGCCTACCATCAATGCTCTTCGGCCTACCCGCACTAATGATGGGATGCATCTGTTCTTATAGATAAAAATTGTTGCTATAGATAAAAACGGGTTTCATATATTGAGCGCATATAGGCAGGCCAGCCGAGAGAAATTCCGGACCTCTGTGCAGAAAAAAATTGCTTTACGGCCTTTTTATGCTTGTCAGCCTATGTTAGCCTTCAAAGCCTTGTAAGGCTACATCTTAAAATTACCTGACGACCTTTTCTTTGCTTGTCAACCCACCTTTTCACGCCGGGTCCCCTTTTGCTCGCCGGGATCCCTCTACTTTTGTGTTATTATTAATATTGTTGTTAATTATACATATTCATCATCGCCCCCGACCGCCGGGCCCTGTGCAGTTGCCCCCCTCTCGGCGGTCCTGCATATAGGCCCATAGTGTCTGTGCTGTTTTTACTGTCAGATGCTCACCTAATTGTTTTGTCAATCGTTGCTATTAATTAGCTGGGGATAGGAAATAGGCGTGCGCCTATTTTCGCCTATAGGTCTACATACGTAGACCTATCTATTTTTATCATCCTGTTGACGAGGTAGGTCGATGGGTGATACAACAGTCGAGATTTTCAAATTGTAGATAGCAATTCGTGGGACGTTACCGTATTTGCAGATGTCAGCTCTGATGATAATAATAATGCGTCTAATGCCGTCTATTGACCTGTGATTTTCTACGGGTTTGTGAGCTGAGAGTCTACGACGAATTCCTCCAGTGAAAGAGGAAAACGACGCACAAGATACGCCCAACGTAAGTAGCCCAATACCGAGACACATCAGACTAATTGTCAGTCAGGATATTGCAGTCCATGTGAACATAATTGGATGATTTGGATCCCATATTGGCTTAGCAGGGAACTTCAGCTGTAGGCCTACACGTGTACGTCTATCTTAGTGCGTATCTCTTAGGATTAAAACAATTGAATTTTATTCCAGACGAACATGGTTGCAAAATAAATGGGAAAACACCACTCATCGAATTTCAACAACTGAAACTTAGCCCTAGAAAAATGGACGATTTCGGTAGCTCTTATCCACTGGGACAGCTTAAATCTTTACGCACGATTACTCATGCATATTAACTGCATAATGAGACAGGATGAAGCAGCAGGGTCTGGTAAAGACCTACGCTCAATTAGAATTATTGTATAATGTATATATCCTATACCTGTATATGATATGTCAATACTTGGTACATGCACTGAACAATAGGCCTATGCTAAAAGTCAGTGATATGGGCCATGCTGCTGCAAACCAGAGGTCCCAGATGGGGTTTGAGGTCCTAGATACTACATGTATTTAGGTTTATTCTAGCGGCTGCGGTACACGTGTTTTTAGGGGCTGCGGATCGAAGAGAGATGACTCAGGTTTAACCTAAAGAACATACTGTGAACACAGGGACAATGCAGGTCGTGTCGCAGACGCCCACAATCCATTACGAACTTCTATCGATTGAGGATTATTATTGTCGCAGGGCATAGTCGCTTCCTACGGCAAATGTGTTTGTCAGTATTTTTCTCTGTATGCATACATGCCTATCCACAAAAACAATTTTACCTCAGTTGTCTACAGCTAATTGGAGATATTGCTGATGTTGTGGTCTCTTAGAATATGGCGTTGTCGAAGAGCCAACGACGTCGTCTGCTAGCATGACTCTGCGAATATGTTACCTCCCCGTCCGTCTGATCCGACTGATAAAGGCCGTTGTTTTGTTATCTCCTCTCGTTGTCTCCGTCTATCTCTTGGTCCTGGCGATCGACGAAAGAGCGACGGAAACCCGTCTGAAGGCGGAGGCCGACGCCATAGAGTCGCTCCACCTGTTTCTCGAGCGGTACTCCGTCTGCGAGGGGAGAGCAGACGGCTGGAGTCGGGCGAACGACACCACCACGGAGTTCAACGCGACGGTCGTCGAATTCTGCCAACAGTTCGAGACCTCGCAGAGGACGTTCTTCAGCCGGCGACCGTACGTGGTGAACCGGTTCAACCACTCGATCGTAAAGGACGCCAGAGGAATCTGCAGTCCCAACACCCACATGGTGGTCTTAGTCCACTCCTTGCACAACTATCGCGAACGAAGGGACGCCATTCGCAGGACTTGGGGCGGGGCGGCCCACGGAGGGACGTGGCCCACGAACGAGTCCCTGCTGCTCAAGTCATTCGAAGTGCGAGTGGTCTTCGTTCTCGGACATCACGTTAACGCCATCATGGAGTCACGCGTCGAAGAGGAGAGCGGATCGCACGGCGATATCGTGCAGGGCGACTTCAACGAAAGCTACACCAACATGACCCTGAAGTCCCTGCTGGGTCTGAAGTGGGTCCTGGAGTTCTGCCCGTCCGTGAAATACCTCTTCAAGTGCGACGACGACATGTTCGTCAACATCTACGCCATCGTCGACCTGCTTCGACAGTCCCCGATGACCTGGTCGATCATGGGTCCGTTGAACCTCGGGTCGAGGGTCTATCGACGAGGCAAATGGCGACTGACGAAAGAACAGTACCCCTTCTACTACTTTCCGCCCTACGAATCAGGTTCTGGGTACGCCATCAGCGCCGACCTGATCGGCCCTTTGCTCGACACGTCCGCCTACGTGCCTTGGCTGTTCATAGACGATGTCTACGTGACGGGGATCATGGGGAAAATACTCGGCGTGCGTCACGTGACGCAAAGCGGCTTCGCCTATTGGACGAGCAAGCCGCCCTCGGCGTGCGACATTTCCAGGAACTACGTACTGACCGGGACGAAGGTCGACCCGAAATTGCAACTGGATATATGGAAACAGTTGACCGACGGCGTTCACTGCCCCGATGACAGCAAAAAGAGTCCCAAGACACCGTCCTAAGCAAGCAAGTAAATGAGTAAGTAAGATCTCGTGAATTGGATTGTAAACTGAACCACCTTGTTATATATTGTTAGCAGTGGTTCTCACACAGGGCAGCCTGGGCAGTCCCTACTGGTATTCTCAGTGTGCCCCAAGCACAAACCTCCTTGTTCTTGAAACGAGGTTTTGAATCAGTTAGCCATATCCTTTGGAATGCTCTTGACGCCAGTATGCGTGGCTTAGGCTGCTTAGCAACTCCTAATTCTATTGCCCTCTTTTTGAAACGACTTAAAACTTATCTCTTTGTCAATATACAGTAATTTGCTGTGGGAGCGCTTCTGAGTGATTCTTCAGAAGAGGCGCTATACAAATATTTTGTTACATTACATTACTGAACCACTTTAAACCTTGAGTTATATATATATATATATATATATATATATATATATATATATATATATATAAACTAAGCCCGATCGTTGATCAAACAGCTTCATTGCCTTGCCAATCACAACAGGTCCCTAGATCAAAATACAATAAGTAGTTTGCAAGTGTGGGGCCCAGTGGGGAGACAGTCCGGAGACTCAATGTGGTAGACAGAGGAAAGTCCTGCTTACCTACATTGGAAGTTCGCCGTTTCTTTCAGAAGATTGTATGCCGAGGCGCAAAGTGACCAGTCCACAAGATCAGCTAAAGGCAGGGTTTAATCTAGGCCGTTTCTGGGGAAATAACCCTCCCCGGAAATTTCAAATTCCCTCCCGGAAATTTTGGCATACTACGTCAACTAACTGCAGCCCCCTAGCTGACTTCCCCCCGGCCTTATCAGTTCCCCCTCCCCCGGAGTCTAGATTAAACACTGGGTGAGGGTAACGAAGGTAGTAGGCCTAATATTGGCAGAAATGACGAGTGTAACAATTTTCTAGTCCGCTTAATGAGAAATAAAATATATAATCACAAAAGGAAAATGCGACTTGTTTATTAGGCCTATTAATCGTTGTTGTAAACACGAACACAGAGAATAAGAGAGAATTCACTGGCTAGGGTAGTTTCAAAAATCCATAACCGTGAGCAGTGACTATTTTAAGGATCTGTTTGGACTCCACATCATGACGAGCGCGTTGAGCGCGAGTCTATAAGGGGTCGGGGTTTCAGAGCTCCCAGTGGGGTCCAGGGGCAAAGCCCCTGGTGGGGGGTCAGGGGGCGAAGCCCCTTGAAGCTGACAACATTTAGCTGTTAAAATGTGCTATTTTGCCCTCTCAGGAGTCAGCAAATGCAGCCAAAATTATCTGCCATGTAACACAACAGAAGATGTAGACCAAATGTCCATAGTTTTTTATCTTCATTATGTAGTAAATGATTAATGTCCATAGTTTTTTATCTTAATTATGTACTATGTAGTAAATGATTAATGGCAGCCACTGCCAGCCAGTCTCAATTCTGTGCTGCAATAACAACTGCAAGAGGTTAATTGCCACACTGTCCTGAAGACTCCTGATGCAAGTAAATCTTCTATGTCGGTAGGTTAAGCCGCTAAGGTTTCTCAAAAACTGCGTGCAGTTCGTTTCGGCTGGTCACAGCCAGATGCATCTTCTTGCTCAAAGACAGTTTTAAACCACTGCTGTTCGGTAACTTTTGGAGTTTCACGATGCCGACGAGCCTTCTCTAATAGCCACTTCAGTACTGCTGGGCGTGGATCAAAATTGGACAATATTGGCATGTTGACATTGATATACAAGTAATCAACAATGGTTTGTCTATCCAGATTTGCCCGATAAGTTGTCTTCAGTCGGTTATAAGCAGATATGAGGCGCTCACAATCAGCAGCATGCGGCTTGCACACTAATACTCTTGCCAAAGTTTCTGCTCTATAGTGGCCAAGTCGGATTCAAGTCTTGAGCACAATGTTTGAAGCACTTGTCTCGGAGATATATGTTTGTCTTTCATGCCAAGCTGAATATCTGTGTACTGGTCAGCCAATGTAGCTAAATCCAAATCTGGTGAAATTATGCTCCAGACAACTTGAATGTCTTGTGAATTAGCTGTGAAGTTACAGAATGAAGACAGGCTTGTGATGTGGTCAGCCAAAGTTGTTGCCAAGATCAAGTCTTGTTGACATATAGTTTTTCAATGACTGAATACTATCGTTTCTAATGGATGAAAAAATACGTTTGTCTGTCACGAAAAAGGTTTGTTTCACTAGTTCGACGACGTTTACTCCACAATTCATGGCCATGCAGACTTTCCGAGTCACCCTCCTTGTAAACAGCATCCACAAAGGCTTGTTCCCATCCACCCGGCAATGGCTCCTTAACCAATTTATCCAGTTTCATCAAAAATGTCTAACTCTGGTTTTATGTCAAGAATTGTTAAGAGGTCACTCTGTAATTTCTTTTGAAAATTTGCCAACAGGAACAGAAGATCAGCCAGAAAGCACATAAGTTTTATATTGTCGCTATTTGTCATACTCTTTTTGAACTGTGCTGGATCACCAGCCGCACATTTTGAACTAAAGTATGCAGCAAGAGCACGCCACGACTGTAGCACAGCACCAAGTAAGGATTCTGAGAACTCTGCCCATCTGACTTCAAAATAAGTTGGTAAGTGTTTAATAGTAAATCCATTTGATGCCGCGATTTGCCGCAGCTCAGCAGTTCGGCGGGCTGATGTATGAAAGTGCGAAGCAATCGATGACAACTGTGTGATCAGGTGTTTAACCTCTGGAACACATTTGCAGACATCTTTGAATGCAAGTGATGATGAATGCACTGCACATACGGACTTGAGCATTGGCTGATGTACCCGAACTGCAGTGTTTAAAGTTTTTAGACAGTAAAAATGATATTTGTGGACTCCCCAATTCTCAGTCTTCGACTCCACATTATTGACTTTGGACTCCACATTTTGGTTGGACTCCACGCTTAAAATAGTCACTGACCGTGAGCACATAACCCCATTTCGTAAGGGTCTCCACTGGCTTCCATTTAAATAAAGGATAGGGCCTGGACAAAATCTTAAAATCTGTCTCCTGCTATAGGCTACAGAACACTTTTTGGCTTCGTGTGCCATCGGCTGATGCTCCTGTGCATTATGAAGTGGCGCTATAGAAGTTTAAGATTAGACCCTATAAATATAGGCCTAAAATCTTACAATAAGGCATCGAGTTACAGGATATATACTGGCCACTTTGGCGCAATGCATTAAAAGAATGCGGCGTGCAATTTGTCCAAATCATACGTTCGTCCTCCCTTGTAAATTTCTTGAGACAATCATAGGGCATATAGAACTAGCTGCCATTACCAGTTCTACTTTATAAAGCCGGTTATCAGAAAATGAAGTGGTCTTGATTAGTCTTAATTGAGGAGTCTGAGTGGCAACAAATCCATGAGCCTAGTCACTATAGGCCTACACCATAGACTTGGTGTAATTATCATAATGATAATTATTAATATAATTAATTAAAATACACGCTTCGAACCAATGCAGTACACTTTCCCAGCATGCACTGGAGTTCCATCAATCATCGTGCAATACCACAGATAAGCTACGGAGCTAGTGTATTGCGCATCGTGCCTGTCGTTGACTAACCCACCAACCCACACCCACTCATTTAGTCTTTAAACAGATTCCTCCAATTAGGTGTTAACAGAATGCGTTGTCTTTGGACCGCCATCTTGTTTGTTAATTGACCTTCAAAATGGATGGTCTGCATACCACTAGCTACGAAACCCATTGGCGCAGGCGGGCCAGAGCCGTACAAAGGGCGGTGCCTACGGTGCCTAGGCACAGGGCGCAAGTTTAGAGGGGCGCAAATTCCAGGAACATTCATGAAAAATTTATGATTTACTTTTCTTTCTGTCCTCGTTGAAACAAATTTGCGCCCCTCTAAACTTACTATAATTATCTTACAGTCTATATAATGTTCTAACAGACGATTGCAGTCTCTTAGAATTGTGGTCTACAGGGTGCAGCTATAGTATTACTGCTAATCGCTGTATTCGGCCGCTCTTTGGACCGTACGTCAATATTTAGTTTCAGTAATGTCAGTTATCGCCTCGGCAGGACCTGCATGCCTCTTCCTCTCTCGTCTTGGAATCCGAAACTCTACATATGGGTAGTACGCACCCTGGATGATGGTCACGGTCTCACAAAAGCTGACCCGGGGGGAGGGGGTTGATAGCTGCAGGTGGTTGAAGAATCTCCTATCAGTTCGTGCTAGTATGCTTATAAGTCCTTCGGCGTGTCTTCCAAAATACTTTTGTAGGAGGAGCGAAATTGCATCTGCAGGGCATCTCTCAGGTCGATGACAAAAGGTCAAATTCAGAATTTGACCTTTTGACCTGAGAGGTCGCCCTGCAGTCTTTAGACGTTCTTTGTACAATATATGTGCCACCAGAGCAGGCTCGGATAGTGATAGTAGGCAAAGAAGTAGACAAACTTTGTTACAACCTGATAGAGATGTTCTAATATTTTTGCTAATAATAATCTTATTGATCTAAACAAATTGAGTTCTTTGAAAAAACCTATCCGGGGCAGCTTTCAAAAAATTGCGAATTGAGCGTGAAAAGAGTAACCGTCAAGCACAACATCAGTGGGCGAAATGGTTAACTCGGACTTCTACGTCATCTAATTCACATTCAAAATTTCTCGAAAGATTAGACTTCGAGGTTCCAAAGGTAAGTGACAATGAAATCATTGAAAATGACATTCATGTGCAACGAGGCGAACCAACTGTAGCTGCAACAGTCACGACTGAAGACATTGTGTTAGGGATGCCGGTGTCAAGTCCAGTGGCGTAGCCAGGATTTCCGGAAGGGGGGTTTTGAAAAAAAAATCGTCGATGACCGCCAAGAGGGGATTTTCACCCAAAAGTCGCCAAAAATCGCCTAAAAAATAAAAATTGCATGGAAATACATCAAAAAAAATGTTGGCCGTCCAAGGGGGTTTTTAACCCCCCGTGGCTACGCCACTGGTCAAGCCACTCAAGTTACTCAAGTGATACTAGGCCGAACGAAATTCCTGCCCTATTTTCAGAATTCACAGCAGATAAAATGGCTGAGCCCAAGCTTCCAAAGTATACTTAAAGAAAGTAAAGTAGTCAGCCTGGTCAAACTGCATGGCGTTCAAATTGAGGAAGTTGTAAAATGTTACAATTGCAATGGAGGTAAGTAAGCAAGTGATTTTTTACTGCTTATTAGCATTTCATGACTTATTTATGAAGTGAGAAGAACCGTTAGGAAATACACATAAAATGCAAAATGGTGCTTATATGAATTATTAGTTATATCAATGTCTTGTATAGGTCTATAAGGCGCGCCTATTATTGCATGTCATATTGCAATAATATTTATCTAGGTAACAAAATTTGTTGAGGGTGGGGCGCCAAATTCATGCTTGGCACAGGGCGCAATTATGGCTTTGTACGGCTCTTGGCGTAGCCACGGGAGGGGCACGTGCACCCAGTCCCCCCCCCCCATTCCGGAATCCTGGGGTTACGCCACTGATGAAAACAACACAAGACAAAGCCAACTGGTGAGACCAGAAGTCATTATAAATCAGCGACATTCATAAATGCACAAATGGACGGATTCAGGCGCCATTTTGCTAGCACACGTTTCTAGTCTTCTACAACTAAACTACCGGTAAATCGGTAATCCATAGATGTTCAAAACAATAATACAGCAAACTCCATTAACAGGCAGTGGCGTAGGCAGCGTTTCAGAATAGAGGGAATCAAAGTTTCTACAGACGGGCTTTTCCATATCCGAATTGGGAGAATGTCATAAGCTAGCACAGATCCCCAGCCAAACATTTTATGGTAATAATGGATAAATTTATTGATATTTGTAGCTCATTTTCGGACAATATGAAATTGAAGATCACCCGACTAACAATAATTGTCATTAGTTTTGCATGAATCTCAACCAATCCAGGGCGCAATAGATGGCCGCCCCCTTATCACGGCCACGCTAATCATTTCTGATAAAACGGAGACGTGTCCAAGAGACCTATAGAATATATCAATCCAAATAGAACTACAGTACCCGTATTAGCTCAGAGAGGGTCCATGTGTTATTTGAGCCGGTGTTAACGAAGTTTGCCTGTACTCAACGGAACAATAAATGCACAAACACCGAACGGACAAATAGCTGTCAAATGCCGCATAAGTAACATTGCTGAATACTGCAATAGCCAGTGGTGCAGCCAGGTTTCCGGAAGAGGGGGCACATCAAAATTTTCATGTAGTCTCCGAAAAGCAGACAGGTCATCAAGAAGTTCTTTGCACCTTAACGTATTTCTCTTCGATGATGCTACTCAACCGAACCTCAATTTCTCAACGGTTCTGTGCAAATTTCATGACCAGTATCAGCCAGAATATGGGGCGGGGGGCCAAAGCTACGCCAGTGGCGTAAATCAGTCGCTTCGGATATAAATACTACGTATCAAGACGTTTGAAATTGAATAACGAGTGGATTGTGGACACTGAAGCCAATCTGAAAGTGATGATCAGTGGCGGTTCCAGGATTTCTTGGTGGGGATGAAACGAATTCATAGAAAGTTGATGGGGGAATGAAAATAGAAGGGCAAAAGTCAATAAACTTTGCCGAAAAAAGGAATTTTTCTAATTTGACTATACTTATACCGAAAAATAGGCTGACAAGCAACAAAATGTCATTTGCAGTTAGTTTTACTAAACTTGTACTCCAAAAATAGGTTTCTCAAGCAAAAAAGTAAGTCCGGTGGAGGGAATGCACCCCCACTCATCCCACATGTGGAACCGCCACTGGTGATGAATAATTTGGAAACTGGAAAACGCCCTAAAACCAGTGGCGGCTCCACCGGGGGGCCCGTGCCCCCTATTGAGTGCCTGCCCCCCCCAGTTGGGACCCGATACTTAATGCTACATACATTACACAACAAATGGTTTGCCCCCCATGATTAGAGTTGCCACCCCAACGGCCCCCCCACTTGCCAAATCCTAGAGCCGCCACTGCCTAAAACATAGAACGTTACCATAAATCCAAGCATTTCACTAAGTTCAACAGTGCTTAGAAGCAACGGTGTTTTTGAGCAACAAATTATATCTGAGATTACCTGATTTCTTCCAACATGTGCATACAGTTTTCTGCCCTAATTGCCTAACAATCTTAATTCAATGGTTCCCAGCGTCCCCCACACGCCCCACATAGGGGCAATTTGAATTTTTAATAGGGAAATTAGACAATTTTAATTTTTAGCAGGGCAATATATATATATATATAAAGAAAGATTTTCTGTCACATACATGTAAATAGGAATTCACTTGTTGAAGACATGGGGGGCCATTAGGATTTTACAGATGCTTATGGGGTGGGGCAGGGACTATAAAAGGTTGGGAATCACTGATCTAATTACGGTCAATCACACTCAATCGCAATCATAATTCAGCATTACAATTACCAACCGATCCATCACTTGATCTGATTGCTACAACTGCAAGCATGTCCTCTTATAACCTTTAATCAAAGCATTTTGTTCAGGTTGTCTCGAAACCTGACAAAAGGCATAAGTAATCATATTTGGTAAAACTTTGTGAAAACCTGCATTGAAAATAAATGCCGCAACCATAAAAGCTGCAGCAAAGATTCACTCTTGTATAGAAATCCAGACAAAGGCAAAATTCACACAAGCTTCCATGATGATGATGATGATCATCATAATAATAATAATAATAGCCGCCTAATAGTAAAAGTCTAAATATCGATATTAAAAATATAAACAATGCCCAAAGAGAATAATGTTATTATGGCAACCATCTTGAATACTTATTATCCTGATGAAAACAATGCTTAAGAAAAGAACCAACCAGGGCTATTTTTACACCCCTCTAACACCCACCAATTTGAGGTCGACACCCCCAAAATTTGGTAATGTGACAATGGTATGCATACAAAATGCATATTAATTAGCTCCGGACACCCCCAATTTGAGGCCGACACCCCCCCCAATTTCACAATCCTAGAAATATCCCTGGAACCAACCGTTTGACAAAAAATCCGTATAAAAATACTTATAAAATTCTGACCAAAAAATTAACAGAACAGCAGCATCTCAGTACTGTTGCATTATATTAGATATGCTGAAAATTACTTAAAACAGTTGCAAAATATTTATTTCATTGTATTAGATATGCTGAAAATTACTTACAACAGTTGCAAAATATTTATTTCATAAAGGAATCAATAAAATTTCAAAGGAATTACAAAAACCTGGCTTGAAAAGGAAAGGCTAAAATATAAGCCAGTGCCAGTGGTGGCTCCAGGATTTGGCAAGTGGGGAAACCGTTGGGGTGACCAACTTCTAATCATGGGGGCCAACCATTTGTTGTTAGGTATGTAGTATTAAGTATAGGGTCCCAACAGGGGGGCCACTGGGGGCAGGCGCTCATTAGGGGCACGGGCCCCCCTGTGGAGCCGCCACTGGCCCAGTGCTCTGCAACCTGTACATGGCCACACCCTTTAATCCTGTTGTTACTAATTAAACTAAGATGAAGAAGTGAAAATAGGTAGGACAGAATACATAGGAAATGATAATATGGTGAGGTGAGAAACCTCAACATGGTACATCTTTAAGATACATCTTGTTGGTGGAAAACACCACTGAACTATTACTGCAAATGCTTGCATTCCATCACTCACACAAAGCTGCCACACAAAGAAAGCTCCAGGACACTCTCTGGTCAAGTACATGTCAAGCACAGCCCCATGGGCGCCCGCACATTAGGGCAAGAGGGAGCACTTGCCCCCTTGGAAAATGCAAATACCAATATTGCACATTGATTGAACTGTGAAAACTTTGCCAAAATAATAACCAAACCATTGTATTAAAACGTCTTGCTCCCTCTTGGAAAAACTACGTAGCGTAACCATGACCATTGTGTTTTGCCCCTCCCGGAAAAATTTATGTGGGCGCCCATGCACAGTCTTGTAAGCGATGGTTTATATTAACATTCTACTAAATTTCTGGTCTGTGTCCTGTCCTTAAAACACCACTTTGACATATTTGCTTCAATACCGACAAAAAGAATCAAAGACCAAAGTAATGAAAAAATGTTTGCCTTCAAAATACATTTAATATTATAGGCCCAAGCAGACGCCTTAGTTCAGAAAAAAACAACAAATGAAAGAAGCTGCAAATCAGAGGCTAAATTAATACAAGAACAAGAGACTATAAAGGTTTCAATTGGAGTGAAAATCTGCCTAAATGAAAAATAACATGTACGAGAATGTATTGCACTCTTTGAAAAATTGTCAAAATTAAGGGGCCTTCATGCATCCAATTGTTGTGGCAATAATGTTCAACTAATTTTACACTCTAGAATATGGCATAAGACTCGTCACAAAGTGAATGATTTCAAAAGAACAGACAGACAGGCCTAAGTTCATCCTGACTGCAAGATCATGAATCTGCTGGATATTTAGAAAACATTATTCCAATGTGCTGCAACTCTGATCTTAAAAAGAAATAAAAGCTGAAACCAATGCAGATAAAGTGAAGGCTAACAAAACCAAGTAAGTGCTAATATAAACAAAAAATTTGTAAAAAAATAAGCCATAAAAATGATTTAAAATACTTGGCGATTCTGTTGCAAACACTAAAAATAATATACGCTGTGACACAATAAAAAACATGCCACTGCACATTTTTACTGCTTATTTTAGGGTACCACACATTAAGAGGGTCATAAATAAAATGCGCTTGTGTGTGTGTGTGTGTGCGCGCATATGTGACATTGTCCCTCATTTATTTCTGAGTCAAAGAGTGAAAACATTTTGAAAATCAGTTCACATTTCCCATAGTTATGGACAAATATACAGTGGCATGCTTTTATTGGGCCACAGTGTATATATATATATATATAATATTTCTTTTGTCTTCTTATGTTACATGTTGCTCTTCCATTCAGGTTCTGTAACATGAGTTGCTAAACTAATCTCCATTTCCTTAACTCCCTCCCCATTGGGATTTATTACTGGCTCTAAAAAACACAGAAAATTTTCAATTTAATATATCAGTGATTAAGAAGCAAAGAAAGCCCATCAATTTCAACTTTAAAGCTTCATTTAGAACTTATCCAATACAGGATTTTAAATCCTGCCAGTTTTAGGATAAAAAATCTTTGCCATTGAATCTTGGATAAGAAATTATTACCATGACCACAAAGAAAGCTATATTTCGATGCTGACCACGAAGAAAGCTATATTTCGATGATGCCTGCATACTCACGTTTAAGTCCTGTGCTGATTTTGAATTTCAGTAAACGAGAAATTATTCAAATAAGAATACTACTTTCTAACTTTCTATGCACTATAGAAATCTCAGCTCTTCAAACAGCAGTAATGTTGTAAGAGGACCATGACCAGCATATGAAAATTCAATTACACACTTTCTGATAGAAGTAGTTGAGCAATGAAATATTCAGGCTCCATTTCCTAGAAAATCTATCCAAGTTTTAAAATCAGATGACCTACTTTTAAAATTACTGCAAACATTATTTGATTCGACTCACTGGTTACAGTTGACATTGTGATGAAAATAGCACCACAGTCAGATTAATTAATACTGGTTCTGTGGCCAGTTTAACATTTTGCTACTATGCAGAGCAAGGCAGGTTCATGGACTGTAGTACAGCAGAACACAAATCCTTGAATCGTTATTTGGAAAAAATACAAATAAAAAAACAGCAATAAAAGAAATTAAAGAGCAGAACTTGGGAGCTAAGTCAATATAACATGTAACTGTACCAGTCAGTGTCAAGCTAAGAAGACTCTGCAAACACTGCTCTAGATCACCATTTCCATCATCATCACCACCACCACCAGCTTCTGAGTCAGAATTATCAAAGTCACATCCAGTATATGCTCCCTTGTCCAAACAGTGCTTCAGCAACCTACAATAATTAATAACTGTTTAAAGTCATCCCAAATTATGTCAATAACAAAATTACAACATCTTTTCCCTTAAAAGCACTTACTGTACTAATCAGTGAAAAAAAGGAAACACAGAATTATATTCCCTGGCTAATATTTGCCACAGTGAGACGTTGCATCAACGTACCTGTTCCAGTGGACGTCGTGGCAAAGGATGTGAGGATTTCCAACAATCACGAGCAAAGCCTTAGCTCTGGTAACTGCCACATTGAATCTCTAACAAAACAAAAACAATAAAGAAGTGCATCCTCAAAAGCAAGTTTTATGCAGAAAAATATGCATTGTGTTACAAGTGGGACTCGTGTCATGGAGATACTAAAGATTCGATAGATTAAAACGACGGATTGCAATATAATTTTCTTTGATTTCACAACCGACCAAAAACCTGAGACCAAAAACTACTAATTACATACGAGAGGAAATATTCTAAACACAAACATATTTTGGCTGACACTGGATATCAAGACAAAAATCAAAACCTAAATATATCGCAAAACTAATAACTAATCGAGCTGTCCATGAAAACAAAGAAATTTACATGCAGAAAAGAAAATAACTTTAGCTATGACCAATTCAAACGCTACACAATAACTACAGCCAATAAAGGCTTTTAGTTTCAGACCAGCACCCTTGCTAAATATTCTCTGTGGATCAACAGCACAAGTGATGTCAATTAAAAGTAAAGTAAAGCATACACTGTACTCTACCTAAAGCAATTAAGCCTAAATGATCCTTCATTGGGAAAAAATCACCATTATATAACTACAACGTTGGGTGATGGAGCAGGAGGTCGAGGGTTCGATTCCCGCAGGAGCCCTAAAGGTGGACTCAGGCTTTTTCATGGTGGTAAAATGAGGAACAGTGGTAAACATCTCTGCAATGAGTCAGACAGGTACGCTATGCGATGCAGTAGCCCCATATCCGTGGCATTGCACACCTGGCTGAGGGCTATAGCAACGGAGATCAGCGCCGCCCTATGAGCCCATGAGGCTCGGGAAGGACTGATTTTTTATATAAGATATTAAGCACACATGAATTTCATGCGCGTTTAATATCTTGAACACACTTGAAATTCACATCTGCCACATGGATTAAATTTGGTTTACCAATTTACCTTAGGGTTTTCAGGAACCCAAGATTGCCGGCATAGTCGAGTTGCAGGAAATCTGTTCTGCTTCTGACGGTCGAAATAAAAATGACCTTCCTCTCTTGACCTTGAAATTCTTCCACCGATCCTATGGTTATATCCTGGTATTTGGTCGCTTTAAGAGCCTGTCGAAACTTCTGAACCTAAAGTATCAAAGTTTAGAGAATGCAGTTTGCAACAAAATAAACTGTTACTAGACCAGAAAATTTCAAATAAAATCAAAGTGAGGTTGCCAGAATGCCTAACGCAAACATAACTGATCCATACACAATCTCAATCGTAATCTTATGGTTCAATAGAGGGTGCCTCTAGATGCCTGCACTCGTTGTGCACGCCTCGATAATCTCCAAGCACCCTTGACTTTGCCATGCCCACTGCGCTATAATAATAATAATAATAATAATAATAATAATAATAATAATAATAATAAAACATTACAGATGATATAATTTACCAGATGATAGCACTTTAAGACTGGTGTCCTTGTTTTTAAAATTCTGCAGTCTGGCCAACCTCAATATTTAAAATCTATGATAAACCATCCGAAACATTATCATTCAACAAGATTTGCTGATTCATTGTTAAATGTACCTAGAACAAACATTGAAATTGGTAAGAGAGCTTTTTCTATTTCTGGGCCAAAAATCTGGAACTCTCTCCCTCTGGTTGTCAGATCTTCCAATAAACTGGGCATTTTCAGAAGGCTTAAAACACATCTCTTAGCATTTCCTCCATAGTCTGTCTTGCTGTTTCCTCTGACTGATCTCTGGAATGACCTGGTCTTTTGCTGATGGATTTGAAGATGATTGATACCCTTGAGTATTAGAAATGGTGCTATAGAAGTGCATAATTATTATTATTATTATTATTATTATTATTATTTATATACCATACAACACCACTACTGGGAAATAGGATTGTTCTGTTGCTTGATCCAGGCTTTGGAACACACTGCTGGCACAAGTTTGCCAAGCTGAGCATCTCTCAAGTTTTTAGCCTTGACAAAAAAATACATGTCTTTTCAACTGCATTCGCTTCTTAGCCAGAACCAGACTCTGACTAATGGAACTTCAACCCAAAACTATGACAGACATGATTTCTGGTTATGATTCTCTCTCTCCAAAGCGACCGTCAACTGATGTCAAACGCACCGCTAGAATGGCTCTAAGGAAGCTACATGGTTAACTTATCAATAAAACAAAAAGTAGAATGCGTTTAAAAAAATTCGTGAAACAAATCACCGCTACCAAACGACAGCAAAGACTACTAAACCTGCTTGCGATACGGCGAGATAATGCCAATTTCCTTGGCATTGATTCTGCACTGCCTGTATTCAAGAAGATTATTGACGTAGTCCAAAACAACGACGATTTCTGCAGTATTGAAAAACGAAGGGCTTCTCTCCTCGCGATCATCTTTCCCGACAACTCCGTGGAAAATCAACGGAATTCCTTTCGCTGGCAACTCCGGCCACTGGCACAGGGATTCCCTCACCAGTTTATCGGCACAGATTTGAAGTTCGCCCTGATAGAACGACTCGTTGGGAACTTTGAGAATGTCTGGATGAGAACGATAGTTGCAAACCAACTTGACCAGAAGACGAGAGTCGTATTCACCTAAAGCGCCGTCGGCGTTCGTCTTTCGTTTATACACATCCACGGTTTCCATGTATCTTTCCAACAGTGAAACGTCTGAAAATAATAAATCTGGGAATACCAGCAAGTTCAAGAAGAAGAAGTCTTTTTCCTGCTCACAACATCAGAGAACATAGAACATAAGCTATGGCTGGGAGTTTGATGCGGCGATTTTTCAGAAAATATGTGGGAGATTCAGAGGTCTTAAATATGTGGGGAGAAATGAGGAAATTTTCAATCAATGCACCACATATTTGCAGAAGTCGCGGTTTTTTTGGTGGAAAAGGGCCGATGAGCAAAAAAGTTCATCCAGACAGGCACTGATGATACCCTGTAAATCCCAGTAAATCTAAGCCTATAATAGGAAAAAATTAGCAAAATAGCACCATATATGTGACGAAAATAGTTGAATATGCAAATAGAATTGCCACATATTTGTACAGAAATCACATATGCAGAGAAAATGACTGATAATGCAGCATATTAAAAAATTTGCTAAATATGCGATCTCATCAAGCTCACATCCCTAATGAGCAAAATGATCATCCGTTATGTTGCAATTTTTATTTGCAAAGTCAACCTTCCTAAGTAAAGAAAAATGTTCATTACTACAGCAAACAAGCGGCCATATATCTGAGGCACAAACACACGGCCATATATCTGAGGCACAAACACATCACAATACTATTCTTCTTGGAACTAAAACGTCGACATAATACCTAATGAATATTAAAATCAAAAATGCTGCTACGCATTAGATATACTTGGGGCAATTCACCGAGGAAATTTGTGTACCACTTGTCATTACATATACTTACCAAGACCGTATCTAAGGGCTATCGGAGATCTAAGAATAGGTCCAAGCTGTTTAGGATCACCGGCCAAAACCACTTGACCACCGTCGCGGTCAGCAACCGCCGATTCAAAGATCCCTGCAATGGGAATAATGGCCTCGGGTTCTTCTGCCTGACCGGCTTCGTCGATGAAAATGTGGGTGAAATGGCCTGGTGGAAAGTTTGCAGACACCAGTCTACCGGCGGTCACAAGTGTCGTTACAATCACCTTATACTTCCTCAGCTTCTCTAGCGGTGGATAGAAATACCCGCTCGCATTGTGATTGCAACAAGCCTACAGAAAATGCAAGAGTAAAATGTTTGGAAGATGCAAAGTAGAAGTGCAGAGAATGGCATTTGGATGAAGCAGTATCTTACATATAACAATTTTCTTGGTTAAACCAAGTCACAAAATGCGGTTTTATAGTAAAAATTTTTGACTGAAAGCTGTCTTTAAAAACCCATTTGAATCATGTTTCCAACATCAATATCCAATTCTAGAATATCAACAAGCAGCAAATTCAAAAAAGCAATTTTTTTAAAAATGGCTGCTAAAAATCATCAATGACAAATGCCTACTCTGAAATCTTGATTCTCGTGAACTTGGGACCATTCTCTCGAAGAAGCGTTCATTCGAAGAATCGAGGACTTTGAAACATGCTCCAAAAGTTTGACAGCAAGAAGATCAGCAGCACTATTTGAAGGAGCAGCAGCTAGAATCTTAGGTGACGAAGTACATTTTAGCACCTACAAATAAACACACGTAGCACGTTCATCTTGTTAACGACACACAAACAATATCCCATGCAAGTGAACATTTCGCAGACAATTTGCACACTACTGTGACACTGGACACATGCTCAGAATGGAGGAAGTAAGAAACCCAAAATGAATTTTAAACTACAAACCAGACGGGAGAAGATCTAAAGGAAGACCAAAAAGATGATGGGTGGACGGATTGGAAGAGGACCTGAACATGACAGGGTTGAATCTCAACAGAAAAACTGACGGAAGACACCGAATGACTTTGAGTGCATAGAAATAGGACTGTTCATTCTTGAAAGTCAGTAACTGCCTTCAGAAGCAAATCATTCAATAAAATTGATTTTACAACAGTGTCAAACATTAGTATATCAAACAAAACCAATCAGTAAATATCTGACACCAATGAACAGAAAATTTCACAGCTGAGTTTAAAAACTGCAGTTTCACCTATATCAAAAGCGGTGACAATCTTATAGTCCACTTAGTTTGCATCAATAAGCAGGAACTCAGTGAAAGGTAAACTCAATAGTAAAAATAGTGCAAAGGTAAACTCAATAGTAAAAAAAAATATGCAAAGGTAAACTCAATAGTAAAAAATATGATTATGAGGAAGCAGGAATTCATCTGCAAAGGTAAACTCAATAGTAAAAAATATGATTATGAGGAAGCAGAAATTCATCTGCAAAAACCCTCACTGGAAATTCTTGACAATTTCAAAATTTTGAAAACAAGTCGTGATCAAAATCTTGAAAAATTACCTGCTTTCATAATTTAAATAACAATTCCAGTACCAAGATCCATTAGGAAATCAGTTTTGTTCGACACTTAATATGGGCCCAAAACTTGATAATATAACATCCATGATTCACTGCTAATTCAGACCATCACTGCTTAGTGCTTCAAACCTCTGAGAATGTTACCTGCTTCATAGCCTCCACCATTGTAACTGTTTTCCCCGTTCCTGGAGGACCAAATATAAGAAACGGAGCAGGACGTGACGAACCAGCAACAATATGTCTCACAGCCAACGCTTGCTGACGATTATCTCTGACCAGGGGATTGTAAAATCTATAGCCAACATTTCAGAAAACATTCTCATATACATACACACACACACACACACACACACACACACACACACACACACACACACACACACACACACACACACATATATATATATATATATATATATATATATATATATATATATATATATACACATATACATATACATACACACATATACATATATACACACATACATACCTTAACATGCACATATATGTTCAACTGTTCACACTGCAATTCAGTGGTGAAAAGTATTCATTGTGCTGATACCTTTGTCTTTTCTATCACTTTTTAGCAAATAAAATCTCGAATACCCATAAAGCATTTCCTTTCAAATAAAGATCTTTGGAATATATACGCTACTAATCATATACACTTTCTGGCTTGAAAATTAGTCATTGCCACTTTAGAACTGTACCATGAAAGGCAGTACAACTAAAACAATGCTTATTAACCCTTTTGCCACAGCAATTCCTATAACCAGTACGTTATAAAGTCTAAATATAGACCTTATGGGGTAAAAGAGTTGTGAATTAAACAGAAAAAGGTTTATTATATTAATTTCTGTAAATGAATATAAACAGTTTCGATCATTCATTATCAATTACTGGTTACAGCATGACAACCCAAAGATGAAGCAAGCATATTTAAAGAGTTAAACAACTAAATTAATCATCAGAAATAACCCACTTCATGTCTGCTTCAACTGGCTGAATGCACTTGAAATTTGCAGATCTTGTTGGCATCAGGGAAAAGAAAATTGTCCAGCGTGTTTTCCGAAGCAAACTGAACGGCGCGATGCTGAAGACGCAACGGCAGCCGATTGAAACTGAAACGGCAATTGAATTTCATATTCGGTATCCACGCTTTCCTCAGTCTAAAAATACAAAACAATGACTAAAAAGCACCACAAAATGTTTCTAAAAAAACAAACAGAACTGATTATTAAAATAAAGCCGATAGCTAGGTAACAACAACCTGAACCTGGCATAAATGTAATAAATAAATAAATAAATAAAGATCTCAAATGTAAATAATATAATCTCATGAAAATATTTTTAAAACTACAATGAAATTCAATCAATAATAATAATAATAATAATAATAATAATAATAATAATAATAATAATAATAATAATAATTATGATCTTCAATTCCATTTCCATGTCACATTGTCCATAAATGCAGCTTACTTTGGACTAAGGCCCAAGTGTAATTCGCTGAGACAGGTTCTATGTACGTAGGACTTGTATTCAGTTTCCTCGGGAGTATCGTCACCTTTCAAAAGTCGCAAAAACAGGTGATCCCCAACGAGTACCGATGGCCTTTTTTCCAAAAGACCAGGAACCTAGGAAGAAATAACTACAGCCAAATTTCAAAGAGCAAACCAAATCAAATTGATCTGCATTTAAAAACTTCAAGTACAATAATAGTAAAGCTTTTCATACGAGAAATTTTTGGGCAAGACTTTAAGAAAAGTGATGGTAAAAAATGAAAACCAATTAAAACACTGATTTTCGTTATGTTATTAAAGCCAAATTATAGCAAATGCTCCAACCTCCAGTGAAAGAAGAGTTGGATTGTCGTTGCATTTCTTAAGTGCGACCTTTAGCATATCATATTTCCTAATATCAACCTCCATTTGAGCCTCTTCAATATGAAGCAGCAGTGAAAAGCGAGAACAGTAGTTTTCCATGGAAAGACAACTCTTCAAACGATTTCTAATAAACAATCACAATCACATAACTCAAAAAAACTTCCAAACCACGAGCTAAAAATAGTTCTAATAGTTCATTAGTACAAAATGTTTCAAAGCAACCTGTAAATGCTGAAGTTTTATAGCAAAATTTCTATAAAGCTGTGACACAATAATATTGAAACAAAACCACATTGTATTAACCTCTTTACCATCCATCACTGTACTGGCCATTTATTTCTGTGAAAATTTTTGGGAATGTTTCAAATTTCTTTTAAAACTTACAAGAAATGTAAAAGAATATTATCATTGGTCTATTTCAGCTGAATATCATGAACTAGGAAACTAAAAATGGTCCTCAGGGGCCCTAAAATGTACCCATTATATGTAAAAATGACTTCTAACATAGAATAAATAATTGGAGGAATTAATAATAATAATAATAATAATAATAATAATAATAATAATAATAATAATAATAATAATAATAATAATAACAGAGTGGTTCAGTAGGAATTGCCCTGTGTGAGAACCACCATGTTCCACCAGGCCATTAACTTATAATATTATGATCCTGCTTTCTAAATGCAGCTAACCCAACCGCAATCACTATCATAAACCACATTACATTGCTTATACGGTGCCACAAGCAGCTCTGCTGTCTATAAACAATATGAATTTATCTTTGAAACTGTTCATCTATATTAAAAAGGTGCATTAATCTTTAGTAAATTATATACTTAATAATTGGAAGACAGTACTTTAAAAATAAAAAGGAAAATGAAGCAAGCAGACAGTGAATATTGCAGATTGGTGGACTCACTTTATCATGCATGACTTCTCATTAGTTAAATCACTGGCTGTCTCTCCAAAGCCATGGTTCAAAGCACTTCTAACAGAAGCTGGAATATGATAGTCTTCCAAAGTAATTTTTCTTTCCAAACTATCTTCAGAAATATCCCTAAAAATTGTAAATTGGCAGAAATGTATACTTACATACATACATAAATACATCTGTGAACACACACACACAAACACAGACATAATTACCAGATATATAGATGCATATAGAAGTGCACATGTACACTTGTGTGTGTGTGTGCGTGTAAACATATATCAATTATAATGAAGAATTGATCTGAAAGACTAAAGACTAATGAAAAAGTCATCTAGCTAAGTTCAAAACCTGACACTCTATGTGAATATACAAATGCAATTGGTCACCTATAAAATCCTTACAAATATGACAGCTCAGACAGGAAGAAATTAGAGGAGTTTGAGGTTCAAGATTGGTGATAGATGGAAAACATCAGTTGGACTAAATGAAAAACAAACAAGAAGTTCTTAACACAATAGAAGAAAACTGATGCTTTGATGCACATAATAAAACAGAATATGACATATTCTTATGTAGACCCTATGCTCAGAAGAGCAATAGAGGACAAAATAGAAGGAAGTAAACTACGAGGAAAATCAAGAACAAAGATTTTTGACAGGATGTATGAGGGAGAAATTGAAATTACCATCAACAAGTATTCCATCCTACACGAAAATCATAAAAGTGCAAAAACTGGAATAATTGTAGAAAAGAACCAAATTGAAAGATAGAGCATCATTGTTGATTGCAAATCACCATTTGGAATAAGCAGCATTTTCACACCAAATGTTATTACAACAGACTGCTATATATTTCATGACAAAGTACCTTTACTACTTTGTTTAATAATAAAATTAGGGTTTAATTTGATTCTGAATATATCTGAAGCAGATCATTAAAAAAATACAAAAAGTCATTCAATAATTTATAAAAACACAAACATTTTACTACACTGCACATCAACGTCACCAGATGCTTCAACATTTCATTACTTGTCAAAATATTTTCTAAGTTTACCATTTTGGAGGCAGTCCATCGATTGTTTTGACTGCTGGTAGTTTTACCGAAACTCTTGCAGGATGTTTATATGGCGACTTTGGTCCAAGATCCTTCATTAACTTTGTCATTGACTCTGTCATAATTCTAACCTCCATATCCCTGACAATGGACAATGCGGGATCTTGAAAGCTAAATACAATCCTTGTGCAGTAAATGCCGATTTTCCGCTTGGTACACCTAACACATGCTTTAATTTCTTTCTCTAAAAGCATACCAAAACACAATTCGAAATACTCCAATGTCGTTGATTTATTTATTTATACAGCATAATCTGTTTCAGACATCAAAATTTTAACTTTTGCCTAAGTGTACAGTATTGCTCATATGAATTAATGCTCAAGTTTAACTAGAGATTTTATATAATAAATATTTTATAAAAGCTAAACAATAGTCACAGCAAGATGGCCCAGAACCATGAAATTAGTTTTCCATACATAACATAAATCACACTTTTTACACCAAGCAAACATTTTATATATTCAAAAATCTCGGTGAAAAATTACTTGGTGAAACTGTCTGCGTCTTTGGTTTTTTCGTCCACTGGAAATCTTTATGACGACTTTTGAGTCACACATTTTAAGTCAACAAATTCGGAACTCTTAAATGTGACATCGCTTTCACCGACATTTTTAACACTGAATTCTATGATGTTGGTTTCACTTTCGGAAGATGTGAATTCAAACGAAAGACTATAAGCGTCAGGAGTGCGTGAAGTCGGGCACAAGACAGCAACACCATTTCGATTTTCCTTCAATTCATCCCTAAGAAAACAATCAGTTTAACCCTTTTCCTATTTGCCCCAAGAATACTTGTCCATTTTACATTGTGTTACAAATAAATGAACAGGTAAGGGGTTAAAACATTTTAAATAAGATAATACATGCTCAACAACAATAAATACAATATCATGCATTTATAAAACTGCTGCTCAATTCAAGACAACCATACAACCACCCAATGACCTGCCGACCAACTAACTCAACATACTGACCCAACCGATCCCCAAAAAATGAAAGACTGAACCAACCAAAACTACATTAGCAGGTTTACATTTTCTGATAGAGAAGATAAGAGAAAGAAGATAACACACAAATCAATGGTGTACATAATAAGTAAAATCTTGTAAATTTATATAGTGCTTTGGAAAGTAGTACAGAAGTAGCTGCTTATTCTTATGTGCTTAATCTTTCTTGAAATAGCTTAAATACTTACACATATAACTATGAGGAGGGAGAATATACAAATTCTAACATTAGTAACATAGAACTGATAAGGAAAACCAGAAACATGGAAGAGTTGAAAATGGAAATCTATGGTCGCTAACGTAGCAATACATGGCACATGAAGAAGAAGAAGAAGTATATTAGTAAAGTGCTGTGCCTTGAAAAGGAAAGCATTTTCTAAATATTCAGAATTGTGTAGCTCCTAGTTTTCTTTTCAGAATCCATATCTAATCAGGAACTTGGAGGCATAAACTTCCTACCTCACACAGCTATCACGTGACCAAATAAACATAGAATTATTAGCCAGTAAACAAAGCATAACAACTTGAATTCCTAGTATTAATTCACACGGATAGCACATCATCTGTAAATTACAATAATTACGATAGTGGGTAACTTACCTATGATCATGATTTGCCTTAATGAATTTTAATTTGCGTATGTCCTGAATAATAGAGCACCATAAAATTTAGTGCTACGGTCAAGACAAATCATGATCATAGGAAGACAGCAACATAAGCAATGCAATCAACGACAAAAATAGTCTTTTTCACCAACCACTTTTTGTTAAGCATATATAAGCGATGCCTTCGTCCAGCAAGATGCTGTTTCATTGAAATTTCACTGTTACAGTAAAGTTTGCAGATGTCACAAAACTTCCAGTTTGACGGTTTCTTTTCGTCTAGATGCTTAGGTAGTGACTGCCCGGTCAGATTCAGCCGTCTGCTGGCTTTCGGCTTCTCTTCTGAACGCTGGTTCAACGGCTCGGTGTTCTGGTGTTCAGAAGTCAACTCCAAAGATTTCTTAGAATAAGTCATGTACTGGTCAACTGCCACTTGCCTTCCTCTTGGAGTACTTCGTTTAATCGGTGATTCCTGTTTGCCATTTGCTGTGGGCAGATTATTTGATGTTGTCTTTGGGCTAGCCATTATGTCTTGGAAAACAAATTGCCTAAAATGATAACATATAACAACAACAATAATGATGGATAGCTAACTTTGTAATGTTATCAGCAGTACATAGTTGTAGAAACAGTAGCAGCGGCAGTAGTCTGTCTCACTGTGTTCCACTTAGACTGATCTCTGATTACTAGAATGGCGCTATAGTAGTTCACTACTACTACTACTACTACTACTACTAATAATAATAATAATAATAATAATAATAATAATAATAATAAATAATAATTCTTGGCTAAGGCAGAAATACACAGTAATATTCAGTTCTGATGAGATTCAATACATGTAGATTCTTACAGCACAGTGGCTGATTAATTTTCTCTATCTTCCATCATCTATGATGATGATGGGTTTAAACGAGATGACTCCAGGTCTTCCTATCTTTTGTTCTTCTTGTAAGTTCAGATTTTGTTTTCTTCTAAGTTCAGATTTTCTATCCCGACATCTTCTTTTTATATTATCTATCCAAAATCTCTTAGCTTTCTTTTCTTACAACATGGTCAAACTAGCTTCCTCACTTTAATTCCTTCACATCTCCTGACAGGTCTAAACTTAAAACCTTCCTATCGAAAAGTCATTTCCCCCATAGCAACAACAAGACAGCTGCCTCATAGATACACTGACCTTTGCCCGGCCGACAAACCACCCTGGCTATAGCTCAAGAAAGATTAAGAATTGTCTTATGTTAATAACATATAACTCCAAGTCTTTCTTCACCCCATTCTTGTCTTATGTTAATAAACTCCAACAAGTCCCTAAATTGGCTTCGGTCAAATACGAATTAATTATAAAATTTGTCTTTTGGTATTTAAAACCATATTATATAATGAACCCTATTACCTTAAGATCGACTAATCCTTCGACCTACTGCTCAATCCACTAGGTATTCGGCAGGACTTTCATTTGTTGTTCCTTATTCTCGCACCGTCATTGGCACTAGTTGTTTCTCAGTGTGTGGCCCTAAGCTTTGGAATTCATTACCAATATCACTTCGTAAAACTAACAATTTATCATCTTTTATACCTGGTCTTAAAACTTACCTGTTTGACTTGGCTTATCCCCCTTAGATTGCTCCCCCGCTGTTCTGACTGATCTTCCGGATTGACCTGGCTCTAATTCTATTTGGATTTGGTGCGCCATCGGCTGATGCCCTGGGCATTATGATAGTGGCGCCATAGAAGTTTATTGATTGATTGATTGAATAATGACAATCAAAACTGAAATAACAATCGATTTAGGTTCTAGATATATTGTTAATATAAAATCTTATATTTATTTATCTGCATAAAAGTGTAAAAAAAACAAATCGTCTTCTTACAGACATCAATCGATACATACGCGTAGTCAAAATGACCCTCAAAGACGACTCGAAAAGCCTAGCAAGTTTCCTTTCCGGAAAATCAAAACAATATTTGATAGCGAAACTGATAACGCTCTCCGACGATAACACAGGTAAAGAATATCGACGAGTTAATCACATGGGAGCAAATACCGCCATTTGAAGAAAGACCGCCGCGGTCACCTTTTAAAATGCAGTGGTTTCATTAGAACTCTAAAACTCTAAAACCCGAATTTGGGTCTAGGACTCTAGGATGATAGGATCAATCAATCAATCAATCAAATCAATAAATAAACTTTGATGGCGCCACTATCATAATTCCCAGGGCATCAGCTGGCGCACAAAATCCAAGTAGAATTAAGATGACAGACTCTTGTGGAGACTTCCCTAAATTTGCTCTTTAATTGGTCCCTAAATTATTGACGGGTTACCGAAATTTCTTTGTTAAATTTCAAATGTATTTTTTTTACTCAACGCGCTGTATTAATTGTTTAAGGTAGTGGCACAGACTAGTATTTTAACATTGAGATCGATTTGATTTGTCTATATATAGTTTGCGAATTTTCGATACTGTGCCTGCGAACTTTTTAGTTTTAGTCGTTATATTTATATGATATATGCCGGTTTACTTTGGTATGTGCTTTCTTTAATAGTTATTTTGTTTTATTTTTCTATATAATTATTCAATTTGTTCCATGCTGGACTCGATGTCAATGGGCGAAAGACTCAGCAAACCTCGTCCCAAACAGTATCGGGTAGATCATTTTCTCTGAACGATCATTAGAATGCTAGGATGCGTGATCAACTGATCATGTATAGTGTAATCGTAAAGAGCTCTGAAAATGTGCTTGCTTGCATCACGATAATTGGGGGCCAACCATTTGTTGCCAGATAGGGTCCCAACCGATTTTTAATGGAGCCGCCACTGTTGCCAGATGTCCGATTTTTAATCGAACTGCGGTATTTTGCCTATTTGTCCGATGAAAAAAGTTGAGGCAATAGGGGCCTATAGGACATGCATGGGTCTATGTCTGATATTTTCTTGCAAACTGCCAAACTCCCAGCCTAGTACAATGCAACATTCTGGCTATAATTCCCCTATAAATAAATCATTTGTTTGGGAAAACCCTATGCCTAAATGTGTATTATTATTATTAGGCAGGTTTCCAAACATTTTAGAACCGCGACCCACTTCAGCGGGTTTTGCTATAAAGCACCGCGACTCTAATCTAGTAATCATGACATAATCATAACATATAATTTTTAAAGTGCTTTTGGCCATCTGGCGAACGTTAGTTGAAAGAAGTCTTCTGAGTTTCGAATAAATGGCAAAACAAACGCTCTTATTCAATTCGAATGAAAATATGGCAAATATACTAGAAAGATTTAATCATATTTTGTCAAATAAGACAAAATGAGAGAAATAGATATTGAAATGTCTTGAAAGTTATCTTTTTAAAAATTTGGCCAGGAACATACATTTTTACGCGTCTTAAAAATCCTATGAGTATTCGCAAAATCGTTTAATGAGGGTGAGGACTTGAGGTGTTTTTACTAGAAATTCCCTAAATTGTTAGTGGAGCTTCAGAGCAAAACGGAATACTACAATTGAAATAAACAAGATATTAATAATGGCAGCCGACTCGGCCGAGTCCAGTAAATAAAATACAAAGTAATCCAACAGTTTCTTCTATGTCTTTGTTGTAAACGGTACAGTTTGCATATATTTAAAGAGACAGTAGCAGTTTTATTGTTTTTTATTTATTTGAGACACTGAGTATGTTTATATTTTGAGAAAACGTTTTGTTTAGAGAACTTGTAAAGGCATATAATACAAATTTGTTATCTTGTCCATCGTGTTGCGTTTGCATTTTTGCCGCCCGCACCGGTGTCAGGTATTTTGGAGACTGGAATAGCCTATGGAAACCCTAATAAAAGTGAAATAAAAGACTGACGAATTCACGCACAGACGTACCCATCAGTCTATCAGCCTCTATAGTTGGGACCCAAATTTACACTAAAATTAATTTTCGACCTTGGTCCAAATGCTTTTAAAAATCACATTCTATCATTAATGAACAACGGACCAATGGTTGCTGCTCGATGATTTGCCAGACGTCGTCGTAGTCAGCTAGAAAGGCGCTGGAAGTTTTCTCGTTTGCCCTCAGATAAAGTAAAGTTTGCAGTGTCCCAAACTTGTCTCTTCAGCCAAATCCATTTCTGACAAACCTTGTTGCGGTCACTCTGGCAATCCTAGAGCCGCCACCTGACACATTTCACTGAGGACCAGGAAAATTTTCTAGTATTGCTTCAACTGGGTTCTCTCTTCCTGTCTCACCGCCACCTCTGTTTAGTTCCAATCAGACAAAGATTTTTTAAAATTCATTGTTCTCTTGAAAATACATACTCAAAGAATGTTTTGATGTCCTTGGTCCAGTTATTCTTTCTTTCACTAACAGAAGGTTGCTTTCCATCTTCCTTTGCAAATGCTGTGGTCCACCCTCTAATAAAGAACCTGTGCCCAAAAACTTAGCAAATTACAGGCCTATATCCAACTTGAACTTTTTATCAAAGATTCTCGAGTTACATGACCTTTTCTTCACTTTCAGAATTAATTCTACTGAAACTGCTCTTCTCTCTGTGATCATATCATAAATGCAAATGATATAATACAAATTTGTTCATTCCATCCTCGTCTCCAACACTGGTTTGGTCTTTCTGATTCCATCACTGGTTTGCGTTTGCACCTTTTTTGCTAATTTAAATTGTAGGGGTCCCCCTCTGTCCACGGGTGTCAGGTATTTTGGAGCAGATGGAATATAAGTCTTCATCAGAATCTTGGCAAGCATTCCTGGATGGATCAAACAAATTGTAAACCCTAAAACTAATGAATTTTTACTTTTAGGCACAAAAGCTCAAGAAATTTGATTCAAGTTCAGTTCGCACAGACGTAGTAATTTTTGATTCCACACTTTCTTTCTCAACTCACATGGACAGACAGACAGACAGACAGTCGTCTTGACAGACAGACAGAGTTCAAAAGAGCAAAACCGACGGAACTTTAAAATTGATGCATATCAAAACCCGTCGACCAGATCCTCGTCTGGCATACTCGGACAGTTCTTGGTGGTCAAAAAGATGTTCGCATTGCAAATTCTTTGATTTTGTGTAAAAACCCATCTTTTTGACGGGCTTATCCACCATAGACTGTCACCCGTTTGTCCGGCCGGATACCTGGATTTGACCTGGATATGATAAACCATTAGAGAATACAGACAGACTGACGTTCAAAGCCGACGGAACATTGATGCATATACCCGTGGGCGTGGTCAAAAAAGATGGTGATGTGTATACGCGCTGGATATGATAAACCATTAGAGAAGACCTCTGACGTTCAAAGGGCGGCCCTCAGCCACCCTCTTTCTACCCCTCTGCGCTGATGTCTAAACTCTAAAGACTAGGTATGGGGTAGAGAGACATATACAAAGATCCAGATGGAAGGAACAACAGACAGACAGACAGACAGACAGACAGACAGACAGACAGACAGACAGACAGACAGACAGACAGGCCGACGAAGTTACGAACAGAGCGGTATCCCATTTCAGCGAAGCTGCTTGGACTCAGGTAACCTTAGTAAGTCAGCCTCCTACTAAGCGCGGAGCGGCTGACGTTAAGGTGACTGAGTGGCGAGACCGCGGAAAACACCACCCTACCGGCGTGCGGTAGAAAGACACGGCGCGGCCCCCGATCCATTCAGCCAGGACCTGGTGCCGAGGTGTCTTGTGTTGTTGGCGGTAACGCACTAATAGGATGGATAATATGATCCAGTGAAAAGACTGAAGGATTCAATCCGAATCTACCCATACTCTTTATCTTTCAAGCCTTAGCGTTAACTGATTTTTGTTTTGAAATTCAATAATTTTTAGCACAATGACATTTGCTCTTCTTTCCATCTTAGTTACGTTACTGCAACTTCAAGGTAATTTGATCTACTTCATATCTTGCATTTCAAGAATTAACAGTTAGAGTAGTAGTAGTAGTAGTAGTAGTAGTAGTAGTAGTAGTAGTAGTAGTAGTAGTAGTTGTTGTTGTTGTTGTTGTTGGTGTTGGTGGTGGTGGTGGTGTACTAGTAGGAAGATGAGGCCGAGAGGTAAAATGGGGTGCATTGGGAGGAGATGAGGGGAAGTGAAGGAGAAGAGATTAAAGAGCTGGAGAAGATAACTGAGATAAAGATGTAATCTTATTTTTGATATTCTACCATAATACCTTTCATTTCAGTGACCTTCAGTTTAAGGTCAGCATCTTTTTCATCAAGGTCAAGTGTCGTTGTTAAGGAAAGACATATTGCTCTTTTTATTTAAATTATTTTCATTGTTGAATTGCAGACCAATGTGATCTTTAACGAAGTCATGTGACCCACCAAAGCCTGGTTGTCATTACTTGCTTTTTACCTTATGCTTGCGAACTAGGGAATAGATTTTCAAGGTCACTATGATGTGGACCATTGTCAGATGATGAGATTTATGTTGTGTGAAAAGGGGTCACTGTGAGCTGTGACTAATAAACAGAGATGCCTGATGTATGGATGACTCATGCATAAAGTTTAGACTTGAGTTACTGTATATTATAAGACTCATTATATTTTGATTTTTCTTTTAGGTTAAAGTTTCAGCTGCTTGATTGATGTTGATGATGACGACAACGATGATGATGACAACAATGATGATGAAGATGATGATGATAATAATAATAATAATAATAATAATAATAATAATAATAATAATAATAATAATAATAATAATAATAATATAATAATAACAATAACAATAACAACAACAATAATGATAATAATAATATAATAATAATAATAATAATATAATAATAATAATAATAATAATAAGATTTGCAGTGGTTCAGTAGGGCAGGGTTTTCCAAACTTTTTGGAAGTGCAACCCACTTCAATGCTTTTGAAACGTGCCTCAACCCTGAAAACTTAGGGTCAACTAAAAGTGGATAAAAAACTAATCATTTTAATATAGGCTTTGAATGGATTGCCTGTATATAAATTTCTCTTAAAACAAAACCTACTTGCAACTTTGCAAGACTAGTGACATTATGGTGTTGGTTAAAAAACTACACTTTCGAATATAATTTCACACTACCCCCTCCTGACCTATTAGAGTACTGAACCCTGCAGCCCACTTTTGGGTTGTGATCTACAGTTTGGAAACACTGCAGTGTGGTCTGCCCTGTGTTACCTTAGAATTTTTCAGCTGACTCTTTCAGCAATTGTCTGAACAGTACCAGTAATTTCTGTGAGTGGTTAATCTCTTTTTTTAGTTAAGTAGGTAAGTAGATAAGTGAAATCTTGTGAATCTGTATAGCACTTTCAAAAGTATTAGGCCTACATTAGTAGCTTTCTATCTGTCGGAGGTATATTTGTCCACATATGGTTGGTCATTTAACGGTTGTAAGTAGATTTGATTAAAGTCTTTAATTAGCATTGGTGGATTATGTTAGCGATGGTGGCCCACAAGGGCGTTGTGTAGTTAGGCTAAAGAAGAACTGTAGACAAAAGCTGATGCTCTTAGCCTCTGTACTGAAGGATATCTAAATAAATCTGCTAAACTGCAAAAGTGAGTCTTTAATATTTGGCAGAGGCCAATGGAAATGTTTGCCCTCCTGTGGTTTTGCCCCCAGCACCAGGGCAAACCGTCCTGAGGGCAAAATGCCTAGCATTCATTTGGCTAACCCATGATGCATTTATATTTTTCTGTTGCTTTGTTCTTCGGTTCAATGCAATTCCGTGGATGGAAGGTCAGACCGTAAATACTGGTAATTTGTATCCATTGATATGTACATGAATGCTAAGTGGTAGATAGTCAGTTGGAAGTCAAGTATTTCCAGTTTCCAACTGAATGAGTGCAAGTACTTTGAACCTTGGTTGATTCCTTTGTCTCTGTTTTTTCAAATTGAAATATAGTTGTAAACTTTCTGAATAGTGAGCTTCTTCATTACTAATCGTTAGCCCTAAAATGTTTAGCCCTCTGTCGTGCTCAATTTGAATGATGATTGTATGCTCTATGAGTCTGTGGTCTTTCTTTGGTTAACTTTGTGTTGGCCAGATAGTCCTAAAATAAATTTTGAGATGCCATCTTAGTCCAAAACAGTTTGCAGAGTAAAATTAATGTAAATGTAAGGTTCCAGGAGAAAAGCTTGAGATCACAGCATTCCTGTCTCAAGTATATCAGTTATTTTGGGAGAGACTACCGGTAACTGAGCCCAGATTTCTACATCTCTTTTCCCACACAGGCAGCTCATCTCCTAGCAGGAGAGAGAGAGACTCTATATGGGGTATTTTAACTACAGTCACTACTCAAACCATGAAGGCCATATGTCGCTTCATGTGTTCATGTGCCTTAACTAGCTGTTAGGGTTAGGGCAAGGGTAAGGGTTTTTGAAAGTTGAACTTCAACTGTGACTGAAATGGCCAACTAAAGAGAAGAAATAATTGGTATGGCCTAAACAGTAACTGTGATAGTGGGTGAACTATAGAATGAGCTGTCAACTATAATAATAATGATGATGATGATGATGATGATGATGATGATGATGATGATGATGATGATGATGATGATGATGATGATGATGATGATGATGATGATGATGATGATGATGATGATGATGATGATGATGATGATAACATTAATATTAGCAATAACGTAATCATAATCATACTCATAGTAACCTGGTTTAGTGTGGTTCAGTAAGGTCTGCCCTTTGTGAGAACCATTATGAAACCACTATGAAAAGCACCGTGTACCGGTAGTTGAAATAACAGTTGAATTAGCAATGGAAATAAATTATTTGCTTAAATATTTCTGAAGACGCTTATAAAGTACCGTATACAATTGAAATGAATGTGGTTAGGAGAAAGTTCGTTTGCATATCCAAGAGCTGTGAGCATTTTTTTACTCAGACATCCCAGTTGTGCACTTGAAGCTACCGAAACTAATCTTAAAACCACAAGTGAAAAATTTCAATGCACCAAACATCTACCAGGTACCATTTGCAGAACCAAAGGCTTCGATGTCGAGCACTTTTTCTGCACCAGACAAATAGATTTGATTAATTTAAATAAATAAGAGTAAAAATGAAAACAATAGCCAGCTTGTACAATATACATAGATGAATTGAACGTTATCCTGGGAACTTTTGAAAAGCGGCTGCATCATACTAAAGATATGAAGTAACTGATGTTGCAATTCAACGTACATTAGAAGGATTAATAACAGTCTAATGATGTAAACTTGTTTTATGCTGCTTATATACAAAGCAGCCTACCAAGAGATCTGTGGGAAGTGTCTGACAGGCCTATATATACACCTCTGTAGATTTATGTTGTGTCTCTCATCTATCTATGCTCACTGAGTGTTGTAAAATTAGAGGCCAGACTTTTATACAGTTGAACCCACTTAATTGCATATGGGAAGTCTGCAATACCGGTACTACATTTCAGTGCATTGTAGTCCGTTTAACATACAGACATACCATATTTCATGTCACCTGTCTTCAAGTACCGGTACATACTGTTGTTAAGTGTCTGATAGAAAGGCAGAAAGCATATGTGTACTTAAGTGAGTTTAGCTGTATTTTGTATATGGAAAGTGGATTTTTTCCCCAACTGCAAATATACATCTAAAGTCTAAACGATTGCTTTAGCATGAATAGAAAACGAATTTTGGTGTGAAAATTGATTATATGATATTTCCTCTCCCTAAGAAACTTTTTTTACGATTTCAGGAACTATTTCTCAAAGAAGGTGGAAGGCCAATTTTTCTCCATGTGAACAAAGCAGCTGCTATCCCGCCACTGGCGATCTGCTTGTCGGCCGCGAGTCGCGGCTGTCGGCGTCGTCGACGTGCGGCCTCGAGAGACCGTCGCGATACTGCATCGTTAGTCACCTTGAGGACCAGGTGAACAAATGCTTTGTCTGCGACTCCGCCGTCCCGTTCGGACCGGACCGCCGCAGCAGTCACCGAATCCAGAACATCGTGTCGACCTTCAAGCGGGACTGGCGCCTGCGGTGGTGGCAGGCCGAGAACGGGCTCCAGAACGTCTCCGTCCAGCTGGACCTCGAGGCCGAGTTCCACTTCACTCATCTGATCATGAGGTTCAAGACATTCCGCCCGGCCGCTATGCTCATCGAGAGGTCGTACGACTTCGGGAAGACGTGGAAGGTGTATCGGTACTTCGCCCACGACTGCGCCGACTCGTTTCCCGCGGCCAAAACAACCCCCATACAGAGCCTCAACGACGTCATCTGCGAGTCCAGATATTCGGACGTGGCGCCCTCTACTGAAGGCGAGGTGAGTTGGTTTCTTGTCGTACAATATCGTTTACCTTCGTATGAACAAAGAACCATTCAACCACGATGTACGATGATTTTCACTGTTCATTTATTTGGCACAACAGACGGCAGTGGGTAGACGACATAAAGGAATGGACATATCTGCACCATCGTGATCTTTTTCAAGCAACAGCCAACCAGCAGGACAGTGTGGACACTGATAATTCGTGCAGTGGTCTACCCCCCACCTGATGAGGATGACCTTATGGCCTGACATGGCATGAGTCATGACATGATGATTTTGCTTCCAGATCCCAGTAGAATCTGTTGGAGTGTAGGATGTATTATCAGATTATAGGGTCTGAAAGTTATTTTGCTTTCAGGCATTTTGAGTTTTAAGACAGTGCGCTTTCAGAATGGAAATTGAAATTTTATTTGAATATCAGAAAGTTGAGCTGCTCATATTCAAACGGACCAGGTGACCAAGAACTCAATGGCCTTGCATATATACAATGCTTTGTAAGTCCAATACCATGCCATCGGTGACCTGTTGCAACTTGAAATAATATAGCTACTGTCTAGAAGACTGATTTCAAGCATGACTGATAGAATTAAAGCTGTTAGGCCTAACAGTCAGCCATCAGAGGCATTCAGTTTGTCTGGATGTAACCAGATGAAAATTTTAGAAGTCCAGGGTGGCGCAAAAACGGACTATATTAAATGCAAACCTAAATGTGACTAGTCCGGTTTTTTTGCTCCACCCTGTAATGGTAAAGGGCTTTGTGACTGCTGGAGATGATGGCATACAGTACAGCTGGTATAAAAACCTTCTTTGAACTTGTGATCAATCAATTCATGCAAAAGGTTTTTTGTGTGGGAGTATTTTGTTCCATTGGTCTTAAATCTTCTGCATGCTTTTTGCCAAATGTATCTATAGCATTTTTACGGCTGTGAGTTTAGTTTATTTGGGATTTTTATCAGTCACCTTTTCCCTTTTAGCATTTTTACTGTACTGGACTGAACTTATATGCCGGCTCTTTTGCTATTATGCTGTGTTTATGAAGACCATATTTGAGAAGATAATGATATGACATGATAAGATCATGATGATGCTGTTGAAGTTGGTGATGATAATTATGATGAAAGGACATTGGGTGGGTTGAAGCATATAATTTGAAAATTATTTTGCATTTCTTGAAATGGATTTTGCGTATCATTATGGACGTAACTAAGCATGGGCTTGGGGGGCTCAAGCCCCCCCTTAAACCTGAAGCTAGCCCCCTCAAATGAATTCAAGCCCAAATAGTGTTATGGGCTCAAACTTTTGTTTGCTCACAAGAATTTTACCATAGATATTGAAAAGCCCATAAACACCTTTGCTGATTGACTGGATAGTCCTTCTGCAGGCCAGGGTATCATTTTTATAATATTTATGTGGTCTGTAAAACCTGTGTTACAAGAAACTAGCTATCTTAAGACCCTCTTATCTCCCGATCGACTTTGTAGTCATTTGACAGAACAGATTTCTGAAAGACTTTATAATGTTGATTGAAATAGTTGACCATTTTTCGTGGCATTTCAAACGCTCTAAAATAAAATCGAGGCAGAATATATTGACTATTCTAGTACAGTTTGATGCAGAATAAGAAAATATATAACGTTTCATCACTCTTCTATTTTTGCATATGATAGCCATACTGTGGATTGTCCTTACACAGTCCAGTGTCAAACAGGTATCAATTTTAATATGTATGAAATAATACAAGAAACCAGCTATCTTAAGACCACTCTTATCTCTTAGTTGACTTTGTAGACATTTGACAGAGAATAGATTTCTTGAATTTTTGTATAATGTCGATTCATAGCCTGGCATTTGAACACGCTAGAATAAAATTAGAATATATTGACTATTCTAGTACAGTATGATGCAACGTGGATGGGGACACAGGAAAATGTAGATATAATTCGTTTCATCACTCTTCTGAATTTTTGCATATCTATAGCCTACTGTAGGAATAGTCCTTACACAGTCCAATGTCAAACAGAGTATCAATTTTAAGATACACCGTAGTACAGATATGCCAGTCCAGATATGCCAGTCGCTGTACAACATAGCACACATGTCAGTCTTAGATGGGGGGATATCCCTGGAGGGAGGAGTTGTGCAGGGGGAATCTTGGGCTTCAGCCCCCCCCTCCCCCAAACCTAAAATCCTGGCTACGTCCCTGCATATTATAGATTTTGTGCTGAGTTAAACTGCTGTTATTATATGGAAAAACAGAATGCCATGTGTAGCAAGCGGCTCAGGTGTCCGTCTGTGTTTTGGCAAGGACTGCTGGCTGAGGCATTGTGTTTAAATCTAGGGTTTCTCAAAAATAGTGATATGCTCAGGTTGATTTGAAATCCACTAGAGGAGGCAGCTGACATTTTGAACTTGGAGACATTAAAAGAGTGTGTGTGTGTGTGTGTGTGTGTGTGTGTGTGTGTGTGTGTGTGTGTGTGTGTGTGTGTGTGTGTGTGTGTGTGTGTGTGCAGCATATTCCACATTCCTTTGCCCTGGCTTTTAGTTACTTTGATGGAATGCTTGATGGTAGGCATGGTAGTTTCTCCATGAGGGCCATTGGCAGTTGGCAATTTCCCCTTTGATATTTGGTATTTAATGAATATCCAATTGTCCATTCCCAGTGAATGAGATCTTTGCTATGATAATTACATAGCTTTGTGATGATAATTGAATTACTGCTTTCATCAGTGTGCAAGTAAATGTTTCATTGACAGCAATAAACTCTATATTTTCAATATGTGTTAGTCTTATAGATTTGAGTTCCAAGCAGATTCGTACCCTGTTAAGCATAAAGAGTTATGTCATCTTCGAATGGTGCCTTTCTTTATAGATATATTTGTGGACGAACTATAAGAGTTTTGCAACTGGCAACAGTGATTTGTCCCATTTGACATTGGCATTAAAAGAAGCAGTGGAGGCAGTCCTGAACTGGTATTTTGAATTTAAGTAACAGACATAATAAAACTGTTAATGCATTTATCAGAACTGCACATTCATTCATTCATTCATTCATTCATTCATTCATTTCATTCATTCATTCATTTGGAATGTATCGATGAATGAATTTGAGGCACTGAGGCACTCACTTCACAAAAGGACATGTCTGTTGCAGTCATAATAAAATATAATATAGTATAATTTTCTGGAATGGTTAAATCACAGATGGATTTACAGCTAAACTCAACCCCATATATTTTTAAACATTGAATAGACTTATATTGAATGGTATTATTCAATTTAGCACATCACTTCACATTCAATTTTATGACCTTAAAAATATTATGCAATATTCACTAGCTGAATTTCTGGGTTGCTTGTACATGCTAAAGGTATTGTCCCTCATTTTGTATGGAACTTATGTTTCACTTATGAAGAATGGTCTTCCAGTGGCATTATTATGTTGCAAATTTTTTGACACTTTAATTTAATTAGGCAGATGCTGCTTGATTCTTAAAGTAGTGACTTTGGTTACTCTTTGGTGTCATTTATCAGTGTGTGTGTGTGTGTGTGTGTGTGCCTTTTTATGTTTTTGCCAGCTTTTCTCCTGTATCACTTCTGAGAAGTGATATCTGGAATTTAGTCCAAAGTCAATTTTTGGTTGGTTTTTGAAAGACGGATGAACTTTGACCCTGCTATCAAGGTTCAGACCAAAGTTCAGTCAAGATTGACTGGGTCTTAGTTCTTTGAATTACTGGATGCCCAAATCTTTGCTCCAGTTGATGGCAAACAGACATTATTATAGCCAAGATAATTCTCTCGTCTTATGTTATTCCGAGCTCTTCTTCTGTACTCCTGATCTCTAGACATGCAGTAAATATCTTCGTTTTTGACCTACTGTTGAGCATTTTTTATCTGCACTAGTTATTTCTACTTCATATTTAGCTAAGGCCTTGACCACACATGCACGAAGCCTTTAGTTTTTGGCTTTTCTAGCCGATATCACCAGCGGTGTTTTCATTCACATTCAATTATGACTCATTTTAAGGTCATAAGGTCATAAAATTGAATGTGAAGTGATTGATGTATTAAATTGAATTATACTATTCAATATCAGTCTATTCAATGTTCAAACATATATGGGGGATTGAGTTTAGCTCTAAATTAAATCCATGACTCCTAGGTTATTGAATTCAGAGAGTTACTACAGTGGTTTTCACACAGGCTTACTTAGCCTCCTAAACCACTTTAAATCACATTATTATTATTATTATTATTATTATTATTATTATTATTATTATTATTATTATTATTATTATTGCTACCAAGGCAGGTTGCTGCTGAGACAAAGTCTGTGGTAGAGGATTTTGATTTTCATTTGATTTATTATGCTAATTCTGTGTTTTTGATTGCGGTCTTGTGTTGCTGTGTATGTTATTGCAAGAAATGCAATCTTAGACTGAAACCACACTAACCATATGTTATGGTAACTTGGTCTTTGAATGATCTAGGAGGGGGTTATGGTTTGAAGTTGTTTTCCAACTGCAGCGGTTTTTAACCAGAATCAAGCCGGTCCACATATTTTATGTGTATACAAACTAACTTTATATCTTTAAGCATATCACAGCAATAGATTTTCCATCATGCTTTGAATATTTTCTACTTTATCTCATATGATGAAGGATTTAATTATAAACTATCATTAAACATCTGTGCCTTTAGGGACTTGCTAAAATTGGCTTACCTGTACTTGTGAATAGATGAGACAAGGAGGCCTGGATACTAGATGAGATTCTTGGACTAGGTTAGAGATATGGAACATCTGGAGCTGGAATGAATGTGTGGAATACCGGTAATAATTTTAGAGGGGAAAATTGGAATTCCAACTTTCCAGCTTTTATCCTCCACCATGCATTTCACTGTGATCCTGTGAGCGATAATTGTATAATTTTTGACATTTGGACTGTTATTTTGTTAAACCCAGTGGTTATGCCTCATTATTTATTGTTAAAATGTCATTGGTATCCTGTTATTTTGCTGTGTTTATATTGTAAACAGTACTACAGTTACTAGTGTGATAGGCTGAGTGATTGGATTACCGTAGATGTGGCTTCACTTGCATGCAATGGGTCATTTTAAAGCAATTATTGTGGGCAATTTTTATGCTGCTTAGGCCCAAGTGGCCGGGCTGATGAAACCCGTAGGAAATTTGCACTGCCACATTCTGTGTGTTTGTAAACAAAGCAGCAGAAATTGGTACAGATTGATTGAGACAGGTATTATATGCTTCTAATTAGGCCTAAATGCAAGATGGAAAGATAAATCAGTGACAATTTAATTGAAGTAGTCATGAAATGGATTTGCTCAGTGCAAACCTCCCTATCATATTTTCATTATAAAGATGATAATGAAGAAGAAGAAGAAGAAAGAAGATGATGATGATGATGATGATGATGATGATGATGCTGTTGATGATGAAGAGGATTTCTTTTATTATTATCATCGCATTGATTAACGTAATTGTTTATTTCAAATGTGCTTATGTATATTTTAAAATGTAGAATAGATTGTAACTGCTTCAAGTTGTCTTCATATGTTTATTTTTTGGATTAATTTACAAATGGTGTAAAATTTGAATCAGTGTGCTGGTAACCGTTTTATAATTATCCTCATCATCATCATCATCATCCTCATCATCATCATCAGCTTCATCATCAGCTTCATCATCATCATCAGTATCATCATCATCATCATCAGTATCATAATGGACTCAACACCTGTTGGTTTCTGGTTCCACTTCAGTTGCATGCTCCTATTTTTATCAACTCGGAGGCTCTTTGCTGATTGCCTTTACAGCAATCACTTGAAATCGTCACACCTTTATTAAATGCAATTCTTGTTTTACCTTCAAGGTTATATTCCGTGTGCTGCCAGTCAACGTGAGGATTGAAGATCCATACAGTGAACAGGTGCAGGACCTTCTGAAGATAACCAACCTACGTGTTAACTTCACTGAGCTACACACCCTTGGTTAGTCATTTCGTTATACTGTATGGTCATTGATCACAGCATATTGAAAACCAGTGTGTTGCCAGGAATTTGGGGGGGGGGTATAAATCTTAACTAGTCATTGCTATTTCAAAATCATCAAAACATATGTTAATGTCCCACATGTGGACAAACCGGCCGCTAACAGTAAAAGAAACTAACATTAACAAAACTAATAGTAACAGAAACTAACAGTAACAGAAGCTAACAGTAACAGAAACTAGAAGTAACAGAAACTAACAGTAACAGAAACTATCACTAAAAGAAACTAACAGTAACAGAAACTAACAGTAACAGAAACTATCACTAAAAGAAACTAACAGTAACAGAAACTAACAGTAACAGAAACTATCACTAAAAGAAACTAACAGTAACAGAAACTATCTGTAAAGGAAACTAGCAGTAACAGAAACTAACAGTTAAAGAAACTCCAACAGTAAAAGAAATGCAACACTAGCACAATACCAAATTTGTCCTGGGCCAAGGAGGAGGAACAGCCACATAGAAAGACAGACATTAAGGTAGACTGATTTCTTTAAGGTAGACTGATTTGGGGGGGGGGATATATATACCGATATGCCCCCCCCGTCACTATGCCACTGGTTGAAACAGTAAACGGATTCAAAGGCTATCTCGGAAAGCTAGGTTATTGAATGCGGAGAGTTACTACAGTGATTTTCACACAGATTTACTTAGCCTCCTAAGCAACTTTAAATCACATTATTATTATTATTATTATTATTATTATTATTATTATTATTATTATTATTATTATTATTATTATTATTGGTGTTGTTGGTGTTGATGTTGTTGTTGTTGTTGGTGTTCTTGTTGTTGGTGGTGTTGTTGTTGTTGGTGGTGGTGTTGTAATGTTGTTGCTGTTGCAATTTATGATTTTTAATATCAAATATTGATGATGGTTTGAATTTTTGTGACAGAGACTTGTTGGTTTTTTAATTTTTTATGGACAATTGTTGACTAATGGGATGTTTTATTGGTATGTTTTCAACTTTTAACCTTTTGGGCTTGCAGCTTTGTCAGATGATTATTGATAAAGAATTCTGAACCTTCTAATCAGATGGACATTTAGTTTTATTAACCTTGTGTTTTTATTGAGCTCATTTGTTTTGTGTAGCTGTTTAACTTCATTGATGTGATACATTTTGTTTATCAGTAATAGGACACCAACTCTAATAATATCTCCTATCATTTTGGCGCAGTTAGCTGCCAGCGAAGAGATTGAATGCAGTTACTTGTTTTTTTATTAACCCTGTCTCATAGTTACTACTTTGGTAAAGGTTTTGTTTGTTCTTTGGTGGGAACTAGCCATCATTCTGTTATTGCAAAGAGCAGTGGGAGGTGGACTGAAACTGTCAACCACCAGTAGGGTGTCAAATGGCCAAAAGCAGCAGAATTTGAGCACCATTGGGTTTGGGGGATGGCGGAAGGTGTTGATGAGAATTAAAGTACAGTAACTCCACAGCAAATTGAATACAGTACCGGTAATTACAGAATAGACTGGCTTAAATTGATTAAAGACTGTAGGTGGCTGCAGCATTTAGAGCAGGGTGGGGCAAACTTTTTCTTTAAAGGACAGCATAAAACCTAGTAGTGCATTGGGAGGGCAGAACCTAAAAAGAGCCAAAATGTTCATAATAATTTCAAGTGTATATGGAATTCATTACCTAGAGTGCTAACTGACATATTAAACTTAAATTAATTTAAATAAAAACTAAAGCAATACATCTTAGATGAGCAAAATGATTTAATGATGGAATCAATAATTATTTAAGAGAATAGGTAATAAATAATTAATCTACGCTAGTTACTTACTAATCCATCAATATTTAAATATATTTTTCTTTGAATACTGATATATTGACATTAAGACATCTACCGGTACCTACTTACCTGTATGTATGATACCCAGAGGCATAGCGTCCCAGTGACTACTATGGCCTTAGCCATGGGCGGCACCCATGACGGGGGCAGCAAATTTTGTAAGTGACTTTCTTTTTTTGCTTGTCGGGGTGTTTTGGCGAAGGCGGCAAAGTTTAGAAGGGGTGGCAAATTTAGCGGCCGGCGACGATAGGAGTGGATTTGGGGTGGTGGCGGATTTGTCACAAGCCATAGGCGGCAAGAGTGCACGTTACGCCACTGATGATACGTCTTATGGGAATTATTTTCCCTTTGGTATCTCAAGTTTCCAACCAGTGCTTGTGAATATATGATACTTTAGAAATCCCTCAATAACATTTACACTCTATTATCATTTTTTTAAAATTTTTATCTGCTATTCATTCAAGTACTCAAATGATGAATTATACCATTGTAATTATATATTTTTTTAAAATTCTAAATTTATCTGTTTCTATTTACTGGTAAGCTTATTGTTTTGTTCATTTGGTAAAATTGTATTCTGGATTTTTAAGTACAAAAAAGTGGGGAAAAGGAAGAATTTTAAGTTCTTCTTCAGAATTGGATTCTATTACTGCAACGCAGTAAATACGATGCAATAACTGTGATGATATTTTTTAAAGACATTTTGGGGAGAAGATGGAGGTGCGATCCGAATAAACTTAATAAAGTGCCACGTTTCCATATAATAATTCCAAATTATCTCGCTTTCTGCCGCTCGTATGCATTTCTAAATGATCTCGCAGGCCACGTGGAATTCAGTGGCAGATCTCGTGCGGCCCGCGGGCGGTAGTTTGCCCACCCCTGATATATGGAGCTTGTCCACAAAAGGACCGTTTTTCTGTTGCAGGTGATGACCTGCTGGACAGCCGAGAATCAATCAAGGAGAAATATTACTATGCCCTGTACAACATGGTGGTCCGTGGCAGCTGTTCCTGCTACGGCCATGCCTCCAGGTGTGTTCCACTTCCAGGGCAGGAGAACAACGCTAACATGGTATCTATCTATACACGATTTAAAGTTAACTTGCTCTATATCTCTGGTCATTAAATTAGATGATTATTAAATTGCGTGGCGGGAAGTTAGAAGAGTGGTAACAACGCTGGATGATGGAGCAGAAGGTCACGGGTTCGATACCCACAGGAGCCCTAAGATCAACTCAGAGCCTTACTCGCTAGAGGGCGGTGGTAAGATGAGGAGCAGCCTTAAGCTGCGAGGTAAAACGTGAGTCTGGGGAAAGTAATGGCAACCTATCCCAGATTAGTGGCTTATACCACCTATGTCGTAGGCCGGAGATAAGCGCTGGAACCCAACGCTCCGATTCGAGTATGGGACCTTTACCTTTACCTTTGCCTAATAAATTGAGTTTGGTAAACTTCTGACTGCTTGTCCCAGTAGTTTCTGGAAAGGCTCAAGTAATTAAAGTCCTCCCAGTGTGAAGACCTTGATAGGTCATATGTCATAGATAAATAAGGAAGTTCTGTATATGTACATACAACCCTTGATATATCTAGGTAGATTCACAGTTAGATATACAGCATTCTGTCAAAGCCCAGAATTTGCAAATCAGTGATAAAATTTGTTAAGGCTTTCTTTGTTTTGTTATGGTACTGATGGAAAGTTTGTTTTTATTATGAATATGATGTACTTTATAATAACCAAGAAAAGAGGAATCAATCTGAATGATAATTTATATTAAGGAATGTGTACTTCAACTCATAAAGCTACCTAATGTGATGAAAACTACTGAAATACTAAGACATGTGAAGTTGGATAATATTTTCTTACGTGAAAAATAGAATTCCGTTTTTTCGTAAATATCTCCAGCAGAGCATTATGCATACATTTCAATGGATGCCATTATACATTTTGATGTAAGGTAAGTAAGTAAGTTAAATTTTGTGAATTTATATAGTGCTTTGGAAAGTAGTACTGTAGCAACTGCTTATTCTTAAGCACATGATGCATACTTGTGTTTGTTGTAGAGTTTGTGAGATTTAGAATTAATTTCCTGCTTTATTTTCAATGACTTTTGCGCTTTTGGTTCTGGCTGACAACAATGTGTCAATGTAGTTTGTCTATCATTTCCAAGACAATGATAGTATCCTCTTCTCAGAGGCGTTTTATTCTGTAATATTTTGGCTGTCTTGTTGAACTCCCGTCTTCTTGCTTTGGCGGAACATTGTACTGCTGCAGCCACTTGTTGCTTGGGCCAGAAATATTACCACTAATCATAAGCAGAAGAAAATAACTTGCTGCATGTATGAACACAGAGAGGTGCTGCTGAAGACTGGGAAAGTCCTTGAAGGGTTGCCATAAGCCACAGTGGGACTGTGGAACCAGCGGCTTGATTGTTATGTGGAGCAGACGGTTCTGTGTGCTGTACGTGGGATAAATATGCGAACTTATAAGAAAGACACGCTGCGGAAACTATTATATTGCACAGATTGTTTCTTGCTCTTCCACGATTTTGTGTTCCTATTTGTTGGGGCTCAGTTGATCCTGGCTTTAAAATGATTTTCTTGTTGTGTCAAAAGTATATATGATTTGTGATGAAATTTCTGCAGTCCTTCGTTTTAAAGACCTCTGGTGTTTACTTAGATATGTGTTTATTTAGATAGATTTGTTTGTTTTAAAAACTATTTTGTTTTCTCAGCATAAAATTAATCGTTGATTTGAACCTATGAGTCATGTTGGTGACTCATCAGTAGCTCATTGACCTAGAAATGAAGGTATATGACCCAAATTTCATTAAATGGGTTATATGTTGGAGCATGCATTTCTCTGTGAGGTCAAGACAAATGGGAGGCCGTGGCAGAGATAGAACAGAGGGGCAATAATATTATTGTGCATTTAACCTGGGAGCCATTGGTCAGAATCCACACAATCATTTAATCAGCCAATATTTCTAATCTTTTCTCTTGACCTAAGTTTCCTACAGGGTCTCTATTGCACTTTGTGACAAGGAAGGACATTTCCACTCCTCCCCCTCTCCAGTTCCTAGAGATAGGGTAGATTGAGTCAGCTCTGGATATGCCGATGCCCTAGACACAGAGCTCTGCTACTCAGTTATCACCGCCCTCTAGCAAATGAAGGCTGAGTCGACCTTAGGGCTCCTGCGTGGATTGAACCCGTGACCTTCTGCTCCATCGTCCAACACTGTTACCACTCTGCTAACTTCCCGCCCATAGACATTATGGTAGTGGTGCCATTAAGTTGATATAATACGTGAACATGCTGTGTTTATCTCAAACATCTGTTCATTTCTGCATTTATTTGAGAAATAAATATATATATATATATATATATAAATATGGGGAGTGCCAGATGCAATGCAGTGCAATCTGTTGGTGGTCAAGGACTTGGATCACCAGTCATGATTGATTTCCACTCATAGGAATATTCCGTATATCATGTTTAGATAAGCTCATAGCTTGAGGCCTGTTGCAGAGTCTATGGCGCTGTATAGACATGATTAGAGAAGATGTGTTCCTTCAGTTTCTGTTTATTGTGGTTCGACCCATTACATCTGGCTCTGTCTCTGCATAGGAATAGGCTACCAGCTTTCTATGTGCTTCTTTTTGTTGATGAGTGATGTCAGTATGTATATGCTGTGTATGTTGATGAGTGTGCATGTTGATGAGTCTGTATGTCAGTACATGCAGAGCAATGAGCCAGGTCAATTGGTTACCGGTAGTCATTTCAAAGAATTCCCAGAGTTTGAACACGGGGGTCTTCATATCATGTGTTTTACTAGCTTTGAGGAGTCGACCTAATCCAAAGGTTATTCTGTTCATTGGTTTTGGACATTTGAGACATTAGTAATGATTCAGACTTCCATTTAACAACTTTTGACTGTCCTGTTTGATTCCTCAGAGGCTTTGGTATGATTAGTTTGGCGATATAGTAAGTTAGTAACTGTTTCTTTATAGTTTGGGCCAGTCATGTTAATGCAGTTTTATAGCTCTTGATCAAAAGTCTTATATGCTATATTGTTGAAATTGATTACCTGTGGGCTGCCAACTACTTTAAGCACAATTTATCGAGGAACTTAATATAATATAATGAGATATATTGCCTGGCATTGACAGAGAAATGAAGATAGCTTGGAGAATTTAACGTTTATTCGTCTCCATTGTGTATGGCTGAGCAGAATACGCTTTCGCTTACAGGTACATGGTCGATGCGAATGTACGCACTACACGAAGGGATTGAACTGCGAGCAGTGTGAAGACTTTTACAATGATTTGCCTTGGCGACCTGCACAGGGACAAGATACAAATGCATGCAAAAGTAAGGACTCGAGTGTCGCAACTTATTGCTAGCCTTGATGCGGAGCTTGTTTGTTTAGTTTGGGTTTAGCTGTTGAGTAGGGTCTGAGCTGTTTATACCAGAATCAGCGAACATTTGAACGAGTTCAAATCATTTTGCAAACTCAGAATTAAAATTACAGAGGAGTGCAAAAAAATGAGACTTTATTAAATGCAAACCTAAATGTGACTAGTCTAGTTTTTTTGCACCACCCTGTAAGTGACACATTTGATAATTTTTCTTGTTGTGCATTGAATGATTATATAGAATATTTTCTAAATTCAGAATTTGAATTATTTTGCATGTCTCGTCATATTTCTTCTTGTGGAATTATTGTTTCCTTAGGGTGCGATTGCAACAACCACGCCACCAGGTGTCACTTCGATCCCGCCGTTTACGAGGCAACCGGTCGTGTCAGCGGCGGTGTCTGCGATGAATGCCGAGACAACACCATGGGCCATCACTGTGAGGAATGCAAACCGTTCTTTTATCAAGAGCCAGGCAGAGACGTCACCGATCCTTACGTATGCCGACGTAAGTTCAGTCGTACACTATAGACAATGACTTCAATGGTTAGTGATTGCATTTATCTACAGGGGTGTGCAAAAGTCTGGAGTCACCTTCTGTTGTAAACTAATTTTCTTCTCTTCTATTTCAATAGAATTTCTTTTTTCTATTTATTTCTATTTCTCTTTCTTCCCTTCAGTTCTCTTTCAAAATAATTGCTCAAGAGCAGCTGTTGCTAGACTTTTGCACACCGTTGTACACAGATTTCAACATGCAGTAATTTGTAGGTTGTGTCAACTTTGATTGAGATTTTGTTGGCGTTTCTTCATGACGTTTGTTGTTTTGTTGCGTCATGTTGTAGAATGTGATTGCGATCCGATTGGTTCCGAGCATGGAGGCGAGTGTGATAGTCGTACGGATCCCGTGCACGGTTTTGTTGCCGGACGATGTATCTGCAAACGGTATGTTGAAGGAAGCAGATGTGATGTCTGCGTGGATCATTTCTGGAACTTGAAGTTGGAAAATCCCGACGGATGTGAAGGTATATATGGACAGTTTTCCTGTTCCCTCTACTTAGCAGATTTTTAACCCTTAAGCCCCCGGAACTGACTATACTCGGTTACATTGCACAAAGTTACAAAGTATCTGGCGGTTTAAGGGTTAATTCTTTCAAAATTTACACTTGCAAAGCTATTGTTTAAAATATAAATGTGCCATGCGATTTGTGGACTTGTAATGGATCAGGGGCTTTCAAATGTCGGCCTTCGGGCCAGGTCTGGCCCACCGAGGGGTGTGAAAATGGCTCACAAAAATACTGAAAAAATAATATATGCATTCAACTTATGACTCTAGTTTGTAATATTTAGTAACTTTAGTATACAGCTGTAGTTGTTAACTTGGGTTACCCTTACTACAAAAATGTGTTATATCTGTTAAATTTAATAATATAATAAAAAGCAGTTTTGAATATAAGAAACCATCAGAATGCGTGCATGCCATCATCATCATCATCATCATCATCATCATCATCATCAATGACACCTACTGATTTTAAAAACATCTGACCCTTGGGCACCAGTAATTAAAAAAATTTGGCCCCTCATAAAATCTAATTGACTGCCCCCTGTAATAGATCAGCCGAGCCGCGGTGGTGTTGTCACTATGGATTTGATTTAAATTTGCAGCTTGCAATTGTTATCCATTGGGAACCGTTGGCAACTTTGGATGTGACAAAATATCGGGAGACTGCCGCTGCAAACGCTACGTTACTGGACGTCAGTGCGATCAGTGCCATGTTAGTATTGCATTTCTTCAATTACAGACTGGATTTTTATGTACTTTTTGTTTAATTGTACTACTTTATGTACATGTACACACACGTGTATGTGAATCTTTGTGAAATAATTCATACGGAACCAGGTTTTGTATTTTAATTTGGGAAACTCTGCAGGAAATTTATAAAGTTGATCATATCTTCATTTAGTCGAGCAGTCATCAGCAGCACCAATGACATAGTTTTAAAAATGTACGGTGTTATTATTGTACACTAGTCATGTCAACTTGAGCTTTGTATTAAATTGCTTAAGACGATATGTTATTTTAAGCTGGTAGTTAATTAATTTAAGAAATTTAGATATACTGCTATAATTATATTTTTTAATTGTTGCTAATTGCATCAAATATTGATTTTAATTAGTAATTGTGGTTTTTGAAAGGGTCATTCTTATTGAATAAATGGTGTTTCCTGACACATGGATGGGGAAATAGGATATCTGTTTAGATATCAGTTTGAACCGATTGAGAGTATGTCACTCTGGATAAATCACTTCTCAGAAGAAAGTTATTCCTGATATTAGAAGTGACTGATTAAGTAAGCTCTCTGACTGGGACCCAGACCACCACTTGCTGATTCACTGTGTGGTGGCGGCAGGGGGGAGGGGGGGGGAGAGGGAGAGCTTGGTTCACTCAGTGTGACCTTTTCCATTAATTGGCTCAGTGATCTCCATTACCTATGAGCTGATTAATTTAAGTGTCTCTTTATTCTGCATCTGAAGATTGAACTGTTAGCTTACTTATTTATTTGACTTGAAAGTCTAATCTGTTACAAGATACCCCAATGGTATTTAGCATTTGGGTTTAGGACTGCCAGTCTTACTAGTCTGTGGGATTTATGTTATAATTACACTGTGTAAATGTCTGTAGATTCATAAACATGCCGGATTCTCCGGTTTTAGTGTGTGTGTGTATGTGTATGTATATATATATAATATATATATATATATATATGTGTGTATATATATATATATATATATATATATATATATATATATACTGTGACTGAAGTTGGCTTCAGATTATGCTGTGTTGAATTTTGCAAACATATGGTTTGGATAATAGACAGAGAGGCGCAGCTTTCTTATGTGAATACTGTGAATTAGGTTTTTCTCTTTTTGAATAACCACTGACAGACAGTGGTGCTTTAGTCATCCGTTTGCTCAATGTTTTTGCTTGATTCTCACGATTTTTTTACTGCTTTAAAAAAAATCGTTCTTTCGCGCTGCGTTTCGTATCTCTCACTCACAGTGTTAGTGTTCCTTTAGCAAATCTTGTCAGTTTACAACTCTACATATTTGTTTATAGTATTCTGCTGACTATGGTGCTTAGTGATTCAATTTGACGTGTATATAATTACACTGGTGAAAAAAATGTTTACAGAAGTCATGTTGCTTGAACCAGAAGCACCATTCTCTCTTCCCCTATTGTACGGGGCCGAGGTGTCCAGGGCCCAGATGTCCCGTTACCCAAATGTCCCATTACCCAAATGCCGGGCCCAGTTGTCCGGGGCCCAATCGGCGGTACCCAGTTTTCCTGATCTGAGGTGTAAATGAAGTATATACTGTGTCACATTAAAGAGATGCTAATGTATTTCTTTCAGCCGGGCTACTGGAATTTGAGCGATGGCGCACAAGGGTGCGAGGCATGCAACTGCGACATCGGCGGGGCCTATAATCATAGCTGTGATCAGTCAACCGGCCATTGCAAATGTCGACCGAATGTAATCGGACGCCACTGCGACCAAATACGGCCTGGGTACTTCATTACCACGCTCGATTGGCAGCGCTACGAAGCGGAGACGGCGAACGGATTTGGCGTGAGTGTCTCAGAGACACAGTGGCGTAGCCAAGGAGGAGTTTGGGGGTTAGAAACCCTCTTGGCTGGCCGACCCCAAATTTTTTTTATTGCATATTATTATTCTGTGGGTGGAGGGCATGCTAAAATCGGGTTTTAGGTAGCAAAAAAGAAGCAAAACATGAATATAGTTGTACAGGTGCTGTCCACGCACTCGTATAGCTATATTATAACTGCCGGTAACTTAGCCAAGCAAAATAATAGGTGATGACCTTTTTTTGCTTGTCAGGATTTTCAAAGTCAGGAATGGTTGGTTGTAACGCCCCCTGAAAAATCTTGGCCACGCCACTGCAGAGACATGTGTTTAATTGACGTGAATATATGCTGTACAAAACACAAAAACACTATTGGCATCTTGGTGATTAGATTGTTTGATAAGTCCATTGTGATTTTTGTGGAGTGGGAACTGTGGTTGATGTACTCATGAGCATACTTAACATACTTCTTTTTCCAAAAACTATCCTTTAATTTAATAGCTGTTGCCGAGGACAAAGTCTTTGTGTGTCAAATTGCAGACTGAGTAGACTTTTCGAATGCATTGTAAGAGACCAACAATCTTTAAATATAAATTTGCTGCAGCATTTGTTTACTTTTGTGCTTAAACTATTAGATACAATAAGCAGATGATAAACAGTCAGTCTATATGCAACGTTTTTCCTGTCTTTGTGTGGAAACAGTGTTTCCATCAGCTCATACATTACATTACATTACGGTGTGTTTTGTAGCTTAATAAGTGATTTGATGAATTTGACGTGGCATTTAATGATTGCAGAATCACGAGGTGATGATCCGTGAACCGATTCCTGGTCGACCGGTCACATGGACTGGAACGGGATTCATGAAAGTCTACGAGACATCTTCACTGGGATTCGTCGTGGACGACATTCCGCTGTCTATGGACTACAGCATCATTGTCAGATACGAACTGCAGGTAATTAGGATTTTGTTTCGTCAAATGTCACAAAAGTGCTTTTGATTTCAATCGGGTTTGTTTTTGATAGAATGAGGGCTTACCTTGAATGAGCGTCATTTGTATATTTGATCTTTAAAATTGAATATTCATTAATTGATCGCCAAAGTCAGACATCACGTTGCAATGGCTCTTGTAGCTTTTCGTAATTTGATACAAATCGAATATACATGAGTACTTGTTCGGGTTGATTTGGACTGAGATGACATTCTCCCATCTGTGGTAAACATTCTTTCAAGCAGTGAAATGACTTGCTCTTTACAATGTCATAATTACATCAGTTTTACTTTCTCTATTCATTTGTGTTTTCTTTAGAAACTCTTAAATGCTTTTAAATCCGACATCTCAAATAAATTGATGTTTGTGAATAATTATATTTTTAAAAAGAGTTAAAGCCATAACCGTTTAGATTTTCTGTGACTTCTGTCTCATCTTGTTATGGAGAATAGAGAAGGGTTTTCACTCAATTAATAAGCTACTAGGGATATATTTTTCAAAGACCAGGCTAAAAAGTACTAGGAACAAAGGACAACAACAATACATCAGAAGGAATTCAGGACGTTTCATCTCAGGACGTTTCATCTCAGGACAATTCAACACAGATGATTCATATCAAGGACGATTCATCTCAGGACGTTTCATCAGGAGGACTATCATCGTAGGATTATTCATCTCAGGACGATTCATCACCCTAACCCTAACCCTTATAACTTTATCCAAGATGAATAGTCCTCCTGATGAAATGTCCTGTGATGAATAGTCTTTGATATGAATAGTCCTGAGATGAACCGTCTTGAGATGAACCGTCCGGATACCATCAGAAGTTACCCATAGCAGCAAGAATCCCTGCAATCCTTCTGTTGTGAATAAAAAAACAGATAATTAATATTTTGAATTGAACCAAATTGCCATTTGAGATTATTCCCTTCTCATTTACATCAGATTAATGTTTGATGTTACTATGCTTTTTGGTTTTCTCTAGACTCATCTTAGATGGGACGATGTCAGGCTGCGAGTTGTTCGGCCTGGTCCAGTTGATCAACAAGGTGCTTGCGCTAACAATATACCCCAGGATGACGTCAAGGCTTTCAGTCTTCCACAAGGTTCTCTAATGTCTCATTTATTTTGCAAAGAAACTTACTATTAGTGTAATGCTTATATTTACAATTTACACAATGATTAAGATTCATAGAACGATAGCAGGATATGGAAAGAGCAAGTGTAAGATTATTGATTGTAATTTGAGCTTTTTGTTGACTTTAACTATGAGAATAATTGATAGAAATGAGGAAGAAGTGGGAGTTGCTTATAAAGATAGGTGTCTAAGTGAAATGTACAAAGAATTGGCATCTATTTACTAAAGAAGGTGTGAACACTTTTTAGCACTTTTGCATTTAGACACTGTGAATGCTATTGACGTTATGTGAAAATGAATGGAGTTAGTTATGCATCATGAATGATTTTTACGGTCGCAAGATGCTGACTTCTGTATTATTATCTTTGTATTTATATGATCATTTGATGTTTGAAGGCTCGCGTCAGCTTGTGGTGCCGCAGAGCATTTGTCTTGAAAAAGGAGTTGCATATACTATTCGCCTAGAATTTGTTCATTACCAGAGAGATCGCATCTCACCGGAAGCAAATATTTTAATCGATTCTGTTAGTATTGGCTGTAAAGATTGTAGAATATTTTTTTCTCAGGCATGCGGGCTGGACTTTGAATTTAGTTAACAGATGAAAGTTTATGACAAACTAAAGGAATTTGCTTAAATTTAAAAAATTAGCAAGATTACAGTTTCTGTGCTCTACAGTTAGTCTTTCATTTTACTAATATGTAACATTTTGTGATTGCTTTTGTTGGTTTTCTATTCTTACCTGCTAGCCTAGCTCAGAGTTGTGAGGCCCATGGCTTAGTCTTATTTTGGTGTCTCCTAATCTCTTGTAAGCTTCCGTAATTCCTAAACAATAATACTACAAAATCCTTCGAAGACTGCCAGTACTATGTTCTTTTGCATGATATCTTACACAACCATATAGATAATTATAATAGATTGATTTTCATGATTTTTAACCTAAAAATAGAAAGCAGAAATTATTTGCTATTTGATCTGACTGTGTTAGATGCAAGAGCGGAATTATGAACAATTGACAGTGAAGAAATGTTACCTGATTTCCAGGCGAGAATCTAATTTATGTCATCTTGATGAATGTTGTTAGATTGTGCTAATGCCAAGCGACACTGGTCACCCGCTGATGCAGCCTGGCGATACTCAGAATTTCAGGGACGATTTTGAAAGATATCGTTGCCGCGATCATCACACATCGGCGCTGCATTCGCCTCTGTCGGACATCTGCAAGCACCTCATCCTCAGTTCATCAGTGGCCATCTACGATGGTGCCGTCGGTCAGTTTCACGGGTTTTTAAACCACTTTTTGTAGTGGTTAAGATATGTTTCACAGTACAAAATGTTGTTCATTGATTTTGCTTGACAAGATTGTGCTGCCATGTTGCAATTTTCAGCATTTAAGTTAACCGGACTGTGATCATTTTTGATTTGCACATAATTAACCGCGTCAATGATTGCACAGCTGTATCAGGTCAAGGCGTTTTGTATTTAACTGACTTCTAACTGGCCTGATTCGCAGGAATTTGTTTAATTTCAATGAAAATTGTGCTGGCAATCACTGCTGTTGATGGCCGTTGCTCTTTGACAGTAGTTTGACTGGTTTAGCCTAAACAGATATAACTGCAGAATACACTCATTACAATTTGTGTGCTCTGTGTTGACGCTGCTTCGTTCTACTATAATTGCTACTTATTACCGGTATTTAACAGAGTGTAACTGTGATCCCACTGGGTCTGAGGATTTGTCTTGTGATCCATTTGGGGGCCAGTGCCCGTGTAGACCTAACGTTATGGGTCGTCGGTGTGACAGATGCTTCCAAGGAACTTACGGCTTCAGTCCTGCAGGCTGCACAGGTTAGTTTCTTTTCTACGCTTATAAACAATCGTACGAACATTTTATTCACACGAAATATGTCTCCTGGATAAGCAATTTTTAAAATTTTTTATCCAGGAATGTATTTGTAAGTATTTGTTTCAAAATCCTGACTACTGGTTTTTTGTTTGCTTTCAAATCGCTGGTTTGTGGCTTGCAGAAGTCATAGTTTGAATTGAATTTATATCAGAATCTTTCTGTCCAGGCTGAAACTGCTAAAATACATAGAGCTTCTTTTGCAATACTTGTATGGTGAATGGTAAGCAATTGCCTGTACAGATAAAGGTAACTGTTTTACAAAAATGAGGTAGTTGACTAGCTGTTTTACAATATTCGTGTAATATTGAATCTGAAATATCATTAGTCTCATTGTATCATAGGAAATCATGTAAAACGATCCTTGTATTCTGTTAGAACATGATACAAAAGATACTCGATCTGTACAAATATTTATTACATATTCAAATTATCTTTAAAACATACTTATGGTATGTATCATAATGGCAACTTTGTATTGCTGTCTTCTTCTTGTACCAAAGATATTTTATATTATTTGCATACTTTCTAGTGTACGAATCTGATTGTTTTCTAATATTATTTGTTAAATTGTTCCTCTGATACTAACTAAAATGATTTTTGATTTTAAAGCCTGCGAGTGCAGTGAAATTGAGCGAGAGACAACATCTGCGACACAGAAACCGGGCAGTGTAACTGCGTTCCGAACGCCTCCGGTCGACAGTGCAGCCGATGCGAAAGAGGCTTCTATGGGTTCCCGTACTGCCGTCGTTGCCAGTGCAGCGGTCGTGCCGACGAGTGTGACAGCGACAGTGGACAGTGCTTGGGCTGTAGGGACTACACTGGTGGCCATTACTGTGACAGGTTGGTTGTGCACCAGACTAAAAGTAGTGTTAATACTGTTGTGAAATTCCAATCACTTTTGGTGCCAAGAATAAGTGCCAAAGGGGTTTTCTGTATTGTTATTATTATTATTATTTATTTATTAACGATTACCGGTATAATTGTTGGTTTTTATTATTGCTGTGATTATTATTACGATTGTTATTGTTGTTTTTATTATTATTGTTATTATTATTATTATTATTATTATTATTATTATTATTATTATTATTATTATGTGAAAGTTCCATGGAAGATGACTTATTATTATTATTATTATTATTATTATTATTATTATTATTATTATTATTATTATTATTATTATTATAATAAATAGTTAAAACTAACTTGTGTACCCTTCATTATTATATTTGAGTATGTAGTGCGTTTAATTTTTGTTGCCAGTGAAGAGAGCGGCCCTAATTTTTTATCTTTACTCATTGTCATCTGCCTAAATATTGACTGTACTTGTTAGACCATTAGTTTGAGGTTTGAGGTTTATTTCAACTCAACTCAACTTTCTGACATCAATTGCATTAAATGGCATCGATTGAAATTAAAATAAGATGAAAACAATTTACAAAATATTCACAAGACCAATTTTGGTCTAAATATACATTTGTAAATAAACAAAAAAAATTGAGATGTAGTCAAATTATAAGTTAATATTATACAGGAATATTCCTTTAATAGTATATACTATAGTAGAAAAGAGTTTTAAGTGGTATGCTGAGAAGAAAAGGGTTGCCTAAAGGGAAACATATTCTGCCAGGGAGGCAACCTGATACATGGAATAATCTTTTAACAGTTAGCTATTTGTACTGTTTATCCATGAACTGAGATTGTCTTTAGCAGCTGTGTTTGGTGAAAGACCAATAAGACTACCCATCTGTTTTGAACGGCTGTTTTCCTTTGAAATTTTCTTTTGCTTATGCAGGGCTGTTTTAAAAATTGAGAGCCTTCCTTTGGTTATAGGTGTGCCGATGGTTACTATGGAGATCCACAGGCTGGTTGTCTCCCCTGTTTATGTCCGGGTGGACACGGTAGCGGTTTCCAGCACGGCAACACCTGTCAGCTTGATAATCGCCGGGGCAACGTGGTTTGTGACTGTAAACAAGGGTATGCAGGTATGATCTACCGTACTTCTCGAAACTACCCGCATGTTGCAGACAGGATTGTTTTTGAAGTTTGAACTGTTTGCACTTGGTTGTCCGAATTGTTCTTCCAGTTCCTTTGATGCAGAATATGTCCTCCAAAATGTTTTTCCAGGGACTTGATTTTTTTTAATACAGCATCTCAAAGATCAAAGATAAAAAAACAAAGAAGGTGAACAAAGGAACAAACCTACTACAGGACAAGATAGCAAAGAATGAGATTACACAGCAAGACCATAATGTAAATAAATGGATGGGTGGAACATAGTGGTTCTTACGCTGGGCAGACCCTACTGAGTCACTCTAAGACCTGTTATTGTTATTATTATTGCTATTACTGTCATCATCTTCATCATCATCATCATTATCATTATTATTATCATTATTATTATTATTATTATTATTAATATTATTATTATTATTATTATTATTATAACCATTAGAATTCACTTAATAAATACTTGGCATGCAGGATGTGGTTTCAATGCAGCAGAAACTGTGCTTCATGCCCTTGCAACAGGTGACCTAGCTGTCTCAATCAACTCGTATACCTTGTTGACACATACTGAATTATTTCAGAACAGTTGTACAGTATAATAACATTAAGTCGATGAATTTTGCTGCTCAGGTCTGAGCTGTGACCGTTGCGCCGATGGCTATTTTGGAAACCCTCTCGTACCGGGCGGAAGTTGTGAGCCGTGCCGGTGTAACAACAACATCAACCCGAATCTTCCGGGCAGTTGCGACGCGTCGACCGGCGAATGCCTCCAGTGCCTTTACAACACCGAGGGATTCAGCTGCGAGCGATGCAAACTCGGATTCTACGGCGACGCCTCCCAGCAGAACTGCCGAGGTGATTGAACCGTTTCTGTCTTGGTTTCCGTCAGTGGCGGAGGGGACCCGTTTCTATTGAGTGCCTTGTGTACTTAATATTAGATACCTAACAACAAATGGTTGGCCCCTTGATTAGAAGTTGCCACCCCAACGGCTCCCCCACTTGCCAAATCCTGGAGCCGCCACTGTTCTCTGTAGAGGTAATACTATGTTTACTCATGTTTAATACATTACGGCTCATTCATTTAGTACATACAAAAAAAGGGATATTTTCTACACTTTACTAGACTACTACTTTACTATTACTACAGTGGTTTTCATACAGGCTTACTTAGCCTCCTAAACCACTTTAAATCACATTATTATTATTATTATTATTATTATTATTATTATTATTATTATTATTATTATTTCAATACTCCATTTGCACACCTTACATATGCAAAATCTCCTAAATTCAACCCCCTCAGTGCATACATACTATATGGATAGGATCCGATGGGCCCTTACAATACACCTGACATATTATCAGTGATGATCTGTGTCATCATTAGTAGCCAAGAAGTAAATGTATTTATTGCTTTTACACAGAATAGTACACTTTTATGTAGAAGTTTAGTACTTGTTCATGTCTTGTCCTAAAGTAGCTGAAATACACAACGTATTTTCTCATGATCTCTCTTGTGATGTACCTGATTTTTGTCAGTAAAAATGTAACAGTTATTATTTGCCAACAGCAGTGATTCTGTCATTGGAATTTTATTGCTTGTTGTCGATTACTCTGGCATTATGGCTCTGGTTTTGGTCCCTAAGGATTTCTGCTTTGAACGTATTCTAGTTCATTTAATCTCGGCCACTGCATACGTGTGAGCGCTTTATGCAATATTTAGCCCAGCCCAGTTATTCACCTTCAGAGTCTGAATACTGCTTTAAGAAGCACAATCTTTGCTTGTCGGTCAATAATAATTGTCGGTATCTTAATTAATAAATTAATCAATTAATAAATGTTGTGCGTTAAAATCCACTGCTTCTGTTTTTCAACCGAGCAGCTTGCACGTGCAACATTCTTGGGAACGCACCGGACAGAGTATCGTTCCTGCGACCGCCTAACTGGCCAGTGCAGTTGCCTGCCGCACGTCGTCGGCCTTCACTGCGCCGAATGTGAGGAGAACTATTGGAAGTTGGCCAGTGGTGCTGGGTGCGAAGCATGCTCATGCGATCCAGCGGGCTCAAAATCTGCTCAGTGCAATGAGGTGAGCAGGCATAGAATTCCTCTATTTGCCATTATCAGAATATCTGTAGGTGTATTACTGGTGACCGGAAGATTTGAACGGGATGGAAGATTTGGGCGGAAGCTGAGTCGGTACTGGTCACGGAAGAGAAATGGGGCATGATCTTGATTTTCAGACCAGTGCTTGAATCGGGTCAATTTTCCCTCCGAAAAACTTGATGACTACGTTATATCTATCTATTTTGGGCCTTTTCAAAGCATTAAACAGCTCAAGTTCCTACATTGTTTTAAAATTCATCCAAATGGCTTGCAGTTAAAGCGGGCAAATACCAGCAGCAGGTGAAGCGTCATCAGACCCTCAAAATTTGATCTTTTTCTTCCTAAAGTTTTGTTCCTATATAATACTTTTGATTTTGTGTCTGTCAAGTATGAAAATGAAGTATTCACAAAATCCATAGCATACGTAGACTCATCTACACTCAAATGTTCCGCAACAAATAATTTATGAGCTTGAAACTTTGGATTGATCATTCTTTTGCACAATACGTGCGTTAAAATACAAGATAATTAATTTCGTTTTTAATTCCTGCTTATTTGATATTTGCATTTTTCAGACCTTAAGACGTTAAAAGAATCTGTATTGTTAAGTGGCTTTTCCTAGACCCGATTGTTGTTTTTTCTTCTAGTACGATGGCCAGTGTGACTGTATTCCTGGTCGAGGTGGACGTGACTGCAGTGAATGTGAAGATCTCTTTTGGGGAGATCCTAGAGTTGGTGGATGCCAACGTCAGTATCTCAGTTTGATTTGACTGTCAATAATGTGACTTCTTTTGCTATTAGTTATTAATGATAGTAGTAGTGGTAGTTGTCATTGTAGTAGAGTAGTAGTAATAGTAGTCATACTAGTAATAGGAATCATACTAGTAGCAGTAGTCATAGTAGTATTTGTAGGAGAAGTAATAGTTGTAGTATATTCAATCTTTGCCCTTTTAGATTTTAAGACATTAGAAGAATTTGTAATGTTAAGTGGCTGAAGTAATAGTCGTTTTATTAGTCATAGTAGTAGTAGTAGTAGTAGTAGTAGTAGTAGTAGTAGTAGTAGTAGTAGTAGTAGTAGTAGTAGTAGTAGTAGTAGTAGTGATAGTAACAGTTGTAGTAATCATTATAATATTGTTATTAATGTTTCTAATATACTGGTAAGTATTGAAATTAATATTACTTTTTATGATAGTAAATATTGCCTTCTATGATTATATATGGAAGTACTAATGATAGATTATGTTATTATCCATTGGCTTTTGTTGATATGCTTGTTATTTGAGAAACCTTTTATCTTTATATTTGAAATTTATTTCAACTTAGCTTGCAACTGCAATTCTCAAGGGTCAACAGCCTATCAGTGCAATCGTCGCACTGGGCAGTGTGAATGTGCATTGGGTGTTACTGGTAACCGTTGCGACCGGTGTGACCGAGGTACCACCGGTACTCTGCCGCACTGCGTTCCATGCGGAGAATGCTACGACAACTGGGAAAAGATAATAAGTGAACTAGGAAGTGAGTAACTATCTGTGTGTTTTTAAAAAAAAGAGTGTCTTTTGTAATTGCTATTTTTGTTTCTCTCGCTGCTTAAAATAATAAGCACCGTTTAAGAGAGAGCCAAGAATTGGTGCAAAGTGCAAAGATGGCGTCAAAAACAGCCATGGGTGCTGAATCTATGACTACAGATGATGATGATGATGATGATGATGACGATAACGAAGACAACGGCGATGATGATGATGACAGCAATGATGATGAAGACGGTGATGATGATGAGTGGTAGAGGGATTGTGGGGAGGAGAGGGTTGGGAGAAGGGTAGGAGGAGAAAGAGGCAGAGGAGTACCAATACTTGTCATTATTCATATTCTTGGGATTTCTCTGTGTATATGTTTTAATGTTTTGTGATTTTGCCCTGTTTATTTTTAAAGTGATGTCGAAACCTTTGATTGTTGCAGCTTTTGTTATGCATTTTGCCTGACAATTATATGTTTCAGACGAGACCAGGGTCCTTGTTGAGCTGGGCAGTGACATAAAACTTGGTGGGGCTCCTGGAGCGTTTGAAAAAGAATTCAGTGAAATGGAAGAAAAGTTGGAAGAAGTCAGGCGCATTGTGACAGGAGCAAATGTATCAGAAGAAGGACTACAAGAAATTTTGGAAAAATTGAGTATGATTAGGTGAATGAATGTTTACACTATTTGATTTATTTCCTTCAAATTATCTAAAATTATTTAATTATTATTATTTCCATCAAATCAATTTCTAATTTGTTGCAGTGGCATAACAAGGGGACAGGGGGCGAATGCCCTCAGGCACCGATGAAGGGGGCGCACAAATTTTTTTAAAGATCGCTCTTCATATAATTATGAGGGATGGATATATGTTACGTAACTATGAAGAGTCGAAATAGTTGATGACCCTTTTTTGCTCCTCAGCATTCTTTTAGAAGTTGAGGGCTCCACTGACCAGTACATCTTGCCCCCGGGGCCCGGACACAACCAGATACCCTCGCTGCACCACTGATTTGTTGTGTGCGTGTGTGTGAAGACTGTTTTCTCGAAATAAAAGCAAATGAGATTTTGAATTGGATCCTTGTTGAGGGATTTTTATTATCCAGTGCTTTTATCATTTATAACGTGCAGTAGGAACCTGTCGGACAGTTCGGGCGAAATTAGCGAAATCGACGAAGAAGTTCAAGGATCAACGGAAAAGGTCGAAGATATCAACCATCGGATCGAAACTATTAAATCTCGTGTAGAGAACCTGAAGAAAGTGGCGCAGGAACTGCGAGAAAATGCGACTAGAGTGCAAGAAATGGACGTGTCTGGCAAGTTACCAAACAATCTATGCAGATTAACCTTTATGAACTCTCCACTGACTTTGAGAAATTTCTCTGAGTTTAACATTTTGCTATGTAATAGAATTTTGTGTTTAGTGGGGGGCTATGTACATGTAATTGTATAGGTTTATTGGTTTATTTTCAGTTTCAAAATATTCCGTTGAATGTCTTTTTGCTGATGGTGATTTGGAATTTCATTGATATTTTTCTTCCTGATTTTATAGCCGAACTAGTTGCTTATGTTTTATATATATTTGAATTTTTGTATTTCTAGGTGCATTTGATAGCATCAGAGAAAGCCACAACCGGTTGCAAATCGCAGAGACTCAAGTGAACGCAACCGATGGTGTTGTCAGTCATTCAGCATCCATCAGAGAGGAAGTTGACAGACTTCTAGAGGATCCCAGTTATAAATTTGAAGATCAGTTGGAGAAAAACAAGAACATGCTGGACGATCTCGACAACAGAATTAGTGAAACGAGCAGAAGTATAGTGGACATAAATGAAATTGTAAGTTGCAATTCTCAACTTAGCAGTTGGAGGTTACTAGTAGGGACTATGCCAGGAATTCCCTTTTGATTGATCAATTAAATGATCCATTGATCCATTATTTAGTGTTTTGGTCGCCAATGTAGTGATGGAGGGACTGAAAGAAGAGAATCTTAATAGACCCTATTAATCGGATGAGTGAATAGTGTGTTATCTGGATTTTGAAAATGTGTGAAACAGGATATGAGGGACGGGGGTGTATTGTTTGTCAACCCCAGAGCTTTTCTTGCTTTCAGTCGCTTTTACCAGTGGCTGTGTTGGGCAATGATTTCAGAGTTTATTTTTTCCGTCAATTCTAGGAATCGCTGATCATAATTTTCATAATTTTCTTTTTAGTTTCAAGTTGTAGCAGTTGGCCCACTGGTGTTTGTCATTATTCTTATTTTTACGTGGTTTTATTTGCGTGAAATTCCAGCAGTTCTGATGTTGTATTGTGCTGGCCAGGTTTGCGACGGCCGAGGAGACCCTTGTGATGACAGCTGTGGTGGCGCTGGGTGCGGTAAATGTGGCGGTGGAATTAGTTGTCAGGATGGATCGGTGAGCAAGGCTCTCAGCGCCCAGGACTTTTCCAGGAGAGCCGAAGTGATTCTGCTGGAAAAACAGAAGGAGGCAAATCTTCATCTGAACGAAGTATACTTGTGCTGAACTTTGTCGCTTTAGTTTTAACCATTTGACAGCAGTTGATAAAGGCTTTCCTTAGAGAAGTAAAATGAGGCAGTGACCTATAGTTTTCAAAATACTGTTACGCGTAATCGATATGCCAGTAATTTGCTCGAGTTCAGACTTTGCTTTGTTATGTAACGTAACGTAATGTAATGTAACAAACATTAGTATGTTTAAATCTTGACTAAAATGAAAACTTTCATTTACAAGTGTATCAGAGATTTTTGTTTTTCGTGTGTTTGTGTCAGAGTGGGAATTATTTTGAATCATTGCAATTATTACGCCAAAAATATATTACAATTAACCCAGAATATTATCTCTAGCTCCAGATTAATAGCATGATTTCAAGTGTTTTAAGAGGCTAAGTTAGCCTGTGTGAAAACCACTATACCAGGGGTAATTACTGTCAGTATTTACGGTAATAACCTTTTATTCCTACTGTTACTGGTACTATCTTTTCATTCGTACTGTTCCATTTATCCACAACCCTTGCACTAAAAAAAATTTTTCTTAGTTCCACCCTTTTCTTGTAGAATTGCCTGGCCCTCATCTAGGTTATCACAGACCTCTTCCAGAAAATCCAACATATTGGACCATCCCTTTGAATATTGTCTGTTTCTTATGACATACCCTTCATTAACTGAAGTTGGTCAAAGTCTGACTGGCTGGATATCAACATTGAACTGCCAATAATTATATTATTCTGATTTACAGTAACATTTTGGCAAGATCCTAGGCCAAATTTTTAGTGTATTTCTGAAATTCTTCCATTGACGGATTTCTCAAAAGATCTCTTAATGATGAAATTATATTTGTCATGAACCTGAACGTGATTTTGTGACATCTGAAAGTAGCATATAAAATATTAACGATGTTAATCGGCTGTACTAATATTTAGCCATTTTGTATTACATGAGTATATATTGTTTTGTATTTGAGGTGAATGCCATCAAAACCCAATGCGAAGCAGCTACTGAGGTAGTAGATATGGCATTTTGGAAAGCTGAAGAGGCCAAGAATGAGTCGACCAGCAGTCATAATGCAATCAAAGAACTGATCGAGGAAATTTCGGGGTTCCTTGAAGACCGGGGAGCCAGAGCCCAGGAAATAGAAGAGGTAAATATGTTGTTTCTCAATTATATGAATTATAATGATCCCTAAATACCCAGAATGCACTGATTATTAGTATTTTTGTTTAATTAAGTAAGTGAGGATGTTGCAAAAAGTAATTTTTTTAGCAGCTGGTTTTCTAATTTCTTGGTTGAACGACGGACTTTGTCAGGTTGCAGTGGAAGTCTTGAAGATGACGATATCGCTGAGTCCAGACGAGATCGTGAATTTGGCGAGACAGATTAACGAAACAATCGAAAGCCTAACCAACATCGACGCCATCTTGGACGAAACCCGAAATGACCTTCGCACCGTCACAGAACTTAAGAAAAAGGCAGACGATACAAAGTACGTATGCATTGGGCACTTCTCAGAACATTTCACTGACACCGTTTCAATCTAGGAGTGTCTTTATTGCTATTGTAGTGACACACTGAGTGACCATCATTTTTGGTAAATTCGTGAATTAGCCACCTCCTTCACTCACTTGGTAGTCTTTTCTTTTGCTCCTTGGCACTACAATGAAAAACTGGTGTTTGTGTACTGGTAAGCTTTATGGAAACTTTCTGATATTTTGCCGTGATTATGATGAATCTTGGCACAATCTTCCGGAATAGTGCACTTTATTCGATATTAAAAGGCAAAAGTCACAAATTCATAGTTTGGTAAGTAAGATGGTTGGTCAGTGTGCACTGTGCAGTAGTCTTAATCTGAATCTTTGTTAACCAATGTAACCAAGGCAAGTTTTTTGAGCAGTGGGTTTAATGTGATCATGCCTAAGAGTCTTCATTTGGGTTTGACTATGCCATTGTGTAGAAAAAAATTACAGGTCAGTTTACTGTCAAATCCTGGCTTTGTATATGATGCCACTGATCTCTGATTTCAGGCAGAGAGCAGGACCAGATGGTTTATACCATTAGTGTGAAGTTGTTTGCCATCGCCTTCTCCTGGGTTTAGTCATCTGGTATATTGCACCAGCCAATGCAGAAAGGCTTCATCTCCTATTGTTTTTTCAACAGGATATAAAGACAAGTAATATGTTGAATAAATAAAGTCTTGCATCATATTTCATATTTTAGCTAAAAGCTCGTTTTTTTCAGGATGTCGGCTGATGATGTGCATAGCACTGCTCAGCGCATAATTGAGTTGCTCGCTCATGCGGAAAGTGCTCAGAATGGTGCAAACACAACACTTCTTGAGGCACGAGTTAGCTTCAATGTTACAGAGAAAGAGTTATTGGAGGTATAGAAGCTTTCGTTGCAGCTTCAGTTTTCATGTGTATTACTTATGACTTGTAGTATCACAAAAACTGTTGTTTGTATTGTATTTGTACTGTACAATGTATTTGTACTGTATTAATCATGCTGCTATGTTGGTGTTATGAGTGCAGTATTTCAGTAAGCCGATGATTCTTTCAATATCTATTTATTAATAGTAAGTGCCTGATAGTTGTTATTTTATTGTTTTTGTTCCAAAATATGGTTGCAGCATTGCAGGTTGAGATAGTAAGATAATTTGGACGAATATTTTACTTTGATGGGGCACGATTTTAATTCTCAAAAAGAATATAAATGTCCATGACTGTCCAGAGTCAGAAACCGGAAGCCTTTACTCTACACAACTGTATGCACTGACACCTTAACTAGCAATTAATTCAATAATAAGTAAGAACTTCCAAAGATATACAAAATAGCCGCACATAACTATTTGTAGATTGAGCAGCAGATGTCGGAGTATAATCTGCAGTCAGAAAATACAAAGATTCGGGTTGTCAACCTCACTGCAAGGATCAAAGCTCTCAAGCAGAAGTTTGCCGAGAATGAAGTTCACGTCAAGAGAGCCGAAGAAGAGGCAAAGGAAGCAGAGAAATTGGCACTCAAAGCCGAAAGTGTTAGTTGAATTAGGCGCTCTATCGTCAATTCTTCCAACTTGCTATTAATTATTGTAGGTAATTTTTGGGGGGTGGTGTGGCAACCTACTTTTGTATTGTCTTTGAAGGCTTCTGGAAGGGTCTCTACTTCAGTAATGTGCCAGAATGAAGTAATGATTAAAATTTACATCCCTTGTTTTAACTAAGTCGGTAAGAAGACATCGTCTTTTGAAAAATGTTTGAAAGATTCGTTTTGGTGCTTTACCAGGATGCCAAAGACTTGGAAATGAAATATGCAGAAGTATCGCAGAAATTGGAAGTGAAAGTGAATGAAACGAAAATGGCGAAAGAACGAGCGGATAGTCTAAAGGAAAGAGCATCTGTCATGTACCAGAATATTTATTCCAAGTTCCAGACATTGCAAGGTATTTTTAAAAAATTCTGTGCATTAAATTCGTATCCATAAACAATGCACAACTTTGTGTAGCTGATTGTAATCTGCGGAGTCAGATTTGGTTGTCACTTAATTTCTAGTACAAATTAATTTTTTGGTATTTTGCATTTGATTGATTCTCTTCTAAAAATGCTTGGCTAAATAGATTACCATGTGTAGATATACACTGTAGTACAATATGTGCCTAACTGACATACATTTTTAGTTTTAGCTCTTCTTTAACTCTTTAGTTCTTCTGTTAACAAAAAAACGATTTGATTAGAGCTACTGTGAAACTTCCAGTATATGAAAACTTTGTTCATTTGATATAGCCAATATGCTTATAGGTTAGGTTAGGTTAAAAAGTCAATTTATATAGCGCAAAAACATGAACGAAAAGTCAAAGGCTAGAGCGCTTTACACTAATACGATGTCTCGAAGAAATGAGTTTTAAGTTTCCTTGCGAACGATTCAAGATACACAAGATATACTGCTGAGCCTTAGTTGGAAGGTGTGAGGTTGTTGGCAGTAATATTGGTTTATGGTTGACTTTATTTCTTGCTTATGTACGAGGTTAGTTTAGTTTGAAATGGCGTGAATCCCACACAGACTGAAATTGTGTTATTGAATTTATTTTGTGAGTATATGAGTTGGCAAGATATCTAACAGGGTTAACAATACTGGTTAACAATAATTGACTGAGGTTTAGTGAGACACAAATTTAGTCAAACTTAAATGCCGAGGTGATGAAACTCTGTGTGCTATGGAAAGTGCATAATTTGTATAAGGCTGTTACAGACAGGAAGAGTGGGGATGGATAAGTTTTGTGTGTGATTAAATGATTGTTGTAGTAGAAAGATGTAAGGCTGTTTATGTAAAGCACATTGCCTCTGTTGATAAGTGAGCTTTACCGGGTAGTTAGTTATGGCTGCCAGTTTAATGTGATTATGCAATCGCATATTTAACAATTTTTGTAATGCACAGCATATTCTTCCATTTTTCCACATTTGCGATTTCTGCATAAATATGCAGCAATTGTATCCGCATTTTTCGCTATTTTCGTTGCAATTGTATCCGCATTTTTCGCTATTTTCGTTGAATATATAGCATTTTGGCTATTTCCCTAATGTAGGCATAGATTTCATAGATTTACGGAAGATCAGTGCCTATTTTGGATGGCCTTTATTGCTTTCCCCTTTTCACTGAAATACAATACATCGCAACTTCAATGCAAATAGGTGGCACATAAATGGGACATTTCCACATTTCCCCGCTTATTTAGGACATCATAGTATCGCATATCTTCCAAAAAATCACCGCATTAAACCAGCACTATTTAGTAGTTCAGCTACTAGAGGCTACTAATCTGTCTATGAGTTATTTTTCTGGCATTTATAACCTTACAGTTGCTTCAAGTTGGATATGACAGTGAAAGATGTTATGATGATATTTGCTATGAAATGCTTTAATACGTGATTCCTTGTAGGAATCTTAGGATTTTGTGATTTCTTTACAACTTTGTTTCAAAATTCTACAAGCAGAAGAGACACTATAGACTTGAACCTGAAGCAGGACATGCAGGTGCGAAATGTCGAATTAGTTTCCGAATAATTTGCTTCATGATGCTGTACAGAGTGGGAGACGACAGTGATGTCGACGGAGAAGAGAATGACGCGTGTCCTGGAGAGAATAACGTTGATGAATGACGAGATGGTCATTTTAATTAAAGACATTTGGATTGCGGCAGGGCGATTACGAACGTGTGGCACCGCTTAACGTATGACGAGATGTTGTCTTTTGTGCCCGTCGTGACTTGTTTTACTTCCTACCCGCTTGCTTTCAGTTCGTGGTTAATTCGCATTAATACTGATTCTTGCATACGACTTTGTTCAGATGTGGCGGTGTTTATTCTAGCCACCTAGACATTGGGGTAGTTTAACTTTTTTTTTGGGGAAACAGACATTGGGGAGGTCATACTACTTGCCAAGATGTCAAAATTGGGGGGAGGATTTCAAACTTTGTGGGAAATTTCCCCCCACCCAGAGAAGGTCTAGAATAAACACTGCAGATGTGGTGTGTTGTAGAGCTTGAATTTTTACATCATGTTTACATTCTAGGACTCCAATATGTCAGCCAAGTTTTTAGTTCAATCTAGTTATCTATCTAGAATGTCTTTTTCACATAAACAGGATCTTGACAATTTGTGGAATACGGCCAGATATTCTACCCTAGCCATAAAATGAACTGTAGAGATGAACTTGTGTGATCCCTAGTCCATGAGCTGATTGAAATTATGCATTGAAAAATCAATTAAATTGTGATTGTAACTTGCCAGATGGTGCATAGCAGTAGCATTTTCAGCTTCTGTTGGATATGTCAAAGAATTGAGTATAATAGCAAACGTTCTGAATTTACATTAGAACTCCAAATTGAATTCAAGTTGCATATATTCAGGTGCTCAACAAGTGTTCGTTCATGCGTCTGTGTGAGTGTATGCTTGTGTTGCACTTGTACCAAGAATGCCTGAATGTTTTGAATTTTAAAATAATAGGTAATTTATATTGTCTGAAATTTTATTGTGAATGAGAGTTTGCATTATTTAGATATAATCATTCAGTATGCACCAACTGACAACACTCTTATCTTTATCATGTGATTAAGTCATGACAGTGTGTGTGTGTGTGCGCACGCGCGTGTGCGCCCATGTGTGTATATTAGGGTGTGACAAAAAGTACAAAATTTTAGAGTTCACATCCCGTACAAACGGAAATCGATGATCCATATTAAAGTAAATAAGCTATCGAAAACAGATATTTCATATGAATCACCCATTTCTAGCAACTTTGTTAAGAATGCAAGTCAATTTTGCCAAATTTATGCATTGCATTGCCATTTTCCGACCCAGTCTGACATTAACAGTATTAGCAAGTTACACCATTGCACCATTACACCATGGTGTAAAATAGCAGGGAAATATATATAATATAGGGAAATTAGCAGGGGTAGGAAGTTGGCAGGGGCAAGAAGTTAGCAAAGTGATAACAACACTGGACGATGGAGCAGAAGGTCGCGGGTTCAACTCTGGCAGGAGCCATAAGGCCAATTCAGCCTTCTTTCTCCAGATGGCGATGGCAAATGAGTAGCGGATTAATCCGCAGAGTAAACAGTCGCGTTTCACAAGAACACTGGCCCCGTATCATGTAACTTGCACCAGTCGCCTGGCTGAGGGATGGTAACGGAGATCAGTGCCGCCTTATGAGCCCTAAAGTTAGCCATGAGTGATCGGGAAGGATTTTACTTATACTTTTGCACCATTCTAACTTATTTGCTCTGAGTCAAGCAGCATACCATCTTCTAAATTGAACAAAACTGACCAAATAAGAACAGAATCATACGTATGCTACAGTGCTGCAGTTTAACTATTAGTGCAGTAAATGTGATTTGCTTTTATAGTTGGCAACTCTGATCTTGATTTCTTCATTTGAATTATAACTCCAAGGTGTGAATCATGTCCGTAAACTTTATGGAAGGCTACAGAAACATCCTTGATATGTCTCTCCACATCTTGTTCATGACATGGATAATATGGCATACTTATTTCTGCATGATTTTCAATGGCTCCTGAAGTGATGTCATGCACGAGTGGAGGGATGTCAAATTTCATCCGTTCTCAATCAATGTTGATGTAGGAGTCTGAAGTGAAGTTGATTGTAATATTGTTCTTGTCAAAACAACGAATTCTACCACTGTGTTGACTGTTGATGATTACTCGAACTAGTGAAATTTTCAAATTTTCTTATATTTTCGTCCTCATCACCGACAGCAGCTAGATACTGATGTCTATTCTGTGGACCACTGCTAGAACAGCACTGATTGTCACTATCTTCCTCTTCTGTCTCCCCATCGTGCCCGTGTAATTGACATCACTGCAAAGGTCATTTGGACTGTTTTCTGAATTGTAATTCATTTCAAACTCTTCTAAATTACTACTTTTGCCCATTTCTTTTGTTTTGCCTTCAACCTTTGTTAATTTTCATTTTCTGTCTTCTAGTTATTGCAGCCTACTTGATGTAACTGGATCAATTTTTCAATATCCAGTTTTCAGGTAGTTTTTTCTGCAGATCATTCCATTTCTCAAATAGCCTTTTCACTTTTTTCACTATGCTGACAAATGCAATAGTAGGTATGCTGGCCTTATTATATATCTCAATCACTTCAGATGCAAAAGTTTTTACAACATCAACAGTCTTATGTCTCTCTTTTTGCTGTTAAAAATAACATGCTCTTAGAACATCTTCACACGTTAGCAGCACATTTTGGGGAATTTTGGCTAATTCCTTTGCAAACCCAAATACTGAATGTCAACTTTTACTTCGTGTTCTAGAGCAGTGGTTCTCAATACTCTTTGCCTCGCGGACCTCTTTTGAAGTTCAAAAATATCTCGCGGACCACCTGCTAAATTGAGCAGTTATCTGCTCCAAAGAGGCGGTGATGACATTTTGTTATTTTTTGCTTGTCATGCTTTTTCACGTAGAAAATGCACAGAATACCACGAAAAGTGCCGATAACGTTTTTGTGCTGATGACCTTGTTTTTGTCTCACTTTTCAGATTTTTCACATGGAAAATTAATATGTCTAATTTTTATTTACGTTTTTTCAGACTTGAGACCACTAGACCCCGTCTTGCGGACCACTTGTGAAGGGTTGAGAACCACTGTTCTAAAGCTTGCCATAATTTAACTACAATTCACCTCTTTAATGATCATCATTAGAAATCATAAATACAATGGTTGCTATGGGCATGAGAAGAAAGCAGAACCCACTAGCGTGCCAAGAAGTGGATCACTTTATGAAGGATACTGTAGAAAAGCCTGTATTATTTTAATAGCAAACACCCAAGTTTACCAAATTTAATCAAAAACTATCAATAGATTCAACAAAACAGTTTATAATATCCCAGCAACTATGTTAATGCAGTTATTGTTAAGAAGCCATTGCTTTGCAATGAAATATGCAATATACATATTATTCATAAATCAGTTTTTTTAAAGTTGGGACCCCTAGACATAAAAATAATATATTGAAATAGGGGATTTTCTTGATCAGTAGATCAAAGAGCATCTTTTTAGTACTGAATAGATATAGTTTGTACTTTTTGTCACACCCTAGTGTATATTATGCTTTTTGGCATCACTATTTTTATTAATATTTTTAAAGTTGTTGCAGCTGTTTCCAATTTTTGATATTTGCATTTTAAAATGTTGACTTTCCTTTGTGTTGACATCATCTTATTTGGTTAATCTGTTTACTCATTTTGCATCTTACCAAAACAATGCTCATATTGGACAAGTGAGTGGGTAAATAAGTAAGTAAAATCTTGTGCATTTTATATAGTGCTTTCGAAAGTAGTACCGCAGTAGCTGCTTATTCTTAGACACTTAGACTCTAAATTTGAAATATCCATGACCAAAAGGTGGGAGTTGGTCAGGGAGGGTCATTGTATCCAAAGGGTCATCACGTTTGGGATGTTATGACCATGGAGGAAATTATTTGATTTTTAGTGAACAAAGTGCGAGTTTCCTCTTTTACAAGAAACCGTTCTTAGTCCGATATTTCCAGAAAAGTTTAGGGCCACCAATCCCAAAAAGATCAACATTATCAACTGAAGTTGACATTTTCCAAAAGCAGTATAATTCTACTTAGTGATCTGAATGAAATGATTTTCAAATCCCTCCGTTTCGAATATTAGTATTTCATAGAAGTTTTCAAGACCAATTCTCTTCAGGCATATGCTGTATCAGGTATATTTTTACACCCTCTAACGCCATCCCAGCACCTTCCAATTTTGAGGACGACACCCCCAAAATTTTCTAATCTAAGAATGGTATGTAATGGTATGTACCTTAAATAGCCCCGAACACTCCCCCCCCCCCAATTCGAGAAGTAACACCCCCTCAAATTAATTTGCCTGGTGACCTTTTTTGCTTGTCAGGCTTTTTCGAGATTTCATTTCATAAGATTTGTGGGTTTTTTGCCTGTCTGACTTTTTTGTGCGATGACTTTTTTCACACTTATTCAGCAGAGACCCCCTAAATTCACAATCCTAGAAATAACCCTGTGCAGTATTTATTCAGTAGTTGGGCATTTCAGTTGATTAGATAATTGTCATATTGAAGGACATTTAAATTGCTTTTACTAGTTTAAGATCAGCATAAGTTATAATAATAGTGATAATAATTGTAGTAATAATACTAATAATAAAAATAGGAATGATAAGGCACTTTTATGGTTTCATTTCTAAATCCATCTGCAAAAAAGATCTGCCTGTCATTTTAGAAATAGCACCTAAAGAGTTGGAAAGTGTGTGAGGCTAATTATTTAGAAAGAAATGTTTTAGCACGATAATGCTTAAATTCATGACTTACCATATTTCTGTAATGTTATGCCATTGAGTGTTATCTATTTTTTTTCAGAAATGCAGACATTCTTTGACAACCAGGAGAAGACCTTGATACAGATATCATCTGAGGTTGATTCACTTACCGTGGAGATGAGCCAGTACCTACAGGATATAGTTGACGTTTCCAAGCTCCACAGAACCTGTACTCTCTAGCAGTGATCAAGTTATACGGGGGGTGAGGTGAACTGCACGTAAAAACGCTGCCAAGATTATATATCTCCTGATACTTTTGAATCTGTCGGACATTTTGGGTTTTATTGCAGCCATGTGATTAATTGTTTTAGATCAGTAACCCTCGACTATTTGGCGAGAGAAAATCGACATTTTTTTAATTGCATGCAACCGTAGCTTAGTAGAATTGGATGAATTTAAAGCCTTTTAGACTGATCGGTAGTACTTTGTTCTGTTATCGACTTTCTTGAGCATAATCAGATTTTCCTTTTGTCAAGTAGGGGTGTGTACAGTATGTGAATCCGATTTGGCAGATTTAGCATTCTCAGTGCTTAGCGTAATATAATTTTTTTCCAATCACGAATTATCTTCTGCTCAGGGACTTATTAAAGAGAAAAATCTACCCTCGTTTTTGCAAGAATCTGAAAGATTATCTCTGAATTTTGTTAGGATAATGTTGTATTTAGGCAAATTTTTTCTTGATTCTGGCTGATATAGCAGCTTTTGACTTACTATTGTTTCAACGTTAAGCACCTCACATACTGTACTTAAATTTCTGTTTCTGTAGTAAATTAATTTTCAGCAATTAGATATTTGAATACTGTCTCATTTGTGACAGCTGTTCAGACACGAGTTGGAAATGTCTGCTTGGGCCTAACTTGCTCATAGACCTATGCCTTCATTCAGTGGCATAGCCAAGGGGAGGGTTTGGGGGTTAAAAACCCCCTAGGCTGCTGAAAACAAAATATTTTTAATGGGTTCCTATGCATTTTTAATTTTTTGACGTGACTTTGGGGATCAACCCCCCTTGGCTATAGAATGTAACAGTTTAAGAGGTGAGGACCTTTTTGCTTGTCAGGAAAAAACTAGAGGTGATAACATTCTATTATTTTTGCTTGTCAAGATTTTTCCAAAGTTGGCCATGGTCAAAACCAAAACCCCCCTTCCGGAAATCCTGGCTATGCCACCGCCTTCATTATTAAAGGTTTAACAATATGATTGTACAGGGTGGCACAAAAATATCTGGACTATATTAAATACAAACCTAAATGTGACTAGTCCGGTTTTTCGCACCACCCTGTAGTAGTATACAAGTTTTATACAAAATATTAAGTTTCTTTGTATTCTATGTTGCAAAATGCTTGAGATAAGCCTTGTATTTAAAATTAGGCCTGTTAATATTTATACAGTACATATATCAAAATGTTTTTGTACACAAGTGTTGTTATGTATACAACGTGTGTCATTGTGTGATGCCAGGACACAGTGCTTTGATTTTACTATGGTTTTTGCTCAGAATAACTTAACATTATAGCTTTTTCAGCTGCGTAAAATGATTCGATAAATTTTGATGAACATTCAAGTATTGAAAATCTGACTGAAATACTTTGAAATTTTCAATAATCTTTGGCTGATGACTGCATTTGTTTCATTTACTAAAACTTAGAAAATAACTTTGTAATCTTCGTTATGTATCGTCTTCATTTTGAAGGTTGACAGTTAAGAACTGTCTCCATCGATTCCTGTCTTTAGCACACCTTTTCATTTTCCCATAGTTTTATATTTTTGTTTGTTCTTTAACCTCCTCCAGCCATTCTTTACATGGCCTTCCTTTGGTTGGATTTCCCTCGTATTTGCCCTCCAAGAATATTTTGGCCTGTTCTGTGCACGAACCTCGCATGATGTGTCCGACGTATTGTACTTTCCTCTTTATTATTAAATATTTCTGCAAATAAATTTCTTTTTTCTCCTATTATCTTTAGTACTTCCTCGTTTGTTGTTTTTTTCTTGCCAACTTATTTTGAGTATTCTTCTAAAGCACCACATCTCGAATGCCATTATTTTTTCTTTCATCTGTTTCGTCAGTGTCCAGCATTCACCTGCATACATGAATGTCGAATATACACAGCATTTTAATATTCGTAGTTTGTAATAGGTCCTTTGCGTAATTCTTCGTAACTAATGTTTTGACTGGGCTACACAACAGCTTTGTTTTAACTAAATTTTTGGCAATAGAATCGTATATTCAATAAATTTTTACTAGACCGACGAAATGCAATGTTGATGTATTTCAAATTTCTGGGACGGAGGATTAAACGACTGCATTTTGTATGCTTTTAATAATTGCTAAAATTTTGAGTGGTCATTTTGTAATGTATTTCTTATTTTTGCAATTTTTCTCAACCACCTCATTTTGTTTGCAATCTTCAAGATTGCCTTTGCATAGGGTCAATGAACCTTGACCTGGCATATTCGATTATAACAATAATGATAATAATAACTATGCACACTCGTGTCATCAATTATAGTAAACATTCTCTCAAGTATCAATTAATACAGGGTTATTTCTAGGATTAATTATCAATATTTGGGGGTGTTGGTATATTCTGGGGGGTGCCCTGCCGAAAAAGTCTGACAAGGAAAAAAGGTCGTCCGGCTCTCAGATTGGGGGGGGGGTGTTGGGGGCGTACAAATATCCCGGAATGAATGGTATTCCAAGTGGCAAGTCATAACTGTATATATCGGGTCAATCCAGATTTATTCAGCGGGAGACGGCAAGACAGACTGTAGATTCTTCCAATAGGTCAGCTGTTCAAATGGATTTCAAACTCGATCATTTTTGGACAGTGTTTGTGTTTGGACAGTGTTTTGGACAGACCCCCAGTGTTTCGGAATAAGGAGAAACATCAATATTTTCTGGGGTAAAAGCCTTGGACAATCTTGAGCAATAAAAATCTTGTCGTGTCAAGCTCTTTGATATTTCACCCATTCAGGGATATTTTTACACCCCTAACACCTCCCAACACCCCTAATATGAGACCGACCCCCCCAAGCAAAAAAGGTAATCCGCAGTTTTCCCCGAAGTTTTACTAGACCTTTACTCAAAAAGGTTTGACAAGCCAAAAAAGAAGTCCGGTGGGGGATGCATCCAGGGCGTAGCGACGGGGGGTATATCGGTATATATACCCCAAAAAAAAATCAGGCTACCTTGAAATTTTTAATGTATTTTTTAAGATTTTCAAAGTTTCTGAAGATCTATACCCCCAAATCATTATACCCCCCCACCAATCAATTTCCTGTCTACGCCCCTGGATGCATCCCCACTCATCCCCCACGTGGAACTGCCACTGATGAAGGTGATAGGCAAAACTCGCGAGTAAATCCGAGCAGTTTTGCGTCAACGCCGTATATTTTCCAGATCTCAAACGATTTGTGTCAAATGAGTGAAATTATAATTACCACAACGAGTCTAAAACGGCAATCAATTTAGACCTGGCGCGATTTTAAATAATCTCTGACAGCAGTTTTTTATGGAACTCGTTCCGGAGCCTGCAGGATGCGTTGGGCCGTTACCACCCGGCCTCACCCCCAAACCGAGCACTCCCACCCATAACCAAAAAAAACCTACACGAACCTGCGTTAATCGATTTCAATTCGAGTCCATTAGCGGTCGAGGCGATAGAAACTGCAGCGGATGTTCAGTTAAGGAGAAGAAAGCCGTCTTCAAAGAGAGAAGGCGCGCGCGCGACTTCCCCTATAGCTACGGTCCGCCGGTCGTAAGCGTTTTAGCGGCCGGTTCTAATGGCCGCGGTCAGCGTCGCCGTGATATTTTCGCTGCGTCGTCGCGTGGTATACAGCACAGAAGCGGAGGAAATGCATGTGTCTGAAAACGGAGCGTCTTAGTTTTGTAGTTACGGGCCATGGCTGGGTGGGCTGTTGCTACTGCTGGTTTATCGTCCGTTGGAAGAGGTGTGCGCCTAACGGTGGTGGTGGTGGTGGTGGTGGTGGTGGTGGTTGACTGCGTGCGCTGGGGGGGGGGAGAGGGCTCGGTTACTACGGGATCAAAAAAGACGCCGGCGGCGGATGTGTTTTAGACTAATTGAATTTGACGGTGCACTTCTGACCGGAACTAGTGACGGCGTTGAGCTGCCTGCCGCCCGCGTGCTGCGACGCCTTCGACTGACGTGTCTTTTTTCCTGACGATTCTCCGCCGGTAAATGCATGCTTTCGTCGCTGGACGAAGAAATGCGGCAGCTTCGCTGAAATCTTTTCGGGAAATTTCTGTTCAGCGCTGATCGTTCCAATATGTAGACTTCCTTTTGTCTTGCAGAGGATTGATTTCGATTGACAAAGGAATGACAGGGTCTGCGGGGAAATGACGCCAGTGGCGTAACCAGTATTTCCGGAAGGAGAGGGGGTGGTTTTTGGTTTTGAGTGTGACCAACTTTGCGAAAATCCTGACAAGCCATAAAACGTTATCACCTCTAGTTTTTTTAGATGACAAGCAAAAAAGGGTTCTCGCCTCCTTTCTACTTAAACCGTTACCGTCTATAGCCAAAAGAGGTTTTGACCCCAAAGTCGCGTCAAAAAATTAAAATGCATTGAAACTCATTAACAAATATTTTGTTTTCGGCGGCCAAGGAGGTTTAACCCCCAAACCCTCCCTCTTGGTTACGCTACTGATTGACGTAGCCTAAGCCTACTGAAGAATTCTGTTGCTAGAGCCACTTTTAAATACTTTACCTGTAAATTAACCTACTGGTTCAACTCTTGAACAGAGATAGAAATCTCAAAGACCAATCTTAGTATAAAAATTTACGATTCTCACAAAAAGCGCCTTTCAAAAGTAAAACGCCTCTTGTAAACCGTATGCGATGAAGCAAAGCCTATATAATGACTTCCAGGGACGTTAACAACGAACGACTTAACCCTCAAGACCAGGACTAAGGGGCTGTCCAATAATTATGCCAACAATTTTTGGGCAATTTTTGACCCCCCCCCTCCCCTTGTCAACAACTGTCAACTTTCACTGACCCCCTATAATAATTATGTCAAAAACTGTTGACCACCCCCCCCCCCACTAAGATCAGTGACGGGTCTCTATAACAAGTTTAGGTTTAGAGGGTTATTTTTGCGGCGATGACCATTTTCCCTTTCTTCTGTTCATCAAGTGTCATAATGTGGTGATGATTACCTTGTTTTTTGCTTGTCAGGCTTTTTTCCATTGTAATAAATAGTATTCCATGAAATTTCTTATTTTTATCATTTGCAAAAAATGAAATTGTTGACGTCAACTTCTCTTGACCTCTCCTCCCCTGTCAACACCTGTCAAACTTTTTCAAACCCCTCCCCTATTTTGTGGACGTAATTAATGGACATCCCCTAAGGACTCAGCCCTCAAGGCCAGGACCAGAACCAAGGACTTGTTACCTGTCCTTAAGGAGTCCTTAAGGCCAGGACCAAGGCCAAAGACTGCCATCAATTCCTGGCTGTGTGGGAAACCTTCTATCCGGTGTCCAAGTGCTTTTACCCAAAACCCCGTTTCCAGTGAAGGATCGAACAGGTAACCCCCAATATTTTGCCGGCCTCAACCAATACGCCTAAGCGTCGTCGAGTCGAACTCCTAGGCCCTCTGACAAATCGAACATTGATCTAATTAGGTCGAGGTTTAGGTCACGTGACTGGGATCAGGACTTTCTCACGTATTATCATGGATGTCGACATTTTACGATTTACATTGAGGAATGATTGACAAGGAAAGCGCTGGTTAGCAGCTTTCAGTATCAGATATATCGTCGTTATTTATTCGGAGATTTATCTATAGTTATGCAAACGAAGTCCACAGACCCTATCAATATTCCCAGGCCTGAGGAGAGGGGGGGTGCAGCCGGTACATTGTACCGGGGCCCATGGAGTTTTCAGGGGCCCAGATCTGGTGACGATAAAGTTTTTTGGTTGTCAGGGTGTTTTTTGAGAATTGATAACGCTTTTTTGCTTGTCAGGCTGTTTTTGGAGAGTTGATAACGTTTTTTGCTTGTCAGGTTTTTCCGAGACTTGATAAATTTTTCTTAAGGGCCCGCAAATTTTTTTGTTCCAGGGCCCGGAATTTCTCTCGGCGGCCTTGAATATTCCCCTATGACGTAGTTTTAAACATTGCTTGAATAAATACAAATCGTTATATAAATTCACCTCCGTGGCGTGTGCATTCCAAGCTTCGTTTATTGTACGAAAATCAAGGAAAATACTTTAATTTGGAGATGTTTTAATCCTAGAAGAATCTACTTTTGTCTATATTTCTATGCACATAAATAAAATGAATAAAATAAAGATAGGCATATCGCTTATTTTCCGGAATCTAGAACAGCGACGAGAAGCTGTTTGCATTAAATGTTTGAGTTAATCTGGAGAGTGAATTGACCGTCTCAATGGATCTCTGGACCATCTCTTTCAGAAGAACCAGCCCCAACGACGACGACGACGACGACGACGACGACGACGACGCAGCCGGCAGCAGGGACTCTGGTCGAGCGAGCTCTGATCCCCGGTCGACCCTCGCATCATCTGCCGCGCCATTGCGTCCCGCAAATCCATCGCAGTCGACAGGCGATCGAAACTCGTCTTCTGGGGCGACGATCCCTCCGTGAGAACGTCAATCGAATTCTCCGCAGACTTCTTCTTCGAGAGTTTTCTTCTTTCCCAGTCGATCGTCTGCGTACGACTGTAGTCGATCGGCGAGTCGCCGTTGTCGTCGTCTGTCGCGCGTCTCGCATTCCCCGGGAAAAGCAGACGATCGTCGACGTCGAACGTTACCGGTTGGCCGGACCCGATACGACGACGACCCGTTTCGAATGTTCTCGGTCTTTTTCTTTGATGTCCCTGTGGTGTCTGCGTCGGAGGCGAATGTTCGTGCAGCTTCCTCGAATGCTTCTTCAGGTCGAAGTTGCGACAGAATCCCTTTCCGCAGCTCGTACAGGTGAACGGCTTGCGATCGGCGTGCGTGTGCATGTGGAAGGTGAGGTTGTACACCTGGTGGAACGCCTTGTCGCAGACGTCGCACCGGAAGCGCTTCTCCTTCGAGTGCGTCAGCCGGTGGTTCTTGTAGTTGCCCTTCTGGTGAAAGCCCTTTCCGCACTCGTCGCACGTGTACGGCTTGTAGCCGAGGTGGATGCGCAGGTGAGTGTTCAGCGTCGACGACCGGTTGAACGCCTTGCCGCACCGGTGACACCTGTGCGGTTTGTCCGTCGTGTGGATGATCTTGTGGCGGCAGAGGGTGCTCGCCTGGCGGAACGCCTTGTCGCAGACCTTGCAGACGAACGGTCGGGCGCCGGTGTGGACGGGCATGTGGCGGGTGAGGTTGTAGTGAGCGTTGAACGCCTTGCCGCACTGGGGACAGAGGAACAGCTTCTTCTTCGCACACTTTTCGCCCCCGCTTCCTCCGTTCCGCTTGGCCGTCGACTTTCCCAGCTTTTCGCTCGACGAATTTTTATTCGTCCGTTTGGAACAATAATTCAGTCCTTTGATTTCGTCGGAAGCTTTATCGCCTGCTGCTGCTGCTGCTGCTGCAATTTCGTGTGTCGAACTTCTTCCGAGTGCAGAATCGTTGCGATATTCTTTCGTCAAAAATTCATCGTAGTTATTCTGATGTCGGCGTTTTGCCGACAATGCCTGGTGCTTTGGCTGGTTCTCGTCACCTCGAAATAGCAGGTCTGATGAAGCGCTCGATTGATCTTGAAAACCACGCGACGCTTCGGACGAAAATCCAGAAACACAGAAAGCGGAGGAATGGAGAGAGCGTGGTAGAGTTGTGCGGGAAACAGAACTTGTTTGAAGTGTCTCCATGGTCTCAGTTCTTTGTTGACGAGTGCCTGTTTCAGAATTGAAAAATCCAACTTTGGAATTCGAAATCGGAGGAAATTGATCCAAAGTGCTTCGCTCTGACCGCGTTCTGTACGAACAGAATTCTAAATCATCATACAGGTGTTTCCAATTCCGCAGATTATTGGTTCTCGTGTTTTCATTATTCTCAACCGTTACTGGATTAGGCCTACAGTTTGAAAATAAGCTCAAGCGATTGAACCACCTGTGAGGAAAACCACCTTCGAAAGAAAAACTACCTGCAGGTATGCTGGCGAGTCCATTTAACGCCCCGGACACAGGTACAGCGTAAGAACCGGACGATACTTTGTTGTCTGAAGGTTTTATTACGGTGCTACTCTCGCCAGGATCTTGCCAGGAGGCGGGAATGATGTGAGGATCTGATGGAGGCGAGCTCGGTCCTCTCTTCGATCCAGATAGAACGGTGCAAATAGATCTGCCGAGAGCTGGGTGTGGTACGGAGAACTGGAACCGTCGGAGCCAGTGGATGGTGTGGTGTCAGTTTGCGACCGTAGCGATCGTCAGAAATAAAAGTGACGTCGCGATCATCAAAACGACTGAATTTCGCGACACCGTTTCCACTTTCTACGTCCGGCATCCGTCGTATGCTTAACCGAGGTCCCAAGATGCGTCGGATCGAAAAACTGAGCTCTTTATCGTCAGATGCTTGTCGTCCAAGACCGCTGAACTCAGAAGAAGGAGGAGGAGGAGGAGGAGGAGGAGGAGGAGAAGAGCACAGCCTAATATCTGACAAAGCGATCGCTTTATAGTTCGAATCCAGATTACCAACATCGGACATCGTCTCACTGCAAGGACAGTAGGACCTACTGTTTTTCTCGATCGACAAAACTAAGTGTACGAACAAAATTAAATGCTTCGACGACAGATACGGACGCCGTTGATTTTTTAACGGAATTTGAAACACATTTGAAAATACTCGGTAGTTAAATCGACAGTATGAGTGAAAACGATAAACTGCCGCGATTACAGTAGGCCCAACTATTCCTAAAATCCTATATTAAAACTATCCAACTATCAGAAATATCTGCATACACGCTTTTTTCAAACGTCCTACGCGAGTGCCAGCGCAAACTGGAGCCTTGCAGTCTGTATTCGTCTGAATAAAGTTTAAGGGAAGATCTAGTGGTAAAACACAAATAAAATTCTGAGTCTAAAAGATCTTAATGCGGATACCGAGGCATTTGCTAATTGAAAAATTAGGTAGAGAGAGAGAGAGAGAGAGAGAGAGAGAGAGAGAGAGAGAGAGAGAGAGAGAGAGAGAGAGAGCACACCGTCGCCGATTACACCTCCAATATCGGTTACCTTATCCAATCGGGGAGAATCGAAGCCACGCCTACCGCAAAGTGGAAGTCTTACCGGCGGCGTCTGACACTTTCCGTATCGTATTAAGGGAAGATCTAGTGACTAGTAAACACCCCTCCCACAAATAAAATTCTGATTGCGACCTAAAAGATCTTAATGTCATTATTTTTGTTGCATCTATTTCGGATATTAGAGTAGGCATTTGAAAATGTTTGCCTGGTGATTATAGGCCTAATTGAAAAATGACGAAAAGCTGAAATTTAATATCCGAATACTGTTTCGATATTGTAGACCTACAGACCTATAGGGCCCTACTGTGAATTGTGTTTTTGTAGCATCAAAGATGACAGCTGTGGCGGACAAAAGGAACTTCGAATAAATGGCCGTATAAGAGACAGTGATTTCCAACACAGGAACAATCCTATTAAACCACTTAAAATCCAGTTATTATTATTATTATTATTATTATTATTATTATTATTATTATTATTATTATTATTATTATTATTATTAAAGCACCGTAATATCTCTCAACACACAGCCTTCAAACGTTGACTTTTAAAATAATTGTTGAACTGGTCAGTTGCTTGGGTTCCACGTTGACTGTAGTCACCGTAAGTCACGCCACGTCTGCTCAAATCCTGCCATGTCCTGTGTGCCTGCTGATGTTGCGTCAACTGTTGCGTTTCGGTCATCGCATGAGAATCTTGATAAAGCATTTCGCCATCGAAATTCAAGTAGGCTACGTTTCAAGAATAATCACGGCTGCGTTGAAGTATTCTGGCTGCAGGAAATATACAAAGTCACAAAACAGATGGAAAAAACACTGTTCGGGAGTCGTCGTTGGTTTTAGCCGCTACTTGCTTTCGACAGATGTCGCTAGTTTTTTAGTTTTTTCTGTTAAAGTGCTTCTGTATTTTCGTTAATTTTAATGCATAATTTTATTTTTTAAACATATGAAAATAAACTGTATGTGAATTCCAAGCTCCACTTAACAAAACAATTTCAATCATCTTGATTTTTCTCATTCGTTGTTAGAACCATCAATGAAATTACGAAGAGGATATTTTCTTTCTCCGGCCCAAAAATCTGTTAATATTTTCTGTCAAGAAATTTAGCTAATATACAAGAAGCCAGTTTCAACAAGTAGGCCAGAAAATCTTTTAAGTTTTTTAGTTAAGTTTTTAGGCTATCGTTCTTTCTTTCGTTTTGGTAATATAAGGTGTTTTTGATATTTTGACGAAGATTTCAGGCACACACACAGACACAGACAGTCAGAGGAAATGGAGACAGAGAGTGGGGGTATTTTGCACTTTTATTTTAGAGTTTCGGGTGAATCAAAAAAATGTTTCCTCTTTATAGTAAACGAACAGGTATGAAATCCACTGCTCAAGTGCGTCTTTTTCTATCTGATATCCCGCCTTTGTTCAAGTGGTTGGAGGCTGTTCTGAGCCAGAGACAGAGACAGAGACAGAGAGTAGACAGACAGAGGAAGGGGGTATTTTTGCACTTATTTTAGAGCTAGTGAATCGACTGCTTATGTAAACGAACAGGTTAAGATGAGTTAAAAGGGTTGCATTAGGTGTAGCAGAGATGACTGCTAATGGTGGTGGTGGTGGTGGTGGTGGTGGTGGTGGTGGTGGTGGTGGTGGTGGTGGGTGTGAATGCATGATCACTCAGTGCTTCTAATCTAACGGATATCATAAGAATATTTATTTCCCAACAGAACGTACAACTCACTGTAGCGGGCTCGAGTCTAAGCGGCTATAGAAGCAAAATTCCCTCTATTGCTACATCGTATCCTTCGAACTATCTGCTGCTTCGTATCTCAGCACGACTTCTTTATTCCATGTAGGGCCTACTTTCCGGCCTATTTCTTTGTCTCTCTCCCTGCCATAGCAGATTTTCCCCGGAAATTTCAAATTGTCAGTTTTTGGACCCAGGCTTTGTCAGTTCTCCCTTCCCCCGGAGTCTAGATTAAACACTGCTCGACTCCTACGCGATATTTTCTTTTCTTAATTCTAATTAATCAATTAATGATGGAAGTAAACATCTGTTAGTCCATATTCACGGTGTCTCATTAAGTTGGGACCTCTGGCGAGGGGGGCTGGGACTTTATCAGATGCAGTCCCACTGCCTTATGTAAGTCACTGGTTTTAATTAAAATTGCATCACTGTGTTCGCCTTAGAAAATTTGCTCTTAGTAAATATGATTTTTCCTTTCCATATATTATAATTAGGCTTTAGTCCAGCAGTCCAATTAAAATATGATACTACTAATATTAACTTTTCTTAACTAATTAATCAATTAATACTACTAAACATCTGTTAGTCCATATTCACGGTGTCTCCACCACCACCACCACTAGGACTTTATCAGATGCAGTACGAGTCCGGTTTTAATTAAAATTGCATCACTGTGTCCCCTAGAAAATTTGCTCTTAGAAAATATGACTTTTCCTTTCCATATTTTATAATTAGGCTTTATGCAGCGCAATAAATATGCTACTACTAATATTAACCTACTAATTTACTATTACTACCACCACCACCACTACTACTACTACTATTACTACCTACTACTACTACCACCACCGCGTACTACTACTACCGCCGCCACCATTGTGATTACTACTCTTGCAATTACAAATTACAATTACTACAACTATGACAATTACTACTATGACTACTATTACTATTGCTACTACTGCTATAACTACTATTACTACTACTGCTATTATTATTTTTATTAATATTATTATTACTACTACTACTACAATTGTGATTACTCTTGCTGCTATTACAATTACTACTACTATGACAGTTACTACTATGACTGCCATTATTATTAGTATCAGCACTGGCAGTTAGAGACTAAAAGTAATAATAATTCCTGTTTTCGCCATCTGTGTCATCAGTTCTTTACGATGAATTATGTACACTTGTCTGAGCGGAGAACATAGACATGAACGCCTGGGCACAGGGTCTATATGCCATGGCGTCTGTGAGTCGTTGTTTTTCACGAAAATTTCAGCTTCTTCTCTCCAGGATTTTCCTCCGTCGATTCGCATCAATCAACTGCCCGGTCCTCGGCCGCCGACCGCTAAATCCGGACACAAAGAACTACCAGGGAAATCACGGCTTCGCATCGATCTCCTCTTCTGCCGACCGACCGACCGACCAGGGAGGGAGTCCGCGTGCATATGGCGGAGAGAGAGAGACAAAGCCGACAGACGCGGAGAAGACACATGCAGCGAAGGCAGAGGATAGTCTCTGTTACACGACGGGTCGGTCTTAAGCCTAATTATTTCTGCTCGTTCGCCAAGTTGGTCGCCACGGTGTTTCAGTTTAGACGTATTTGAGGGACTTGGTCGTTGAGTGGTAAATGGTAATGCTGCTGCGATGCTTGCAAAAATACTGGTTTAGGCGTATTTGAGGACTTGGTCGTTGAGTGGTAAATGGTAATATCATGTATAATCTGCTAACACGATAAATACAATATTGCAAACTCAAAATCAAATAATTTTCATAAATTATATTTCTAAAATTACTTGGCTGCATTGTATAATTGCAATAGAACATTAATATTTTGTTGCTGTTAGGAAAAGAGGAGTGAAAGGCCAAGACTAAACAAATAAAAACGAATTTATTACTAGATTCAGGGACCGTGGACAGTGGCGGTTCCAGGAATTCTTGGTGTGGGGGATGAAAAAATTATAGAAAGTTGGTGGGGGGATGCAAAGTGAGGAAGAGGAAAAAAGAAAAGAGAAAAAGGTCATTGTCAGTGTTTTGCCCACTGAATGTTAACAAACCTTGCCAAATAAGCCCGATAGGCAAAAAAGATCATCCGGAATCCCGATGGTCAGGGATATTTCTAGGATTGTGAATTTGGGATTAGTATGCATTTTGGGTGCCATTGACCTCAAATTTGGGAGGGTGTCCGGCAAATTTAGTATGCATTTTGTATGCTGGGGTGTAAAATATCTCTGCTGATGGGGATGCCATTGTCACATTACCAAATTTTTGACAAAGATAACTGTAGAGGGAGGGTGTCGACAGACAGAGACAAATTAAAGAGAGACAGACAGACAGCCAAGACAGACAGATAAAGACAGAGTGAGAGACAGTTAGGGGTGTAAAAATATCCCAGTAGGGCCGAAGATGGGGGATGCATCTAATCGGTAAGTCATCAACATGCAGTGGAATAAGAATAGAAAGCCATGACTGACCGGGAAAGATTGGAAGTGGAACAGGGATTAAATCACACTATTCAATATAAACGAAAGAGTGACAAAGATAACTGTTGGATGAAGGAATCGAGATAGGAGCAGACGGACAGACAGAGCAAACAAATAAAGATACAAAACAGAGACAGACAGACAGCCAAGACAGACAGATAAAGACGAAAGTGAGAGGTCATCAGTAAAGAAAGGAAAGGAGCAAACATCACAATCTATGGACAGAATTAGAACAAGTGAAACATTTCTCATCTACCCTTATTGAGCAAGTGAAATAAGACAATTACCGAAATTTACGATGTAAGAGAATGATTTATTGACTGACTTCATCACCAAATACGACCCGTTCTGCTGGAGGCGAATGGAAAAAGAACCCCCACCTGCCCACCCGTCCTCCATGGAACCACCACTCCCAATAATAAACAAAAAACCAACCTGACCCCACATTTTAAGAGGAGAATCGTTGTTCAAAACAATTTGCATGGGGAAAATTGCGCAACTGGCCAAAAGACGGAAACAAAGGTTTTGCCAGAGATAGACCAATGGGAACCAGGACCTGCTTCCGGGCAGAGAACTTAAAGAACTCATCTACCCTTTGAGCAAGTATAAGACAATTACCGTTTACGATGCTTTATTGCCACGCCCTCTGCTCTATTTTAATGGCATATTGCGCAACTGGCGAAACGGGTTTTGCCGACAGCTGTATAGAAGGCTCGGCCATTTTTAATGGCCGACGATTCTCGCCGAAAATCGGAACATTAGCGCCACACAATGCACGGCTCTGTCCGAATACTAATGCTTAGCCTTAGCTTGTTCCCAGTCGAACATCAACAGTAAATGCAACCAACCCCGGACGCCCGAATGTACGAGGGCTAAACTCAAACACGAAATCCCAACAGTTTGACGCCGAACTGTAGAGAGGGACCTTCTACGAAACACGCAAAAATAGCGTAAATTTAAGATGAAATCGATTTTAACCAACAAAATCTTTTGTCGTCTTTACTATTTCCGTATGCCTGTATGCCAGCCACGTCATTTCCTTTGATTATATTGTGGTATTAAAGTCTATGGCGCCTAGCGTCAGAACAAAAGTTGAGAGAGTAAGATAACTAATAAGCACCAAATTGTCAAGCGGCACAATTATTAAATAAGCTGTGTTTTAAGCGATCAACTTAGCATAAGGTTTAGGGTTTAGGGTTAGGAATAATTCAAACATACAAATTGGACATTTAGCCGATTTGTGGGTCAAACGGTTCATCGATACTCGATGGGTCACATGGGTCATGGGTCATGACCCATGACCCATCACGACCCATTTTTAGGATTGCGGTTGCAGCGCACGCAATTTTTAGTTCACTTTTTCGTTGACAATAAATATTTGGAATGCGCTTTTCATCTACTTTCTGATAATTGCGTTACTCTTGACAATGCACTGTATATCTAAATGCTAGTGACCCACGGGTCCTGGTTACATGGGTCGTAGGTCAAGGACCAATGGGTCACGTGACTCATTTTGAGTTGCCTTTTGCCATCTCGGGTGTTACGACCAAAAGTCATGACCAATAAACGGTCCAAAGTAACAGAGAATCATTTACAACGGTGTCACAAGAGGCTAACACTTCTGGAAGCCACGGTCTAATCAACAGCTATCAACAGTACGTGTGGTACTGATAAACCGCTGTACCACCGGTACTAATCTGGAAACCACTTTACACTCTGCTCTCGCAGTGTTCTTGCGAATTCACGGGTTGTATCCTGGCTATGAAAATATCATTCGACTGCAGGAAATCTTGCTCGAAGAGTTGGATAAATTGTCATATCGTATTCGATTGTATTCGCAATATTGCAATAAGACGCCGATATTTACAGATTGCCTTCTCTGGGTCTGTCTTTGTCTGTGTGCTTCTCTCTCACTCTCTCTCTCCTCTCTCTCCTTCCCTGCCTCTGCCTGTCTGTGTGCCGTCTGGTATTTGCATGTCGACCACTTTTGATGTCGACCACTTCCGGTGTAGACGGAAGTAATAACTCGCGAGTGGCTACTTCCGGTAGGCGTCCGACTTCGGGTTACGGTGTTTCGATGACGCAACGAAGAGCTCGGAATAAGAACGAGGGGTCTTTCCTCCTCTTCCCACATTTGCTTTCGATGTGAATGGCCAAACTTTTTCACAGCTTAGCACAACTCCAGGATTAAATGGAAACGAATAAAAACAAAATAAAGAGATACAGACAAGACAGACAGACAGGCAGACAGATAGATATAGATGGATTGATAGGTAGATAGACAGACAGATAGAATGAAGTACGGACGGACAGGCAGAGAGACAGACAGATATAGACACGGATAGAGAGAGAGAGAGAGATAGAGAGAGAGAGAGAGAGAGAGAGAGAGAGAGAGAGAGAGAGAGAGAGAGAGAGAGAGAGAGAGAGAGAGAGAGAGAGAGAGAGAGGCGCAAATAGATAGATAAATGGAAAGACTGACTGACGTTGAATGATTGACTGGTTGGCTGATTGAAATAAAAATCTGCAGAAATCAATCCGTTGAAATAAAAATCTGCATTTATTTTAGAACCTATAGATAACCGCCATGCTGTGTACATGTATGTATGTCTTCTTACTTTCAGCACTCTGTCCACATGTAACCGGCTATTGCAGTTGGCAGAACTTAGGATCTCACTGCCACTGGCAGTTACCGGCAGCTGCCGACGGAAACTCGCACAATCATGCATAAAATCGCTTAATGACACCGAGAAAAAGACACCCTCTGGCGGTCATTATATTCGGCGGACAGCTTGGGGGGAGTTCGTTGGACGTTGTTGGAAGAACGAGCGGGCGCTGAATTATTTATAAGACAGAGGATTCGTTTTCGGAAAAGGATTTTTTCCTGCGGTGGTAGGCCTAATTCCTTTTGTCGCAATTAGCGATTTATTTCGATTTTAATGGAAATACGGGTTTTATTATTAATATCTCCATATAGCGCTTCACAGAGCGCTGTATAAATGTCATCTATGATTGGTCATCATCGTCGTCGTCGTCGTCATCGTTATCATCGTCATGGTCGTTATCATCGTCGTAGTCATCGTCATCATCATCATCATCATCATCATCATCATCATCTTCTTTTTCATCTTCTTTATCATCTTCTTCATAAGTAGAGCCTCTGCTGCATGATAATCTATATTGACGGAATTAATTTTATATAATTAATTTAATTAATTAATATTAGGTTGAGTTAATAAAACGAAGATCTTGAAGTTATCTTCGGCACAGTTGATTTTGTACGACCACAGATTCTTTCTTACAACGTGGAACTAAAACCTAATTAAATTTATTATAATAACTGTCTTCCTTTCTCAAAAAAAAGTCTAACTACAGTCACGGTAGCATAAAATTATAGTTGCAATTTTTCGTGTATTTATTATAAAGCGATGTCAATGGTAAAATAAGTGACTTTCGTGACGTTCTCTGCACGCTTTTGAATGCAAAATTCGGCTTTTTTCTTCGACGTCAATCCCTCTGGCTTATTCCCCGGATTACGGCCCTCTGTCGCAGTCTGAGCATTCAATGTAACGCCGGGTTTCTCCGGTCAATCAATCGCTTTCTTGTTCTATCGCTTGGCACGCGGCGGTGGGAAAAACTGATCAGCTGTAGTCGAGTCCATCGAGCGAGTAGCCACAGAGAGAGAGAGAGAGAGAGAGAGAGAGAGAGAGAGAAGGGCGGGGAGTTCAGTGGGGTGGACGCCTGATCCGCAAGAGGTAGATCCGAATGCTATGCCATGCTAGCCTACCGGATCGGTCTTTTATGTACAGTTCGAGTGTTGCAAAGCGCTCGGCGATGTTTGGCCTCTTCTTTTTCCAGAAAAAATCCAGCCGCTATAACAGCGTCTTATTATTATTATTATAATCCACTGCGTTGGGTTAATAAGTCAGTATCGGTCGCGCGAACAGTAAGGAAATATGATTCGAAATCCGTTCAATTAATTAATTATGATGGGATTTTTGCGAGTGTTTCCTGTCAGTCAGTGACGCGACGAATTCAAAATGCCCGATCAGACGACAATTCTCCTCGGACTATTTAGACTCAAAATCAGAAAGGAAACTTCTATAATAATTCTTGTTCGTCGTTCAGAAGTTTCAGAAGTCCCAGGTTAAGAATCGTCGCTTATAGGAAGCGAGAGAGATAAATCCAGTTGAACTGTTGACTCAGCGAAAGTGCCAATTGTTTTCTCAAGTATTTCGCTGCTCTCGTTTTTACCTCACGGTAGCCATAAGAAGGTAAGGAAAACCTCGTGTATTTATATAGCACTTTCTTTGTCACTATTCATTTGTCGCTTAGTCTAAATTTGAAATAGTCATATCGAAAAGGTGGGGGCAGTCAGGGAACGGTTTAAGTTTAGATAGAAAAACTTGCGCTACAGAAACCTCCGTTGTTTTCTGCATAGGTCCGATGTTTCCTTCAATTTCTTTGAGTTTTTTTTACTCTGGTGGGGAGCTCAATTTTTATTCTTCGACTTCGACAGCGGAACCGATTTATAGTTGAAGCGCGCGAAAATAGCGTGCAACATAAACGACTAGTTTGCGAGCAAACGTTGGTTTCAGCTTAGACTAATTTTATTCTAGACTTTAGAGGATGTCTTTCCACACAAGACGAATAGACAATCGCCGTCATGAAATGAACCACTAGGCGAAATCACGCAGCTGTCACTTCCAGTGCATTGAAAGTTGCCTTCGAGTCACGATGCTCTAAATAACACGGTTTACAATCAGTGCCACAGGCCAAATGAAGAAATGCATTAACAATTGCCAATTCTCTCTCTCTCTCTCTCTCTCTCTCTCTCACTCTCTCTCTCACTATATATACTGCATATATGCACAATAAGCACACACACACATACAAGGTATCAAGGCGCTGTAAGTAAGTAGGTCTAAGTGTGCATTTAAGTATGTATTTGGGACCTTGTAGGTCTATATATGTCGGCTCAAGTTCGTAGATCCCGGTTGCAAAAATGAACACGTGTATGGTCTTTGGGTGCCTTTTTGACTGCACTGCGGAGTGCAGATGCTGGAAACGCTCGCCCCCCGGACTAATTCGGTTTCAGTGCTCGACAAGCTCTGGTCGACCATACCTTGCTCCAAACGAAACAATCACATCATGATAGTCACGTGACCGGCTCATTTAGAATATCCACTTCGTTATGAAAATTTCACCTCTGTCTGTGTGTCCGTCCGTCCGTCTGTCTGTCTGTCCGTCTGTCCGTCTGTCTGTCTGCATCCTCTCTCTCTCTCTCTCTCTCTCTCTCTCTCTCTCTCTCTCTCTCTCTCTCTCTCTCTCTCTCTCTCTCTCTCTCTCTCTCTCTGCAGCTGTTAGTCGATAGTGAAAGACTAGTTAAATTCTGTGGGAAATACGGTAATACCGTAATACCGCTTTCTGCATTCGTTAAGATGAGTGACTATTCGCAATTGCAGAAAGGCTTTTGTCATCACTTTCGTCGTCGTCGTCGTCGTCGTCATCATCATCGGTCTAGCGACGACCGCTGCTGCGCACACTAAACCTCAGCGGTGATTAGTAGCTTCGCCCGCCGACCCGCCCGCCCGCCCGCCCGCTCGCCCGCCTGATCGGCGCTGAGACAGCCGCTGCGACCGATCGAAGGGCGTCCATCGATCGGCCGATCGAAAGCCCGATCCCCGAACGACCAAGCGGTCGTTAGACCTCACGGCGGTCGGTGAACCGTAACGGATACATCCACTCAACCGTTACCGGACCGAGGACGGACGGGGAATCGTGGAAGACCGAAGACGGAGTTCATAAATCGTGGTGTTCTGGATTAACAGCGAAAGACAATCATGGTCTTCGCCTCCTCCTCCTCCTCCCCCTACTCCTCCTCCTCCTCCTTCTTCTTCTTCGACGGAGGAGGAGGTTGTCTGTCCGTTCGATTGAGCGTCCTCGGTACATGGCTGGTAATTGCAGCCGCCCTCTACAACGAAGGTAAAAATTATGCCGACCGCTAGATGTCGTTAAGTCACCGCGCCCGGTTCGACGGTTCGATGTAAATATGAAGTTGCTGTCACTGCAATTACTGTAGGGCCTATACTGTATTCTATGCGTTGCCGACATTGCCGTATACTGTCAAATTCGATTTCAGAAAACAGGAAGAATTCAGGGGCGTAGTGTGTCGGGGGGGGAGTGTATTGGTATAGATATACCCCCTTTAAAAATCAGGCTACCTTAAAGTTTTTAATGTGTTTTTAAGATTTTCAAAGTTTTTACAGATTTATACCCCCGCCAAATCACTTTATACCCCTTCCCATCAAATTCCTGGCGACGCCCCTGGAAGGATTGTGGGTTTCGTAGGGTGGTGATGATGTTTTTGAGTTGAGGTTCTGTATTTGACATGATTAATTTACCGCCGGCTAACTCTTGCAGATTTGTCCGAATTGCAGAATAGAGCCGTTTACTTGAATGAATGCGAAGACGTTACAGTGTTGCACAAAATTCTCGACTCAATTTCTCTTCTTGCAATTAACTTTTGCATTATTATTTCTACGGTCATTTTGATTCACTGCGTTGATTTGAGAAACAGAGGATAAGAACAGTGGCGGTTCCACGTGGGGGATGAGTGGGAATGCATCCCCACCGGACTTCCGGACTTACTTTTTTACTTGTGGTGAAACCTATTTATGGGTAAAAGCCTAGTAAAACTAACTGCGGATGACCTTGTTTGCTTGTCAACCTGTTTTTCGGTTAAAGTGTAGTAAAATCAGAGATAAAATCCCTTCTCAGCCTTTTCGGCAAAGTTTATTGATTTTTTTCTTCTAATTCATCCCCCCACCAACTTTCTATGAATTCATTTCATCCCTCACCAAGAAATTCTGGAACCGCCGCTGGATAAGAATCGAAGGAAATAAATAGAAAAAAAACAGGAAAATGAAATAGAAATGGACGAGAAGAGAAATTTTTAAAAAGAAGATGTCTCTCAGACTTTTGCTTATGTTTTGATTCGTTTCGCTCCAGAGACTCGCGACTATTGTCTCCACGAGTCGTTCAACGCCACCTGTCGACCGGGATTCGTTGTACTGATGACGTCAGCCGTCTACGGTCGCATGAAGGTCGGCAAGTGCATAATCGGCGACTTCAACATCGGCTGCTCCAAAGACGTCATTCGTTACTTCGACAGCCAGTGCTCGGCGAGAGAGACGTGTGACGTCAGTGTTCGAAATCTCGTCGACATCCACCCGTGCCAACGAGACTTCATGTCGTACCTGGAGGCTTCGTATACCTGCATCGCAGGTACACAGCGGTAGAACTTCGTTTTAGCGTACCTAGCGGGGTCGGTAAAATTTAGCACGTTATATCCGAAGTACGATATAATAGTATTCAGTACCGTCCAATACGGTAGCGCATCACACGGGACCGTACATTGCGGTACGCTATAACTGGGTATACGTTATAACCGAGGCCGTTTTAACGAAGTTCTACTGTATAATACTTCGTATACATGTATTGGATATCCGGCTGGATGCGATGTCATCAGAGAGTGTTTTGTATCAGGCAGTGGCGTGCCTAGGTATGGCAGGTAGGGAAGAAGCCCTTGGGCTCCACTTGAAAAGGGAAGCAAAAACTCTGTGGCCTTGCAATAAAATTAAAATCTATATATATAATTCTCGATGTCCGTCTGTCGCGTCTGTCGCGTCTGTCGCGTCTGTCCGTCCGCAACACGGCGGGGAAGAAGACAACCAAATATTGTTTAATCAAACCGGAGCGCTCCAGCGTCTTAATTGCAGCTTAAACCCCCGTCCTCCCTTCCCTCACCCCATCCCTCTCCTAATCGCCCAGGCCCAACCCATTCCCGCCCCGGCCCCAAACCCCTCTTTCCCTATCCCCATCTCCTTCCCTCTAATAATCTCTCTCCCAATCGCTCCCCAAATTCCCCTTCCGTCTCCCAACCCCTTTTCCCTCTCCCCATCCCTCTCCCAATCGCCCCCCCAAACCCCCCGTTCCTCTTCCGTCTCCCCAACCCTTTCCCTCTCCCCATCCCTCTCCCAATCGCCCCCAACCCCGTTCCCCTTCCGTCTCCCTAACCCTTTCTCTCTCCCCATCCCTCTCCCAATCGCGTTCCTTCCCTTCCTCTCTCCATCCCTTTTCCTCTCGCCATCCCTCTCCCAATCCCCCAAACCCCGTTCCTCCCTCTCCCCATCCCTTTTCCCTCTCGCCATCCCTCTCCCAATCGCCCGGCCCCAACCCATACCCGCCCCACCATGTACAGGCCCCAAAGGTTCCCTTCTCTCTCCTCACCCCTCTCCCAACCCCTGTACCTCTCTGCTCAGAAAACCTGTACAACACACTTTCCTCCTCCCAAATCTCCTTCCTCTCCCAATGCCCTGCTCCCCGTTATTATATATATATATATATATATATATATATATATTCCTTCCTAGCCTCAATACCTATTTTTTAAATTTTATATGGGGATTAAATTTTCAGATCATATTTTTAATTTTGGAAAAGCGTTCTTAGAAATGATTGATATAACGTTTTAAATTTGCTATATCTCAGGCTATATAGGAGCTAAAAATGAGAGGTTTGCACCATTGTTTAGATTGTTTATTCCTCTTTCTAACCGTCCGTGCAAAACAAAAAAATTGGGGTAAAGTCCACTTTACGGCCTAAAATATCAGACGAGCAAAATATTTTCCAGTAACCCCACTTTTCAGCGGCAAAGTTGTAAAGGGATGTCAGAGGAACAAAATAAACCAAAAAGTTTTTATTTTCTATCAGTTCTTTGACCCCAATGTTTGAACATAAGTATTATGAATTTAGTTTTTTAGTTTCCATTTTTTGAATTTGATTCAGGCTATATAAGAGTTAAGAAGATGGGATTGTTTAGCTTTTTTTCCTCTTTCTAACCGTCCGTGCAAAACAAACAGACCGACAATCAAGTGAGAATGAGGAGCAGGCTGTTGCTCGGCGTGAAAAGCAGCACAGCAAACAAGAGAATTTGCATGTCGTTCGACACTGCCAGATCAGTACACCTTCCTTGACTATCAAGGTTCAGAAAATTCCTGCGAATGGGCGTTAACTCGGTTGAAGGAAAAGGCGGCGAGTGAAGGAGAACTAATTGTGCACCATTAGCGCAAAATCGGTGGTAAAACAGACAATCTCCACCGTCATAAAAATTGCATTTGCGCAAAATCCCCGTCCGCTAGTTAATAATATTATTTTGGGGCAAAAGACAAGTAATAGGTCTACAGCTGTGTATATATATATATATATATATATATATATATATATATATATATATATAGTTTTTTAGTTTCTTCTCGCTCGATCCAGTTTCATATGAGTATTTATTTTTCTGCTTTCTTATATATTTATATATGATTCGGCGGGACACATGACGAAACTGCAGTCTATAGTGTAAAATATCAATATTTTTTCAGTTTCTTCTTGGAAAATTCATTGAAATTCATCAGAGAAAGTCATTTCTTGATTTTTCTCTCCTCTGTGTCCCACAACACTTTCCCCGATCCAAATAGAACGCATTTATATGCGGAGTGGAATATCTCGTCTTCGTTGGATTTGGCCGCCACTCCTTATTCCCTGAGCCTCGATCCCTCTGATCCGTCATTTTTGCTGACGTATTAAGACTGGTTGTTTGCTGCAATACGCTACTCTGATCTACGGTGCTGACACATTTTGTATGACTGGTTTTTGTGCTGACACGTATAGGGTTTTTAATGTTTTCTTACTGGCATTTCTTAAATTTCATGTTCGATGATCTCACGGTACAGGATTATCAGGGGCGTAGCGACGGGACATATATCGGTATAAATACCCCAACCCCCAAAAATCAATATACTGTATATACACACATATGAACAGTATTCAGTATATAACATGTATATATATACATATATATAAAAACATAAATAATATATAACATATAATATATATAATATATACATATTATATATATTATATATTACAATATATATTATATATATATACCCCACCCCAAATTTATAACTCCAACCCCAACCCCCAATCAAATTCCATGGCTACGTCTCTGAAGATTATGTGCCAATGCCAAATTTTCTTCTGCGTAACGTTTTCAAAGAAGTTCGGCTTAAAGTTTCGATTACGGTATGTTTTTCGCTGGCGCAAAAATCTACTAGAAATGCAGTAGCAGAGCGTCGGGTCCAAAATCTCAGCAATATAAAATTTAAAATAAAAGATACGATTTTCATGATGTCGTATCGAGACCTTTTCCGATGCGTTTTCTGTTTCCTGTTTGTCTCTGCATGCGCATAGATTGTGTAATTTGATGCGGCATTGCTGGAAATGGATATTGCTTTTCCTACTTGTTTATCGTGAATCGATTGGACGCTTGAAGGAACCAATTCCCACGTCACCGCAAAATGCAGAAGCATGCAGTAAAGTCGGTGACGTCATTAATTTGGGAGCGGAATTACTGTGACGTCATCGTTTTGGGAGAAACCTTCGTGCACGGTGTGCGTGTGTGTGTGTGCTGGTGAAATAATATCTCGAAATTTTGACAGGACCCGTTAATATCGCGCTTTAAATGTCAGGAGCGTAAGGACGGGGGGTTGGGGGGTATGTCGGTATATACCCCCCAAAATCAGTCTACCTTAAAGTTTTTATGTGATTTACATGTGGTTATATGTAGTTTATATGGTTTTCATGATTTACATGTGGTTATATGTAGTTTATATGGTTTATGTGGTTTATAGTTAAGATTTATACCCACCCAAAATATTTATACCTCCCAAATCAAATTTCTGGCTACGCCCCTGTAAAATGTGTATGAAGCAGTCAATTCGTTCTCTTGCTATCTCCTAGGCACAAGATGTGTGGCTATGTCCAGTATTTTCCTTCATACAGTGTAGTCTGTCTGGCTCTGTTCCCCGCGATGACTGATCTTTGAAATTACTTTATCTGGCTGACCACTAAACTTTCACTGTAGCCACCGTAATTTCAACAGCAGATTAAGCGCCTAGGAATTGGCATCTAGACTACTACGGTAGGCCTACTTGCCTACGAACGCGCTATATAAATTCACATAATTTTTGCTTACTTATTTAGTCCCGCAGATTTCTCTGGTAAGACGACGTTTGATATAGAGTCAACTCGTCTCGATATCCTTAAATTCTCTCCTAGAAACGTTTCCAGGCGCCTACCTATGGTATTTGGCGTCCATGGAATGGGGGGGAGGTGAGAAAATTAAATTAGTAGGTTAACAAATCTTTAATTAACAAATCATGACATTGCATTTGAACAAGATTAAAACTGCAAATGCGCTTTTCTTGTCTTTGTTGATGTGAGCTTGTCTATGATCACGTGATCAAAGTCAGCGTTCTCAGTTTCTTCTTTTTCTCTACTTTGATCAGAGCAAGATCACAGAGTTTTTAACTCCCCCACCGTCGAGTGGCGCCCAAGATATCTGCCCTCTCTACCTGCCATACCTCAGATACGCCATTGCCTGATATAAAAAAATCCCCCATCCCCACTTCAAATAAATCCGATCGAGTCTTCGTTCTCGCGTCGACCAGCTAACACGGACCGCAGTTCTCTAGAAATATCACGAGGCTTCAGACTATATTCGACTGACCACCGCACCTACACGCTTTCCTCCTCGTCCTGATCACCCCCCCCCACACACACCTTCCACCGCCCCCCGCCGCTGTTTAATAACTCGTTCGTCTCAATCCGACGGCGACGAACGAGAGCAAGCCACTGACGAGACGTAATGATTTCCGACTCCGGGGGGGGGGGGGGGAGATAGAGGGCGCCAGTGATTCTAATCAGGTAACGATCGTACCGACAATAACAAACGAGAGGGACGAAAAGAAGAAGAAGAAGAAGTAGCAGTAGCAGTAGCGGTATATTGTCGAGGCTTAATAATTCAGGTGTGCGGGCGGGCGCTACATAAATCGCGGTCGAAGTGGCCGAGTCGGGACTCGGGAGACCCGCTGTGCATATATGATCATAACTGTACGGTGTCGGTAGGTAGGAGGTAGGAGGTGGTAGGTTGTAGGTGTACCGTCGTAGTCGGGTATCAGATGAACGCTGGATTCCCACCCCCGTCTCCACCCCTCTCTCCCCGGCGGTGGCGTCGATAAGTCGAGAGAAAATGAGAATGAATGAATACGGTCGATGGGAGATCTGTTTTTTTAAAGCCATCGTTCGATACGGGACAAAGACCGGTCTATGCACATTAACCGAGATGTGGATCATCGCACACGACAACGACAAAGCCAAAACGTCATCCTACTGTTGTCACATCACGAATCTAAAACGCGTATAGAGGCCTACGCAACGGTTCGCAGACCTGGATGGAAAAAAGAAATGTCGCGTTGGTCGGTGCGACGCGGGAGAGAAAGTGCGCCGCGGTGTGTGGATAGAAACAAAAAAGGGCGAGAGCTCCTGTGGTAGGGGTGGGTGGTGCGTCATTGAGGGATCTGCATTGAGAATAGATGGGGGAATCGCCGTTTGAACTGAATAGATTCGATCGGAACTGTGTAACCATTTTCGCTTCACCTCTTGCGTGAAATGATGCGGTGATATGATTTCATGAAATTTTCATCGAAACGGGGTTTGAAACAAATTGACAAGAATTCAACATCGCATTTACAGTATAATAGGCTAATAAATGATGATGATGATGATGATGATGACAATAATAATAATAATAATAATAATAATAATAATAATAATAATAATAATAATAATAATAATAATAATAATAATAATAATAATAATAATAATAATAATAATAATAGTAAATAAAAGGCTATCTCGGAAAACTGTGGAGTTACTGCAATGGTTTTCACACAGGCTTCATTAGCCTCCTATTATTATTAGTATATTAATATTGCAATAACAACAATAATAAGTGGATTTACAAGTGGTTTAGTAGTAGTAGTAGTAGTAGTAGTAGTAGTAGTAGTAGTAGTAGTAGTAGTAGTAGTAGTAGTAGTAGTAGTAGTAGTAGTAGTAGTAGTAGTAGTAGTAGTAGTAGTAGTAGAAGAAGACTTCTTTAGCGCCATTGTAGTAGTACATCAGCACCAGTCGATGGTCGCTCCAGTAAATAATCGTAGTCGTGATCTTGTCCGTGGTGATTTGAGGTTGTAATCCAGAGGTCAGTCCGTACTTCCAGATTCCAGGCTAAGGCGGATATGCAGCCAGGAATAGATGCGTTTTAAGTCTAGACCTGAAGGTAGTAAGACATTCACTTTGGCGGACCTGTGCCGGCAGAGAATTCCAAAGTCCAGCAACAGAAAGAGCACGTTTTCCAGTAGTGGTCCTGCTATAGGGTATTGCTAACTTTAACTGCATTATCTGAATTTCCCGTTATATTTAAGTTGCGTTTAACGTTTCCTATAGCAGCTGCACTACACCTGCATGTGTCTTAGTATTAACTTTGAATTTCATCCCAGTTATCTGTAAAAGTTCTCTGAAAGGCTGACTACATTTCTTGCGAGAAAGAAACATAAAACGTCGAGGAAATGCAACATAGCCTACTCTGTGGTAACCATATAATGCTACGTCGGAATATTATAAATGGCGCGATAGAAGCGTATAATTCACTATTAAATTGCACGTATTTCGTTTTATTGTCGAGTTCACAAAATTGCGAAAATACTTAGGCTATTAGATATTTACAGTTTTGTGCAAAATTCTGGACTCGCCTTCTCTGTTTGCAATTAATTTTTGCAATCAAGTCTTATTTCTAAAACTACTTTGATTTATACTGCGTTGATTTGAGAAATAGACGACCAAGAAGAATAGAATGAAACGAATAGAAAAAAGAAACTGAAGAGAAATAGCATAGAATAAGATAAATTTTAAAAGAGTTGGTGTACACAACTCTATCTCGAGAGGTTGACAGTGCAAATGGTTGACCTGCCAGTATCCCAGCATTTCGAAACGAATCTCTATTGTGAATGTTCGAATAAGCAATCATTTTGGGCCACGATTGACTGCTATTACTCTTCACAATACTAACACAACCTGGGTCCGACACAGGAATATTGGAGGCAATAGTTTGGGCGTCTAACATCCTCTATATTTTCTTCGTGATTTGACGATTGAACGAAGCACTCTATACCGTATATAGTCTCTACGTATGGAAACCAAATACCAAACGTTTTGCCATTGTTGAGTCGGCGCAGTTCTTCGAAATGGTTGCGGTTCGCTCGAAAATAAAGTGTCCGCCAAAGACGACCGCACTTAGATGGGCGGCACCCCTTCGGTTCCTGTCTTTCTGGGGTCTGTTTAAACACTGTCTGTCTCTCCCTCCCTCCCTCTGCCCCGACTGGCCACGCGATGATTTGTTTGCCCGTCGTGCAGTCGACAAAGCTTCGAAGATCAACGACTCTAATAGGAAAGAGACGACGATCTTAAGAAACGGCGCTCCGCTCCTTAGAAAGCGATCACATCTCTCTCGTCGGCGATGAGCAACTGCAGAGAACACAGTCTCTGCCATTGGGAATCTAGATGGATAGCAGACACACACACACACACACACACACACGGCATTGATGAACTCTCACGTGGCTGTCAGACGCTTCTCTTTCCCTCTTAACCGCGTTCCTGGCAAAAATGAAGTTCGCTCTCTCTCTCTCTCTCTCTCCATATATATGCACATACATACATGCATACATACATACATACATACATACATATGTGCATATATATCTGCCTAACTCTCTGTATCTGTCTCTATCTTTCCCTCTATCTCTGTCTCTCTCCCTCTCTCTCCGTTTCTGTTTCTGTCTGTCTGTCTGTCTGTCTGTCTCTCTCTCTCTCTCTCTCTCTCTCTCTCTCTCTCTCTCTCTCTCTCTCTCTCTCTCTCTCTCTCTCTCTCTCTTACTCTTTCTCTGGCTGTCTGCTTGCCTGTCTCTTTATCTTTCTGTCTCTCTATCTATGTCTCAGCCTATGTCTCTGTCTGTTTTTTTGTCTGTCTTTGTGTCTCTCTCTGTCTCTGCCTATGTCTCTGTCTTTATCTGTGTCTGTGTCTGTGTCTGTTTCTGTATGTGTCTCTTTCTCTGTCTCCATCTCCGTCTCTCTCTCTCTCTCTCTCTCTCTCTCTCTCTCTCTCTCTCTCTCTCTCTCTCTCTCTCTCTCTCTAATTTGCCGTTGATTCTTTCCAGTTTCGTCTACCAGCAGTCCGTCTTCCGTCTGTCCTCGCGAGGGGAAGGTCCGCCTCTCCCTGGCCGCCGGTTACATCGTCTACGTCCCGCCGCCGCCGCCCCATCGATCGCCGCCGCCGGGGGTCGTCGTCGTCGGCAGCCCCTCGTGTCCCTGGTCGATATCTGCGCGACCGGGTCAGACGGTCGACGTCAAGGTTATCGTCGTCGGCGGCGACGAGGACGCCCCGCCGACCGGAAGCGACGATGACGACGACGACGACGACGACGGAACGGCGGCGGGGGGAGGGAGTCCGCTCTGCTACTCGACGCTGTTCGTCGTCAGTGACGTCATATCCGGAACGACGGAAGTGGGCGTCTGCGCAGGCGCCGGCGCCGTGTCCAGGGAGCGCCACCTGTACGCGTCGGTCGGGAATCACGTGACCATCCACGTGTCACGTGATCGGTCGGCGGCAGACGACAGAGGAGGAGGAGGAGGAGGAGGTCAGGCGGGACATCCGCGGTTCGTCCTCAGATACGAAGGTCAGAGGTCAAGACGCTGCTCGCGTTAGCACAAGCAACAGTAGAACTTCGTTATAACGTACCTAGCCCGGGTCTGTAAAATTTGGTACGTTAAATTCGGCGTACGCTATGTCGAATACCATCCGATACGGAGGCGCATTAAAATGGGTACATTGTGGTACGTTATAGCCGAGTCCGTTAGTTATAGCGAGGTTCTACTGTACTTATATAAGCACAGAAACAGACGGCAGCAATGAAAATACTGGAAATCATTGTTGTTATGATCACTGTCGTCGTCACCATCATCATCACCATCATCATCATCATCATCATCATCATCATCATCATCATCATCATAATCGTTATCGGGCGACTAAGAAGGTCTCTTCGTTACAGATTTGACGATAACGATAATTGCTCTTCGTCTCTGCAGTGTTGTCGTTCAGTTGTCCGCTGTTGTTGCTTTTCGAGTAGCAGTCGGTTGTCCCGATCTCGTTGTCCCGGCCAACGCGATGTTGCAACGACTCGGAGACAACGCGATGGTCAAATGCAACGACTCTTACGAGACCTGGTATCTCACCTGCCAAAGCAACACCTGGATCGGAGACATAGGCAACTGCTCCCACAGTGGGTATCTTATATATATATATATATATATATATATATATATATATATATAGGGTGGCGCAAAAAACCGGACTAGTCACATTAAGTTTTGCATATATAGTCCGGTTTTTGCGCCACCTTATATATATATATATATATATATATATATATATATATATATATATAATATGGGCATCTTTGCGCCACCTACCGAGCCCTCGTTTGTGTATTTTATCTTTAATTCGTGTATTGCGGTGTACATCTACCTGCACACACCTTTGGATTTTAGAGCCTATATTTCTACGTAAGATGTCAGTGACGTAATGATAATATTCAATGAGCGCCATGGCAACGATAACAACGAGCACAAATCACGTGTTACAAACAGACGAAGCTTTAAAAGCGCCGTAAAATTCCGCAGAAACTTTATTTCATCTTTCGGTTCGATGCTTTCAATATTGTTCGCTCTTAGTGACGGGATGATGATGATGATGATGATGATGATGATGATGATGGTGTTGATGACGATGATGGTGTTGATGATGACATTATTTTTCCACTGAAAGAAATCGCAACAATTGAGACCCGGCATTGAGTGGAAATTAGCATGTCTGCACAGCTCTTTAGTTTGTTGTTTTAGAGGCGCTATAAAAATTGTAAGATTTTTCTAATATCTAAAAACCATCCTTCAAGTGGCATCGACTATTATGACTTTATACTGTGTTGACTTTAGAGGAAGTTCCTTTTGTCAAAGACGACGAAAGGTACAGAGGTCAAGGAACGTTTCCAACTCACGGTAAGCTTCACGCAAGATCTTCTCCTTTCAATTTTCAATTCACAGTTTTAAATTATCATGTTCAGTTTGATTCTTCAGAATTATAAGAAAAACGTGTAGAGAAATTAAGCATTACACCCCCATCTAAAGAGCATGGCGCGAGTTGGTTGGTTGGTCTGTGATCAAATTTTGACCTTGACCAAATTTTTTGACCATCAGTAGGGTCGTACCCAACGGTGCAGGGCAGGGGTCGTGACCTCTGAAACGCCCGGCAAATCGAACACTGTGGTTCCTATACTGTGGTTTTACGTCGCGGTTTTCTTGCAGGCATAGTGTTGGCTGTGCTGTTGGGTGTCGCCCTGGGAATTTTCATCGGAATGTTGCTACTGGTGGCCGTTCACTGCGTCAAGAGAAGGCAAGAACTATACACACATCTTTTTCAAAGTAATCGTCGCTATCATCATTGGCGTAGCCAGGGCTTTTCTCAGTGAGAACGCACGGAAACGGCGTTCCCAGGCCTTTTTTGCCAGATTGTAGATTGTATATTATATAATTATGGATATGCAATATAGCTAATGCGTTCGGAAACGTACAGGTACGGCGTTCCCACATCTGCGTTTGTTGATGAGTTCCCAAACCTTTTTTCCTAGAAAAAAGCACTTGGCGTAGCTACGGGGTCATTGGGGGGTAGCGGGTCTCCTATTCTGGTTGGGACCGGTCGTGGGTTATGCGTAAAACTGTTGAGAAAAGTTGAGGATGAGGAGGGATATATATCATGATCAAAGAGAATATACTAATGTGTGAGAAGAAAATTTGTTGCTCGTTTGAGACTGTTTTACCAAATATGGATGTGCCCCCTATTTATTGCCGAACCCTAGCTACGCCACTAGTTATCATGATGTCTTCGATGTTCTATCCTCTGGTCCAGGAGGGTTAATTATTATGATGTCGGATATTGGTAGCTTTACCAATGGAGCGTTTTCCTGCAGTGCATCGAATAGACAGAGGTTGTGAAGAATTTTCGAAAGGTTCCTATAAGCAAATAGCTCGCTATTCCAGTTATGATGATCATATAATCATACCGGCGACGACCTGTGATTAGATGCTACAACTACGATTAGATGCGAGTGGCTAGAGCGATTGGAAAATCCGTTGAGATGAATAAATGAGCTTCTGAAAATAGAGTTCACGAAAGCCAAAGAAGTTAACGAGCCAAACATATTAATCAATATCTTATCTGTATCGTGGTCCATTTACTCTCTCTCTCTCTCTCTCTCTCTCTCTCTCTCTCTCTCTCTCTCTCTCTCTCTCTCTCTCTCTCTCTCTCTCTCTCGTTATCTCTGTTTCTGTCTGTCTGTCGCTCTGTCTCTGTCTCTAATTCTGTCTGTCTGTTCTGTCTGTCTGTCTATGTCTGGTCTGTCTCTTCTGTCTGTCTCTATCTATGTCTGTCTGTTTTGTCTGCCTGTCTGTCTCTGTGTGTGTCTGCCTCTCTGTCTGTGTCTCTACCAGAGACGTAGCAGCCACATGGACAACCTGGCCAAATACCAAGGGCCACCGACCTGCAAAGGGTCCCCGACCCAAGCCACAAAATTTTTTGTTGCAAAGTTTAAAGTAGTCAGATCGAAAGACTGAGTCGTCAATATTTTATATTTTCGCAGTTGTCAGATGGAAAGACCGACAAGCAGAAAAAAGGTCGTCAACATTTTCGCAAACTTGCAGATCGCCTCTGGAAAGGGCCCCCTGCCCGTTTTTCGCCAAGGGCCCGGAGCATATTGCTACGCTACTGGTCTCTCCTGCCTGTCTCTATCTGTGTGTGTGTGTGTGTGTGTGTCTGTCTCTCGCTTTGTTCGCATCGTATTATATTGACACAACAAAGCAGTAGACGTCGACTATATGACCAGGAAATCGAAACCCCTTCCAGTCGCCGCCGCCGCCGCCGCCGGCACTCAGTCCACCGTTTTGCCTTCCTAGATGGGGGTAGGGGGGGACAGAACAGAGAGCTAACCACCGGATTCCAAGTGCGGCCGACAAGTAATAATCTGCGGCGCTGGGATCAAAGAACTGCGTGACCGGGTCCTAATAAGCCTTCCCGACCACTGTACAGAAGAGCTCCCGACAGTGCGGTCGACGGGCAATTCGTTCCATTACATTGTTCGGTCACGTTGCAATTTGGAAGCCGACCGCACGCACGCCGCATATCGAGCAGCAATGTATTATTGCGCTAGACAAACACCGGCGCGCTGATCTCTTAATCGACTGGTTTCCGGCCCCCCGTGCGCCGTCACATCGATAGTACCGCTAGCGGAAATACGGAAAAAATCGATTAGCATTTCGTGCGGCGATTTCGAATACAGCTGTAACGGTGATGCGATGCGAATTCGTGTTATGCTTGGCCGTCCAATAATTACCGGCCTCGACGCTACAGTAGACTGCAAAGCTTTCCTTTTGCCGTCGAAATTTGGAGAGGATGATAATATTATGAAGAGACGGACTTGAGCAGACATTGCGTGTCATGGCTGAGGGAAAGATCGATTCGATCGACGGTAAATCGAAGTTTTTGTGAATTGGGACAAAGCGATGTAACCTCAGTTACCTCAACGGGCTAAAACGAAGCTCACAAGTGTTCTTAACGAATGGCTTCTTGTTCTTCTTGTTCTTGTTCTTTTTATTCGTCATCATCAAAATAGCAGAATCTGAAGTCGAGATGCCTCTTAATGTTGAGCCAGTATTCAAATTCTTGTTACAGTAGAACTTGGTTATAACGGACTCGGTTATAACGCATACTCGGTTACAACGTGTCTCCATGCACTGTCAAGTGTGATGGGCTTGTGTATTGGATGGTACTGGACATAAAGTACCTTGGATATAACGTCCTCAATTTTACAGACCTGCCAAGCACGTTACAACGAGGTTCTACTGTACATTGTCAGCAGTCTATAAACCGGAAAAAGATAACAAGAGTCCACGTTGACATGATTCGACAGCTTAATATGCAGCCATACGAAGCAAAGCCGATGGAAACGTAGATGACGTCACTTGGTCGGAAAACCGGTCAAGTGGAACTCCAGAGAAGATGCTGTCACTCGCATTGACAGTTTGGCGTTGACGAACGTACGAAAGCGCGGCATTTGGGAGTGACGCGCTCCGAACAGGGAGATCGCCGAATGGCTGAAATCGTTTAAAACGCTGTTTTGACTTCAGTATCGTTCTCTGGTCGGCGCTGCTTTGGCATTGGCAACCGTCGCTGATCAACTGATCCGCCATTTTCGAAATAATCGAATCGTTTGAATGCAATAATCATCAATTAGCTGCACTCTGCAGTGAGTAAGGAAGTAAGTTGACCACATTTCTGTAGCGCTACTCGATTCACAGGAGCTAAGACGAGTTCATAAAAATATGAGCTACCGCACACACACACACACACACACACACACACACACACACACACACACACACACACACACACACACACACACACACACACACACACACATATATATATATAATGCATTTACAGATGTTTTTACTGTGATTTCAAGTGGTCTTTGAGGCTAAGAAAACCACTGTAATAACTCTAAACATTTACTGTAAGAACCCAGTCTTTTTATAGATGGCTTTATTGTTTCCATTGTTACCGTCTTTTCGTTCAAACTGTTTCATTTATTCACAACCCTTGCACTAAGACATTTTCTTTTTGGTCCCATCCTCTTCTTGAACAATTATTTTGTGGCTCATTAAAAGAGCGATTCCATCTACTGCAGAGTGTCTGACAATGTAGACAAAAATATCGTTCGTGATTTCTCATGTTGCGTGTTGCGTGTTGTGTTGCTGTTCAGGGGCGTAGCCAGGAATTTGATTTTGAGGGTATAATGTGATTTGGGGTGGCATAAATCTTAAAAACGTTGAAAATCTTTAAAATCACATTAAGATCTTTAATTAAAAGGTAGCCTTTGGTGTATTTTTTGAGTGGTAATATATAGGCCGCCGACGACACGGGTTCCCCGTCGCTAGGTCGACCTGTTGATTACCGATTATTGTTGTCGTTGTTGTTGTTATTGTTGTCGTTGTTGTTGCTGTTATTGTTGTAAGCAGCCGACCGTTCGTTCAGAAGGATCCGTCTATGTCGATGGTCCAGCAGCGACTGGACGATGACCTCCTGGTCCAGTCCAGCGGTCAGCGGCGGAGCAACAACCGCCGGACTCCCGTCGATTCCAGCTGCTACCCGGCGCTCATCATGAACATGGACAGGCTGTACGACTACGATCCCCCCTACGGGCAAACGGTGGCGTCGCCGCCGCCGCCGCCGTGCGACAGTCTCGACCGCCAGGAGTCGTGCTGCTCGGCCGCCAGTCCCATAGTGCACCGCGTGTTGTCGTCGCGTCACGTGACCGCCGGTTTCGACCTGTCGTACGGAGTGGTCGAGTGTTCTTGCCGATCGTTGCAGGGTCGGGGGGCGGTGCCCGGCCCGGGGGCCATGGAAAACGGCGCAGAGGATGCGCCCTCGAGGACGAACAGGGTCAGTTGCGTCGTCCCGGACGGGAAGTACGGAGTTCACGGGAATGGAGGAGGAAGACGGGGGGAAGAGTGGAGAGATGGGGCGTACGACGCTACGCTCTATCCCCGGGACTAAGAACCCCTAAACTGTCGATGATGCAACACCACCGGCAACAGCAGCAGCAGCAGCAGCAACCGTTGCAACAGCAGCAGCAGCAGCAACAGCAGCAACAGCAACGGGTCGAAGTTAACTTCAGCGATGACCTCTCGCGGGAGATACCGGTGACCTGCGTCACGTGTTTAACAAACGGCTAAGGTCAAGGATCACGCCGTTGAACTTTAACCTCTCTGGAAATAAGTTGCTGACTGCCTAATGACGTTACGAAGCACTCAGATAATTGTTTCCAAGTACCCAGTGAATACCGTAGGCGTCGCATGACAGTTTCGCGGTTTCTAAGTACAGTAAAATCCGTATATAAAGGAACGATGCTTTGGGTTACGGCTATAGTCATATACTATTCATATCGTTTGCAATACGCATAATTATAGATTTACTTTTTTAAATGTTGGTTTACTTGGGTCTGGTCCGAATAATATCCTCCAATGACATCTGTTGAGTAAATGGAGGGCTTAGAACAACAGTAATTCACCCAAGAAGTGACTCCTTCTAGAAAGAGATGTATGCTAGCAATTGTTTTTATCTCAAATTAAAATACAGACAGAAAGACTTTTTCGAGAGCTGTTTGCCAAAATCAATTTCAAATTATTGTTCACGCGTAATAATAATAATAATAATAATAATAATAATAATAATAATAATAATAATAATAATAATAATAATAATGTGATTTAAAGTGGTTTAGGAGGCTAAGTAAGCCTGTGTGAAAACGCAACTTGGATGCAGTGAATTTTATCCAAAAGACATCCAAGTATATACTGAAATGCATGTTCCGATTACGTCCGAATATCTACAGAAATGCTCTTCGTCTATACGTTCTGAGGAATTTCTTTCTGGCGTTGTTTTCAGTCGGCTATCACCGAGCTGGTTAAACGTATGCCGGCCCGGTTGTTTGGAACAGTCTGCCACCAACATTGCGTTCCTCTGATTCAAGCATGACACTGTTCTCTTAGAAAACAACTGAAGACATTCTTGTTTGTTTGATCCGGTTCGCAACTGACATTAGCGCATTTGCTGCTTTGCGGTTAATTATTTGCGCTCTAGAAATGTTCGTAATAATAATAATAATAATAATAATAATAATAATAATAATAATAATAATAATAATAATAATAATAATAATAATAATAATAATAATAATAATATATGGCATTCACGAGGACTTCCCCTCACTTTTTCTATTCAAGTTAGCGCCAGCAATGGCATTTCACACTGGTAAGAAATATCGGTTTCAAAGTAGGTTGAAGGTTTGATTTAATAATTACAGTATTCCTGTTCAGTTTGAGGCCAAATAGATGCAGGGCCGACGAGAGCGGGCATGGGGTACATTTTTACCCGGGCCCGGCGATAAACGAAGAGCACGCGCCGACCGACCAGAAAACAATTATTTCAATGTAAAATATGTAAGAGACGATCTTTTTTGCTTGTCATCAGCATTTATTTAATATGAGACGACTTTTTTGCTTGTCAGCATTTTTAAACAAGAGGCCAGGAATCAATATTTGTCCTCCCCCCGGCCCGTATTTTCTCTCGGCGCCCCTCAATACAGTAGATGGATGCTTAATTGGCGGACTTACGGTAAAACAAACATTTCCTTGCTGATGAAGCTTTAGCGCATTGCAAAGACTGTTTCCCATGACAGTTCCATCTATTACAGATACTCTGCCAACAGTGTTTATTCTAGTCACCTGGACATTGGGAGGATTTTGAAATATTTGGGCGGGGGGACAAGGTCTGAGTCTCCAAAAACCAAGGTTACCATATTTCTTCTAAAATTTAATGTGATGACAAGCAAAAAAAGTCATCCTTTCAACCTCCCTAATATTTTAATATTTTTTACCTTCTCAAATACCCTGGCAAGCAAAGAAATTGTCATCCTTGCATTTTTCCCCTCTCCAAAATAATAAAAGCCCCCCGTCGTCACACTTTTGGGGGGAGGGAATTTCCATCCCCATGCAACATATAAAAAATTTGGGGACGGGAATTTTAAAATTTTAGGGGGAATCCTCCCAGAGAAGGCCTAGAATAAACAAAGATATGTTATTTCAAAGGGCATAAAACAGTCCTTCAAGTTTTAAAATTAGAAAGATCGTACAACAGAACATGTTAATACAAATCTGTAAAAAGCTAAACGCCCTAAAAGAGTTGCTTCTTAAAAATAATAATTGAAACGTTAAGAAAATTTGTTAAAACTCACGCTGCAAAAGCTTCCGATTCAGCTCAACCAATAAACGAAGCAAATAATTAATTATTAATTAATCATTCAATACAATAGTTTCTTGTCCAATTGATATCAAAGATATATTGATAATATAAATAGAGTTCTTACGAAGACACGCACACACAATAAATTATAATCGATATGTTTACGTTATGATACACAACAAGTACAAATAAAAACATATAATCTTATTGAAGCGCACATCCACAATAATTGCGGCCGTTTCTTTGCACAGACATTTGGCCCCAAGGAATAGATTGTATATGCTTTAGGGTAGATTGTGCGCGTTTCTTTTTAAAATCTTAACCTTTTATATGTTAAATGTTCTTGTTCAAATTCTTCTCAATTTGTGACTCTAGTGAAGAGGAATATGAATTCAAATGTATTGTATATGCGGTGTACATTTTTTTATAAGAGCATTAATTCGACAGCTGTTTAAGTTGTTCAATAACAACTTCAACGCAATCTCTTGACTGTATTCCTAAAACAACTGACTTCTCTAAATCGACAATCTGCATGCCATTAGAAACCAAGCTTACCGAAAAGCCAAGCTTCGACTGATGCTAATGGTCTATATTTTTGTATAGAGTACCAAATGAATGCGCCATCAGTTAATGCCGACGGCTTGAACGCCAAAATCACGACGCCCTATACATGTCCATTGTACAGTAGAACTTCAATATAACGTACTTAGGGGTCTGTAAAATTTAGCACGTTACATCCGAGGTACGCTATATCGAATACCATCCAATACGGCAATACGGTCGGGCATTACGGGACCATACATTGCGGTACGTTATAACCGGGTACACGTTATAACCGAGTCCGTTATAATGAAGTTCTACTGTATATAAATGCCGATGTTTTTCGGTTAAAAACAAAGAGAATTCGAAAAAAAATTCAGTGGAAACTCTTTTCCACTTAAAACAGCCAATCGCCGAGAACTTTCAAAAGAAAAAAACCACATCGGCCGATAAAACCATAGATGTAAAAAAAAGTTGGCAAAAATGAAAAATGTTAAAAACGCAGAAAACGTTGGAAACATAAAAAACGTAAAACCGTTTATTACATCTATGGATAAGACAACTACAAAAACGTACAAAATAGATTAGTATCTTGATGTGTGTAAGTGCTCTTGTTGTAGGCATCAGCCTTGCTACTGCGCTATTTAAATTGTCTATGAATAATAACAATAAAGTATCGAGTAAGCAGTCAGAAGATGGGTTTCTTATCTGGGAAGCCACGTGACTAGGTTCGTTGTTTATCGTTTGCAAGTATGCCATACATTCAAGTATCAGATAATTATTATTCTTTTCGTCGATCGAGCTCAAATATCGGCCTCGACTTCTGGCAGGGCGTAACCAGGGTTTCTGAGAAGGGGGGACATATAGAACAATTTTTGTGTAAAAGTTATCAGACTAGCAAATAGAAAAGTCGTGGCAATCAGGTTTTCTCTTCGATAGTGCTACCAGAAGCGTAGCCAGGAATTTAATTGGGGGCGGGGTATAATGTGATGGGGGAGTAACTCTTTAAAAACTTTGAAAATCTTAAAAACACATTTAAATTTTTAAGGTAGTCTGATTTTTTGTGGGGTGTATATATACCGATATAGCCCCCACCCGTCACTACGCCCGTGAGTGCTACCCATCCACCCGCCACAAATTTCTCAACGGTTCTGCGCAAATACCAAGACGGGTCTTAGCCAAGATATGGGGGGTGGGGTGGGGTGGGAGGGGTGCCCCGGTAGCTACGCCAATGGCTTCTTGTGTCGTTGTTGTTGTTGTTGTTGTTGTTGTTGTTGTTGTTGTTGTTGTTCGACCGATTGCCAAGAGAGAAAGAGAGCGCGAGGAGCACCCCGTAAGAAACGCCGCCGCCGAGCCGTCATAGGGACAGAAGGTTCTCGCAGGAGCGCGAATGTCTCCGGCGCGACGACCGGCGGACGATCCGGGTGAAGAGGGAGCCCTTCGGCCGGACGAAGCACCCGACGTCGCTCGAGGAGTCGTCCCGGGAGAATAGATGTGTTGCATTGTAGCCGAACCATGACAGATGGTCAAGACCATGAATATTAATGATGAGGTGCTGCTGCCGGGTCCTCGTCGTCGGCGTCGGCGGCGGCGGCCGGGTCGTCGTCTCGCGGCTGAGGCGGATCTGCTTGAGGATGCCGACGAGGAGGTCGTCCACCTTGTGGTTCAGAATCGCCGATACGTCGATGTATTTGCTGCCGTACGTCTCGGCGATCGTCCGGCCCTCTGGCGAATAGAAAGGGCGGCGATGGGAATTAATTCTCTAGCGAATATTAGCGAATTAGATGGATTTCTCAACGTCAGTCGGTCGTGGGTTGCAAGTGAATACTACTAGCGGCACTAGCCTACTACTATTACTACTACTATTATTACTATTACTACTACTACTACAATTACTACTACTACTACTACTACTACTACTACTACTACTACTACTACTACTACTACTACTACTACTACTACTACTACTACTACTACTAGCAATTAAATTACATAACTTAAGCAGGAACGTTACAACTGTTACCGATGCACAGCGGCGTGCAGAGGGGGGCGCCAAAATTGACTCGACGACCTTTTTGTGCTCGTCAAAAATGTTCTTCAATCGACCTGCCTCCGGGTGCCCATCGCTTTCTGCACGTCATTATTTCAGTCGTTTCAAATTTTATTAGACGACAAAATTAAAGCGTTCGATTGAAAGCAATCTTTCTCAATATCTCTGCACATAAGCGCCGCACATTAGGGCAGGAGGGGGCACTTGCCCCTCCTGGAAAATGCAAGTGATAATATTCACATTGAAATTTGAAAACATTACTAAATTATTAACCGTGACCAATGTGTCAAAATGTGTTTTGCCCCTCCTGGAAAAATTTATTTAGCGTAACCGTGACCATTGTGTTTTACCCCTCCTGGAAAAATTTCTGTGGGCGCCCATGTATCTGCATTATTATTTCAGTCCGGATTACTCTAAGCGGTTCAAGATTTATTTTTATCGGTTGAGACGACCACGACGATGTCTGATCTACTACTGTGAACTGACCTTGTTTGCTGATGATTCTTGACCTCTCTAGGTCGCTTTTATTAGCGGTGACGATTATGGGTTTGTTGTGATGCGTGGCAAGGCAAGGGTCGCCGCCTTTCATGTTGTACAGCAGGTCAGCCGCCTTCTGATAAGACCGTCGATCCGTTATCGAATATACGATGATGTAACCGTCGACGTCGTATTCCTGCCAGGTGTTCAACTCCTTCGCAACCACAAACAACACACCGACTGCGTTTATCCTACCTGGGTGCTGGTGGTTACCTGGGGCAGTGGTTCTCAAACTGGGGTCCGCGGTTCATGCATGGGCAGGTTATTTCTAGGATTAATTATCAATTTTGGGGGTGTCGGTATATTTTGGGGGTCCGGCCATGCCAAAAAGTCTGACAAGCGGAAGAAAAGAGGTCATCCCAGGTTCAGATTGATGAAGGAGGTGTTGGGGGTGTCGGTCTCAAATTTGGCGGGGGTGTGTCAAAATATTTCTGCATAGGGGACCGACAAGCGGTTTCAGAGGGATCGTGAAGGGATTACCGGTACTTTCTCAAGATATCTCACCAACACAAAACACATTGATGGCTGTAGGAATGCTGATTCCATTTGAATTTAAATTTGATGACTAAGATTCGCAATTTTCTGATTAAATAATTGATTGACAAAACCTGTAGCCTATGTCTTAATTACAGTTAATTTAAAATTCAAAATTCATAAGGTCCGCGAGTCATCGCAAACATTTCTAAAGGACCACTACGCAAGAAATCCTAAAAGTTCGAGAACCGCTGAGTTAGCGGCGGAGTAGCGATTGAATTCTTGCCACGCAACCGGAGGGTAGCGGGTTCGAATCCGACCTTCGCCACTGCATTTCAGATGAAATGCTGTATTTAAAATCCAGTTTATAGAATTCCAGTAACTTAAATTGTTGGTATTTAGAGAAGGCCGATTCGACGAGAGGTCTTTTCAATGGCGCTTAGCAGTGCGATATTTGTATACGGCGAAGGGGTCTTTAACTTATTTAACTGACTTATTTAGCATAATGAAACAAGTAGCAGACTTTCCCCTTTCCTCTGACTCTCAAATACTGCAAACTTCTGACACTTAGGCATGATCGGGCAGTGCTGACATGTATATGCAGATAGGAGGGTTCGATTTATATAGGTGAACGCACTGCAAACGATAATTTGTAAAACAAAATTTGAGGAGTACTTTCCAAATTTTTTTCAAATATCTAGCGGAAGCATTTTGCTTTTGGCATTCATAAATTGCACGAAATAAGTCTGAGAATTTTGGACTAAAACAAAAAAATGGTCGTCAAGTTTTTACGAGAGAAATACAAGGGTAAAATATTAAAAATCGTAACCGACCAAGAAAGCTTCCAACTACGCGTCCCTGAGCCGGAGAGATAAACCCTTGAGCCTTAACTTGAGCCTCAACTGACTATAACGTCATATAGAAATACGCGATTCAGTTTTTCTGACAGCTGTCGGAAAAGCTTTCAAAATCGAAAATGTCCTCCTGCGCAAGAGATGACGACGCCAGCAATCCCTTATTTCAAACACTATTCGGCTGAAACATTTGACCACGTTGATAAAATCCCATTCGTCCATTTGCCCGAAAAAATTGAGGGCGTGTCTCTCTCCATATACCCCACCCCCACTTCCGAAATCGCAGTTCGTGACTCGGTCACAGCGCGGCTTTAGAGACGAAACGATTTTTCTTTTTCGAATTATTTATGATTTTTCTTTTTAGAAAAGGACTCGAATGAATAGCTAATAATTGTGGTGCACCGACTAACCCCGTTGTAAGGCAGATCGATGAATTCGATTATAGACACTTCTCCGTCCAACATCACTGGAATGGGAATCTCAATTCCATCATCTACATTAGAACAACAACAACCATTATCATTGTTAGTAGTAGTAGTAGTAGTACGACTATTACTAATTATACTAGTTATACTACTACTACTACGACGACGACGACGACTACGACGACTACGACGACTACTACTACTACTATTACTAATTATGCTACTACTACTACTACTACTATTATTATTATTATTATTATTATTATTATTATTATTATTATTATTACTACTACTACTACTACTACTACTACTACTACTACTACTACTACTACTACTACTACTACTACTACTACTACTACTATAGACACCGCCAGAGATGGCAATGGGACATGCAGTGGATCTTTCAAGTTTTTTCAAAAAATTAACTGGTCATTGAATGTGTACATCAAACTTTAAATACTGCTGATGAAGTCATACGGTACATGAAATTTCTAAGTTCACTTTCATTTTCAATATATATATATATATATATATATATATATATATATATATATATATATATATATGCAATCTTTTGTATCTACTCTACGGTAATGACACTACTCTTGTACAGCCGGAGTTCTCATACTTTAATGGTATCAATCGTTGGCATGCAAATCCATCCGTTAAAAACCAGGTCATTCCAGCGATCCAGTCAGTGGAAACGAGCGAGACAGATTTAAAGAGCTACAATATATTATGCTTTTTGTGTTCGGTCGAAACTCAACATTAGTTTAGTCTCGGATTAGCGGCGTTTAAAAGATGCGATAGATATTCGATTGCCTATATATATGACCCACGGATCAAGTGTTCAATGGATCGTGGGTCATTCTGAGCGACCATTGCCACCGCTGCACTGCGCTACATCAAACGACGGTCATTCGTTAAATACCATTGGTCTTACTCGAATATATAGCCTGACGTTCTTGCGTCTGGCTTGCCTTTTATCTTGCACATTCGTCTGTTCCTGTGGCAGACAGCTATGTTATGGATATCTTTATCATTTTTATTTCATATTGCTGCTTCAACGATTTGAGGCTTTTTATTACTTGTATGCTAGTGTCATGTCAAGCGGGAACTTAGGTTCTCTTAGTAGCATGTTATTTCCAATATTACACTTTGCAATGAAGCCTGAAATAGGCCTATTAAAAGTTAGGCGCTTCTTTCTCTAACTTAGTAACTTGAAATAATATATAGGCCTAATGGTTTTGTTTGCTTGGAAATATATAATCCTTTATTATTATTATTATTATTATTATTATTATTATTATTATTATTATTATTATTATTATTATTATTATTATTATTATTATTATTATTTAAAAGCGTCGCAATGTGACCTCATTCCAGGGAATTCGATAGATTTTTTGTGCTAAAGAACGATATATTAGAGACCGGAGAACGGCCGAATACAAATCCCTCTTGCTTCGGTTAATTATGCTCTCTTCGACGCCCTCTACCGGGCGCGTCAAAGGCAATTACCCGGATATTGCTGCACTTTTCGTCTCTGCGGAGTTCTTGGTTTTCGATCTGCTTCGTCTTCTCTCAATTATTTTCTTCCGAGACTCGTGTTGAGAGAATTCCTCGCAAAATCTTATTTTCCTCTGCCGTTAAAACTAGCACGTCATGTCTGTTGGCGGTAAAGAATGTTCTCTGGAAGACATACGGGGGGGAGTAGGCGGACATGGACATGGACATGGGCTGGGCAGGGGCGTAGCCAGGACTTTGATTGGGGTGGTATAATGTGATTTGAGGGTATAAATCTTAAACTTTGAAAATCTTAATAAACACATTAAAATGTTATAGGTAGTCTGATTGAGGGGGGATATATACCGATATACCCCCGTCGCTGCGCCCTGGGGTGTGGTCGGTCCACGCATGGACTGGGTTGTTGAATTGGGTCGGGTCAGAAATTGCCATGGTTATGTTGGGCTGGGTGGGTAGGAAAATAAGTCAGGGTTCATTAAATTGCAATGTATAACTACGGCGGGTTGGATCGGGTCAAGTAACCCTATTGCTTTCGCGGGTTGGGTTGGGTCTGAATCGTGATGTGCTGGGTTGGTTTTTAAAAATTGACCCGTGCCGATATCTGGGGTAGGATCCTATATAGGTGCGTTAACAAAAAAACAGTTTAGTTCATCACAATTGTCTATAATTAATTGGAATTGGAAATTTCGAGAATATTAAATGGAGCGACGCTGGTTAACCCCTTAACTGGGGATCCCGGATATATCCGTCCATTTTACATTGAGTTACAGTTAAATACACGGCTAAGGGGTTAAACTGAGGCCAGAATTATTAGACGAGAAACCATGAGACTGCAGCACTGCAACGAGAAACGCTGAACAAAGATTGGAAACACGCAACACTACATTGCAATATAAGCATACAATATGACGCTATAAATAATATCTCTGTTTTTACAGCAATTGAATCATGCAGTGGCGGCTCCAGGATTTGGCAAGTGGGGAGGCCTTTGGGGTGGCAACTTCTAATCATGGGGGCCAACCATTTGTTGTTATGTATGTAGCATTAAGTATAGGGTCCGAACAGGGGGGCCACTGGGGGCCAGGCACTCAATAGGGGGCACTGGGCTCCCGGGGCCCCCTGTGGAGCCGCCACTGATTGAATGCGGCGTTTCTACCATTGCATACTGCAAAGTTTTGTTGTCATTTATGGACTCAACAACGACCAGAAGACAAAGAATGAGAACACACGTATACAGCCTTACTAAAGGCCAAAAGGGCGAAAATGAGATTACACAGTAAGACCATAATGAGAATGAATGCAACACGGTTCTCACACACGACAGATCCTACTGAACCACTCTAAACCCTGTTATTATTATTATTGTTTTCTATATAAGGATTTATAGTTATACAACCTTATACACACCGATATATATATATATACAGTATATATACAGTACATGTATATATATATATATAAAGTGCATTAGATTGCAACTATGCAAAGAGTTTCCGTGCTTTCATTGCTTTTTGTGGAATGGATTTATGTCAGTGAGCGTCAAATGCGATCGGACGGAGCCCAGCTGAACTGAACTAACTATGAACGACAGACAAAAAGAAGAAACGAAGAGGAAAATAACAGAGGACAATGCGCAATGGAGAAATAATAGAAATAATCGTGAACGCCGACAATAATGGGCAATTCCGCGAAAAAAAATCCTCCGATATGAACGTACTGTGTATATATATAGTTACGAGGCTGAACGTGGCATATGGCTGACATATAGAATAACTATAGCGTTTACTATTGTTCGCACTATTATTAGCTGTATAGCTGCCCTTTCACTATTGTCTCCAAATGAGCGGTGGTTAACAGGTTTTTTGAGTTGAGCGCCATATAAACTATTTTTTGTACGTAAGCCGGACACAAATGTTATAAAATGCTAAAATTTAGGCTATATTATGAATGATTTTGATACGGGTTTTTAACCTTTTATGAGGAAAAATCGATTCCCTACATATAGGGAATCTACAGTAAAGGTTCGTTATAACGCATCCACGGTCATGAGTTATAACGTACAGCATACAGCAATGTACGGTCCTATGTGATGCGCTACCGCGCATTAGGTGTTGTTGTTGTATATAACGTACATCGGTTATTGCGTACTCAATTTTACAGACCCGCCAAGTACATTTTAACGAAGTTCTACTGTAAATGTTTTATAATTATTATAAAAGTTTCTTAATATAATTCCTAGCTTTCAGAAACCAAACTCTAAAACTATAACTGGCTGCTCGCATTACATCAAATATTGAGAAGGCCTCGCGGGCCACTTTCTAAGAACTGGCGGGCTACAAGTTGCCCGCGGGTCGTGGTTTGGGAACCTCTGCTAATGAGATACAGTATACTACTAGGCTGCTTGCTTACGTTCAAGCTAAGTTCATTTTCTATCGAAATATTAGGTCGCGTTTGACGTGCCTCAATAATAATAATAATAATAATAATAATAATAATAATAATAATAATAATAATAATATTATTATTATAATTATTATTAAAGTATAACAGTAATAAAAATAATAGTAGTAGTAGTAGTAGTAGTAGTAGTAGCAGTAGTAGTAGTAGTAGCAGTAGTAGCAGCAGCAGTAGCAGTAGCAGTAGTAGCAGTAGCAGCAGTAGCAGTAGTAGCAGCAGCAGTAGCAGCAGTAGCAGCAGTAGCAGCAGCAGTAGCAGCAGTGGTGGTGGTAGTAGTAGTAGTAGTAGCAGTAGTAGCAGTAGTAGTAGTAGTAGTAGCAGCAGCAGCAGCAGCAGCAGCAGCAGCAGTAGTAGTAGTAGTTGTCGGTGGCGTAAGTCATTTTGAGTCATTAATTTAGCGACACTTCGATGGACTCGTGGACAATGGCCTCATGACGTAAGTCAGCGTCAACACAGAGGAGGAGGAGTAGTAGATGATCAGACATCATCATAAAATCGTCGGTGGCGGTACAGCGCACGGAATGCGAGATTGACGCAACGTCTCTTTACGCCGTCCGAGCGACTCAACGAATTTATTTATTTATTTATTTATTTATACAGGACAATAATATTTATTCGGCGCCGTAGGAATAACTAAGGCTAAAGTCAAAGGCACCTAACAACAAAAAGAAACTTTAAACAGATGCGTCTTAATACTCTTCAGGAACGCTCCGAACGTGGTTTCCATAGTAACCTCCTTCGGTAAGGTGTTCCACAGCACTGGATTGCCTCTCCGAAAGGATCTGTCCCCGAAGACTACAGCCTTGGCCGGAGGATGGACCAGCAGCGGATTGCGAATCCTCGACCGAAGCTGTGAGCGCCGTTGCGCTGATGGAGCAGGTTGTATCAGGTCACGTAGACAGGTGGGGCAGTGCGGGTCGTACAGAGTCCGAAACGTGAGCCAGCACCGTTTCAGAACAATCCGCTCAGGAATCTTAAGCCAATGAAGTTGGTCTTTCAGTGGCTGCGACACATGAGCATTCCACTTCAGACCAAATATCAGTCGCACCGCAGCATTGATCACCGATTGAAGGCAATTGAGTCTCAGCATATAGGCAGTCCCAGCAGGACGCTATTGCAATAGGCCTAATCAATGCGCGACAACACCAGCGCACGTACCAGTTTGATTGTATCTGATATGGGGAGATATCGGCGGATAGCTTTTATCCTTCTCAGATGAAAGAATCCAGGCCTGATTTGAGCGAGTCTTAATTAAAAGAGCGTAGATAGGCCTATATGTGGGATAATACCTACAGTACATGTATATATATTTGTCACAATGCTTAAGGGCTTACACTCCATGAAGTCAACGAACGAGAAAAATACAAGGGAAGTACAGCTTTATGATGCTAATCAATTTAATAAGCCCTTCTCAGCAACAAAGATTCTTCTTCTTCTTCTTCGTCTTCTTCTATTTCGTCGTCATCATCATCATCATCATCATCATCATCATCATCATCATCATCATCATCATCATATGCCCAAATATATAAGCTGCTGTTTTCTTGTTGACAAGAACCAAATAAGATGAAAAAACTAGCCCGATCTCTGTTCGCATATAAACGTATAACGTAACAATGATTATGACGACAATGACAACAACGACGATGATAAGATAATGATGATGATGACTACGAGAAGGAAGATCTACGTCGTCGGCGAAGAGAAAATCGCAGACGACGATGATGATGATGATGAAAGAAAGAAAGAACTAATTCTATTTGAAAAAATCTTTGGAAGGAAGTTCAGATCACACGATCAAAAGCCTTCGGTGGATCCCTGAAACGGATTGAATACGTTAATTCCCTTCGTGTTTGACCACTCACGTCCGCTGAGCACTCGTCAACTACCGTGCAACTGGTCCGGACCGTCTGTCCACCCCATGCATTCACCGCGTGCATAAAGCACTCGTTTAATTTTTCTTTCTTGGGAGCAGAGGGTGGGCCCAAGAAAGAAAAATCTCTTTAGTGCAAGGGTTGTGGACAAATGGAACAGTTTGGACGAGGCGGGAGTAACAGTTGAAACAGTAAACGGATTCAAAGGCTATCTCGGAAAACTGTGTTATTGATTGCGGAGTATTACTACAGTTATTTTCACAAAGGCTTACTTAGCCTCCTAAACCCCTTTAAATCACATTATTATTATTATTATTATTATTATTATTATTATTATTATTATTATTATTATTATTATTATTATCATCATATTATTATTATTATTATCATCATCATCATCATCATCATTATTATTATTATTATCAGGGGCGTAGAGCGACGGGGGGTATATCGGTATATATACCCCCAAAATCAGTCTACCTTAAAGTTTTTTATGTGATTTACATGTGGTTATAGGTGGTTTATATGGTTTATGCGGTTTATAGTTAAGATTTATACCCACCCAAAATATTTATACCCTCCCAAATCAAATTCCCGGCTACGCCCCTGATTATTATTATTTCTGAATACAGGGTCTGATTTCACCTTTCGATTCGAATATACCGCCGCGTCTGTTGTCTGCCTCACCGATCATGGACACTATCCCTCCACCCGGGGGTCCGCTTGAATCCAGGGTTCCTCGTCGGATCATACAGTAGGCCTACTATGTCAACAATTCCATCGCGGATCGATCGATGAGCGTACGTCCGTCTCGTTACGCAACGGACGGGGGCATCCGCTCATTTCATCGCTGCCGTCGTCGACCAACAACACGTCAAGTCAACACGTCGTATATACGGCCTATAAGTAATTGTAGTGCCGTATCTTCTGCACTCAACGACTCTTTGGCACGTAACAGGAGGACTTCAAAGCAGACAGATCAATGCTGATAGCCATCCACTCCTGCTCTCTCTCTCTCTCTTTGTCTCTCTCTCTCTCTCTCTCTCTCTTTGTCTCTCTCTCTCTTTCTCTGTCTGTCTTTATCTGTCTGTCTGTCTGTCTGTCTCTTTCTTTGTCTCTCTCTTTCTTTCTTTCTCTCTCTCTCTCTCTCTCTCTCTCTCTTTGTCTGTCTGTCTCTCTCCACCCCTTCCTTCTTCCTCTCCATTGCTCTACCTTCTACTCACCACCTTCTCCATCCCTTTCCTTTTTAAAATGTCCTATATATACAGTATATATATAACTATATATATAACAGTATATATAACAGTGGGCGGGCAGTTAGAAGAGTGGTAACAACGCTGGACGATGGAGCAGAAGGTCGCGGGTTCAATTCCCGCAAGAGCCCTAAGGTCGACTCAGCCTTGCTCGCTAGAGGACGGCGGTAAACTGAGGTGCAGCGGTAAGCTGCGAGGTAGAACGTGGGTCTGGGGAAAATAATGGCAACCTACCCCAGATTGATGGCTTATACCACCTATGGCGCTGATTGCCTAAAACCGGAGATAAGCGCCGGAACCCAACGCTCGGACTCGAGTACGGGACCTACCTTTACCTTTATATATATATATATATATATATATATATATATATATATATATATATATATATATATATATATATATATATATATATATATATATATGCAGCATAGGTAATTAGGTATAGTGTATTTCTCACCTAATGCAGGTTATAGGTTGCTTATTTATTAGCATTGATATATTTCATTCATTGTCTTTATCGACCCATTTTGAACATTGTAAAGCGGTGTCAATGAGTGTCTAACAATTTCCAAACTCCTGAAGTCTCCAGGGGCGTAGCGACGTGGGTATATCGGTATATATATACCCCCCCAAAAAAAAAAATCAGTCTACCTTAAAGTTTTTATGTGATTTACATGTGGTTATATGTGATTTATATGGTTTATGCGGTTTATAATTAAAATTTCTACCAACCCAACATATTTATACCCTCCCAAATCAAATTCCTGGCTACGCCCCTGAAAGTCTCTGAAATCACCGAGTCAAAGAGGTTTTCCGCCGCCGAATATCTTCTTGTAGTATTTCTTGACCTGATGTGATTTATGACTGATTTATCTTCATTCAAATGAGGTGCCTACGATGGCTGACGGCGAAGATAGCGCCGCCGTAAATCAAATTATCCGCAAATCAATGATTGGCGCTAGGACATCAGCGACAGTAACCCGATGCATGAGTTACGAGTTACCAGTGATGGGTAATTCAATTTCTAATTCTAATTAATTAGCTAATGAATTAGCTATCTGTCTAATTCTAATTCTAATCAATTACTTCCAAAATATTGCTAATTTAATTTAATTTAATGAATAGCTTGCTAATTGTAATTGAAAATAACAATTAGTTGAATTACACTTGCTTGTGTCAAGTGCTTTGGGGACGATTCAAACTCAAGTGGATAGAGAGTGCTGAGGAAAGATATTTTGTTCAAGGACAAATTTTAAACGTCAGAAAATTCAGTCTCAAAGCAGATAAACAAACACCTTTGACACCAGCTATGGACAATGACAAATCAGTCACACCTGAGAAAAATTAAGACCAAAGACAACGATCTATTTGGATATATGGAAGAAACTTTGCTGACGTCAACAGAAACTGAAGAGCTCCAAAGTTACTTATATACTCCAACCAATATGAACACTAATTGTATTTCTTTTTGGGAGGACCATAAATTGAACTTTCCCTGTTTATACCAGCTACATTTGCAGCATCATATTGTACCGGCCACATCTGCTGCTATTGAAAGATCATTTAGTGCAGTGGATTTATTCTTAATGATAGGAGAACATGAAATCGATTAGATGATACTTTGTTTGAGTCACTTTTACTTGCAAAATGCAATTCTGATATAATCTAGATTACGGAGGATGAAATTAATTTTCGCCATTACATTAAATGCATCGCAATTTTTATCACTGCACTTCTAATTGCTAATTCTAATTAAATTAGAAGGTATCTAATTCTAATTTAATTAATTGATTTGTGAATTTTCTTAATTCTAATTCTAATTGTAATTGTAAAATTTCAACTAATTCTAATTCTAATTAATTAGATAAAAAAGGGCAATTACCCATCACTGCGAGTTACAATGGAAAATGTCGCAGAGAAGAAGGGTGTCGACCGAGAGAGATAGAGAATATATAATATATATATATATATATATATATATATATATATATATATATATATATATATATATATATATATATATATATATATATATATATATATATATAAAAGATAGAGAAATATTATATATACAGAGAGATATATATCGGTCGATATATATATATATAGGCTACAAAGTATATACATACAGAGAGACAGAGAGACAGAGAGAGAGGCAGACAGACAGACATGCAGACAGACTGGTAGACAGACTGACAAGCAGACAGACAGACAGACAGACTGACAGACTGACAGACTGACTGACTGACTGACTTACTTACTTACTGACTGACTGACTGACTGACTGACTGACTGACTGACTGACTGACTGACTGACTGACTGACGGAGAGGCACACACACAGACAGACAAACAGACAGACAGAGAAAGACAGAGAGAGTTTCCATATATAGCTGTTTCTATGAATTGGCACTTTTCTAAGTATAATCAAGTTTTTCCTGCGCTTATCATCTATAGACAACATATATATTTTCCGTACTGTGCATCGCCGCACAGATGCTACGGTCCAAGCAGAGCTACGCCACAAAACCTGGCAATTCGTCGCCTTTATTAATGTCGATAATTTCAATTTTTGCCTTCACGCTTTTCAGCCGCCGTTCCAACGTATATACGTCCAATCTCTTCTGTTCTTTCGTCGAATCAAGATAGACGCCACGCCTGGACTCTCTGTTAATATAGGCCTACTGCACAACACAATTTTTGCTTCCTTAATTAACTGCGTCGGCTGTTTCCTGTAGATTTTAGCTTGCTGGTCACGAATACCAATTTAGAATTTGTCCAGCGAGTAGCGTTTGTGCGAAATATTCATATTTTCAGAGGTTTTTAAAACTCTATTTCAGTCGAAAAGATATATTTCTGCACGCCCCACCCGGCCCCTATCAGAATCGCCAAAAACATTTTAGTGAGCAAAACTTTTACTCAAAAAAATGTTGCGAAGTGGAGAATCAATTATCCAATGTGCTGCTGCTTTTCCTACTATTTTCTGCTTTCGACGGCTTCTTTGAACAAAAGTGGTGTTAATTGAGTTTGACTGCAATTGTAGGATTTCTAATGGTCTTAAGCTGCATTATATATTTAGAAGAATTCTTTTTCGTGTATGCACTTAACGCGTCTTTCTACCGGGTGTTAAGTGTACGGGGATCCGTAGATGATGATGATGATGATGATGATGATGATGAACGAAGACGATGATGATTTTCTTGTTTGAAGTGAGCGATGATGATGATGATGGAAGTCTTATGATGAAGCAACGAAGACGGTTTTCGAGCTGGCTCACGGAAGAAGAAGCTGAAGAGGGTAGCAGCGGCGGGAGAAT